>JABAKD010000022.1:2413943-3013943 GCA_012845835.1 Undaria pinnatifida
GCTGCTGTGACCTACCTGGTACAGCAGTAAATTGTTGATTAATTGCTCTCAAGTCTGAAGATACTTGTTTCGGTGTTTAGCGGTGGATTGTGGTCATCTTGCTCTCAATTCTGGTCGTGCTAGTTTTGTTTTTTTGTTGTAACAGTACGTTCCGATTCGATCGTAACGGTCGCCGGCGTTTATTATTTTCCGCCTCCGCGTGACGAAAACCCTCAAGCCGAATTTATGGGCACCATGGGCGAGGGAAATCAGCGGAGTATTTCCGTTTCCCGCGCCCGCTCGACGTTGGGGACTTTTAATATGTTTTAATTTCCGATGGGAGAATGGCGTGTGGTCTAAAATGCACGAGAGAAGCATGCTGTGTTTTACTTTGTATTTGACTCCCAAAACCCGAAAGCGATAATGGAACAACCAGCAGTACTACAGTACTACGTTCCTGTGGCATGTTGTAGACGTTAAGCTGCCGCGACCCACCTGGTACAGCAGTAAATTGTTGACCCATTGCTTTCAAGCCTGGAGGTACTTGTTTCGGTGTTATGCGGTAGATTGTGGTCATCTTGCTCTCAATTCCGGTCGTGCTACAGTAGGCAGTGGTTTCGGTTTGTTTTCTTGTAACGGTATATTCCGGTTCGATCGTAACGGTCGCCGGCGTTTATTTTCCGCCTCCGCGTGACGAAAACCCTCGAGCCGAATTTATGGGCATTATGGACGAGGGAAATCAGCGGAGTATTTCCCTTTCCCGCGCCCGCTCGACGTTGGGGACTTTTAATATGTTTTAATTTCCGACGGGAAAAAGGCGTGTGGTCTGAATTGGACGAGAGATGCATGCTGTATTTTATAAAAATATTTCAAGGACGTCAGCCGTGAGTTCGACGAATTTCGGGTTAATACTCATCTTTGCAAGCTGCGTTGTTGGTACTTGTAATATACTATGTGGGTGAGTTTTGTTTTTGTTTTGTATTTGTGACTCCCAAAACCCGAAAGCGATAATGGAACAACCAGCACTACTACAGTACTACGTTCCTGTGGCGTGTTGTACGCGTTAAGCTGCCGCGACCCACCTGGTACAGCAGTAAATTGTTGACCCATTGCTCTCAAGTCTGGCGATACTTGTTTCGGTGTTAGGCGGTAGATTGTGGTCGTCTTGCTCTCAATTCTGATCGTGCTACAGTTAGTAGACAGTGGTTTCCTTTTTTTTGTTTTTTTGTAACGGTATGTTCCGGTTTGATCGTAACGGTCGCCGGCGTTTATTATTTTTCGCCTCCGCGTGACGAAAACCCTCAAGCCGAATTTATGGGCATTATGGGCGAGGGAAATCAGCGGAGTATTTCCGTTTCCCGCGCCCGCTCGACGTTGGGGACTTTTAATATGTTTTAATTTCCGATGGGAGAATGGCGTGTCGCCTGAAATGGACGAGAGATGCATGCTCTTTTTGTGGCTCCCAAAGCGCCCGAAAGTGCTAATGGAACAACAACCAGCAACGGCAGAGGTTAAGCTGCCGCGGCCTACCTCGTACAGCGGTAGATTGTTGACCCACTGCTCTCAACTGTGGTGGTACTTGTTTCGTTTTTTGAGGTGGATTGTGGTCATCTTGCTCTCAATTCTGGTCGTGCTAGTTTTGTTTTTTTGTTGTAACAGTACGTTCCGATTCGATCGTAACGGTCGCCGGCGTTTATTCTTTTCCGCCTCCGCATGACGAAAACCCTCAAGCCGAATTTATGGGCACTATGGGCGCGGGAACTTAGCGGAGTATTTCCGTTTCCCCCGCCCGCTCGACGTTGGGGACTTTTAATATGTTTTAATTTCCGATGGGAGAAAGGGTGAAGGTGTTTGTCCTAGTTTCACGCAAGCTCTTGTTCATGGTGTGTTCCTCTAGGAGTTGTAGCGAGTTTTGGCGCCACTCCTTTTGCCACGGTTTACTGAGCGTACTAATGTATTGCTCTCAATTATGACAGTGCTTGTTCCTGTGTTGCAACGATATATATATAGTTTTCCAGTTCGATTGCAACAGTCACCGGTGTTTCTTCGAGGTCGAGTTACCGGTCTCTCTAAGGCCATGGGAGTTCTTAAACCATCCTCCATCCCCGGGTTTCCGGCTTGCTCTAATTTTTAGATACTTTTTCGGTGCAGTCAATTACGAAGAATTTTTAGCACGCTGCGTTTCGACCCTCAGCTGGTTCGTGCCTTAGCGAAAGCGGGCGTTTAGGCATATTCTTGGAAGTAGTATTGTTCCATCAACAGCAGCTCGTGGTTTTTTTGAGGTTGGCCCTCCGCATTATTTCAACGGAGGTCTACACCTTGACTTTGGGGTGCTGCAGTTGTCGAAAATCGTCGAAATTCGGAAGAAATAAAATAAAACGAAAAAAAGAACAAGTAAATCTTTGCACTTGACTTGAGGCCAGCACTTGAATGTTTGCTCCTCACACGAGACCACAAGCCGCCAAATTGAGTCTCGCTCGCTATGAGGTGCGTGAGGGCGTCGGGTGCAGTGGGCATTGGTCAGTAGCCGCCGGAAACGACTCACTAGATGATATGGAGAAGTCAAAGCTGCCACCCAGCATCACCAAAAAATCGACAATTTGCTCCGAAATCCGCGATATGGTACGTTTGCGACTTAATATTATTATTGTTGTTGTCTCGCATTAACTCTTGTCAAAAATCTAGAGTCCGTGTACTGCTATGGCTACAGCACGTTTGAAGAAAAGGTTTCACCACAAGTTTGACGGAGTCTTCGCGGATATTTTGAAACACTATGCGTACGTATCATACCCGAAAAAAGCGCCAACAGAGAAAGTCGTGATCGTTTGAGGTAGTCAAGTATTGGGCTAAAACGAAAAGGTGAAAAGGCTCTGAATTCTTCAAACGTTCATTCATTACGACGTACGCAGTGTTTTCGCTCCGAGAAAATTGGATCTCGCTTATAAAATTGTCAATGGTATTCCAAGTCGTTTGTATTTTTTACGCGAAACGCCTATTATCAAATACTCGCGCCTACTGGAAAAGGTGTTCCCTAGGGATGGATCCCCCGCGGGCTTGACGGGCTTGACCCCTGAACATGCCAAATGAAGTTCGTACCAAAACGTATTACGCTTCAAAGCTTTTTGGGTTCGTTGTTGTTTGCTTTTTGCCGTTTTTTTACGGCTCACATGAAGGCGTCAGCCCTAGCTCTATAAAACAGTTACGCTTCATAGTTTTTGGGTTCGTTGTTGTGTGTGTGAGTTTTTGCCGTTTCTTTGACGGATCACATGAAGGCGTAAGCCCTAGCTCTAACCCTGACCCTAACCCGGGCTACGTCCGAGAAAAAAAATGTGCAGAAAAAAACGCGCGGGGGTAGAACTTTGGAAGTTTGGGTACTGTATCTGGTATGTTTGGGTGTTTAAGAATGCGGTAAAGTTTACCACCTCTCCGCCTCCGCGCGACTAAACCCCTCAAGCCGAATTTACGGGGGCTGTGGTGGGGGGAAATGAGCGGCGTATACCCGTTTCACTCGTCCGCTCGACGTTTGGGGACTTGCATTGAATCCGATTATAATCGACGCGCATGGAAAGCTGAAAAATGAGAGTGCTGAACCCTATGCGGGAAAAAGAGAATGACAGCACGTACCGGGGGGAGGGAATGGAAGACAACTGTTGTGTCCACGGCTTGTCCAAAAGGTCGCTGAGGGTAAAAACTCTCAACGAGTTGAGCCGGAGAGTAGAAGTGGTGTCTGAATTTCCGATGGGAAGGCGGAGTGTGGCTTCGGTTGCGTGACGGGTACCAACCAGCATATTGGACGCGTGCCCAGAATGTCGCACACTAGTTGGGAGTTGCACATAGTACGGATGCGTGCTACG
This sequence comes from Undaria pinnatifida, assembly GCA_012845835.1. NCBI lineage: Eukaryota > Phaeophyceae > Laminariales > Alariaceae > Undaria > Undaria pinnatifida. The sequence continues at coordinate 2,417,777 of JABAKD010000022.1, forward strand.
ATGGGGGTAGCGTTTTCTGGTGAGAACAGTCCCTACCGACGGAAATTCTCATCGAAGGGCTGCCCACAATTCATGGAAGAAATATTTTTTCGTGTTTTGCGACAGTGTTTTTCGTTTGTGTCTTATCAGCCATGGGGTTAAGCAATGGGGTTGTTGATGGCGTGGCACTTTCTTTTGCTTTGATCGAAATCGGTGTTTGCGTGAAGGTCTGAAGGTCCAAAAGTGAGGAACCTTGAGAGCGTTAGGTTCGTCTCAACCCCAGTATTCGTCTGTGTTGTTGCCACCATTTTGGTCTCCGCCCTTTTAGCTGGTTTGGCCAGAGTCCGCTGCTAATGCTGCTGATGCCGCTAACTGCTCGTGTTGGACATGTAATGGCTCAGGCTTGTGATAGTTATTTTTGATAGCTCGATGTCAGCAGTCAGTAGTTGCCATGGTTGGTCCCTCATGTCAAGCGTTGCCTTCATGGTGTGGCCAGAGCCCTCTCTGCTATGCCGTTGTTGCTACTACTGGTACTACTTGTTTTTGGATATGAATGACTCCGACAATACCACTCTGCCTGGTTTTGAGTAAATCCTACTAACGCCGTTTGAAAAAAATGTGGCTCCTATAATGAGATGATGCTTCGGTTTGGCCACAAGTGGTTCTCGTTCTGTGAACTTCGAAAGCAGTGCCAGCTACGAACCTGGCATAAACATGTACACGGGTTTTTTTTGTCTTATCCCCTCTTGCTCTCCTACCCGGTAGCGGCTTGTTCCAGTTCGATCGTAACGGTCGCCGGTGTTTCTTCTTCTCCGCCTCCACGTGACGATAACCCTCGCTTGTTCCGGTTCGATCGTAACGGTCGCCGGTGTTTCTTCTTCTACGCCTCCACGTGACGATAACCCTCAAGCCGAATTCATGGGCACTACGGGTGGGGGAAATCAGCGGAGTATTTCCGTTTCCCGCGCCCGCCCGACTTTGGGGACCTTTGATATGTTTTAATTTCCGATGGCAGAAAGGCGTGTGATGCAGCAGTACCATCGATTTCGTTAGGAGTTATGCGAGTATCTAATTTCCGATGGCGCTCAAGAATTGGGGCTCATTTCCGACGTCGCGTGCCCGATACCCGATATCCCATGACACGCGCTACGATAGAGATATGATATCATTGCGACAATTTTCGGTCAAGGAGCGCCGAAATTTTTCTGGCGAAAATCATTTTCTGAACGACCGGGGCTCCGTATCAGAAGCCGACATCGGCGGAATGTTATTCTGGTTTTGCTACTCGTATGTTTTTTTTCTCGTGTGCCTAAGGCGTGGGAATGGTGCATCGGTTTTGCGCTTTTATTTTTTCACGAAGTCATTTTTTGGTCGGGTGTAGAGGTCTTGTGGGAGAGGCTCAGGAAAATTGAGGGCGCATCTCTTACCGTAGCTTGTGTTCTGTGTTCCACCCGACGACCGGATATCCCCGAAAGAGGAATCTCCGAACTACGCGCGTGCATACGTGTTGCTTTCTTGAACACGTTTTTGAGCTCCAGCCGTTTTGGGACGCACACACACCAACAGCAAAAGCGAAATTAGTCGGGTCGGGTTTGAGTTGGGGTGGGGTGGGGTGGGGTGGGGCCTGGGTTTGGTTGAGTTCGGCTGGGTTAGGTTGGGGTTGGGTTGACGACAGTTTGAAATATCCATCAGCGCGAATTCCTAACGAGGGCTACAGAGTATCTTGAAAAGTGACGAGTAACAAACACGGTGGCACCATCCTTTCACGTTACAGGAGTGGGCCCTCTATAGTGCCGGTTGCGCACTAAAGCGCCTGTGGAATCGCTTTGCACAGATGGGACCAACCAGTGGTGGCAGCATGAAGAGTAGTGCGGGTTGCCGCTTTAGTGCCGGTATTTGCGTCTGGCGCATACCTGCGCTATGGACTATAAGGGGACCACTGCTACACTTGGTTGGCACGTGACACGTGTTGTTGACCGTTCTATCCCGTCTGGAGGTGCTTGTCACGGTTCGATCGTAACGGTCGCCGGCGTTTCTTCTTCTTCGCCTCCGCGTGACGAAAACCCTCAAGCCGAATTTGTGGGCACTGAGGACGGAGAAAACCAGCGTAGTATTTCCGTTTCACGCGCCCGCTCTACTTTGTGGTCTTTTCAATATGTTTTAATCTCCGATAGAGACTGGTGCTGTTGTATACCAGGCATGAGTGGGGGTTCTCAGGTAAGGTTGTGATATGCCAGGGCAGTATGACCGCTTTTGCGGGGCATCCCTACTATAGTGGAATACCATGGTAACGCTTTAGACGTAGCCCTTTCACGGCCATAAATGTCAAACTCTATATCCAAGTGATTGACGCTTGGGGAACCCCTGCTGTATGGAATACCATGATAGGGCTTTGGACGTGACCGTTTCACGGCCCCAAAATAACCAACTCTAAATCGAACTGATTGACGCTTGGGGAACCCCTGCTGTATGGAATGCCATGGTAGCGCTTTAGACGTAACCGTTTCACGACCCAACATACCCAACTCTAAATCCAAGTGATTGACGCTTGGGGAACCCTACTGTATGGAATACCATGGTAGGGCTCTAGACGTAACCGTTTCACGGCCCAAAATATCCAACTCTAAAAATCCAAGTGATTCACGCTTGGGGAACCCTACTGTATGGAATACCATGATAGGGCTTTATACGTAACCGTTTCACGGCCATAAATACCCAACTCTAAATGCAAGTGATTGACGCTTGGATAAATATCCAACTCTAAATCCAAGCGATTGACGCTTGGGGAACCCCTACTGCTGTATGGAATACCATGGTAGCGCTTGAGACGTAACCGTTTCACGGCCCAAAAGATCCAACTCTGAATCCAAGTGATTGGGTGTTTTGTGACTTCTGGGAGACAGGGCTCCTGAAACGAGGAGGAGCTAGCCTTCATCGTGGGGATCCTATTTGGCCTTGACGGCAGTATTTGTTACATGCGTACAGTAGGGCATGGGGTTGATTGACACACGCTGTGCGTAGAGAGGTGCACCGATTATTTCATTACAAGGCTCTTCCCTCACTTGAGCTCTATACCTTCTTCCACCCAAACCTTGTTTTTGGAGTAGTAGAGCTTGAGTTTTCTTTTTCCCCATCCGGCGGGGGATAAAAAAAAAAAGAGGACACTGAACATGCGAACTGATGAAGAAACCCATGGTTCTGCCGTAGGTGTACAAACAACTAGCAGTGCAAAATAGGAATGGCACGCCGACTATTTTAGTTCAACGCCTCCACCACTCCAAAAAAAAACGTTTTGGGGGACATACTACTTGGAATTAGTATAGGAGGGGCTTGGGGGCTGCTAAAAGGAGGTTAAGGAGCCCCGTCTTTGAGAAAATAATACCTGGTAGGTTATAGCCAAAATTTCCAGGGCTTTCCTCGGGATTTTTTTCCCGTCGTGAAAATCCCGTTCCCGTCCAAACCGATGCCGTGAAAATGTTCGCGATCCCGATCTCGTCCCGTGATTTTTTTTTTAATCTCGATCCCGTGCAAACCAGTCCCGTGAAATTTCGGCAAATCCCGTGAAATCGATGTCCCTTCCCGTGCAAACCCGTAAAAATTTGAGATTTTCCAGATCCCGTCCAAACCAGTCCCATGGTTTCGTGATCCCCGCGGGACTTTTCCGGCGATTTCTGATACAACGGGATTTTCCAGGAGTTTTTGGTGCATAGCTCAGCGGTTAGACGTGCTCAACTCGAAGGCAAAAAGCCATGCTTTCTTTCGAATCTTGCCTGTAGCATTTTTTTTCAAATGTGCTATGTACGTATATTTTCCTCTACTCGAGTGTTTGCGTTAAAGGAATTCAATCTAAAAATTTCAAGCAAAGAATCCCGCCGAGCGAACTTTGAAGGAAGAATTTGCCAAAAACGGCATGAAAATTCCAATATGAGTGAACGATTTAGAGTGAACTACGATTAATAACGACCAGATCATACGATTGGCCTACCAACACCAGGCACAACGGCGCAACAGAGGGCACGAGGGCACAACCCACACGGCAGCACACAACAGACACGGATCGCTGTGCGCTGTGCTTGGCAACGGTAGACACAACCCAACATTGATGCGGAGGCACGAAAGAGTAGCTGGGGAAGCATGGCGCGTACGCGCAACCTCAGGGGTAGGTGCTAGTGAGCCAGCGCTCTCGCGCTCTCTACGATGTGACCTCGTTCTCTGCTGCTGCGTGATGTCGCATTCGGTGCTGATTTTGTCAATCACCGTCGCTATCCCACAACGCTGTCGCCGAAGCCTCCACCGCCACCGCCACCCACGCCGCACGGTCGCCGCCGCCGCTGCTGCTGCTGCTGATGCTGCTGCGATGGCTGTTGTGCTGCGGCTGCGGTTGGTGTCTCTTGCGTTTGTTTCTAAAAAAATAATAATAAACTGGCTGTTCTGTTGTTGCGGTGATGATCGTGGTGATCGAGCCAGGCCGAGCTGCTGTGCCGCAACTCATCTGGCGGGGCCATCGCCACCTCCGCCCCCGCCGCTGCGGCTGCGATGCTGCTAATGCGCTGCTGCTAATGCGCTGCTGCTGCTGTGCTGCTGCTATGCTGCTGTTTGTCTGATGGTGTTGTGCTGGGCCTGCCCCTGTCGGTGAGTCTAGGTGCTACCGCACCATGTCTAAATTCAAAATTTGATTTTGCCTCCCCGCTCCCCGCCTGTGATATGGAGGCCTCACCGCAAACACAACCAAAAGCATGCCGGAGTGAATCTGGCCTTTTTCTAGCATGATGAAAGAATTTGCAGTTACTTTTTTTCAAGGCGAACACTCGATTATTGTATTATTTTCCAGATATTTTCTATACTCATTTCTTATGATTAAAGATACAATAGCTGTCGCTAAAACGAGCGACAGCTGATATATGTAACTGTCGTCAGCCGTGTGTGTCCACGGGCCATTGGTTCGTGTGATTGCGAGGGGCACCACAGGTGAGAATAGAGCCGATGTGACGTTTGCCCTAGCAGAGCCTCAACGGCAGTAGCGTCCTGACCTGCGTTCCCCCGTCCTGCCAAGTAGTGTCTACGGGAGAAATCGGCACACACCCTCTATATCTCTCCTGAGACGACCATTCCCCCCCTGAGTACCCTCTGAACTTGACGACAACGTAAAGGGGGAGGTTCGGCGGGGGCGCGTCGTCTGCAAACACCAACTCGACGACTTGGCCTCGAATCCCGTTCACGAGTCCAACTTGTTGGTACAGGTTCTTCGTGAGCGTGACCCTGGCTCCCTTAGCTAGGTAGAGGTCCCTTTCAAGCCCCTCCGCCGTGTCTGCTGTCGCTCTTCTGGCGTTCACGCACGGACCGAGTTTGGGTCAATCGCCCCCAACGGACGTCTCTCCATGATGACCTACTCTCACCACGAGACAGCAGTAGATACATTCAGCGGACACGCCCCTAGCGGGCACACACTCTCCATGCCCGCTCTCCGCTGGCCACTATTGTCGCCCGCTGCGCCCGTTGTCTGTGTTCTGCCCGCTGTGTGAGCGCTGTGCCGGCTGTGTGAGCGCTGTGCCGGCTGTGTGAGCGGTGTGTGCTGCTGTTTTCGTCCGTGTGGTCTGCTGTGTGTGTTTTGTTGCTCCGTGGTGGTCTGCCTACACCTGCAGTCTAAAATCAAATGATCCTACACTAAAGTCAAGTTTGGTCGAAGACACGCACGTGCAAACTATTTTTTTTTCACGGGAGCCTATTTTGCGAGGCCCAGGTGTAGATTTGAAACTTGCTTCGCTCGAATAATGTTTACGTTTTACGTAATCCTAAAAATACATTTTTCTCTACTTAGCAACCTGCGCGGCTTCATGCTGCCGAGCAAAGTCGAACAAATGATGTTCCTCCAGCTGAACAGTTTTTTTTTCCCGGAGATTAGGGGCCAAGCAGGAGAAAAAAGGGGCGGCAGCCAAGTGCGCCGACAAAGTTGCCGTGGTGCGGAGGGCGGCAGAGGGTTCACAAGTTGCAGTTGCACTGTAGTTGTTTGGGCTGTTTGGTTTTGTCTTGTTTTTTGTTTTTTTCCTGGAAGTGTGCTGTCATGCAGGCTTTTTTTGTGACCTTTTGTTTATCACCTCTACCACTACAACATCCCCTAGTTTTCTATGATTCGATTTATTCGGTACAACCAAACACGTAGAATACGATGCGAGTCTTTGCGTATTTACCAGGTATACTCGTACGTTGTCGACGAGAGGGGGAGGTGTGGTCGTTTTTTGTTTTATGAGGAGTACCACAGTCGTTAGCGCAGCAGCTCGTAAATGTGAAGAAGACGCCAAATGAAAAACATTGTACGCATGACTTTTTGTTTTTTTCGCTCCCCATTCGATGAACGAATACAGTTCGTCCATGCCATGGCGTGCGGTTATGTTCGCGTATGATACAGTACTAAAAGTGCAATCGTGTAACGTCATACGACACACCGTGCTTGCTGTGTACCGTACAAATATCCCGTCCCGTGCAATCCCGTGATATCTCATTCCCGTCCCGTGGAGTACCGTGCTTTTTTCGTATCGTAAAATCCCGTGATATCTCAATCCCGTCCCATGGAATAACGTGCTTTTTTCGTCCCGTAAAATCCCGTCCCGTAAAGTCCCGTGGTATCTCAATCCCGTCCCGTGCAATCCCGTGAAATCCCAATCCCGTCCAAATTTTCCCGTGAAATCCCGTTATGGTTCAATCCCGTGATGGGTTAATCCCGTGATTGTTCAATCCCGTCCTGCACCGTCCCGTGCTTTAATACCCCTTCTTATCCCGTCCCGGGGAATCCCGGGATATCTTGGTCCCGCGGGATCCCGTTAGATGGACGAAAATCCGGTCCCGAGGAAAGCCTTGAAAATTTCCACCTCTATCGTGTATCGCGGCGGGCATCGTTTTTTTTGTCGGGTCAGACTGAGCGTACGTTTTTCGTTGAAGGCGGTGGAGGTCCCTCCGCAAGCGAGGAGCCGAAGAATAGAATAGGTACACCCGTATCGCAGCGTGCGCAATATGTCCCTAGGACGTAAATGCGCTGTGGGCGTCGCTTGTGTTGACATGCGTCAATTGCCCGTAGATTGTCGGTGCAGTTTTGGTTTTGGCTTGCGCTTAATGACTGGCTGTCCGACTTGTGGTCCGATTTTCGTTTCTTCCGCAGTCTATCCGCGCAGACCTGGAATGGATGGGGTGGCGGCCGGTGGAAACGACGTATTCTTCCGACCGCTTCGAAGCTCTGCACTCCATGGCAGTCAGGCTTATCAAGGTACGCGGCGTTTTGTATCATTCCGTGAGCTGTTTCACCGTTTGGTCGCGTTTCGTCGGTACACCGTTCCGTCGATCGGTCGGTGCTTCGTTCCGTCGGTTTGTAGAGACATCGTTTTGTCCATCGGTCGGTGCATGGTTCTGTCGATCGACAAAACGACCGATGAATCGTTTTGTCGGTAGGTCGGTACTTGTTGCGCCGGTTGGTATATGGATACATCGTTCCGTCGCTGCACTGTTCGGTTGGCAGATACTCTAGTTTCGTCGATCGGTCGGTGGATACATCGTTTCATCAATCGGTGCATCGCATCATCAGAGCCGGTAGGTACGCCGGTTCGTCGGTCGGTACATCGTATTGTGGGTCCGTCGGTACCTAGCTCCGTTCGACCGACCGGCGGCTGCATCGTTGCGTCGGTCACTACATGGCTTCGTCAGCCGGTAGGTTCATAGTTTCGTCGGTCGGTGCATCGTTTTGTCGGTGGGTCGATGTTGCTCCGTCGATCGGTGCCAATTTCCTGCGGTAGGTACATCGCTCCGTCGGTCGGTCGGCTGATACATCGTTTCGTCGATCGGTCGATGTATCGTTTCGTCGGTTGATCTGGACATCGTTCCGTCGGTCGGTGGATACATGATTCCGTCGGTCGGTTGGTGCATTGGTTTGTGGATCAATCGGTACACCGTTCCGTCAGTCGGTACATCAACCTATCGGTCAGGGCATAATTTTATCGTTCGGTACGTCGTTCCGTTTGTAGGTAAATCGCTCGTTCGTTCGCGTGCCCGTTCGCTTGTTCATTTTTCTGTTCGTTTGTTCGCTCGCTTGCTCATTTGCGTTTTCGTCGGTGCGTCCGCTCTCTTTATTCGTTTTTTTAACTGTTGTACTGGGGTTTCCAACAGTCCGGGAAGGCGTACGTGTGTCACCAGACAAAGGACGACATCGCGAGGTGCCGGGAGATCGCCAAGGCTAACGTCGTGGAGGGCAACACCAACGCCGGCAGCCCCTGCAGCCCTTGGAGAGAGAGGCCCATCGAGGTATATCATAACGCACTGATACGTTATGAATGTATTGGGACTATTTCGGCCCACATTCGTTTTGCATACGGAGACTCAACGCTTACCGCGTGAGAATGTCAGCGTCAGCAAGACGATGCTGTTGGACGATTTTGGTCCAGAATTGTCCTATAATACGCGCAGATACTACAGGGAAAACTCGCATTGAGGAGGGGGAAACCTGATAAGTTTCGAGAGGGTCAAAATATTATACTTCTTGCTGTAGTACCAGGTATACCATTGGATCGTTGCTGAGGGCGGCAACAGTTGACACGCCTTGTACGAAATCCGTGTTTGTCGCGCGTTCGCCGGACCACCAGGAGAGCTTGGATCTGTTCGGCAAGATGACGCAGGGCAGGCTGGAGGAAGGCTCGGCGACGCTTCGGCTGAAGATGGACATGACCTCCCCCAACCCCAACATGTGGGACCAGGTAGGATGCAAGGCGCGGCGAGGCAAGATGCGTCACCATTGAGTATTGGCTCGTGCTGTTGCTGTGCTGTGCTGTGCTGTGCTGTGCTGTGCTGTGCTGTGCTGTGCTGTGCTGTGCTGTGCTGTGCTGTGCTGTGCTGTGCTGTGCTGTGCTGTGCTGTGCCGTACGGTGCTGTGCTGTGCCGTACGGTGCTGTGCCGTACTGTACTGATGCTTGGGGTGCTTACGGTGCTTTGGGTGCTTGGGATGCTTGGGATGCTTGAAACCCAACCTGTGTCAATAGTAGAAGAATTACTAAAATGATATCCTTGCACGCCGCATGGTCGCCGTACAGCTGTCTTTTTGGTCTCGAAACATCGATGCACTGTTATTTTTCCCCATCCGCCGGAGGATAAAAAAAGAAAAAAAAACTGCCGGTTGGCTGTTTTGTTCGCCGTTTCTCGGTGTTTTCTAGAGTATGTATGTATGTATGTATGTGTGACATGCACAAATATACCGGTACTGTGTACTGGTTGACAGCATTTGTCGCAGTTTTTCGGTATTTTCTCTTGTGTGATATGCACAAACTACCACTCCGAGTGTGTCGTAGCAATGTCATACCGTGCACGCACGTTGTATCTGATGTTTGCCGATGTTGTGCAAGTTTGAACGTTTTTTTCCAATTGTGTATATGCCGCTGATTTTCGATATTTGTTCGTGGGCTGATGTTGCTGCACGATTCCTGTGTGGTTGTTCGTTTCGTGGGCAGGTGGCCTACCGCATCCGTTACATCCCCCACCCCCACGCTGGCGACGCCTGGTGCGTCTACCCCACGTACGATTACACCCACTGCCTCGTTGACAGGTGAGGAGGAAACAGGTTGAAAACATCATTTCATGTCGATAATATCGAGTTATCGACATTAGCACCGTATTGATAACATGGTAATGTCGATAATACGTGGTAGCATCCTAACCGATAATATCTTAATGTCGAAAGCACCAGGTACAAAAGCATCGATACGAACGAAGCACATGATCTTGAGGATGCTATCGTCATATCTCGACAAATGTCGTTGTTACGGCTTATACTTCCGCCACCCCAACTAATATCTAGGCGGGAAGTCCCCCCAACTCGCAGCCCTATTGTAGATACAACGAATGGTGCAAATCATGCAAGCCCAACTTTTACTACTGGTGGGACAAACCGTAACGCGTGTCGCCTTCGGTTTGAAGCGTGATGAAGATGGCGTACTCCATCTGTAACCACACGCGCGTAACCCGTGCTCCACAAGAGCTACTGTTTATACTCGTATGACGACATGTGTTACTAGAACACGATATATCCGTATATCGTACTGTAGTTATCGCGACAAGTATCAACATCGTAGTTGCATTGACGAGTAGTGAAGCTGACGTACGTATCCTACCGATAGATTTTACGTACCCAACCGTTTCTGTTGTTATCGGTGGGCAGCTTCGAGGTCGTCGACTACTCTATCTATCTGCACGAATAGATGAAGATCAGCGTGTTTTTGTACTGTACTGGAAGAAAAGGAATGTAACCTGAGACGCATATTCCGATAGAGTTTTTTTATAAAAATGTTCTGACAACGACGTCAGCTGTTAGTTTGACGAATTTAGGGTCGATACTCATCTTTGCAAGCTGCTTACTGCATCGATATAGGTATTATTAAGGCATTAAGGTATACCACTTTTTGGCGGAAACGTTTTGATAATAACGGGGCTTCCCCCTTTACCCTTCAGTGAGTTTACTATACTATACCTGGTATACTATACTACATGCAGGGCCATAAAACAACGCATAAACGCTTTCGTATCATGGTGCGAGCAAGCAGCACAGCAGTGCAAGCTGTGCGCGTGTCTTGCTGGTAGTTGCGTTGGAGTTCGACTGGAAAAATGTTCGTCATGTAATAATCTAGCAAACCGGGTTGCTTGGTGTGAAGGATGCTGCAATCGTAAGAGTTATTCGTCAGTTTTTCCCTCTGAAGCCCCAAACGGGTTATATTATATAATATAACACGAAATCGTCACCCGAAATCGTCGGATGATATATTAACCAGAAATCGTCGGATTTTTTTCCCCCTTTTTGTTATGTAACCCGAAATCGTAACCCGAAGTCGTTGGATTATATATAAAAAAAACCGAAATCGTCGGATTGTTTTCCCCCTTCTTTTTTGCGATATTTTTTGTTAGATAACCCGAAATCGTAACCCGAAGTCGTCGGATTATATATAAAAAAACCCGAAATCGTCGGATTGTTTTCCCCGTTCTTTTTTGCGATATTTTTTGTTAGATAACCCGAAATCGTCGGGTTATATACAAAAAAAAAACGAAATCGTCGGATTTTTTTTCCTCTTTTTTTTTTTTGCAATATTTCTTGTTGGATACCGAAGGCCATGGGATAGAGTTATGCGGATTCGCCGCGGAAGAGCGCAAACGACTAGAAATACTGTAGTCGAATCGAACAAGTAAGTAATGGCGACCTCGAATTGCTTCATGTGGCCGATGCGATTATCGTCGTCAGTTATTTCCGTCAATTTTTGCGTCTCAAGTCCCGGAGGGGTTGATAGTTACGTAACCCCTTAAGAGCCCCAAAACGCCTCCCTACGCTAATTTCAAGTAAGTTGTCCCAAGAAATGGGTGTACAGTTGTCACGGCGTTTTAACGTGCCCAAACGTATCTGGTGTTGTCGGTGGGCAGCTTGGAGGACATCGACTACTCTATCTGCACGCTCGAGTTCGAGACAAGAAGAGAATCGTACTACTGGCTGCTTGAGGCCCTCGACCTCTACCGCCCCAACGTTTACGAGTTCGCGCGGCTCAACATCACTCGCACGGTGAGAATAATGGGAAACGTTAAAATGTTGAGCGCAACGAACGGCCGGTGTTTGTGTGTTTTCGTATTTCGCCGGCATTTGATTTTTGGCATGCGAAGGAAGGACGGCGTAGTCTATATTAGAAGGACATCACTCGCACGGTGAGAAAAATGGGAAAAGTTGAAGGTGCATTGTAACTGCCGGCGTGGAATGTTTTCGTGTTAGTATCGTCTTGCGAAATAAAGAAATCGCGGTAGATTTCGTAGATCACGACCGCTATCGGCCCACCACGTACGAGTACGTTGACGAATGCGCGACGCTCAGTATCATTCGCACAGTGAGAAAATGGGAAGCGCTAAGTATCAAATGTAACGACCGGTGTTGTGCGTTCTTTCGTTTTTCGTAGGCAGCATAGTGAGAAAATGGGAAGCGCTAAGTATCAAATGTAACGGCCGGTACTGTGGGTTTTCATTTTTCGTTGGCATGTAGCATGCGAAAGAAGGACAGCGTACTCGTACGTGACGCGCACGGTGAGAAAAATGGGAAACTTTGAGTGTGCAATGTAACCCTCGGTAGCGTATGTTTTCATGTTGGTGTTGGCATTCGGCATGCGAAAAAAAAAGAAATGAAGAAAGCTCCGGAGATTTTTCAGATCGCAACGGTTATTGCCCCAACGTTTCACAATTCCGCGCGGCTTGACACCAACCGCACGGTGAGGAAATGGGAAACGTCTGATGTTTTGTACCGTGTACGTTCTTGGTGGTTTGCTTGGACGGTGTTTTTTCAGGTCCTGTCGAAGCGAAAGCTGCTTAAGCTCGTGAAGGCGGGGAAAGTGAGGGGGTGGGACGACCCTCGCATGCCGACGATCAAGGGCCTCCGAAGACGAGGGTACACGGCAGAAATCCTCAACAACTTTTGCGAGGACATCGGAGTCACCAGGTGTGAAACCAAAAAAACATGAATGGAATAAAGGGAGGATGCTTGAGGAGGGGGGCGGGCGGGCGGGGGGGGGGGGGGGGGGAGCGTACTCATTTTTGGCTTGCCTTAGTCATTTGACCATCGACCACGCATCCCTTTCGAGACGGAGCACCGTGTTGAACGTTTTCATTCCAATTATCTTCCCTCAACCCCCCGTATATCTCTAAGTGCTTCTCCTCTTTGACCTTATTTCTTAGCGCTCGTCTTTGCCTTTCTTCTGTTCTTTATTTTACTTCTGTCTTGTACCCGCCAAACTTCTCTATAGACAGTACCTCTTGTTGTTCTCCCGCTGTATCCTTCCATATTTTCGAAGGGGGGGGGGGGGGGGACGAGGAAGATGCACAAAAAGACAAAAAAAAAACGTGGAACATGGAGGGGGGGAGAGGTGGTCCGAACACAAACGAACGATGGAACAGAGAGGGAGGGGGGGGGGGACAAATAGATAAGGAGAGGGTTACTCGTATACAGGTCTCAATAAAGGTGAAAGGAGGTAATAGACACGAGCAGATTAAAGCTAGTATTTCCGTACGTCACAACAGCAGTAGTACTAGTAGTGTTTACTATTTTGAGAATTAGTACGTACGTATTCATTCAGGGGTGTCCGAGAAAAAAACGATAACGAAGGCACCCACTTATTGTAAGATACGTGGGCATTGGGGAGGTCATGCAATAAATGTAGTAAGAGTTCAGACAGGTCGTGATGAAAGGAAAGGAACCGGTTTGTTTTAGTTGCTCTGTTTTTGTTTGTAGACAGGTCTCGATGAGCGGAATGGGTTAGTTTCTGGTTTGCTCTGTTTTTGTTGTTGATAGATGTCGATGAAATTGTCGTTTTTATTTTATTTGCTCTTGTTTTTTTTTGTGCATATTGTAGACAGGTTTCAACGAAAGGAATCGGTTTCACAAGTTTTTTTAGTGATGTTCCTACAGCGTAGTTGTTGATACCTGGTGGAAGTATTGGTCGGTTTTTAGCATCAATTGGTGCTTGCGCTACTACAGTCTTGAAGTAATATGAAGTAATTAAATTCCATCCCCGCTCTCTGTTTACATTGTCGATACTGTCTGTGAAAGGAATCGGTCAAGTTTTTTTTTTTTTTTTTGGCTCTTTTTTTTTGTTTATCCTCTTGTTTTGTTTGCTCTGATTTTGCTTGTAGGCAGGTACCGATGAAAGAAATCGATTGATTTTTATTTGCTGTTTCTGTTTGTACTCTTGTCGAAGGAACGACAATCTGATTGAGGTGGAAAAATTGGAGCACTGGGCGAGGTCTGGCCTGAACGTCTCCGCTCGACGAGTCATGGGCGCACTGTCACCGATCAAGGTATATACCAATGCACGAATGCATTGTAAAAGTAAAAGTAAAGTAGTATTATACCAGTTATTATTATTTAGCAACAAGTGAAAAATGTTCGTCACACGTACTCTGTTACAACAGCAATAAAAGAGAAAAACTACAGTAGTATCGGTGTCGCAATACGAAGACCGCTGTTTTTCTGTTTTACCTGGTACGAGAACCGCGTTGCTGTGCACAAATCACCGTTGTTAACACAGCGGTGTACCCATTTCAAGACCACCGCGTGACAAGCCAATAAACCTAGTAGTATCCCTCTTTAAGACCGTTATGGCCTTAGTCCGGGATAAGACCGAAAACGGTCTTAAATCGGAGGAAAATGTCATGCACGCGATTGCGGAGTGTTTCCAAACATGGCACACATCAGACGCATACAATTTCCTTCCGGAGCAGATAAATCCCTGGTCTGGTATGTATGATCTGCAGGGTCTAGATAATATTGCCGGGTGGGAGCCGTAGTATCTGCGCGCCTTCCAGGGCAGATGGGTCCCTGGTCTGTTTTTTATGATCTGCAGGGTGTAGATAATGTTGCCTGGTGGGAGTCGTGTGATCTGCGTGACCGAGCATACGTTTCCAGGGTTGGATCTGTGCTACACAGATCCTGTACGGTATTTCATCTCACCATAACGACAGGTAGAGGATCTAATCGAAGGATCTATTCAAAGATTGTCTAGATTATGGTCGGTCTCGATGTTTCAAGCACCGTGTCCACGAAACATATGTGCAGGCAGCTCTTGCGGTGTGTGGGGGGTTTGAACGCGTACTACGCGACAGGCGTAGCACCTGAATCATTTTGCGATCCTTGCTTCCGGAGGCGTTTTTTTTCGCGCATGAAAACGATTATGATTAAACACGTACTTATCGTTTTCTACTTTAGTGCGGAGAGGCAGGCTAGTTCATGTACAACCCAATGAACAGTTCCATGGCCTAGATATCTAACAAATGGACAGTTCCATGGCCAGAGTATGTAGCGAATGGACAGTCCCACGGCCTGGGTATGTAACGAATGGACAGTTCCATGGCCTAGGTATCTATCGAATGGACAGTTCCATGGCCTAGGTATCTAACGAATGGACAGTTCCATGGCCTATATATCTAACGAATGGACGGTCCCATGGCCTAGGTATCTAACAAATGGACAGTTCCTTGGCCTAGGTATCTAACGAATGGACAGTTCCATGACCTAGGTATCTAACGAATGGATCGGTCTATGGCCTGGGTATCTAACGAATGGATAGTTCCATGGCCTGGGTATCTAACGAATGGACCGGTCTATGGCGTGGGTATTTAACGAATGGACAGTTCCATGGCCTGGGTATCTAACGGAAGGACCGTTCTATGGCCTGGGTATCTAACGAATGGACGGTTCCATGGCCTGGGTATCTAACGAATGGATCGGTATCTGTCGAATGGACGGTTCCATGGCCTAGGTATGTAACGAACTAGAGGCTAGTTAGGCTAGTTAGTGTGCAACCCGATGGACAGTGTTATGGCCTAGCCAAGGCCTAGGCATCTGACAAATTGATAGTTTCATTCCAACGATAACTTGCGTAGTTCTTCAGTGGAGCAGACCTGTCGAAATATACAGGGCAAAAAGTGCTACCCGTAACGTAGCGCGAGTCATTGTAAAGAAAGTGCTATCCGTAACGTAGCGCGAGTCGTCGAAAAAGTGCCACCCGTAACGTAGCACGAGTCGTTGTCACAAAAGTGCTAACCGTGTCGTAGCACGAGTCATTGTCGTCTGGCAAGGTGCCGCACTACAGTACTGTAGCTGTAGACCACGACTGTAGCGTGTCCGCGACAGCTTGATGCAGCTATTAAAAGCGCTGTTAATAGTCCAACTCTATTTGCAAGTACTCTGATCCACGAAAGTTCGGTACAATTCTAACACGTTTAACGTTTGGACTACCCTGGTAAATGCATTGCCACCACCAGTCGTTGTCCACGATGACCCCCCCCCCCCCCCCCCCCCCTGTATTAATCGCCTCATTCGTGTAGGCGACCCTGGCGAATCTGACCGAATGCTTGGCGTTGGACATTCCGTCAACTGTATTTGCACGTACTTTGCCACCGAAACGTTGGACCCGGTACGTATGGAGCAGTTCTGCCATGGTTTTCCACATTGCCACCACCACGTCACCACTCTACCTTATCGACGAATTCCTCCCCCCTGATCCCTCGCCTCTTCGATGCTGTCGTTCTCGTGCATTAATTCGTTGCCATACTCTCGTCCATCGTCACAGGACAGGCTCCAATAATTCTGGAGTCCAAGAATGTGCGTGATCGTGCTGAATTCTGAACCCCCCCCCCCTCCCCCCCCCCTGCTTCATCGCCTATTTGGTTTAGGTGACCCTAACGAACTTGACCGAAAGCTTGGAGTTTGAAGCGTTGGACATTCCCTTCGCACCGGAGAGGGGCTCGCACAAGGTCAGGCTGACGCCGACATTGTTGATCGACGCGTCCGACTTCAGAAGAAAGGACTCCTCCGACTACTTTGGCCTCGCCCCCGGCAAGGTGATTGGTGGGGATTGGTACGGGGTCTGCGGTGATTGGTGGGGATTGGTACGGGGTCTGCGGTGATTGGTGGGGATTGGTACGGGGTCTGCGGTGATAGGTGGGGATTGGTGCTGATTGGTACGGCGCTGGTCGAAATCGGTAGGGGGGTTCTGGCGATTAGTGAGGAAGAGCTTCTCTGACTAGTTTAGCCGCTTTCCTTGTAGGGAGATTGGCACGAGATTGGTGGGTGTCGACATCGGGAGGGGGTTGCTGCTGAGTGGTAAGGAAAAGTTGCTCCGACTACTCTAGCCGCTTTCCCAGCAAGGTGATTGGTGGGGATCGGTGAGGGATAGGTAGGGGGCCGGTCGAGGTCGTCCGGGAGGGGGTTGCTGGTGATTGGTAAGGAACATCTCCGACTACTGTAGCCGCTTTCGCTTGGAAGGTGGTCGGTGGGGGTTGCTACGGGGTTGGCGGTGATTGGTGGGGATTGGCGTGGGATTGGGGGGGATTAGTGGAGAAGAACTCCTCCGACGACTTTAGCCGCTTTCCCTGCTAAGTGGTTGGTGGGGATTGGTACGGGGTCGGTGGTGATTGATTGGGGTTGGTCGACTTGAGTAGGGGGTTGGTGGTGATTGGTAAGGATGAACTCCTCCGACTAGTTTAGCCGCTTTTCCTGCAAGGTGATATGTGGGCATTGGTACGAGGCCGCTTTTGATTGGTGAGGGTTCGTAGCGGTCGGTGTGGGTAGGGGGCTGGTTGGGGTTGGGGCGGCGGTGGAGCAGGTTGGTAGTGAGATGGTGGGGTTGGTGGAGGTTGGTGATTAGTAACGAACGACTCCTCGGAGTAGTTTGACCTCGCTCCCGGCAAGGTGGTGAAATATTGGTGAGGGTAGCTGAGGGGTTGGTGGGCTCACAATGCACATATAAATCTCGGGCAGATAACCATGGGAACAGAAGCCATGGGACGCATTGCCATCGACGCACAAGTCACGGACACGAAATCGTCGACAAACGCGGTCATGGAATATTATCCATGAACACACCTAAAGTCGTGAACGCACAATACACACGCAAGTCGCGGACCCACAATCATGGACCCACGAGGTCGTATAGACATGAACCACACAAATCCCGTCCTCCATTGTGTATTTTGCTGCGTGACCAGATGGTGGCCCTCAAGTACTGCAATGCGACCATGCGGTGCGATGAGGTCGTCGACGGGGATGGCGGCCCGGACGCCCCCCCCGCCGAACTTCGCTGTACGTTTGAGGAACTCCCCGCGGAAGGAGCGGTAGCGGCGGACAAAGAGGTGGTGGGCGAAAATGTGGGAGTGGAGGAGAAGGTTGCGAAACGGTCGCGGCCGAAGGGGAACATCTCGTGGGTTTCCGCGGAGCAGGCGGTGCGGGCGGAAGTCCGGCTGTACAGCCACCTCTTTTCGGTCGACTCGCCGGACGACAAATGGGAGCAGCAGGTGACTTTGAGGTTTTGAGTCATGTTTAGGTCCGGGGGGGGGGGGGGGGTTGGCATTGAGTTTCTTTAGCGGTCCTGCGGTAGAGGGGAGATAAATCATCGCGGGCGGATACATGGTTGTGTCTTGGTGTTGACGCTGAAAAATGTTCCGAAGTGTATAACGCGAAAACGTAAAAGTGTAAAATATGTGCGCACCTGTTATTGCTGACGCGCTTCGCCTTGGGGTTCATCACCTTCAGTTCCCGGGCGTTCACGCGTCCTCCCCAACACCGCGCCTCCCACGCCCTAACCCCCCCCCACCTCAACTGTTGGTATTTTTGTTGTTTCATTCCGACGCGTTTTTTCGTGTCCTTAGCTCAACCCAGAATCGGAGGTGGTTTTATCCGGCGCGGTGATCGATCCGTCCGTTCTCCAGAAGGAGTGCTCCGAGGGCACGCCCCTGCAGGTACGATCGCGCCGAACGGAGATGTAACTTCTCTCCCAGAAGCACGCGAAAAACAGCGTTAGGCGATGTTTGCTTTTTTTTTTTTTTTCTTGAGACCAAGAGATGGGGCATGCTCAAATCATGTGAAACTCCGTGTCGTCCGGAACATTCCGTGTTGTCACGGTTCCGACGGCCTTTCTCACCGTAACCCTTGCCGCGTTCCCAATCTCCCTCACACCCCCCCCCCCCCCCCCCCTCCTCCCCTACACCCACCCGCAACTGTTAGGAGAGGGTGCTTCAGGTATCGAAACTCCTTTCGTGGATGATATTGCCCTTCCCCTAGCGGGTTTAGCGGGTTTAGGTAGTGAGCCTCCAGCGGGAAGTGGGAGCTTTTGCGTTTTCTCTTGTCGGTTGGGCCATGTTAATGTTTCCCCCCCTCCCATCCCGTCCGAACGCGCCCCACCACCTTCCCCATTTGTTATCTCTGCGATCGTGTTCAGTCTACAGTTGGATCGGGTCGGATTTTTGTGGTGGGCAAGTAATCCCCCCCCACCCCCCCCCCCCCCCCCCCCCCGCGCGCGCGCGGCTAAACGCCCCAACCTGACAGTTATCCCTCCTGTGTATCTCTGCCGTCGTGCTCATCAGTAGTAACCGTTGCCGCGTTTCAACCCCCCCCCCCCGCCCAACCGCCTCTCCTCCGAACTCGCCTAATCGCGCCCCGCCATCCCCCCCCGTCCCGTCCCCTTTTTTCTTTACGTCCGTGCTTGATATACAGTTGGAACGGATCGGATTTTTTGTGGTGGATAAGGACTCCACCCCGGAAATGCTCGTCCTCAACCGAACGGTCACGCTCAGGGAGGCTACGGGGAAGAGCGCCGCGCCGTCGGGCAAGAGCCGCAAGGAGCAGCAGGCAAGCTTTTTTTTTGTACCCAAGCGTTCGAGATACCGTTCTCGACGGAAATGTAGCGACCGATGTCATGCTCCATTTTGCAAGTGATTCTATATGTACGCGAAATGCCTCTATACGAGCTCCTACTCAAATTTTTCCTGTGGGATCCCCCGTGGCATTTTTAACAGGTAGTAGCACCTACGAACTGGTTCAACGAAAATGCATACAATCTCACATTCGGGCAATTCCAAACGGATTACGTTGGGTGTGTCAAAACTAAAAGATACTGAAATTTCCACATGAAGAAGGGAAGCACATCGGTGAAAAGATTTTTGGCGTGCGAGTTGCAGTTCGCGATATACGGGCATTTGTTCGTATTGCTTGGGGAGGCGTTATTTTGTATCTGGTAGGGGTTAAAGCTTCCTATAGTAAAATATATATGGTTGTATTCAGCCCATACATCGGCCAAGAAGCTGAGTATTTCGTCACTAGACATGTTGACATCCTAGCATCAACAAGGGGAAGACGTCCATGGCACTTGTTTTGTTCGGCGAGCCGTACAAGGCTGTTGAATTAAACGCCTGCCTAAGTACTAAAACAATTTATTGAGCTATTGTGAGAACCCTAGGGAATTATTTACTCTGCACGGGAACCTTTTTTGCATGTTGGGTTTCGAGAGTTGGAAAGCGACGTTTGGCACGGTTGTGCTTTACAACAATACAAACCGAACCACTGCTGGCCTTTTTTGCAAAAAATACATACGCGTTCGTTAGGGGGGGGGGGTCAAGATCGCCAAAAAACATCAGGAAAAATGGTAAAATGCACCTGGAGAAGGAAAAAAGAACGAAAAGAAAGCCCCAACACTGAGTCGTTTTGCATTGCCATGACGCACAACCCTGCCAAGTTTCGTTTTCAGAAAAACCAAGGTGCAAAAGTGCAAAGACGAATTTTCCGGCGTTCACTGGAACGAGCTCGTACCTGCCAATATTCAAGAAGTTCCTCAAGTCGCGTGATATACTACGATACTATTAATACATACCTCACACAACCACCTTTCGGGCAAGAACCACAAGTTGTTGATAGTCTGTAGTGGGTTGATTTGACGACAGAACGAAGAACACGGTTTACGTTTTTCTACAATATGTATTCTTCCACCATACCTTCCCGCCCGCCCGCCACGTCGATTTTTTTGTTTTGTGTCACTGAGAGGCCAGCTAGCCCGCAGAATTGAGTACAACAGTGTGGCTGCTGCTGCTGCTGCTGTCATTGTTGTTCTCTGTTTTTCTGGGCGGCTCACTGGTTTCTTGTGTTGCTGGTGTGACGACCGAACGACCGAGCAAACAAAAATAACAAGCGTTACATTATTCTATTGATAGCTGGTGTCCTTCCACCCAACCTGTTCCGTGTGTGGTTGTGTGTTGCTGCCACAGGCGCGCCAGGCCGCGGAAAAAGAGGCGCGGAAAGGCGTGCCCCCGCAGGAGATGTTTTTGGCCCAGACCGATCTCTACTCCGCGTTCGATGATGCGGGCGTCCCAACGACTAGCAAAGCTGGAGAGCCGTTGAGCAAGAGCGCCATCAAGAAGCTCAAGAAGGAGTGGGACAAGCAGAAAAAGTTGTACGAAAAGACCCAGTCGGAGAAGGCGGGGAAGGCGTGATGTAGCGAGGGGGGGGGGGGAGGGGGTCTTTACATCTTGGATCTTGTCTGGGATCTTTCAAACTTTGTCTTGAGCTTTGGATCTTGGATCTTGTTGTCGATACTATTTTGGATCTTGGATGGCGTTCCACAATGCGATATAACCATTGTGCAAGCTTGTCGTTAGAAGGCTCAAGGAGTGGGACAAGCAGAAAAGTTGTACCAACGTCAACGGCCGAGGCGACGGGGAAGGCACGATGTAACGATAGCGGGGGGGGCGGCATCTTGGATCCTGTCCTGGATAGTCTTGGGCTTGTCATGGGTCTTGGATCTTATCGTGGATCTTGGATCATGGCACGGATCTGGGATCTTGTTTTGGAACTTGGATGGCGTCCCAGCGGCCAGCAAAGCGGGAGAACCGTTGAGCAAGAGCACCATCAAGCTCAAGAGTAGGGCAAGCACAAGAAGCTGTGCTAAAAGTCCGAGGTGGAGGCGGGGAAGGCGTGATCTTTGATCTTATCATGGCTGTTGGGATCGTGTCATGAATCTTGGATCTTGTCGTGGATGTAGTCTTGGATACTTTTATGGGTCTTGTTATATCAAGGCAGGGCTTGGATCATACCGTGAATATTGGTATGGATCTTGCGTAGATGTTGGATATGGACCTTGTTATATCAGGGTAGGTCTTGGATCTTACCCTGAATATCGGCATGGATCTTGCGTGGATGCTGGATTTTGTCATGCAACAGTTTTTATCTCTCTTCGGGGTTTTGCTTATACGGTGGCGTGTTTATGACCCGTGGAGGGGAGGGCGGCCGGGGTGGGATAGGTATTGTGCTGCTGAAGGTATGTTTTGTATGGTCCGTACGGAAAGAGATATTGGAGTTTTGAGTATTCGCACGAGGTTAAAGGATTAAGAATAAACAACGCACTTGTATTATTAATACTAGTACTGGTATTTTGGTGTTTCATCCCTCCCTTTGTACAGTTTCGGCCTCCTGGTGACAGACGATGCCACTGGCGCCAGTCTACGTCGGATAATGATAGCTCTCGATGCGCTACTGCACTCGCAACCCCATCGGGGTGACGAGGCGTCAATTCTGTTGTCTCTAATATAGTACGTATTCTCCAGGCTTAGCCTGCTCCCCGGTGGAGATCATGTTTTTGTGTAATCCGAAACAAGCACTACTACTGGTATTTATGCACTCGTATATAGAGCCAAGTGTAATCCGAAACAACTGGTACAAATTTGAGGCAAGGAGTGGACACAATGTACATGGTGAGGTACAGATGCTCCAGTTTTTTTTTGTTAGGCTGTCTCACTTGAGGAGGTCTGGAGTATTAGCGCCTCACGTACAAACTGATTTAGAGAGTCGTTCTACGGTGCCCCGTCAACTTTTCTTTTATGGCGAAATCGCCGGTTTCGAAACCAGCTCCCGGCCGTGTCTCCTGAAACAACGGTGTCCCTTGCCACCCGGACGTCATCGTTCGATAGTCCTTTGAAAATCAGAAAATAAAAATGTAGGCATATTTTCCATAGCGTCCTTCCTCCTACCGAGCAGCCATGAAACGTGTTCTCGTTGATGAAAGTCGCTGGTGTTTGGGGGGGGGGGGGGGGGGGGGGGGGGCTATCGTAAAATCAGCCTACAGTAGAGCAAACTGAAGTAAGCACAACCCGGTGATTACACCCATTTGGCATGGCCTAAAAAACAAACAAACAGATTATTGAAAACCAAGAACAATGACATTCCGTTCCGACGGTTTCAGGTTAACGCCTTCACTACTGGAAACCCGTTTTGGTGACAAATTTACTTGAAGTTAGTATAGGGAGGGGATTTTGGGGCTCTAAAGGGGTTAAGGAACCCCGTCATTCAGAAATGAAAGAGCCAAAAAGTGGTCCTCCTCTATTATCTCGGCACGCGCATCCGTGTCATGCGAAACAAAAAGCAACCTTGGAAGTCAAGTGTGGCAGATCCCAGCAAGCACATTTTTTTTTTTAGAAGAACGGGAATTCGGTGGTTGCTTAGGCCAAGATACGTGAAGGCGTGAGGCAAACGGGTTTTTCCTCAGTCATTTGTGGGATGGCGTGCAGGGTCCATGGGTCGAGAGCCAGATTTCATCAGGGAGAACGGCAAAGTGGGGTTGTGGGCACGTCGCGCTGTAAAGCCACGAACGGACCAGCACACGTGACGAAATCTCGTTCTATTTAGCTTCCTTCATCTCTCTGAATCATATTTATTCTTCGCACATCACCGCATCGCCCATGTGATGGGCGGGAGGCTGCTGCGAAGTGTTGTTGTAGATACCGGGCGCATCAATCAGTAATGGAGAAGTGCTCTCAACAGACGGGAAAAAAAAAGAAACAAAACTCGCGCCCCAAACAAAGCGGACAAAACTGCACGAGAAAACCAAATCACGCCCGCCGCCAATCAACAAAGCAACACCAGTTGCCACAGAACACTCCTTGCTGCATTGTGCTGTTAGCGCTGTTATTGGTGAGATTGACGGGAGAAGGGTGGGGTATTATTGAACACATAACCATCATGCCGCCTCATCAGCTCGTCGCGTGTGTGAGGGTGGAGGAAGGTCTAGCAGTAACTTTCTACGAATGTATAGGTGCGGCAGACAAGACAGGCGAACCAAACGGAACGGTGTATTATACTATTACAGTTACTGTAGGGGTCTCTGGGCAATGCCGGCATGTGCCAGCGAAAAAAAAACGGCACTATAGCAGCAACCGGCACTGCTCCGCACACTGCCACACTATAGGTTATTCCCCTCTGTGCCACGCGATTTCACCGGCACTATAGCGGGCAACCGGCACTACTGAGGGACCCCTACTGTAGTACCAACAAAATGTCCCACAAATGCATGCCAAATACAGCATACAACTCCCTTCGGACACCAACGAAGCGTAACAGGGACCAACAAAAAACCTCAACAACAAACCGCACCAGCGGCTGCCCCCGCACGCCATCCCTCTCCCCTACCCCCTCCACAAACATCCCAAAAAAGACACAACAACATTAACGCACCCAGACAACATTATTATGTTACACAATAACAACGCACCGAGACAACACGCGATATTATGTTACGGGAGCAAAGCCGAAAAGCCAGCGTCCACCTGTCCTAAAACTCTGGTAAACAATTTGGACAACGGCACACAGCGGCTCGTGCCAACGCATCCCCCCCCCCCCCCCCCCGTACGGAGCTAGCGCGCGCCTCGTTGCTTGGTGCAAACCGCCGACGGACGTGAACGTTTCCAAAAAGAACTCGGGGCGGGAATTAGGAAGAACCTTTCACGACGAAAAAAAAAAAGATTAATAAACCAAACGGCCGCGCTCACGGCTACGGCGCACAAAACGGAAACATTTCCCCGCTCCTCATTCCACAAACTCTCCCCCAACCTCCGCCGCCCACAAACTTGCCCCCCCCAAATCTCCGCCTTCCCCCCCCCCCCCCCCCCCTCCCCCCCGCAACAAACGGTCCAGCTCCCCCCCCGCTGCCGACGAACCCCACCCTCCCCCTCCCGTTCTAACTCCTCCTTCCTCCTCTGTCCAAACCCGGAGTAGTCCTCCGGTTGGTATAACGAGGCGATGAATTGTCATGATACCATATGGAGTACAGCTTTCAACCCCCTCCCACCCCAACCCTGGCTGTCATTCTCCACATCCACTTCCAAAAACCGAACCGAAAAAACGAAAAACGGAAAAGGAAAAAAGTAGGAGCCAAACAAAATAACGCCTGTTTTTGTACTCGTGGTCACACGGCATGACACCAGGTATGTTATGTTTTCCGCCCAAGGCCACCACCACCACCAACCCACACGACGAAGGGCGACGAAACCACCAACAAACTGCGAACTGACACTTTCCACAATGGCAAAGGGTGACGAAACCGCTAAAACCCTGCGAACCGACACCTTGCACAGCTCATGACAAGAGGGCGACGAAACTGCCAAAAACACCCCATGCTTTCCACAGCCCGTGGCAGAGGGTGACGACACCCCCGAAAAACTACAAAACCCACACTTTCCACTCAACAAGCCAGAGGGTGGCGAAACTGCCAAAACCCTGTGAACCAGCACCTTCCACCGCAGCAGCAGAAGCAGCAGAAGAAGCAGCAGCAGCAGAAGCAGCAGCAGAAGCAGCAGCAGCAGTAGCAACAAGCGATTTCAGTAGCGGCAGGAGCTCCGCCACTTCCGCCACCGCAAACACCATCGCCACCCCCACCACCCACCCTCCTACCCCCCCCACCGCCACCACCACCACCACCACGACCGCCATCACCAGCCTCTTACCACCGCCACCAACGCCACCGCTGCCAACGCCACCGCCACCGCCACCACCACCCACCAACCCACGTTTCTTCCCCCACCCAGCAAAGGCCTCAATCAACTCCATAGAGGGCAAGCAACGCTTGCGAGTGGGCAAAAAGCGCAACGCAAACTAATATCTTCCGCTATATTATTATATCCGATCACATGCCATCTCCAATCACATGCGCGTGTACAACAAAAGGTAAGGGTGACCGTTAACGGGGTTGAGCGCGTGGGCTTCTGTCTCGGGAGAAACGACCTGGTCGTCGAAGTGCCGCCATGCTCCCCTAGCGTCGCGGACAAGCGCGGTGTAGTGGCCGCCGTGAAGACTCCGGCCGTGATGCAACACTGAACAAAACAAATGAACGGGTTATAGAACATATACGTGGAGTTGCACGTCGTGAATAAAAGGTCACGGGGTGGGGGGGGGGTTGCAGCGCGGTGCAGTGCTCCCCGTGAAGACTCCGGACGTGATGCAACACTGAATAAAGGGAGCAACAAAATACATCAACATATCAGCACGCGGGCGTATTCATGGATATAACATACCATTATATGGGAGTTGCACGTCGTACGATAGCACACAGAATAAAGGGGGAAGAGGGGGGGGGTTAAGGGTGCCGTGGAACAGTAATGGGGGGGCTATGAAAGCTCCCGCCGTAAAGCAGCACTGAAAACATCGACGAAACGTCACCGTCGCCGGGTTGCAGGTCATGTGAGACCATAGGACAGGGGGGGAGGGGGGTGGGGGGGGGTACTCATTTGTGGCTTGCCTTGGTCAGTTGACCATTGACCACGCATCTCTTTCGAGACGAAGCACCGTTACTACTCAAGAAACGCCTCAAAACGGGGGGGGGGGGGGGGGGGGGGGGGGGGGGGTACGGTGCGGTGTGGTTGAGCGGCCGTGAAGGCTTCGACGGAAAGCAACACAGAATGCATAAACTGCCGGAAAAGACATCGCGGCGAGGAGCTATACGTTGTGCAAAACCACGTAGGAGGAGGAAGGGGAGGGGGGGGCTACGGCGCCATGAGGTCCATTGACGCACAAGCGCGTAGGGTTTCATGACGATCACCGTCACTATCATCACCGTCACAGGCACACCGTCTCAACATCGCCACAATGATCACCGACACCTTGATCATGAAGCACAAACATAATCTGAAAACAGATAATCTTGATCGTTAATCACATCGTGTCCCCTCTTCAGCAAATTTAAAGAACTACACCCCCCCCCCCCTCAAAAAATGTAAAATGTGTATTTAATCACCATATACGAACAGCAAACATACCTGGTACCTAGTCGTGACAACGAATCGTGCAATACAAGCATCATGATCACCTCTCACTTACTGTGAGGAGGCGGTGTTTGGGAGGACCCTTCAATGACGCCTCGTGCTGAAGACAATGAAGATACGACCCTTTCATCATATCATAAAAACAAAATAATTACCAGGATAAAGTAATCATGACAAAAGTCATATTCGGAAAAAATATCCTCAAAAGACAACACAATCATCAAGATAAAACAATCACGATAAGTGAATCATACAACCACACGCAAAATCGTCATGACCATCCCACCTACTGTAAAGAGGCGGTATTTGAGAGGGCCCTTCTTGGACGCCTCGTGTTGCAGCGACGGAGACATGATTCTTGTCGGAACCGTGAGTTCCAACGGATACCTGTCGACGTGCGATCGCACCATCATTCAACGATACAGTACAGCAGTGTTGACACAAGTACTTATCTCACGTACTACCATGACTCAACGGCAGCAGGACAGACAGCAGCAGTATCAAACAAGTTGATGATAACGATACAGTACAGCAGTGTTGCAACAGGTACTTATCTCACGTACTACCATGACTCAACGGCAGCAGGACAGACAGCAGCAGTATTAAATAAGTTGATGATACAACTAGAACAAGCGCTACACATTGTCATATGGCATATGGCATAACAATGAATAAATAAACAAACAACAACAACAACAACAACAACAACAACAACAATATGAAGGAGGCGTGTTTTGGTAAGGGACACATATTAAAGAGAGCTGAAGGGTTTGACAGAAGCTTCATGAAATTTTGCAGTGTTTCATGCGGTGTTTCCGCAGTCAGCCGGCCCCATGCGACACGCAAAAACGTTCCGATGAAAAAAAACAATCTCAGAGCTGAGTTACCTTTTCAACGTACACACAAAAAAGGACTTAATCAACAACTCCACGATAAAAAAAAACATTCCCAAAAAACCGTAACACTAAAAACAAACAAAACGCTGATCCACGATGCAGATTTTTTCTTCTTCTTTTTTTCACACTTCTACTTTCCAGCTTCTGGGCAGGCCGTGGTCACAGGTGTCGTCCATTCTCCCCCCCAGTTCTTGCCTTCAATCTTTATCGCGCATAGGGTTCAGCAATCCCACTGCTCGTCGATTTTTCATCGAGTTTTGCTAACTCACGCTCTCGCGCTTTCCGCAAGTCAATTTGTGCACAAGACAAAAGTCCCATCGAATTTATACGAGTATGCACTCGGTGGGGCTCGAACTCACGAAACTGACCTATACCAGGCTCGAAGATAACCTGATACGCCACCGGGGCGACCGGATCAGATAGTCAGACCCAGCTCTTAGCAATAGACCGCTACGACCAAGGCCCATAAACGGGCCCAAATCATTTGGATTGCATGGTCTTTAGAGGCATGCCCCTTTAGTGCACCTTGAATGCAGCTGCAAAATAGTTCTTACTTGATATAATGGAGACTTTTTCCATATTCTCTTGTGTGGATACCGGTCTACTCCACCAGCCACACCTCTCTTTAAACCGTAGCGGCGACCGTTCACAACTAACGGACCTTAACTCCAACCTCAACTTCAACCTCAACTTCAACACCAACCTCAACTTGAAGGTCAAGAAATTACCTGACGTGACGGGCGAGCTTGCGGGGCCCCAGCTCCGGGTGGAAGGAAAACTGCTTGAGGTGGAGCGTCAAGATCTTTGGTGCTTGCTCCAGCGTAAGAGTTCGAGAAGCTTTCACCTAAGTAGGCAGCAACATCCAAGGGGGCGAGACGGGGAGGGGGTGTGCAACAGCGATTTTTTTTTTGTTAAGTTGCCAAGTTAGGTACTTCAATTATTTCCACTGCCATTGGTCGGTCGCCATTGCTATTGATATTCCAAAAAATTAAAACACATTCCAGCTGTGAGATCGAGGAGTTTGATTTGAAGTGGAGGATTCCATCGAGTTTACATGGCATGCTCTCACTGGGCCAACGTCCCCGAGGCAATCCGTCGTAGCTTAAGAGCTATCGACAACCACCACCGAGGCGATAAATCGTGAGCCTCAACGAGTGCCGACCGGGGCAACAGCCGCGCTTACGTCTAATATTACTGTTGTTGTGTAACGCAGATCATACCATAACGTACCCCGGCTGTGGCACCTCAAAAAAATAATGGCGGTCACGCCCAATTTACCAGTTTTCCACTAGCTCGATAAGCCAAGTGCCACGAGAAAGAAGCGAAGCCACCGAAAACACGGAGGATAGTTCAAGACTTGGGCGATAGAGATCTGCATTGTGCCGATCGAAAAAAAAACATTGACAATACGCAATACGTGGTTTGCCGATAGGAGAAAAAAAACGTACAATGTGTTTCAACCAAATCGAATCGAGCTCAATTCGAGTCATGAAAGATTTTTTGAATTTTTCGATTCAAAAGTGTCCATCGTTAATACGCGCCCTTAGAAACGAAAGAAACATCAACAGGTGCTATGTGCTATTATATGATACATACTACCATTTCTGTTCGGCGTTCGGTTGTTTGACTGGCCAAACATGACATCCTAATGCATAATGCACTTTTCGGACTAAACCTGACTGAATACCACAATACAGAGCTCCCCGGGTATTGTAACGAAGGTATACCCGTACCCCGGGTATGGCGCCACAGTCTTACTGGAGTCACAGAAGTTCCCGGTAAGGGTATGGGGATCTTACAGAAATTCCAGAAGTTCCGGGTACGGGTACGAAAGTGTTACAGAACTTCCAGAAGTTCCGGGTATTATGGCACAGGGGGTACAAACCTCACAGAAGTTCCGAGCGGGTACAAAACATGCTGTACCCGTACCCCGGGTATTGCGGCCACGGGCGTACAGAACTTCCAGAAGTTACGGGCACGGGTATAAATGTCCTACAGAACTTGCAGACGTTCCGGGTACGGGTATTAATGCCCTACAGAACTTACAGAAGTTCTTTGTAGGGTAATACCGGGGTAAATACCCAGGGTATGGTTTGTACGTACCTTACAGAACACAACCTTGGAATCCTCCACTTCAAATCAAACTCCTCCCCCGAGGCCGTGTATTCAATTGGGTTCGCGTGTTTACCTGGGTTTTACCCGTACCCGGAACTTCTGTAAGTTCTGTAGGATATTCGTACCCGTACCCAGAACTTCTGTAATTTCTGTAAGCCAGTGCCACACATATATTTGGTTTTTTCACACGTTCCCTCTTGCTCAAACGCCCCACCTAAAATCGAAATCGGCCAGAGTAATAAACACTTCTAAGCAATTGATATCACGTCATTATCTTTTTAGCCATCCATGACGTAGCTGTAATTCATCCCCCCCCCCCCCCCCCCCCCCCCCAACGCCCCCTCCTTCCCCACCACTCGCACCATCGCCTAGACCTAGCACCACGCGTATAGAAAGCCCCTACGTCTATGCGACCTAAAGCTGTTGAAAAACATTTTGGGCCCCCACCCCCTCGAGCACTCCGCCCTCTCCTCACTGGTTTACTTACAGGATATACATGATAAACTGGTGCACTGCTTCCAAAACCGTCAGATTTGTCCCCTTGAAGGATTTATAGTTTCCAAGCACATATTGAGTTGCCCCGCCCGTCCCCCCCCCCCCCCCCCCCCCGCTCCCTCTTGTTCAAACCCAGGCCCCCATGCCCTTAAAAACTCCGCCCTCCTCTCATCGGTTATACGACTTACAGGATACACTTGATCAACTGATGCATTTCCTTCCACAGCTGTCAGATTTTGTTCCGCGCACAGACTGATTAACATCACCCAGTTGCCCCTGGTACAATTTACACTGTACTTCCAAGGGGAGTGACCGACCTATATCCTTAATGAGTACACACAACCCGTAATACGCGCGATCGGAGTATCACACACAGCTTGCAAAGATGACTTTCGACAAAATTTTCGATCTCACAGCTGGAGTGTATTTGTATTTTTATAAATACCCGAGGTACGGGTACAGCATTTTCATACCTGCCCGGAACTTTTGCAAGTTCTGTACGCCCGTGCCACAATACCAGGAACTTCTGGAAGTTCTTCAAGACTTTCATACCCGAACCCGAAATTTCTGTGAGTTCTGTAATACCAGTCCCACAAAACCCGGGGTACGTATACAGCATGTTTTGTACCCGCCCGGAAGTTCTGCGAGTTCTGTACGCCCGTGCCACAATACCCAGAACTTCTGTGAGTTCTGTAACACTTCCATGCCCGTACCCGAAACTTCTGGAAGTTCTGTAAGACTCCCATATCCTTACCCGGAATCCACCAACCCTACAGCACATAACCTTGGAGGATTTCGTCGAAACTCATATTTGCACGCTGTGTGTGTTACTCCGATCGCGCGTATTACTGGGTGTGTCATCAACACTCATTCGCTATCCATCACGAGATCCGTCACATCAAACTCCGCTCCGGCTAGCCGCGCCGGCAAGCGCCCGACACCGTCACACACCCCCGCATACCTGATGCCGACGCACAGAGAGCAGAGCGAATGCCGTGTCGCGGCGGAAACCACAAAACAAACTTCAGCAGTTACTTCATCAACTCTACCTGAAAAACACATCTCCCGTCGTACTATTAAACCGCAGCAGCACCTGCGGTAGAACAAAAACAAACAAACAAAAAGAAGCAGAAACTACAGCAGCGCCTACAACAACAGAAACTTGCAGCCGCAAAAGCACCCACCTCCATGTTAAGCCTCCCCTTGACACCAGCCACCGATTCCCCCCCAAACAACGCCGCAAGAGCTTCATCCAAAATCGTAGCCCCCGGCCCAGAGGACACCATAGAACCAGCCCCTGCCCACGCCCCCCCTCCTCCACCATCAGCCGCGGGGCCTCCCCCGCCCCTCTGGGACCAACCCGCCGCCGTCCCCCGCCCGTTACTACCCCCTCGAGGCCCACCAGCAACTCCCGGGCCACCGCCGCCGCCGCCGCCGCTACCGTTGACAGTTTCGAAACCGTTTGTTGCTCCCCAAGCGGAGGTGGAGGACGACGTCCCCTCCCCATAGGCGTTATTATTGTGGTTATTGTTTGATTGGGCCGGCGGGATCGGCGGGTCTAAGTCGAGCTGGTGCGGTTTGTGGGAGGAGGGGAGGGGGGGGGGCGGAAGGGGAGTGGGGCGGGGGAGGGGGGAGGGGTTACATAAATAAAAAAGGGGTCTCGCGAGCGAAGATTTTTTCTTTCCGCAAGCCAAACCAAAAAAGGGCAATCCGCATGCGGAGAATAAAACGAGCGCGTATAACTGGTACCTGGGTATATGATATCGATTATCGTTCGATTTGTCGTTCATCGATACCGTGTATGTCGATCGCCTAACACTATTTTAGAATGGGAATGTTTTTCGGTTCTCACCTGTAGGCAGTGGAAGGGCTCGCGAGTGACGGAAGACTTAGCGTTTCCGCTCTTCTTCACCTCCGATCGAAACATCCCGTAAAACAGGCCCGTTATCTGTGGCACGTGGTCCGATCCCGAAAAAAAAACAAGAGAGGAAACAATTGTAGGCAATAAAACTCTGGCAAGACCGGGGATAAAGACGATCAACGAAACCAAAGAGGACGTGAGTAAAGGGCAAGCGCAGGGATGGACACACGGGATGTTCCACATCCCCCACCACCACCGCCTCCAACTATCATCTCCCCCCCACCCTAGCACAACCAACACCTCCCCATTCTCGCCCATAGAAAAAACTCACCACCGCCACCGCCACCATCGTCACCACCACCACCCCCACCACCACCACAACCACAACCATCTCACTGAAACCCGAAACCGCCACCACCCCCAACTATCACCACCACACCACCCACCACCAACCACCCCTCCCCTTCCCCCGACCATCAAACCCCAGCACCGCCATCACCACCCCCACCGCCACCTCTACAACCACAATATCAACCACTTCACGCAACCACCACCCACCTGCCACCACAATCACCACTTTCACAACCACCCCACCCAATCACCACCCCCATTCTCCTCCTTATCGTCGCCCCCCACCCCCACCCCCCCCCCACCGCTGTCTACCCCCCGCACCCGCCCTCCGTCGCCATAAAAACTCCCAACCACCATCATTACCACCACCGCCTTCCCGCCCCTCCCCCCCCCCCTCCCACTCCAAAAACGCACCACTGATGAATTGGAAACCCGTTGTGCCGGGTCGGGTACGTTAACGACCGCCTTCGCTCCGCCCTTCCCGACCTCCAGCCACTCGTCTTCCTTTTTGTCTTCTGCGTAACCACCCCCCCCGCCACCACCCCCGCCACCACCGTACAACCCCCCCTGTTGGTCCCCGTCTTCCTTCTCCTGCGCTTTTTTTTGCCTCAACGATCTCCTCGTGCAACTGGCATGTCCCGTGTTGTTGATCGGTCGGAGGTTTAGCCCGGGGTGGGGATGGGCATTGGGTGGCGATATACGGGGGGGGGGAGGGGAGGGGTTGGGGGGAGTTGGGGGGGGGGGGGGGGGTGGAGAGGGGGACTATTTATTGAACGGTACTGATAGCTGCTATACTGTACAATAGTGTCTACAAAGCTGCCAGCTTTGAAAGATTTGGAGCGAATTTTTCTACGGGCAACGAAAGGATGGATGGACGGGTGAACTGATGGATGGGTGAATTCGAGACTATGCTATAAACCCTTATGGGCTGGTCGGTGTTACTAGCCGGGGTAGTTGCGCGGTGGCTGTTTGTCTTCGGTTTGGTTTTTACGTTCTTGCAAGGGTTTTGTCCCCTTAGGACACCGCCTGGATTTCAAGCCAACCACATCTCAAAGGGGAAGCTTTAATCTACAAGTCAGCAATACGAACCTAACCTTTCACTACTCCAGCCACCAAGTGCCTTGTCACCGAACACCAGACGTACTAGCACAGAGGTGCTCCAAAGTCACTCAAGGTCCATACTTCAGGTGCCCTTTACCCCACCTGACTTCGATACACCACACGTACGCCTAACCCGATGAACAAAACCCCCCATATCTTCAAAATAATATTACATCAGTGAAGACGCGACGCGCGGCCGAGCTATCACGCAGCTTGCAAAGATGAGTATCGACGGTTAAATTGATCCAACTCACAGCTGACGTATTTGAAATATCTTCATACAAATTTCCGAACATGTAGAAAAAAAAAAGTGCTCGCACATATTTCGGGTAGTCTAATGGAAAAGGCCCGTCATTCAGACATGTTTGGTTCGAAAAAAAGTGCTATCATACTCTACCGTAACATGGCCCAGCAGGGACGAACATCAGACACAGGAAGGTGTCAAAATGCTACTCCCATACCTGATCCAAGAAGAAAGCGAGGAACTCTTGCGCGTCCTCCTGCTCTCCGAGGTTGGCGCTGCGGAAAGCCCCGAATGCCTTCGACATCGCCTGTGCGCGACGAAAAAGAAAGAAAAGAAGAGAGGAAAATTGTTGAAAATCGACCAAACAAAGGAGAACAAAAACGGCGGCGAAATCGAAAGAAAAAAAGAAGAAAAGAAAATCGAGAGTAATCGACGAAAAAACGGGAAAAAAAGCGGGAAAGAAAATCGAGGCACACCGGAAGAAAATAGAAGCAAAACAGAAACAAAACGGTGAACCAAACGTAAAATAAAGGGAAAAATGAAAGCGTAGGCAACAAAACGCATCTATAACAGCGCTGATAAAACGAGCGCAAGCACACCAAGACAAGAAACAAACGTGCAGAATAGCAAGCAGGCGGTGAACAGGACCACCACTGCCAACAACAAACGAGGCAGGAATGGGGGGGGGGACATCATATCATAACACACAAAAATCAAACCACACCGCACCACCCCACCCCACCCCACCCCACCCCACCCCACCCCACCCCACCCCACCTCACCTCACCCCACCCCGCCCCGCCCCACCCCACCCCACCCCGCCCCGCCCCGCCCCACCACACCCCATACACCAACCACACCACAAGGCTACGACCCACATGTGCGGATCACCCCAAAAATCGTACCGGAACTATACTTTCCATGCTCCATCCGGTACGTAGTGAGTTGAAAACAGAGTACAACAGCTAACACACACCACACCACACCACACCACACCACACCACACCACACCACCCCACCCCACACCACACCACCCCACACCACCCCACCCCACACCACACCACACCACACCACACCACACCACATGAAAAACGCCGTACCTCATCAGGCAGGACGGGTTCCGGAGCCCCCGACGCCCTATGATACCGCCCACCCCTATTCCTGCCCACAGGCGCCGACCACGCCCCGCCCCCGCCCCCGCTCCCTCTCCCCTTGCCGCTGCCGCGTCCTCCTAAAGGTACCGCTGCCCCGGGCTTGGGGGGTTCAAATGCGGCCGCAAATTTTGCAAGCTGTGCCCATGTGGGTAGCGCCTTTTGGGCAGGACCGGACTCTCGTAGCCCCGGGGCAGCCCCGAATAGTACCCTGTTGGTACGTGTGAGTATGATTGGGCGGTATGAGCGGAAGCGTGTTTGTGGGGGGGGGGGGGGGTGATGTGGGGGGCGGACGGGGGGGGGGGGAGACGTAAGGAGAAAATAGGGGGGGAGAGGGGGGGGGGAGAGAAGGGGGAGGGAGGGGAGTGGGGGAGGGGGGGCAGGGGTTGGTGTTGATGCTGATGAATGGTGGCGGGATACGGGGCGGGTTAGAGGCAATTGAGCCACAGCCGATGATATTGCGGGATGTTTTTGCGAGCGTGACATATCTCTGCCGTATTGGCCTTGACCAACCAGTAACCATGACAGAGGCGCGCTGCTGTAACTCAATCGCTGACAACTTTTTTTCTTGGCCACCGTACCCTCGACGTGCGAGTGCGAGGAGGCATCGAGTTGCGTCTGAAAAATGACGTACGTTCATACCGATTTGGCCATGTTTTTCGTGTGCTGGGCGTTATATCCCCCAGATAATTTCGTCGTTCCTGATTCTTTCTTTGTCTTTCACTCGGCGTTTTTATGGTCTTTCACAGGCTGCCTGTCCTGTGACCACGGACTAAAATGTTGCCACGAGCTATTGTGAGATCAACCACAACAACCACTAGCCCCATGCGCCGTACCTGGTCCGCAGTCGGGGAGCCCAATCAACCGCTATCTCCTTTACAACTGCACCCAAGCTACAGTGAAATATGACTTGAAATTAGACTTGGACTATTTCTGCCACAGGAAAAGGGAAAATCATAACATCTTCGTATATAGTCGTAACTCAAAAACAACCATCGCTATCAGTACAAGCAAGGACATGCTCAACCCGCTGGTCACCATCCAAGGCACCCCGAGGGCCGCGGCAGGGGACAAAGACCAACCGCACGGGAGCAGATAATCAATCAACTCACCCTACAAACGGCTCACAAGCCAGCAAAGCCTGCAACACGACGCTTCGGAAGCAGCTGTTGCCCGTGTTTACCAACCCGCGATGTATTAACTCCGGCGCCGGTTGTCCCGGCTGCAACGTCGGCGCAGCAGGCGCTCCTGCCCCCACCCCCCCTACCCCACCCCCGACCGCCGCACCCACTACCAAACCGTCCTCTCTCCCCAGCGTTCCAAGCAAAGCTTTCCACGCCCGCTCCGACTCTACCGCGGCCTCCTTGGCGGCTTTTGCTTCCGACTCCGCCTTCGCCGCGGCCCGGGCCGCTTCCACGGCTGCGCTATCTACGGCATCGCCGACGCCCCCCGCCCTCTCCGCTCCCTCTCCAGACAACGCCTCCTTTACACCCCCCTTCTCCCCCTTCTCTCCTTTTTTCTCGGCCGCACCGCTATCGCCGCCGCTACTGCCCCCTTCACCCCCACCCTCCCGCGAGGGCGATGCCATCCCCAACCCCTTCATCACCGACGCGAACCCCGCCGCCGTCGCCTTACTCTCAAACTCCTGATCCCCCTTCCCTTTAACTCCATTTGCTTGAGGAGGGGTGACGCCTTCTCGTGCGCCCGAGGAAGACTCAACCCCCGTTTCATCTCTAGCATTGCTGCTACCACCACCGCCACCGCCCCAACCACCAGCCGCGGCCGAGGCCGCGGTTGTGGTGGCAGCCGGAGCTGGAGCGGGGGAGCGCGCGGGCGGCTTGGGGGGTCCCGCCGCGATCCTTGCCCAGGACATCGGCTGCGGTGAGGATGGGATGGCCAAAGGTAAACGGCGGACGAGGGGGGGAGGACGTGGGACGGTGAGGAGAGGGGTGAAAGAGAGGAGGCGTGTGAGACAGAACACTCACAACCACGACAACGGCACCAACGCCAACACCACTGCCTCTACCATTACCACTACCACTTCCACTACCAAACACAAACTTAGGGTATCACATCATATCGGGCATCACACCACACAGGCGTATCGGGTATCACATCAAACCTCGGGATGCGACATTATCGAGGTGGTTACAGGGGGCGGCGGTGAAGGCGCAAGCGAAGGCTGTGCACCCTTAAAAGGCGGTGACAACAACAGCAACAGCTAGGGCACCACATACCGTCGGGTATCATATCATATCGCGTACTAAATCGTATCGGGTACCATAGCAGATCAATCATATCGTACCTCGGGGCGCGACGGTTTTGCAGGGGCGGTTACAGGGGGAGGCGGTGAAGGCGCAGGCTGCAAAGTCTCAGAAGATTGTGAAACCTCCGAAGGCGGCGACGGCAGGGAACTGGTCATCGTTACACCGGACCCTGCGCCTGACAGCGCATCATCGTCCTCCCTGACCGGCATCGACTCCTGCAAGTCATATCCAAACACAGCATGACATCGGACGTTGGTCATCGGGCGTCAGACAACTCCTATAAGTGAAAATCACACATAGATACCGCAGCATTGGACATTTCGTTATTGACACGTTTGTGAGATGGCTGACTATACTAATTGTAAGTCACCGACTAGTTATTAGTTGGCTACGTATATAGGCAAGGAAATCGTGTTCAGCAACGAGCGCTACCCAAAATCTACAGTATATAATCGCCTTACCCTTCACGTCGTTGTACAGGGCTGGTGCCACAGTACAGCACAGGACACCCAATAAGACACATGGCAACAAGAAACACAAGCTGGTATTTACAGAAATACAAGGAACCCGGGAGCCGTTACACAGAAGTTGGTGTACAACGCACCCTCCCCGACATCATAAGAGACCCAACCCGGGGCAGTGTTTCTGCTCTGATTAGTTGTCCGGTACTCAGCTTTCAAGCCTTGATCATATTAGGTGAATTGTTGGCTGGTTTATTACTATACCCGTCTTGTCTCGGTCTCGCAACCTTGAGAGGGACAATTTGTATTGGCACAGCGGTTACAATCGATGCTACGGCTTGCATTACGCCTTGTACTACAATAAATAACGAACGGCTGAAAGTGAGGACAACAACAACGACTACAACAACAACGACTACAACAACAACGACTACAACATCAACAACAACGACAACACCATCACCAACAACGCCAACGACAGCAATAACAGCGCAAACACAAACACAAACACAAACGGTACCAACACGAACACCAATACTGCAACAACACCGACACCGCCACCAACACCCACAACAGCTACCAAGCATGCATATATACCTCCTTCCCGTTCGCCGTGCCCGCTTGAGCATCAGCCTCCGCCGACAACCCATTCTCCGTGCCCTCCAGCTCCACGCCATCGCCACTATCACCACCACCACCACCGCCTCCACCACTACCACAGCCACCACCAACATCACTCCCGATCCCAACCCCACCCGCATCTCCATCCCCACTATCACCGCCTGCACCGCCAACGACACCACCGGCACCACCGTCGCCCACAGGTGTCGACACCTGAATTGCCGTCTCCATATCCGACTCCCGCTCCTGGGCAGTTGTGGGCTTGGGAAGCGCGGCAAGGGCAGCCGTAGCCGCAGTTGCTCCTCTGGAGGCGTCGGCGGCGTCGGCAGCCGCTATCGCCGCCGGTGTGGTCGCCGCGGCACCCGTCTTGCCCTGGGCGGCGGGGGGAGGGGGGGGTACGAGTGCTGTGGGCCATGGTGATGCGGTCATGTGCCAGTTGTTTGAACAATGCATAAAACTATATACCTAGACCTCGCCCCCGTCAGACGTCTCGCTCGGCATATCCTCCCCCCTCTCAACCCTTCTCAGCCCGTAATTGCCGAAAATAAAATTAGTTGCTGGGGAAAAGAACCGTCCCGAAGTTCCTTGCCTTCCTTGCTTTCCCTAGTCTCATTCTTACTTAGCTCTCATTCTCTGATCTTTACTGCTTGCTCTCTGATATTTTTATTTTGCTTTTTCAGCAACTTCTTTTTTGTATTTTTACTTTTGAAGTTGGCCAATTGCTGGCTGTTGGGAGGGAATTGCCGTTGACCGCTGCAAACAATTTGAATTTGAAATTTGCCGGATCGGCAATAACAATTTGAAGTTGAAATTTGCGAAGCGGACCAAGGCTAGTGCGGGAGGAGGCTCCGCCAACAGTGGGGGTGGTGGAGTTTCAGGATCAGGCGTGTGGAAGCTGGTCGGGCAAGAACGGAACTCAGCTTCTTCTGGCAATCCTGATTGGCTGTGCCCGAGCAAGGGTTGTGACGGCTTCCTCATCGCACGAAATAGTAAAAACAGGAGTTCCCAGTACGCTGTCTGCGACACCTGCAGGAGTGACGAGCCTTCCACGTGCCAAGCTTTTCATAACCTTAACAAGAAGCACTGGGGAAGCGGCGACAACCCTCGTGTGTGTGACTGGTGTGACGCGGACACCTGTGATTCACCTTCGATCGGCGTCCCTAACGAAGGAGCTGAGAGCTTGACGAAACGTGAGTTTCATTTCTTCGTGTTGTTGGAATTTGATGTTTGCTGTCAGCTACTATACTACTGATGATGATGTTGAGAGTTGCGTGCTGCAAGTTACGCGCAATAGACTACCAGTATGTGGTTTTGGGTGTTGGTGAACTCAAGCGAATCCTGTTTCCAATAATGATGCACATTGAAATTTACATTGTTTGACCTTGTGCGCCTGTCTGCAACGTCTGCTGCAGCATGTGTGTGCTACACCAGCGTGGTCGAACTACCACACGGTGTGGAAGCTGTGCTTGGGGACGCGTAACCTGAACAAACTCAAGTTCGCCTTGGTGGTCACGGAGGGCAGTCCCGTCGTCGGGGTAAGCATGTTGTACTAGTTGTCTACGCAGTTGTGCGCTGTGATTTCTTTTTCATGCGTACAAACACACTTTTGCATGTACGAGTACGTGTACTCAGGTCTACGAGTAGACCTATGCAGTGACGCTGTGTGATGCGATTTCTTTTTCATACGTACAGCCAAACACACTTCATGTATGTACGACTACGAGTACGGGGCAGTCCCGTCATCGGGGTAAGCGGGGGTTGGACAAGTGGTCCATGCAGTGACGCTTTGTGCTGTGATATAAACACACGTTTTGGATGTAAGACTACGACTACGTGGTATCTATACATGTAAGACGCAATGAAAACGGGACCTATGCAGTGACGCTGTGTGATGCGATTTCTTTTTCATACGTACAGCCAAACACACTTCATGTATGTACGACTACGAGTACGGGGCAGTCCCGTCATCGGGGTAAGCGGGGGTTGGACAAGTGGTCCATGCAGTGACGCTTTGTGCTGTGATATAAACACACGTTTTGGATGTAAGACTACGACTACGTGGTATCTATACATGTAAGACGCAATGAAAACGGGCAAGTCTCATCACGGGGGTCAGCCAGGGTTGTAAAAATGGTCCATGCAGTGATGAATAACACAGCAGCATGATACCTCAGCACCAGTCGCAGTACACACTGGAGGTTGATGTATAGCAGTAAGCAGAAGCTGAAGTTAACCTGGGTGATGCTGGAGAGCAGTCCCGTGATTGGGGTTAGCGAGTTGTTCATGTAGTGACGCGGTGTACTACTACTTTTACTCATTTTTCATACAACCACATGAACTCTTTGTATTAACGAGTACAAGTAGGGTGCGCAACCTCTTCAGGAATCGCAGTACACGTCGGTCGTAATAGTGTTGATAGCAGCAGTAATAGAGTAGTACCGAACAATATATACAGCAGGTACTGTCTCTTACCCTTCGTTGTCGGTATTCCGCCGGTACGCCTTATATAGCAGTATACCGGGGCTTACGCTTACCAGTTGCGACTGTGAATCCCGTTCGTTCCTGTCCCAGTGGTGGTTTCATAGGTGTTAGCAACGTTGTGGTACCAGGCAGGGCTTTGCCCATAAACGACCGCTTTCATTACAACAGCAGTGTTAAATTGTACGACTTCCTTTCAAACTTTGGAAATCGACGACAGCTACGTGGCCTTACTATTTTGAACATTCACTGAACGCAAGGTATTCCCATCCGTTGTTGTCGTTTGCAGAAGCCCTGCGAAGCAGCCGCCGAGGGCCGCCAAGTCGGCGAGGACATAAACACGAAGTGCACCGGCGACATCAAGGTCGGTGACCTCCTGAAGAAGGCAGGCGACCACTTGCTCGATATACATCCCGCATTCCATTCCCACGGTGCCACCAGGGCGTTCGACATCGAGGTACGTTCTACTCTTATCTTGCGTCCTATGTGTCACGAGTCGAAACATCTATGTCTCTTGCTCAAGACTAGGGGATGGCGTGCGGATATAGTCTATGAAGTGCGGCTCTTTTTCCGAGTACCAAGAGTAAGTACAACAATACCACAACAATTACCAACAACGAAAGGAGCTCCAACAATTTGGATGGTTACGACGTCTGCTGGAGAGAAGTACAAATACTTTTTTACACATACTCATCGACGTCCTCCCGCCATGCTTCAACGTTTGTGGACAGATCCACAAGATCATCGACAAAAAACAAGAGTGCAAGGTGCTGGGTACCTCCGCTGAGGAAGAGTCCAAGCAAGCCTGCATGCTCCTTCGGAAGCAATGTTGACAGCACGTTCTTTATAGAACGTTAAGTTGTGGTTTATTATACCAGCATCGTTTTTTGAGAACTATGCCTAAATGCGTGCTCTTCGTCTTTCAGGAATACAAATGTACTTCACATGTTTGCGGTGTGTGCGTTCAAGTTCCTGCTTCCAGCA
Source organism: Undaria pinnatifida (assembly GCA_012845835.1). NCBI lineage: Eukaryota > Phaeophyceae > Laminariales > Alariaceae > Undaria > Undaria pinnatifida. The sequence continues at coordinate 2,459,184 of JABAKD010000022.1, forward strand.
TGTTTTTTTTGGCACTGCGCTCCTTTACATCTTAAGTTGTAGTTTTCCTGTCTCTATCCTTGACAAGCGCGTGCCTGGTGTTTATGCACTGCGATAATTTATTATTGATGATCGACTTAGAGAGAGCTATTAATAAGTGTACAGGTGCTACCTGAGAGGTGGAAGGATATGCCAAGCAAGTCCTCCGACGTGTCCATCATGGACTGGGCGAATGGATGATAATAACAAACTCATAATCATAATCGTCTCTATCCTGTACCGTTGTACTATATATGGACCTCTTGGCATTTTCAAGTCGCCAGTTGCGCCATTTGTGCTTCTTTTCCGCCTTCCTACTGAATGTCCATTCCTCCTTCCGCAAGCGTAGCGGGCGGCGCCCAGCCGCCCGCGAGCGAAGCCCTTGTATTATATACAAAGTAGGTGCGTTCTACATTAGGTGGAAGGTGGGGAAAAGGCTACTGTAAATTGTAATGAGGCGCGCAAAGCGCGCAGCGCTGAGCCTTCTTTCTTGGTTTTCCAAGGGAAAAAGCCTTTCCATATCGGAGCGCATACAAGGGTAGGGTGCCGTGAACGACGTTCTCTGTTTGTGTGTGTTTGTGTTATGTTTGTGTACGAAGTATGTCAACATTTTTTTCGGCCACCTTTGTCCACCGCACTCAACGTACACGGCACCAAGGCCAGTCCCGACGGGACCCGTGCACGCACAAATAACAGATAACTCTTCTCGAACTGGTTTCGCTGTAAGTCCTTGAGAGTTCGTCGAGGCAGGTGCGGCAACGTGTGTTTTCACCGCCACCGAAACTGGGTTCCTCGGGTTTTCGAAACATCGTACCAACGTACCAGAACTGAGAAACACTGCTGAACCGTGTCATGTGTCCAATAATCGACAGCACGTCATGAAACGGCCATTTTTTTCTTTTTGAAAAATCAACTCTACCGAGAAAAAATAGTAGTAGAGTTACTACTGTAGTTCCGCCGCACATAAAATACCCGAGTAACGCACAATATATCGACAAGCCAACAAGCTCGTCGAGAATAAGCCCACAATACCCACAAGCCCACAAGCGCGTCGAGAACAACAACAGAATATCTCCGCCATCATACCCTTTTCGTTCGGAATACCAGAAGCAGCGATGTCGAACCTATGGGTACACCCTCAATTCGAATCGAGGTACAAGGACCTTGGCGACCTGTCCAATCCAGACGGGTGGCCGCGCCGCGTGAATGTTTACGAGAGCAGCTTCAACAGAACGAATCCGGAGCCAATCTACCGCAGGAGCGATTGGTTCTGGGACGCGCTCAGTGCCAATACATTACAATATATTACAAGGAACTCCATATATGATGCATCGAAGATATCAATACTGCAGGCATTGAGGCCGCGCCTCAACACCACCAATTACTAGGGCAGCTCACGAGCTCAGTAGCTGGGGACGGCTACCCCCGACAGCAATGGGCCGGACCCGGGGTCAGAGCCAACGCCTGCAGGATGAATCTGCTCAACGTCAGCGTGTGATCGAGGACGCGATGTCTGCGGCAGTACAAAAGTGGACGGATTTTGGGAGTATACTGGCGAATACATTCTGGACGACGGAGGACGCAATGGCCATGATGGCCGGAGGACCTGCTGCGGAAGCAAATAAAGGGGAGTCAAACGAGTGCATGCCGAGTGGTTTTCCAGAAGATGTAGAACCACCCCCGCAATCCGTAGCAGATGTAGAGCGTTCCCAATATAACGCGGTGAGGCGTAAGGCCGTGAAGACTGAGTTAGACGGTCACAAGACGATCGGTACATACGAAGCTGCGACTCCGCCGCGAGGGCGGGAACCTGTGGGTGCAAAATGGGCAGTCTCGTACAAGGCTGACAAGGATGGTACCATAGCGAAGACGAAAGCAAGACGTGTGGCTAAGGGCTTTAGCCAGGTGCAAGACGTAGAGTACTTTCAAACATTTGCCCCAACCCCATCGTCAGCGTCACTAAAAATTCTGGCGGCCGTTGCAAATGAGCGAGATCTGGAGATTTTCCATTTAGACGTAGCACAAGTTTTTGCACGCGCGAAATTCGACGCCGAGATTTACATGAAACTACCCGATGGGTGTGGTGACATGTCAGGAAAGATTGTTCGCCTCAACAGACCACTATATGGTCTAAAAAAGAGTGGACGGCAGCGGGCCGGACTACTGGTAGAGACCGTGGTAGAATTCGGCATGGAGCAGAGTAGGACTGATCTGTGTGTTTTTCGCATGGTCGTGGATGGCAAGGTAGAACTGATTATGGTCGTTCATGTAGATGACATTGTGATTGAAGGATCGGGCGAGGCATGCAGAGACTTACATGCCGCATTAAATACTAAGTTTCCCACCAATAACCTAGGCGAGTTAACTTGGTACACTGGTTGTGCTTTCAATCGTAACTGCGAATTGGGCACGCTGGAGATCACGCAGAAGGCTTTCGTTGAAAGCATGCTGAATTGCTTTGATGTGAACTCGCCCTCTGACATCCCCGCGACCCCTGGCGTTGAACTAGGTCCAAGAGAGGAGGGCGAACCAAAGGGAGACTGGCCGTACAGGGAGGCTGTGGGCAGTCTGATGTGACTGTCGACCATAACGCGGCCAGACATCTCGAACGCGGTGCGTGCTGTGGCGCGCCATTCTCACAACCCCACCGACAGGCACTGGAAAGCAGTTCTGAAGATCATGGCATACCTCCACGGGACAAGGGGTATGGGTTTGACTTTTGTAAGGGGTTCGGGATTGGATCTGACTGCATATAGCGATGCTGACTACGCTGATAAGTCGAATGACAGGCGCTCGGTGTCGTGGACGGTAATTACCTTGGGGGGTGCTGTCGTCAGTTGGGCAAGTAGAACGCAGAGGTGCGTTACGTTGTCTACAGCAGCAGAGCATGTAGCCCTGGGTGAAGGAGTGAAGGAGGCTCTGTTTACGGGGGCAGTATTATCTTTTACTTGTCCAGAGCTAACCGGATCGTGTGTCCGAGTTTTTGAAGATAATCAGGGGGTCATAGCACTGGCTGAGAACCCGCTTAGTTATGCGCGGAGCAAGCACATAGACGTGCGGTTCCATTTCGTCCAAGAGCTACTTCGTGCAAAGAAAATCGACATTTAATTCGTAGCTTCGGAAGAGCAGCACGCGGATACTTTGACGAAATCCTTTGCTGCGACCCCTTTTAAGCATCACCGTAAGTTTTTACTGAACCTACCGCTGGGAGATGCGTAAGGGGTGTGAGCGTTGTTCGATGAGTACCATGTTTGAGTCATGCGAGGAATAATTTGTCAGGCCGCCACCCCACGCTACTTTCAGGGGCATGGATGAGTACGGCGCTACTTGGCATTTTAGTTTCTGGCCATGGTCATCGTTTGAATGCGGCCATTGTTACAACCACAACGGTTTGGATGATGTGAGACATACAGGGGGTTTTGACCCGGTGGCCGGTTTTCCTCCTGCGCGACTGTCGTTAGTTGTCCTTTGGTCCTAGCTCGTTGTTTTTTCGGTCTCGTCACTGATGTGAAGAGCCAGGGAGGGTGTTAGTGTGGATCGTCACAGCACGACGGTTACAAAAGTTGTAGAGGGTTGCGTATACATTCGTAGGCGTTTTCATGCAATTTCTCTAACGAGAGGAGAGCTCCAGCACTCCGCTCTCTGCTCATCTCCTCTAATACAACGAAGAAAAGAACCTCGTCAGACCGCGAGGCAGTCAGGGCATCCTGGCTTGGCCACAAGTATGCCCAGACGCTTCGTTTCAGCGACACTGTACCAGGCACCTACCCGGTACGTTGTGACGCTGGCACTGCTGTAAAACTGCTCACCAGGTATTAATATTAATGTAAAACTACAGACGGCAGCACATAGCCATACGCACGAATGTATCATACGATTAGGCCTGGGACTGGCAAAATTTTAGACGTAGAATTTGGAAAAAAAATGTCCCATGGTCGTTCTCTGGGAAAAAAACTCTTTAGGAAATCAACCAATCAGCGATGGGGGGAAAGGCCCCACATCACCTACAAAAAAATATTCGTGAAAACAAAGCCTGTGCCGCTCGCTGCTGTTCTGCGGCAAAAAAAGTTGGAGCGTGTGTAGAAAAAAATAGCTGCTGCTGCTGCTGCTGCTGCTGCTTGCTGCTGCTGCTGCCCGAGGTGCTGCTCTACCCCCCGCGTGTAGCAGCGTACTCAAGGGACAGCTAGCGTAGGCGGAACATATCTTCTGGGGGACCCTCCGGCAAGATGGCCGACAGCAGACCTATGCATCTGAATTCCTCCAAGATGGTGATATTATGCAGCAGCAGTGCCGTAGTTTTTCCTTTTTTGCGAACCTCCAGCGTCTTTCCCAACTCTATCTCGCGTGCCTCCGATGCAGCACGCTTCACCTCTAGCTCGCGGGAAAGTTGCTGCTGTGCGTGCAGCTCGACTCGGGTTTGGGCCAAGGCTGCATCTGACTCGTGTCGGAGGTCCTGCTCCAGGTTGAGTTTGCCTTTCTCCTCGGACAACTGTTGAGAGACATCTTGCAGCAAAGACTTTGCCTCAGCGGCCTCGACCCGGCTCTCGTCGCGCTGCTTCACGACCCGGTCACGGATGCTCTCGGCCGCCTCGACACCGCCGCGCTGGATGGCAAGCGCCCGGCGTGCAGCCACGCCCGCGTCTGCCGTCGTGGTCCCGGTACGCGCCCGATAAGCCTCCTTGACCTTGGCAAATTTTTTCTTTTTCCTTTCGGTCCCGTGCCTTCAGGTTTTTCGAGTTGCCCATGGCTAATTTTGCACGATCACTCTGCCAGAATGACCCAATGTGGCCAACTTTGTTTGCGAATTTCTCGCCGGCTATTTACTCGATTTAAGAGCGGATTGCTTTGCTGTCTCCTCCAAGTCCCGGCGGAGGGAAATACGGGTATTTTACCAATACCCAGTTGCATTAGTTCGACCCCATTGAGCAAGAGACGAATATGAGCAGAAAACACGAGTTTTCCCGCACATTTCCGTCCGATTAGACTTCAAAATACAACGGAAAATTCAGAATGATCCGTATTTCCCTTCGTTTACACTGATTACACGTGTCTGTTGAATTTCAGGATCCAACTCGCCTCCTGTGTTGCGTATTTTGTGATACCCTGTTAAACATTATTTCAGTCTAAAACCAAGTAAAAACAGTGTTTGCAATTTTTTCTCCGAGACATTTTTTCGGATTTTTTGGTGGTTTTCGCCGAATAGACCTGCCATTTTTTGGGGTCAAATCGACTTCCAGTCCCAGACCTAACGATATTACTCTTATCATGAGTACCTGGTTGGTACCCTTCATAGCGTCAGCGGTGGCTTTTTTTGGCGAATTACAGGCGCTCGCGAGTGCTCGACTACACTATATCTAGGACGACAGCATCAAAACAGCAGTGCACCAGCACCCCAACACTCGGAGCGACCGGCTGCATCAAGCACTCGTACCCCAGCGCTGAGCAGAAACCGACCGCGAACACAACGCAATTGCGTATTCAGCTATTCACAGGTTCAGGGTCCAAGGGGTTGATTTCGAACGTGCGTGCGGGGGCGAACAAGATGGTCAGACAGTCCTTCCCAAGGATAGATGGAGGAGGGGAGGGAAACCCCTGGTGCAATTGCTCCCAGTGAAACATACCGTAGTCTGCCGGTGCTTGGTGAGATTGGTGGGCTGCGCTAGCGAGCAGGGGGTGGCGAGCCGGTGGTGGCCGGTGCCTGCCTCACGTCTAAAAGCATACCAGGTATGTGGTTGCATCACTTGAGAGGGCCCAAAATGGACACAAAAAATATCACGGGCCCCACACGAGGACATCGAGCGCGTTCTTGCCCGGGCAAAGCTAGTTTCTATTTTGCGAGAACTGCTGTGGCTGCTGCTAGCGCTGCCGTCGCTGCTGATGCAGTTGCACTGGAGGCTGCGTGCCTCAGGAAACGAGAAGGGGAGGGGCTATGCCGTTGGAGGAACCATCCTGTCCGCAAAAGCAGCACGCGCGCTTCACATCCGTACGTGACTACATCGTATCCTGCTGCGCATCCTCTCACATGCAAACCACTACTGTAGCTCTTCTTGAATTCTTTGGTGTCTTCCAGAGAGAACGACCCGAAGGTGAAGGAGTCCTCCACGTCCGAATCTGTCATGGCCTTTTTCCTGTGCACGCCGCTGAACGCAACGTTCCAGGAAGTCGACGTCGGCGAAGAGGAGGAGGACCAAATGAAAACTGGAAATTTGGAGACAGATGGTTTCTACACCTGGAGGCGTTTTCTGTAAGGGCTAATGAGGGACCAATCGTAAACCTCTCATCCTCTCCTGAAGAGCCTCGAAAATGGTGTCAACTCTGATGGCCTGGGATACTGATAGGGACGGAAAGTGAGATACTGAGTGCAGTTTGCAGGCTTTCTTGGCGCCAAGCGCTGAACAGGGCTGAGAAGGGGCATTTTTTATTCAATCCCTTTGAAAGAACGCCGTGCAAACAGTGCAACTCCACGAAGCGGGTGTTCTCAAAAGTTTTTTTGCATCACACGAAGCTTGGCTTCGCAGCTTTGCATCGGCGGCGAAAAGCTTCGCACGATAGCAGCGAGCAAGAGCGCATCGAGCGAGATATGTGGGGCCTGGGAGCGCTCCGCGATGGAGCAGCAGGCCTGGTCAAACAGGGAGCGGGGGCAGTGAAGCACGGGGTGGAAGCGGGCGCGAAACTTCTCGAAAACCTCGAAGAGGTGATCATTGTTATTTCAAATAGAATGTCAACCAGAGTTCTGGTTTGCCCCTCGTCTCTTACACAACAACGTTGCCTTCCCTTGCCTCGCTGAGCGCTGCACCCTTCCATGCTTCCCGGCTGACAACGTCTAGACGCCGTTCACGAAGAATAAGCGCAACCTAGTCACTCCATTACTACGCTCGTCATATTTCGTCGTCCAAGAAATTAACTCGACAATGAGACTAATAGACTATAGCTAAAGACTAAAGACGACCTTGGCTTCTGGCATGCCATGCGACCAACGTTCCAGAGAGCCTCGGATAAACTCAGACGTTCACATTTATTTCGCGATAGCCGTGCGTGTCCGAGTGATTGCTACAAGCAATATGATCTGATGGCAATTTATGTATATACCAGGTAACGACCAGAGCTGGCAGTACGGGTACTCGTGTCTAGAGCGGTATCATAGAGCCATCGCAAGAGTGTATGGCAAGGACGTTCGCGGATGTTTCCTTCTCCCGACGGTACGAGGTGCAGGTGCTTGTGACTACTACCGTACTGTAGTCGTAGTTGTAGTGCTGTTCTCTGCTACCAGGTACAGTTTTTTTTTTTGTCATCACTTTTTCTCCCCCGCTCACAACTCATAAAAATCAGAGGTATCACCTCAGCGACCTCCTGAACAAGCCGTGCGTGGTCACAGATGCCTTCCCTTCTTCCCCCCGCCATATAACTTGTATGCACCCGCGTGTGAGTGACTTATCCGTAAGCACCGGCGTGAAGTGACTTATCCACATGATGTTCCTGGTACGGGTTCTAGTTTATTAATAGCAAAAAAAATGCACGTACGTTTCGGGGAGAACGTACTTGAGCTTAGATTCGGATCATTTGGCTATTTATTTGCGGAGGATTAAGGATGCATACAATAACATGCAACATCGCCTCTGTACAGAATCAAAATCGCGCCGGAAACAAGTGGGCACCACACCCTCAACACTCACAACGGGTTGCATCCATTTGGCATTACGGGGTTAGGGTCAGCATTGCAGGGGTAGGGTTAGGGTTGGCGTTTCAGGTTGCGACTGCGGTTAGACCACGAGTATCGGGGGTTAGGGGTAGGAACGGGCGGGTGGAGGGGGGTTAATCCTCCAGGTCCCGTCCTACAGATTCCGATATGAATATCATATGACCAAAGCGCGAAAAGCACAAATGTAACGAAAAAACCCAACTCCACATTTGGTAAACCCTTTGATCTTTTCTCTCTTGTGCCAACCCCACCCTGTCGTGCACGCCTCCCCGCATGCTTTGTTACCCTTGGATTTGATCCTTGTGCCATAGGATGAGCGTGATTATGACGAGTCTGGTTCGGACTACGAGATGGGCGGAGAGGAATCCGCGGAGGGGGAGGGAGGGGGGGAAGGGGGGGAGGATGGGGAACAAGAAGAGGGGGAGGAGGGTTATTTTTCCGAAAGCCGCCCTGCGCTGGAAGGCAAGGGGGCTGCACCTGGCGAGCAGGAAGGACAGGTGCGCGACGAAATGAAAACCGGCGGACAGGCCACTCTGAAAAGCGTCTATTTAACAGTAGTCGGCGACTATTGCTATTGTTAGTAGTCGTTGGCGACTATATTTTATTATTGTTTCAACTACCTGTTGTAGTCGTTAAAATGGAGAACGAGGCTCCGCTCGCACGCTCGCACAACAGAGTTCAGCAGCATACTCGCCCTTTCCCTCTCCCTCCCTATCTCTGGTTACCACTCTCTCTCTCAACCTCCCATCCCCTCAACCTCTCGCGTCGCTACAACGATATTTTGCAGGGCAAGGGTATTTTCGAAGACGCCTTCGGTCTTGATCCCACGAGCGACGAGTTCCAAGCCGTAAAACGCGAGATGGAGAGGATGTCCAGAGACCACTTCTCCCAGGTAACTCGGTTATTTAGAAAGGGGGGGAGGGAGGAAGTAAGGAAAGAGGCGGCAGAGGGGGGAAGAAGCGGGGGAGGGAGGGAAGGAGGGGAGAAGGAACGGGAGAAGGATGGAAAGGAAGGAGAGAAAAAGGGAGAGAGAGAGACGCAAGGCAAGAATAGATTACCGGTAGATCACGTAACCCGTTTTGAGCTGCACACCTTGTAGTAGGCTACTGTAGGCAAGCCTTGTGGTTGCGCTAGGCTTGGCTGGGCTTGGTCAGGCTAGGCTGGGCACAGCCAAGACGGAAGAGAGGGAGAAAGGCAAGCGCAAGGCAATAATAGTTTACCGGTAGATTTTGTAGCCCCTTCCAAACTGCACACTTTTTATTAGGCTAGGCAAGCCTTGGCTACGCTAGGCATGGCTGAACTTGGTCGGGCTAGGCGGGGCACAGCCCAGTGTGTCACGGCAATCCACTGCTGACGCTAAAGTATTGAGGCCGTGATATAAATTTCTCGCCTGCGATTCTTTCCCGCTCCGTGCTCCACCCCTCCGCCTGCAGCGCCTGCACCACCTACTGTACACCGCCGCTCCAGCTGTACAGGAAATGTAACCAGTGAGGGCGCGACACAATCGTCTCTCGCGGCTCTAACCCACCCCAACCCCCACCCCCCCGCCTGCACCGCCCGCACCACTACAACACTCCAGCTGCAAAGGAAAGATAGTCAGGTAAAGAAGCTGCGGCGGGAGGTTAGGCGGGTGCGGCAGGAGTCGGAAATGGCCGCGGAAGAGATGCAGCCACAGCTACGCAAGCTCGTCGACCTGGTCAAGTCTTCGAAGGTGAAAAGGTGGCGGGGGGGTGGGAGGAGGGAGGACGGGAGGAAGGGGGGGGGGTGAGGGGGCAGCAGAGAACGGAAGTAAATTCAGGGGGCAGAAAGGAAAGGGGAAGGGCGGAGAGCTGAGAATGGGTGAAAGGAAGTTTGTTTGCTGTCTTGGTTCATTGTGTCTTTTGCGAGCGTCTTCGCGCGGGTCCCCGAAAACTAAAAGGATGTTAAATTGCAGCTATTTCGCCGCTTGCACCTCCCCACGCTCGTCATGGCGGTGGATGCCCGATGCTCATGATACATGTTGTTCAGCCATCCCAACCGCGGTTGCTGACTCACACCTCCACTCTTCTATATACGTGGCTTCTCGTAGGACGACATTTCTGAGATGGAAGCACAGCTGTCGGCATCCAACGAGGCCCTTGAGGAGGAGAGGGAGAGACGGAGGGACGATGTCGAGGGGCTTCAGATGGCGCTCAGAGATGAGAGGTCCGCCAAGTGCCGCCTGGAGTTCTTAGTGGTAGTCCTGCAGATATATATTTTTGTGATTTTGTTTTCCTCGAGGCCGTGGTGCACATTAGGCGCGGAGCATTAGGCGCGGAGTGATATGTGTCTGTTTTGTCGATGTCGCGGCTTGTTCCTGTGTGTTTGTTTGTTTTCGTACGAGTATGATATGTTTTCTTGTTTTCTTTGATATCCTCTCTTTTTTCGTTGTCCTTATTTTTTTTCCAGACTGTTCAATTGAAAACCTGTGTGCGAGCGCGGGTACATGGACAGCGCCAACAACCGGTGAAAACCGAGGTGTAAATGCGGATGGACCGATGGTCCGTAGATCGCGGCAGCTTGCGATGCAGTTGCCACGGCAACGCCGTTGTAGCGCGCAACCGAGTAAAATTGACGCTCGACACGTACGCGAAAGTGTGGTGAACGTAACTCCTTTCGAGCCTCAAAACCCCCCCCTGCACTAAGTTCAAGTAATTTATCCGCGAAAGCGGGTTTCCAATTGTAAAGCGTTGATTTATTTTTTCCCATTCGCCGGACGATAAACGTATACCTGGTAATAAATATATTTTATACACCCGATACCAGCGACGCAACTACAACAACAGCAAAAAGAGAGGTGATGACGTGTTTTTTCATGTTTCTGACACGCCCTACCCTTCCCACGCTCTTAACTTATGACCAGGAACGAAAGCGACGCCGAGAAGGAAGGGTTGCGGCAGACGTTGCTCATGCTGCAGCAGGAGATGGGGAGCCTTAACGCCTCCTTGAGCGAGGTGAGACCCCAAGAGGTGCTGGTGACAGCCCTGGCGGACTGCTTTGCTTCACGATCCCCACCGCCCCCTCCTCGGATCGGGTTTCCCTGCTTAAGCCTACCCTCGAGGCATTGCTTTCATGTGTGAACAGTGTAACCTGTGTTTTCCCTTTCCGGTACTCATCGAAGTCTGCTGTTTAAACTTTATTACCTTGGTAGCTGTTTGCTGTAATATTACGTATAATGGTGTATTTCCGAAACGTGGGTCCAGTTCCATCTGTGAAGGTAACTGGAGCTAAAATACGGAAACTGAATTACCGGAATCTAAGCTAAAACTGAAACTTGAGCTGTCCAGCGGTTAACCTCTCGCCGGGTGCAAGAATGGAAACATAATCGTGGAAGATGTGGTCCTTTTTTCGACATGTACATGGGATCCACCTTCCCCCCATCCCCGCCAACCCCCCGCCCCGCAACCCCACCCCTCCCGGGTCGCCAACAAACCCTCGTCAGGCAAACCAACGTCTGGAGCAGGCGCTCTCGAGGAGCACAGAGAGCGAGAAGGCCTTGGTCGAACTCGGTCATGAGGCAGACAGCCTCCGCGACAAACTGTCCGCCGCCCTTGCCAGCAACATAGCTAAGGGTAACGTCGATGGCGATGGTGGTGGTAATGCCGCGACAGAACGGGTGCGGGAGATGGAGGGGGGGGGTGGGGACAGCGCAAATGAACACCAAGAAGGAGGCGGAGGAGAGGGAGGAGGAGGTATTGAAGGATCTAGCAACGGAGCTGGGGAAAACGTCGGTGAAGATATTGACCACATTGCGGCTGCCGCCGCCGGCAACGCCACCGCTGACGTAGAGAGGGCCCGCGCCACCCTAGCGAGAGACCTGGAAGCCGCGTCTTCCAGGCTGAATGAGGAGACCGCTAACCTCCGCCGGGCGGAATTGACCTGCTCCGACCTCGAGCGACAGCTATCTCTCGAGCGGAGCCAGGCCGAAACCAACTCTGGGGAGCTGCGCGGGGAAATTGAGGCGTTGCTTGAGCGAGTGAAGGGGGCGGAAAAGGGCGAGGAGGAGGCCATGAAGGCTGCCGCGACGGAAGCTAGGAGGGCGGCTGAGGTCAGAGAGGACGCTGAGGGGGCGCAGACTGAGCTGGCTTGGCTGAGGGCCCGGCTGGCGGAGGCGGAGGAGGAGTCGGAACGCGCGGCGGAGCTGAAGGGCACCCTTGAGGTTACTAGGGATGCTCTGGATGAGCTAAGGTGGGGATCGGGGAGGGTGTACTCATTTCATGCATGGTGGTAGTCGTATGACCATAGACCCTCGCATCCCTACCATGCCAGGACGGAGCACGTCGGGTTTTCACCGACCATGCAGACATCGCTGCACCAAGCGCGAAGCGTCATAAGGGGTTAGTCGAGTCGTATGAGATGAGGGAGGGGGGCGTACTCATTTCATGCTTACCGTACCGGTAGTCGTTTGACTGTTGATCGCGCACTAGTCAAGTTAGGGGTGGGAATGGGCAGGGGGTTGGGGTAGAAATCTCAAGAGTTTTTCAACGAACGTTAACGATAAACGTTAACATCTTTGGAAGTCAAGAGGAAAAACTGTCGGAAAAAGTGACGATTATACGATTGCAGCGTTGGCCACCCGAGGCAAACTCGTGCTGCTGGGACAGAGGATGTGCCGGGACTGCACAGTGTAGCGTTACATGTGTCGCGACAACAAAAGATGTTGTAGCTACTGTTATCAATAAAATGCGTAGCTACAGTTGCGATGAGCTGTTAGCTACTGCAGCGCTGTTGGACGAATGCTCATAAGCGGTCTTCCGACGCTTCTATATAGCAGCAACCTTTGTAGCATTTCCCCTCTCTGGTCATGGCCGCCTCCGCCGCCTGCACGCCAGAAGCTGCTACTGTACTTACTGCTGTGACTAATAATGCTTTTGTAGTTGTTGTAGTCACTGCTGTGGCCAATACTAAGCTTATTTAGCTACTGTAGTACTTTGGAATGAATGCCCGCAAAGAGTCCTCCAAACGCTTCTATTAAGACCAGCGTCCTCTATTGCACCCCTCCCCTCATGACATGGCCACCGCCACCGCCCACACGTTCACAGGGTAGCCTCCGAGCAAGCAGAAGCCACAACGGAGCGGCGACTCAAAGACCTGGGAGTTCGACTTGAAGAGGCTTTGTCGGAAAAGGACCAAATCGAACAGGCGGCCCGATCCAACTCCCAAGAAGCGGCGGAGCAGCTGCGCGAGGTATGCCGATATATAGGGGTGGAGGCGGGTGAAGCTTGCCGGCCCACGGTGTCCCTTTTCGCCCGGGATGGCGTTTTTTCCCCCTCTTTTTTTCGTTTCGGTTTTCCCTCCCTCTTGGTGACAGGCAGACGCCATGGTTGCTAGCAGCCTGTTTTAAGCACTGCTGTGATGGGGAGAGTCAGGGTCACACCATCGACAAACTTGGCGTTCATTTCATACCCCCCTACCCAAGTTGCTGATGCCTCTATATCTCTCGCCCAATACCCTTCTAGACAGTTTTTTGGTGCACATATGAGTGTCGTTTCGTATCTGCTTGTCTTGTCTTACCATACAAAATCACCCCTACCCTTCCTTCACACGTGGTCTGTGTTTGAATACTGCGGCGGATGGGTAAGATTACGCATCTAACCCTAAAACATGTCACGGCATTTTTTTCTTACGCCGGATCTTTTTTGTTCCTCCCTTTTTGTTCCTCCCTCTTTGTTCCTCCCTTTTTGTTCCTCCCTTTTTGTTCCTCCCATAGCGCGAAGCCTGGAAAGTCGCCGCGGACGCTAAGATTGAAACCCTTCAGGACGCGTTGGGGACCGCGGAGAGGCGGGTAGAATCTTTGGAGAGCACGGCGGCGGCTACGGCGGCGGCGGCGGCTAACGGTGGTGACGAGGCGGAGCGCGCGTTATTGGAGGCGCGGGAAGGGACACGGGCCGTAGAAGCGCGGCTCGCGAAGCAGGTGAGCCTGAGCCAGATGTCGCACCACGTTTTGGTCGGTGCATGCAGTCAGCGGGATGCATGGCGGGGTTTTGTTGTTCTTTCATGAAAGGAACACATGCAGATATATTTCTGTATGCTTTCATTTTTTTCTTGAAGCGCGCCCGGCGCGAGGCCCCAAACGGCGTTTTTGGTTGGTGCTGTCGGCGGGACGAGAATGGCAGGGTTTGTTGTTTTTCCTTTTTCGAACCCATGAGCACTACGGTAGGAATGCGCCAAACTTCATGGGGCTCCTCTCATGAGGAGCTCTGTACCTCACCCAATCCCCCCTCACCTCCACCCCCCCCTCCAACCCCCCGCCGCGGTGAACCCCTATCCCCTGCCTTCACAGGAAGAGGCGTTCGCTCAGGCGAAGGCCGCAGCAGAAATGGAGTCGTCTGAGCGCATGTCTCTGGCGGGCACCGTGGCAGTCCTAGAGGCGGAGAGGGACGCGCTGCTGTAAGACATTATTTGCTTTGCGATCATTTTGCGGCCTTCTCTCTCGCAATGCCATGAGCTCATTGGAAGAGTATATGTAGCCCATTGTGACGAAGTGGCGCAGACAAGAGGGTAGTATTTATTTACTAGAGTAAAAGAGGTGTTTTGTTGTTGTCTAATACTACTTAATCTCAGTATTTTTCTTTCCTTTTCTTTTCGTTGGATGGTCCGTCAATCAAGCAATCCCTCAATACTCTAGCAATCATCAGGTTAATCAAATCAACGAATCAAGCACTCACTCGATCGATCAACCAATCAATCAGTCAATCAATCAATCAATCACTCGACCTATGAAACAACCAACCACCCAACGAACCAACCAACCAACCAACCAACCAAATAAACCAATCAATCAATCAAATAAACTAATCAATCAATCAAATAAACCAATCAATCAACCGACCAATGTCTCGGTATCCGGCAGCGGCAAGTTGGAAAATGCTGAGGCAGTTTCGGCGGAGCTGGCGGCTCGTGAGCAGGACCTCAAGGCGTGGCAGGTGAGACATTATATCATACCATACCCGTATAGCTCGATCGATAGTACATACCAGTACATATTATCTTGCTTTATACCTGGTATATTATATATGTATATATCCTTCGGCGGATGGGTAAGAATAAAGGGTAAACCCTTTTAGCACCGAACTCCCGAAATGGGGACAAACACTTGGAGTTAGTCTACGATAGTTTTAGGACTAGGATATGGGTTAAGCTCACCACACTTGCTCGCATTTCTGTACGCGTCGTGTGTCAATTTGAAATCCATTGCATTCAGTGCCCAGCTCTAGCTGGCGCGCCCTCTGGCTTCCGCGGCAACGGCATCGCAACCTCTCATTACCGACGGCACCGCATACGGCTATACTGATATGCGTCAATATGTCGACCCGACCTACTGCAGTAATACTTGAAACGCACAACTGCAAGCTGGACGTATCTATGTAAGCGAGCCACTTTCCATAATGTATCGAAAAAAAACGAGCATAATATGTAGTCGTACTTTTGCACGGTGCGTCCGAATGGAAGAGAGTTTTCAACAGGGGTAAGGCGTTCTTTAGTTATTTTTTAACGTTATTTTCCGGCGGCATGCTTGATAGACCATATCTCGTTTGGTACATGTATTCCAGTGTGTATTTGGGGAGGAGAGGGGGAGGGGTACTGGTAGCGATGGAGATTACGATGTTCCCCTCCAGTATGTCCGAGTTCTTAGCCCCTCCCCCCCCTCCTGGCTCTCCAAAGCAACGGATGATAATGCCCACAGCAATAGCGACCGTCTTTCCCCCCCTTCCCCGGCTCGTGGCAACGATGGGCCCCCTCCCCCCTCCTATCTCCAGACCCGCGCAGTGACCGCCTTTACCCCCCCTCACAGTGGCTCAATGCAGCGATCGACCACCTCCCCCCCCCGCCCTGGTTCATTGCAACTTTGACCACCCCCCCACCCTCCTCCCTCCCACCTCCAGACCCGCGCAGAAGCTGCGGAAGCTCGGGCCCTCGAGGTGCTGGCCAGCAGCGGCGCAAACGACAAGGACAACCAGGATGACCACGATCAGCGCGAGGACCACGAGAAGCATGCGGGGCAGCGTATTTTGGAGCAGCGCATTTCGGAGCTCGAGGAAGGGTTGGCGCGAGCGACGGAAGCTCTGGGGTTCGCCGAGGAGAGGGCGCGGGAAGCGGACGCCGCGCGAATAGCCGCGATTGAGGAGGCATCGACGGCGGTAGCCGGACGGGAGGCGGTGGACCGATCTTCGGACCTGTCTGCGGAACAATCTACGGACCAAGCTGCGGCGACAGCAGCGGCGGCGGCGGTGGCGGCGGCGGAATCCGCGGCGGCCGCTACCGTAGCAGAAGCCGAAGAATCCGCGGCGGCGATCAGAGTGGAGCTAGACGTAGCCCGGGAAGCCTTGCGCACGGCTCGGCAGGAGTTGGAGGAGACGCGGGAGGCGGGGGAGGACCTCAAGGTTTCCTTCGCGGAGGCGGAGCGGATCGCCGCGGTCGAGCGCGCGGGGATGGCGTCGCGGGTGGCCGAGCTCGAGCGCCAAGCGGCGGAAGGGTATGCCACGCTTGAAGCTGAAACCTCGCGAGCTATGTCGGCGTTGGGCCAGGTGGAGGAGCTGCGGGCGGCGCTGGGGGATATGGGGAGGGAGGACGCGGCCGGGGGGCTGGCGACGGCGGAGGCGCGAGCGGAGGTGGCTGATCTTCAGCGCCAGCTGAATAATGCCTCGCAGGTAACGGCATAGACAATCAGTATAGAGGTATATGAATTGTGTCGCCTCACGGAAGTGCTGTTGTTTCGGCAACCGAGTTAACTTGACGTACGACACATGTGTGGAAGTGTAGTGAGCTTAAGCTTCGTTTTGTTATCTATCCGCGGAAGGTCGCTTGGCTGCTTACCGCTGCCCGCCTGCGGCCATTTGCACTTTTTTTCCCCTCGACCTTGCTGCTTGATAGGTATGGTACCCCCCACTCCCGCGTGTCACTATTTTTCGTTCCAGGAAAATAGTTTTTGTGTAAATGTCTCTGCATGGCGGAAGTGCTAATCGCTTTTTGTGTAAACGCCTCTACATGACGGAAATGTTAATCGTTTTCTGTGTATAAGCCTCATATCTCCCCTCTCCCCTGCGATCTTGGCACCAGCTTGTCAATTTCTGTTCATCCCTTCGCGCAGCGAAAGCACCAACCCAATCACCCCCCCCCACCCCCCATCATCCACATCCTCTTCCCCCCCCCGGCTCGCCCTTGACACTTGCTTGCTTGCACTACCCGTCTTTCGGACCCTCTCAGCGCTTGGCCGAAGTGGAAGCAGCTCTTGCGTCCAAGCAGTCAGAGGCAGATGACGCTCTGGAAAGCCTCGAAGCCGCGAAGCAGGAGTTGAACGGCATGGCACGGGCCGCCGAAGAGGCAGCTGAAGCAGCAAGCCAGGCAGCAGCAAGCCAAGAGGCGGCACACCAAGAAGCGGCAGCCGAAGCGGCAAGGAACGCTGCAGCGAGCCTCGCGGAGGCTAGGGCCACCCTCGAAGCGTCGGAGGCGGCGGCCGCAGCCGCCGTGGCAGCGGCAACGGCAACCGCCGAAGCCGAGACCACGCGGGCGGATCAGGCAGAAGCAGCCAAGGCGGCCGCGCTTGACGAGTTGGCGGAGTCAACCGCTGCAGCTACCGCCTCTGCGGCCGCCGCCGCCGCTGCTGCTGCTACCGCTACTTCCACGGCTGATGCTCAAGCTGCGGCTGAAGCTAAAGCCGTGGCTGACGCCGCGGCTGCCGCCGCGGCCGCTGACGCGGCCGAGAAGGCCAATGCCCAGCTTGCGCGCCTAGAGCAAGAGGCGGCGACTCTCCGCCACCAGGTAGACGCGGCAGAATCTACCATCGCCGCTATGGACGCAGCTCGGGTCGAGGCCGAGGAAGAGAGGAGTATGCTTCGAGCAAAGCTTGTCGGCGCGGACGAGGAGATAGGTCAGCTTAGGGCAGAGCTTGTCGCGTTGTCTGAGCGCGCTGAGAAGCAGGGGGCTTGGGCGGCGGAGGAGGCGAGAATGGGCCGTGAGAGGGCGCTGCAGCGGCTCCGGAGGGAGTTGGTGGCGGAAGGGCAGGCAGAGTTGCGGGAGACAGTGGAGGCGGAGCGGGAGGAGGGGAGGCGGAGGGCGGCGCGGTGGGAGAGGGAGGTAGAGGAGTTGCGGGCCAGGCTCTCGAAGGTGTGTGTTTTATTATGTGGTGTGGTTGCGTGGTGTTGTCTGGATGCAGCAGACGAACGATTGAATGACAACACGAACGGTCAATAAATCAGAATCAAAAGCCTAGCAAACAAACAAACAAACAAATGGCTTTGCCCTTCTCCCTCTCCCCATTCCCTCCCCCCCTCGCTCCCCCAACAGGCCGACGACGATCACGCGCAAACCCTTCAAGCTGCCACCGGTGCCCAAGAACGCGCCGCCGCAGCACTTTCAGAAGCCACAGGGAAAGCACAGGTAGCGGCATGGGAAGCCAACTCCCTCCGCGCTGAGCTAGAGACTCTTCAGAACCGCTCCGCGGAACAGGCCGCGGAACTTTCCTCGGCCGTCGAGGACGCACGCTCGCAGGGGTCGAAGGCGACGAAGGCAGCGGAGGAGGATGCGAAGGGGGAGTTGGAGGGTTTGCGGGAGGCGGTGGTAGCGGCGGAGGGGGGGAAGGAGCGGGCGCTGGAGGAGATGGCCCGCATGAAGGAGAAGAGGAAGAAAGACTTACAGGTAGGTGGGAGGGGGGACGGGGGGGGGGGGGGGGGGGCGTGAGGGAGAGTTTTGTTGTTGATGGTGGTGGTGGTGGTGGTGGTGATGGTGATGGTGATGATTGTGGTGATGGTGATGGTGATGGTGATGATTGTGGTGATGGTGATGATTGTGGTGATGGTGATGATTGTGGTGATGGTGATGGTGATGGTGATGATGGTGCTGGCGCTAGTGGTCCTGGTGCTGGTGCTGGTGCTGGTGCTGGTGCTGGTGCTGGCGATGATTATCCTCGTCATTATATTGGTGAAGATTATCATCGTCGCCATCATGATGATCGTGGCGATGCATGATGACCATGGTGGCACTCTCTCTTCTCTCGTTCGTTTCCCTCTTTCCCTTCTCTCCTCACTCGTTCATTGTTTCTGCTTTCCCATTTCTCTTGTTGTTCTTGTCTTATATTCTCTTTTCTCCCGTGCTCGTGTCGCTGACCTCCCTCACAGGAAGTGAGGCGGCTGAACCAGCGCATGATGGAGCTGCAGGACGCGAGGCGCCAAGAGGCCGAGAAGCTAGAAAACGAGATATCCGAACTAAACAGGGAGCTAACCGCCCTCGAGCAGACCACAGCCGAGCAAGGAGAGGCCCTCGCCAAGGTAAACCTATCCCTTTTATATTTCACCAGCAACTTATTGGGCTGTAAGTTGTCTGAATATGCTAATACTAAATTACCATGGTAAACTATTTTTCGCCGACTGGTCAGCAGTTGGCCAGGTTGTTGTTGTTGGCCGGCTATACCATACGTCGACGTGTAGTTATTAATTTGCAAACGAGTTCTCCAAACTGAACGGCGAAGTAGCCGCCCTCGAGCAGACTTCACCCGAGCAAGGAAAAAGCCTCCAAGGCGAAGTGTAACCCCTTGACAATTTTACACCACCATTTATGGGGCTGTGAATTAATTGACTATACTAACAGTATGTCGTAGACTATCTATTTGTTGGCGAAGTATTACAGTTTTTTGGCTGACTAAACGTCGCCGACTAGCTATCAGTTGGCTAGTTTTGTAGTTGGGTTGGCTTGCGATAATATACGTCACCGAGTTTTTATTGTTTGGCTGGATATACGTCGCCGCCTGGTTGTTAATTGGCAAACGACACCTCTGAGCGTAACGGCTCTCGAGGAGACCACAACCGAGCAAACAGAGGCCCTCGGTAAGGGACACAACTGAACTTTTTTTTAAACTTTACCCGCACTTTGTAGGGCTGTGACTTGGCCGACTATGAGTCTCCGACTAAGTATTGGTTGGCGAAGTATTATATTCAGCTGGCTGACTATAAGTCGCTAACTAGCTATCAGTTGGCGAAGCTTTTACGGTCAGTTCCTGTCGGGAATTTGTAGTCGCCGACTAAATTTTAGTCGACGAAGTATTACCTTCAGCTGGCTGACTGTGAGTCGCCGACTAGCAATTAGTTGACTAAGGGTTGTACGGTCAGTTCCTTCGGGAATTTCTGTAAGACTGGAGTTATCCCACGGCAGTACTGGAGTTATCCCACGGGAAGACTGGGGTTATCCCTCTATAATGCGGTAGGAGTTGCAGTTTGTTGGGTTAACTAATGTTTGTGACCTTTTGACCGTCTGCCCTTCTGACCCCTATAGTGCGGTTGAACTCCTCAACTATGGAAGTATCGGTTAGTACGGTAATTTTACGATTTGTTTGTTTTAGGACTGAACAGCGAATAGAACTATTGACCGGGTTCCGCGAACGATTGTCTTCGAAAGGTATGTTTCGGGTGATGATGGTGATGATGGGTGATGATGGTGATGATGGTGATGATGATGGTGATGATGATGATGATGGTGATGTTGATGGTGTTGAGCTCCTCATGGTAGGAGCTCGGAAAATTCTTAGAATCTTCTGCTGCACCCCTAGCGTGGGATGAGTCACTGTGAGTTAGCTGACTAGCTAGATATTAGTTGGGTAGGTGGTAGGTATTTATTACGGTTAGTTCCTTCAGAAAGAGGAGGGTTTCTGCGTTTTTGTACCTGACTGGTGTGTTCATGGGTCGCACCGTGTTTTATATAGATATATACTGATTTCAATTGAGTGGCTTACTGCCCCATCCAACTAATCCCTAAGCGTCAAGTCCAGCTAACGCACAGCCGTGGGAATTATTGGGGGCAGACTGCCTTGAATTTTTGTATGGAACTGGTTTTGAAGCAGCAAAAGGACTATACCCCCTTTTGGAATGTCACCCGCGTTTTCTGGGGACGAGCTAAAATGGAATTTTGTGTTGGATAATTTGTGCAGTGCTTTGCCGTGAACTCGATACTGTCTGCCTTTCGCTCTCCGTCTGCTGATGTGACCCGTGTTGGGGCAGGCACTGAGCGACAGGGACGACCTGCTCCAGGCTAGTGCTGCTGCCGGTGCTGCTGGTGCGGCTACCGCCTCTGCTTCTTCTGCTGTCGCCGCCTCCCCCTCAAGAAAAGCCTCTTCCGCGAGCGTTGAAACCCCCACGCCCCGCGGCGTGGAAGCTGGCTCGCAAACCCCACCCGGGATGGGCCAGGAAATGCAAAGCGGACAAAAAGCCGACGAGGGTGAGGGTAAGGGGGGTGGGGTGCGCCACCTCGAAGAGGTGGAGGCTGGGGTGGAGGGGGGCGAGGATGCTGAGGGCCGGCGGCGGGAGGGGGAGCGGCGGGACAAGGAAGTTTCGCTGTTGCGGAACCTTGTGGACAAGCTTCAGCGGGAGGTGGAAGGGCTCAAGTCTGACCACGAAGTGAGTTTTTTTTTTCTTGAGGGGGGGCGGTGGGGGGGGGGTGGGGGGGGGGGGGGTTTAGGGGGATCGTTACGGCGTCCCGGGAAAATGGTGGTGGGTTGTTCGAATCCGATGCCGCAGCAGCAGTATAGTAGTACTCGTAGCAGTAGCAATAGTAGTAGCAGTAGTAGTAGCAGTAGCAGTAGTAATAGAAGCAGTGGCGGTAGCATTAGTGGCAGTTGCAGTGGTTATCGTAGCGGTTGCAAGAGCGGTAGCAGCAGTAGCAGTAGTAACGATAGTAGCAGTAGCATTTGTAGCTTATTATAAAACACCGGTATATACGAAGCATGCGCACCTGTTTTCCTTCTTGCGCACTGTATTTTTGCCCACGTCAAGAATACCCTGTCGACGACCTGCTGTATGGTGCGTGATGCAGGGAACCTTGGCCGGCCAGCAGAAGGCGGAAGATGCGCGCGAGACACTAGCAGCTGCGCTAGCCAGAGCAAACGCCAGGATCGCCGAGCTGACGTCCAAGGCTGCTCAACTCACCAGGTTCGGGCGGCGAGCTACTACCGAAGCTCGCTGTAGCTTCAGCTGGATGTTGCTGTAGCTGTAGATGTGGCTGTAGCTGTAGCTGATGTTTGTAGTGTTACCATCTGTCCTATTAGTAGCATACTTTAGATACGATTTATTGGTGCTCTTTGCATGGCATCATGGTAGTACACATTTGTGGTATTACTGCTGTGATGCTGAACGAACGACGAAGCATGTTGCTGAAAAAACATTGATCGCGATCCCTGCCCTTCCCCCCGTGCTCTCTTTTTTTTTCGTATGCTCCACCCTTTCAATCGGCGGCTCCCATCGTATCTGTGTGCTGGCAATGCCGCTACTATTGATACCGCAACCCTCTTCCCCCAACCAGGGCACGTTCCGCTATGGCGGCTCAGGTACGCTCTCTCGAGGAGCAAGCTCAAGCCGCCACCGCCACCGCAGCGGCCGCTACCGCAGCCGCCGCAGCCGCCCAACAGATGCCCAACAACACCAGCAACACCAGCAGTAATATCAGCGACATCAACAACAACCTCAACAACAGTCTCAACAGTGCTGGTGTTGCCGATTTGGCGCAAGTTAGGACAGGTGCGATGGGCAAAAAATAGAAATAAAATGAAAAAAAAAACGCTCCGGAATACCTTTAACCCTCTCTACCACTGCTATGTTCGTTTTGATGCCGCGCTATATGCACGTAGTATGTACCCAACCTGTGTGCAGTTCTTTTTGTTGTAGGAGATACCTGTATGCAGGTGTATTTTAGGATTATACTGGGGTTCATGTTGTCAGCATCTTATTTATGCCGTAGGTCGAGTTAATTAGCGTTGTTTTTGCAATGCGTTAATACCGTCATTAATGGTATGAATACAGGCTGTTCATGCTCGCGTTCAGAATGTCAGTACGTATGTATATACATATGGTATTGAAAAACGAGTGTCGGAACGAAACGCTCCCCCCCCCCCCCGACCCCCTTGGCCTCCGCGGCCTTTTTTCCCGCTGTCTCAAATGTTCGCAAGACAAATCCGAGGCAACTTTGCCTCTGATTGATAGGACAGCATCTATTGGGGGGGATAACCCGATGAGACAGCGGCAGCGGCATCGCCCGGGCGGCGGAGGAAACAGTGTGGATCTTGAGGACGGTGGAGCGAGGTTGGGCACTGCCACCGCCGCCACCACCACCGGCCACGGGGGCTACGACAACCAAGATAATGTAAGCAAAATCGAGCCCTTTTCTGCTTTCCAGTTCAACTCGTAGAAGGTGTACCCTCATCGATCTTACGGACAAACCGTGGCCTCAGGTGTCTTTTTTTCTACCCCTCGGTCGAAGATATGGTAGCCGCGGTGGCGTAAGCACAACCGGGGCTATAGTAGCGAAGATTACGTTAGCAAGATCGAGGCTAGGACAACAAAGATAACGTAAGCGAGATCGAGGGGGCGGCTGGGTGGTTTTTTGGAGAATTCGCGGCGACCTTGTTTTGTTTTGGTCGAGCACGAAGAACAGCGTCCACGCGGGTGGTTGTGGGCACGCCGTTCACGCCGCCACGGATGTGATGGCATGCCTGCCATATATGCGTCACATGCGATGTATGTAGTACGCTGGATATGCTACATGCGTTGTGTGCACTGTGTGTGCTGGATGACTTTTGAAAGCTGTATATGCTACATGCGTTGTATGCGCTGTATATGCTACATGCGCTGTATGTGCTACATGCATTGTATACGGCGCATGCCTTGCATGCGCCGTATGTGTTGTATGTGTTGTATGCACAGTGCTGTATATGCTACATACGTGGTATGCGCTGGGTGTACTATATGCGCTTTATGTACTGTATCTGTTGGACAATTGTAGGCGCTGGATGTGCTGTATGCCTTGTATGCGCGGTATGCGCTACATGCATTGGGTGTGTGCTGGATGTGCTGCATGCGTTGTATGCGCTGCCTGCATGGTATGCGCGGTATGTGATGGATGACTTGTAAGCGCTGTACATGCTACATGCGCTGGATGTTCTACATGTGTTGTATGCGCTATATGTGGTACACACCTTGTACGTACTGTGTGTGCGCTGGTGTATTATATGTGCGATACCGGCGTACCGCAGCGTGTTTTAATGGTTCCTCAAACTACCCAAGCAGCCGAAAACCCTCCCCGTAGCTGCCTGAATAAGTTCCGTCACAGATCACGGCAGTGTAATGTTTTGTTTATTTATTTATTTCTACCGAAACAATTTTTCCTTCTCTCAAGTTCCTGCTGGTCAAGTGTCCTTTTTCGCTACCGCCATGTATCTAAATACCCTCGGTATTCTCGTTCCCCCCCCTGCCCCGTCCTCCCTCGTACGCTCGGCTAGACTCAAGCTAAGCCCGGGGACCACGTGAAGTCGTTGCTTATTTCTTGTGCTTCGAATCCGGTGTGGTCTGTGGTAACGGGACGGTTTCCGTGGCTAGTGACATGGTTGGACCAGCAGCCGCCGCAGGTGAGAGGGTGGGCATGGGCGTCGGTCTGTCGATCGACTCTCGTGGGTATTTTCGATTATCGGTTTTCGTTTTTCAATTATGGTATAGGTGGGACATGCCGATTCAACCGCTCTTCAGGTCCGAATGCTCTTCTTATCTTGCGCTTTTAAATCGGGTTACCCACGGTACCCTTGTTTCGATGGAATTGGTGATGTGGCCTTCGTTTGAGTCGCCCGGACCCTTTTCTATTCCCGCTCGGGGCCGCTGAACTCGTTTGCACCTGTTTTCGTATTTCTTGCTGCGGGTACTGCTGTATCTGACCATTGACTGTTGCTCCTTTTTCCGCGCAGCATTTGTGGTCGGCGGCTATGGCCTACCTGGGGTTGATCCACCTGCTCATCTTGTACAAGACTGTCACGTGCTGACGCTGGGTTCGCTTTTACCTGCGAGGAGGATAATGGGAGGGGGGGGCGCAGCTGCTGTAGCTACGTACGCGTGTGTCACGGTTGGGTGGTAATTCTTGCCAGTTGTGGTATGTACCAATGGCCGCTCTGCACGTGTTTTCTCGCATTTTTTTTTCGTGACTTGTTGTTTGCCTCCGGGCACGCGAACGGCCAGCTAATCCAACCAGTGGAATCGCGCGCGCAACGTCGACGAGCCTTGTTTTGATCCGCCCATCGTGCTACTGCTGTTGCCGGAGGGGGCCCAACCGCTGTCAGGAGTATTCCCCGTGTTTTTTTTTTCACGCAACGACTCTTTTGACAAGAGGTCAATCATATGTCCGCTGGATGTTGTGGAAACCGAGTGATTTCAAGGCCTTTTCGCACTTGTTCGATGGCCATGCCCGTTTGAAGTCGTTTAGAAAGGGGGGGAAATAAATGGAAAAAATAACTGCCTGCTATGAACGAACTGCGGAATTCGTGGAGCAGAAGAGGGGGGGGCTTCGGGACGGAGCGTTTCGCTAGGACCTTTCTTTTGTTTTGCGGACGTGATTTTATGTTTTTTGTGGTCGAAGTGCTTTTGACCTTACGTAGTGCGCCGCCTCGAGCGGCTGGTGGAGTGTAACGTGTGACGCGTTGACTTGCCGCACAGCTCCACCGTACTGCATGGACAGACCGTTAAATATTATCACGTGATCACCATCAGGTGCATATGGAAAGTGCGAGAGCGCGAGTTGGCAACATCGATGAAAATCAACGAGCGGTAGGAATGCTGAACCCCGCGTGTGTGCGCTAAAAATGAAGGCGTGTACGGCGGGGCGGGGGCGGGGGGGGGGTCACCTGTGGCCACGGCCTGCAAACTTGCAAACGGCGTTTTTACCGTAGTTTTACGGACAAAGTGCTGTGATACTGGGGCACGCTGCACCAGGTATACTTGTATGGCCTATGTACTGCCGTATAGCAGGACTCCAATCGTATCCGCATGAAAAACAGACGTCGTTAGAATGGAGACACGGCTACGATCACCCAACAGAGGACGCCGTTTCGTTCATCACTGAGTCGTAGGGGGCGACGACGGCGCCGATAGATGGAGCCGAGCGCATCGCATCTACTCTTTCCCCAAACGGGGTTGAAAATTGTTCAAAATCAGTCTCGCAGCGACAGCAGTACGAGGCGCCAGGCGAAAGCTCCTGAAGGATAATGGCCTATCCATCGCATTGTCCCTCCCCCATGCCATCTTGAGAGTTTTTGGCTGGGAGGAGAGGCGAATGTGAGCTTGTTTGTGACCGCTGCAGTCTGTGTGCAGTAGGTCAGCCGGTTTCTACCAGGCATATCCGTGCGACAAACCGAACGTACCGCTCACCTGCTCTCGTTCGTGTCATATACCAACCTCGTAGCAAGTGGAGACTCCTTGCTTTTTGGTTGAAAAAACAAAAAACACCCGGTAGACTTCAGCGTTCAATCAAAATAAACTAGACTTTTTTACTTGAAAATACACATCGTCAGTACTTTGTCAAATGATTTTATATCAAGCGTTTTGTAAACGCGGACCGAGATTCCTCACCGAGCTTACCGAGCAGAACCACGGGGCTTCCTCGTCAGCGGTGGGTGGCGGGTGTGAAGTCACCGTCTCGAGCGCGCTCTTGTGGCTTTCTCGAGCCGGGACTTTCACCGGCCTCGTAAAAGAAGCCCCGGTGAAAAAAGTGCTAAAAAGAAACCTGGTCAAATAATCGCCGTCAAGAAAAAATAGCTATAGCCGTCGGAGCAGTAGCCGAAAGATAAACCCAATCCTGAAGGGATTATTAATAGCATGTAGTCTGATTCCAAGTAGTTTGTTCCCAAAAAGGGGGCGTAGTTCAGGATGTTGCCCTGTCGCCGGCGCCATGAGGATCGATTAAAAAAGGGTCAAGTTTGTGGATCCAGCAGGCGCATAAGAAAACGTGCTGTGTGTTCTGTTTTGAAATATGTTTTCATCGTTAGGTGAGTTCACTGCAGGAGACTTACCACAATTCCACCATCATCCACCACCACACTACCAACACAACACACCACCACCACCCACCAGAGACAAGTACGAAAAACATGCAAGAAGGAAGGCACGGCACCACTGACGAAAATATGCAAGGAGGAAGGCACGACACCACCGACGGGAACAAAATCACGAAAACAAACACGAACAACATCCAACATCAACGTTCATTCGGTTTTCGGCTATCGACGCCCCAAAACTTTGCAGGCCTGCCAGCGCCCCCTCCACAATATAAACGTACTCTATTAAAGTTCCCGTCCTTCCTACGGTCGCAATGAGACTGCGAATGGGTCTGCGAATAGCCGTCCGCACCATTCGACCGACTGCGCGCGCGTATGATATTCATCTGATCTATGCCCATACGACGATGGACGATACACGTACTCGTAAAGACGCACTCAGTTCGGACTTTCGTCGTTCTGGCTGCGCAGAGCCTATCTATGGAGCCTGTAGAGCTAAACTACCGGTATGCTTGCGAAAAGCACCCTCAACTGTCGCTGCCGTATACCAGGTAATGTAGCAAACATTTTTCGGACGACCTCCCCCGGCTTCTCCCTCGTCCTTACTCGTATACTAAAGTACAGTGCTACTGTAGGTGTAGGTTGACAACCCTTGCAACATATTACACGTGAGGACCGGATACCACCTGCTCGTACCACGTAAAACACCACCGGACCTCTACAATAATAGGAGTAAACGCCGCACACATGGCGAAACACTTAGTAATAGTATACCAAGAGGTTGGGCTCTTGCTCGCCAAAAGTAAACTAATCTGAGCAATCACCGTAGAGAAGGAGAACCCCCCCCCCCCCTATCAACACTAGAATAAGACGAGAAACTCCGATTATTTTGTCAGGCCACGAACTTGATGTGCTCTCACTTTGGTGGGCTGCTAAAACGTTTCGGATTCGGCACGAGACCCTAGATAGCAGCTTCTGCTTTTTACCCTGGCGGTCGTCCACTATTACTGCTGTGGTTGCCTCGACCGAACCACCAAACGACAATAACACAAAGTAGCTGCAAATGAAGACACACTTCCTATCCATAGTTACTGCTGTAGGAGTCTAAAAAAGTAATACCGGTAGTCGCTCTCCGACCTTCCATAGAGTAAAACTGAATAATTACCACCGCACCGATCAAGCAGGCATCAGAACCACCACAAGAACCGTCTCCCCTGCCAATAAAGAGTGCAACCAACAGATCTACTGACTGTTTTACGTTCCTCACCACTTTTAGGTTTAACGTTTATCCCGTCCAACGTTCGATCACGAGGCCAACGGTCTGTCACAAGGCCAACCGTCCGCCACAACGCCACCCGGCACGATTCACACCCAAGCGTATTTGGTCTTCTCCCCACCAAAAGCCGCCTTTCCCACTTCGCACAGTTTTCGGCTAGACCAGACGTGTTGTTCCTTCACCACGTTAAAACGGCGCGTTTAATTTCGACACTAAAACCAGTATAAGAACGGACGCAGCTTGCGCCACAGCCGGCAGTAAAATTCAGCGATAAACTAAAAAGAACCCCCCTCCCCCCTCCTAAAACGTACCAAATCTGTCAAACATCCGACACCAAACGCCCTTCTCTAGACATACTCCGGGACTGGTTACAACCTAGCAAACCATCGAGAGCGTCTCTTGCAGTCCATCCCATTGTAACACCAAGGTTTCTCCACCACAGCAGCCACAACCCGCTCCCAGGAAAAAGCGTCCGACGAGCAACACACTCTAGAGTCGACGATAACCGTAACGGCTAAGAAACGAGACATTGTGAAGAGATACCTCAACACGACGCGTCCTCGCAGCTACTCGTTCCTCAAGCTCACGTTTCTACGGCAGCAACTCTCCAAGAACGAAACGAGTCCATCAGCCGTTGTCCAGAAGGTACCCAGTGGATTTCGAGGCACGCACTCACAAACACACCTGCAGTGCTCCGATTGTTGTTGGGTAAACTTGGCATGCGCAACATAAAACGTCAGCAGCACCACCACCCGATCGCCGCTCTCTAGCAGCTCTCCCTTTGGCCACGGGAGTTCGTTCTCCGACAACCAGACGCTACGCCTGGAGCGCACGGTCTTCTACAAGCGTCAACGCCCACGGTAATCCAAAGAGGTTATGCTACCGTCGCGCACGCCACCCTTCCCTGACGCCCATGAGCTCGAGGCTGCAATCATCGGGATATTACCTCCTACGAACACGAACGGCAGACATTCGCTAGCAACCCATGGGGAAATTTGATACGCTACAGAGTTGCAGAGAAGATAAAAGTTTTTATCGCGTGACGATGCGTTGATCTTGACATCTTGCCTGCTCTGCTATGCAAACCGCTAACCTCTCGGTGCTCTCATTGCTTAACGCGTATGATGCTCTGACTAAAAGGGGCACCCTCGTCTGCAGTTAGGATGGTTCTATTTATTCATGCTCCTCCCTCAAAAGGCAACAGTCGAAGAACAAAATGGCGGCGTTAGTCGACGTTCCCCGTAGCGTGGCTCCGACCACCATCAACCCTTCAACTACCTCCACCCACCACACCACCAACACCAACACCACCATCACCACCATCACCAACACCGCTATCACCACCACCATCACTACCATCACCAACACCGCTATCACCACCACCATCACTACCATCACCAACACCGCCATCACCATCATCACCACCATCACCACCATCACCACCATCACCACCATCACTACCACAATATCACCACCAACCCCAACACCACGATGCACCGAGGTCAGTAGAAGGGAACAGATGCAGACGTTTCACAGCACACTGTCTAACAACAAAACATCGTAGCAAGGCACCACACCACCACAACACACGGACGCATATACGCCATACTGATAATCATCACCATCTGTTGCACCAGCCCTCAGAGCACCGCCAGGCATGACATACGAGACGAGCGAAAAACAAGAAGCCGCCGACCACACTCAAGAGAACGCACGCGCATACCACGCGAGCCGCGATCGGTTCTACATCGACTAGGGCGCTAGTGGTTGCCTCACTTGCGCCCCCTCGGCTTGGCGGCAGGGGCGGCGGCGGCGCCTTTTTTTGTAAGAGTGGCGGTCCGCTTGGCTCTCCTCTTTGTAGGTGGCTTGGCAGCCTTGGTCTAATGTTGTGTGTTTGGACGTGCATAACCGGAGGCGACAGGCCAACAAGGTCGGTGGTACCATGGGCAAGGGGGAGGATAGGGGATGGTTAGAGAGAGACCGCGCATTACCCAGCATCGTTCAACAACAAAGTACAACGGTGTATGTGGCGTGTGGCACGGCAATACGTCGATGGGTGGCATAATACATGGTGCACCGGAAAGGAAAGGACCCATATTTCCTAAGTAAAATCAACCACATCTACATGTTTCCAACATCCAGTAGACGTCTTAGTTGTACGAGTCCCCTCTTTGTCGAAGAGCTAGCTCACCTCCGTCTTCTCGCTCTGCTTCACCACCTCGGCCTCGCCCTCCTCCACCTTGACCATCTCTTCCTTCTTCACCGGCTTCTTTTTGGCCTGAGTTTTGGTCGCCACCTTCTCTGTGGCAGGCTTGTCGTTCGCAAACTCCTTCGTCGCCGATTGCTTCTTGACCACCTTCGGAGGCGGCTTCGGCTGAGGCACTGCCTCACCCTCTTGCTTCGCCCTTGTCCCTCGCTTGGCAGTCGCCTTCCTTCTCTTCGTCGGCTCCTTCTTTACGTGTTCGTCCCCTCCCGCCCTCCCTCTCTTGCTGCAGCTGGTGGTGGTGACGTCAATACCGCTACTGGTGCCGATTCTGTTGCGTATGCGGCTGCTTCTTCGCGTTCCCAGATTTCTGCTGATGCTGTCATCTTCGCCACGGCCGCCGGGGACACTCCCGCTGCCGCCGCTGCCGCTGCTGCTACCGCTGCCAGTCTTGCTACTACCGTCACCGGAGGCTGGCCGCGCTAACCCTTTCCAGCTGTCGCCGCTGTCCCGCTGGAGAGAAAGGCAAGGGAACGGGGGAACGCCAAAGGGTATGAGCTGTGAGTGGGATTTGCATCATCCTTGCAGCGGAGGCTGGAGGGTATAACATGGCCATCGCAAAGTGCGGCAGGAGCGTGGTGTGCTATTTTGTCGTACCTAAGCTGTCCCGGCCTGCAGGGGCCGATCGTCACAAAGCGGAGAAAGACAGTGTCTACGGTGCACCAAGGCTCCTCTTCCCCTGTAGCGCCTGCAACCTCGTACCCCGTCTTCGCCCAATCTCAACAATCACTCAATACTCAGCGTACCATAGCGCACGCCTGCCCACGAAATGCCACACAACCCTTGCGCGCAACAACCTCCTTCCTGTCCTATCTCGGTTAACTTCACCTTTTTCTTGCCCTCTTCGTCCTTCTCCTTCTCCTCCTCCATGCTGGGCCCGGATACAACGCAAATCTCTTCCCCCCCACCTTCCTTACTTCCGCTCCTTCCACACGCCCCTGCCGTCGCCCCGCCCCCCACCTCCACGTCCGCTTCCATCTCCTCGTCTACCGATATAGCAGACGCCGCAGACGCCCCTGCCATGCCGCAGATGATCATGGCGGCGCGGTCCTCCTCTTCCGTCTCCTCGCGGAGTTCCCTAACCGCTCGCTCCACTTGAGAAGGGGGCGCCGTCTTTAATGACCCTAGGCGGATGGAGGCAATGATTGCCGACCCAGGGGAAGGCTTCCGGCTCGCGCCCAGTGGAGAACTGGGAGGCTGGAGGAGTAGGCGAGGGGTCCGGGAAGCGGGAACGGTGGCGAACGTGAAACGGAGAAGAGGGAACGTTATTATTGCAAAACAATGCGAGTATGCTATATTTACAAGATTTTCCTGTCAATCGATCACCAACGATTAGTTTTAGGCAAAGTAATCGCGACCGTTTAGCCCTGGAGTACGTCGTTCCGTACCGGTAGAAGCACGAAAAAACTTCAGGTGCAAAGGGAATTCGTGGTGTTGCTGTAGGCGTTGTTTGTAGTTGGCCTTTCCACCGCACGGTACCGCCAACCCCGGCAGAACATGTGCACGTCACCAACGCAAGGCCCTTTCGGAACACTTGCTGCATTGTACCAGTATAGGCCATTTCCTACAAAGGAAAATAAAATAAAGCCTAACCTGTGGGGGGTGCAGTTTTGCACATTGTAAACCCTTATTTCGAAAGCAAGGGTTTGACCAAGGTGAACAACGGTTTCCCCCGAGGGCCTTTTTCGTTCATTTCTCCGGTATTCGAAGTGGACACTTGAACTAAACCGGCATCGTCTCTAGCCCCTTTGCGACACAAGCAAACCAAAACGACCACCAACACCAATACACTTAAAACAATCAACAATACACAAGCACTAAGACAACCAAGAACACAAACACAAGCACATAACAAGCATACACACACATAAACACAAACACAAACATAACCACAGCCACAAACACAAACATATGCATAAACACAAACACAAACATAACACAGACACAAACACAAACAAACACAAACACAACCATGACCACCAACACGAACACAAACACAAACAGAAACACAAACAGAAACATAAATACTAGCAATAACGCCAAGACGACCGACACAAACACCAACCACAAGGGGCTAAGGGCGAGGGAAAACCTCCAACGGGAACGTCATCAACCGCAACCGAATCACCTCGTCCTCCGCGGGCATCACCGCCGGCTGAACCGTGCTGGACACCCTTAGCACCTTCTCCAGTGCGTTCATGAGCTTGTGAGTGCTGGAGAAGTGCCGTCGTGGCTCCTGTTTTGTGTTGTGCAGCATTACAAGCCGAAAGAAAAACAGGAGGCACGAAGGAGATGAACAAGAAGAACGCGAGGGGTCGGGAGGGGAAAAGGGAAGAGGCGTCTGGAAAGAAAGTACAACACCACTGATGCGTCTCTCTCTGCCTCTCTCTCTCCCATTTTCTCATCCATCTGCGTCGGTCCCTGTTGTTCTGCCTACTATTTAGTAGTCTACCTGAAGTGCACCAGTAAGTCTTATGTCTGTCTATCTGTCTGTCTGTCTGTACGTGTCGCTGTTTTCATATACCCTGGTAGTATTTTCTGTCGGTCGTTTTTTGCCTCTACGTTCCTCCCGTCTCAGTCTCTTGACATCTCTAGCTCTACTTCTGGTCCGCTCAAGCGTGCCAAAGCTCTGTTGCCTTGCGCATTTACCGTTCCTATCTGTAGCGTTTTGCCTCTTCGGTTATCCTCCTCTCTTCCCCCCTCAAAACAAGAGCACCGCGGTGATCAATGAAACAGTACAAGGTGCCTCTTACGTATCGGTACGTGGGGACCTTCCAAGTACGGCGTGTATACAGTACCAATGATCTTGCAAAGGTATGTACTGTAATCGTTTTACGTTGCAATTCTTATTTTCCGGTTGGTGTTGACATTTAGTTGTTACTTGTACAGGTTACGGGAGAAACGCTTCCGTTGCCGAAGTCGAATCGCTTTACCTGGAGAATCTCTGCCAATCGCTGCACGCTGCACGGTGCGACGTCGCATTTGTGAAGAGATGCGACCAGCTCATCTCTGTGAGAAGAAATAAAAGGAAGTGGAAAACGCAAGTCGCGCGATAACGAAAGAGGTGTGAGGTCAAGAAAAAGAAATAGACCCATAAGGGAAAAGAGGAGAAATAAATACGGACAGGGAAGGAAGTCAAACGGGGGACGCGAATCAAGAAGGATCATACGTTTCAAGGACACGGAGAAGGAGAAGGACACACGATAATACAAACCAAACCAAACCAAACCATATGCACCAGCACCATTAACCCCTGTACAAATGCAACATTATTTAACTCATTTTCCAAGTAGTTTGGGCCCGCAAACCGTGTGTACAGTTGCAAAATGGAATGGCTGCTTCAGCGCTGCAAGATGTACAGAATCACCGTAGAATACCGGTAACATCAACATTCCTCAATATTAGTCGTAGAGTAATTTACTACTACTACCAGGAACACACTGGTATCAAATTGAATCATGAATCATAACCAGGAAAATGAAAAATAAATAAATAAATAACACAATCGAATCACCTTTGCTGAACGTAATCCTTTCCCCCCTTGGCCCGCACAAACCCCGACTCCTTCTCAAACGCTCCCACCACCTCCAGCATTTTGGCCGCTAGCAACACCTTAAGGTCCCCCCAACCAAGGTAAGGAAGGTTCCCGATTTCTGCCATTCGCCGCAGGATATCGTTAACCTTTCGTTGTATCCTCGGAGGCTTCTTGGCATAAAAAAACAGGGGATCGGCGAGCAAGCAGTCGGAGGGTAGGGAGTGGGAGGGCGGGGGGGGGAGGTTACAACTACTACTCTTATCTAAAGCATCACAGCCCACGACATAATATACGTATAAACAGTACAGGGCAGACACACGTGTGGCGCACGAAGCCGACGTATTTCACTATGTCGCAAAGAAATACAGCAAAAGTTATCTACTTAATGAGGCAGCCAGTAGATGGTTCCAGAATATTTGATATCACGTAAATCCAATAAATACGCCACAAGATACGAAGCAAACCTTATATTTCATTGGCTGGTGAGAGCCTACTACCTGACCTACCCATCTACCCCCTGTGCCTCACGGGCAGGAGCTATGGAGTAGCATGTCATAATATATGCTGTTTCATGATGCACTTGTGCGTACAAAACCTCGCAACATTCATGAAGCTAGATTCATTATTTATTCGATCTAAAAAATGCTTTGTAACCCCCCCCACACTTTTCCAAATATATATATATATATTCTTAAATATATATATTCTAAAATATAAACAGTTGGCGCATCCCACAGCCGTCAGACGTTGTCCCCCTCAAACCGGTTTTTATAGGTTCCGTGAGCAGAGTGGTGAGGACTGAACGTCTTCTTGTATCACCCTGTTGATTCTTGTACTAGCTGGCACCAAGGGGGATCGCCAACGTAATCCCTTGTAAGGACATGCACATCCCATAACACGCGCGATCGGAGTATCACGCACAGCTTCACGGGTGGACGGGACCCCCCGTTTCGTCGACATAGAATCAATAAATCGTTGGCAAAAGACAGACCTTCTGAACATCTTTTAGAAAGTAAGCAATAACGTAATATTTACAGAACGTCGGCCAACTTCAAACGGCAGCCTGTGGAAGCACCATTTCCGACGCAGAAAAGCACGCCGACCACCCAGAACGTGGGCAGCTCCGCGCATTGTGTGATATTACACGTTCCAAAAGGTGCTGAGAAGGTCGGCCTTTGGTCCACCTCCTACTACGTCGAAACACCGGCCGGGGGGTCCCGTCCACCCGTGTTGAAAAGACGAGTTTCGGCGAAATCTTCGGTCTCACAGCTGTAGTGTTCTTTTTTTAAATACAAATAAAACGGAGGTTTACACATCATCACCACACGTTCCATGCATTTTTCTTGTTTTTTTTCTCGGTGATTTTTCTTTATTGGTTTCTTGATTTTTCTGTGCTAGTGGCCGCAACCACCCCCGGCCAGCACAGCATTGAGTGCCTACCTGTATACTGATGGAATCCAGTATAAAATTGCTGAGTAGTCCAGTATAAATTTCAACTGCTTGAGGATGCCAGTGCCCAGCCCTGTCAATTTAATTTCTACAATTTCACCCATGTACGAGGACAAAGATCCTGGCATCGCAGCTAGACGTACCCATCCATCACCAGCCCCAAAACACTATCCCCACAACAACGGCAGGCGTCACTAACGCTGGTCCAATATCCTCTTCAAATATGTTTCAGCCAGAGCTGACAGGACGCCTGGACAACTCAGAGGTTTGTTAAAAACTTTTCATTCCTCCTTTCCTCACCTTGACATCCTGGGGTTTAGAGTCGACAACCTCGGCCGCGTAGGGGATCGGCTTTGCCACCGTCTTCAATTGAACAACCTGTCGGTCAGAGGGCTGGAGGCCACCACCTTCCTCCTTGATACCCTGTCCGCAAGCAGCGTGCGCACCACTGGCAGCGCTGCTGTTGCTGCTGCTGTTGCTGCTGTCGTTGCCGCTTCCGCTGTCACCACCGTTGTTGTTGATGTTGATGCTGCTGCCGTTGTCGTTGCTGCTGCTGCCGTTGTTGTTGATGCTGCTTCCGCTGACATCACCGTTGTTGATGCCGTTGTTGCTGCGGTTGATGATGCCGCTGCTGCTGCTGCTGCTGCCGTTGCTGATGCCGCTGATGCTACTGCTGCCGCTGCCGCCGCCGTCGCCGGCACCGCCGCTGCTGCTGTGGCTGCTGCGACTCCCGCTGCCGCCGTTGTTGCTGCGGCCGCCGACGTTGCTGCTGCTACTGCCGATGTCATTGCCGCCGTTGTTGTTGCTGCTGCTGCCACTGTTGTTGCTGTCACCGTTGTTGCTGTTGCTGATGCTGATGTTAACGAACCCCAGCTTAGCGATTTCGCCATCAAACACAAACATGGAGTCAACAGCGTCAGCTGCCTCCAGAAGCATCCTGGTCACACTCCTGGCCTGGGTCACTTCCGACGCAGAGGGTCTGCACCTCTTCGGGCCCTCTTGGGTCACACCTATCGGATGAGGATGCTTGTTACCCGACATGATCGCTGGCGAGATTGTGGTTTTTGCTGGATATGTTGGGCACTCCTTTCTGTTTGGGTACAAGGTGGAATGGACGGATTGTACGGAGGTGGAAGGGGGGTGTTAAGGGGCGAGAATGTTAAAGTCGGCAAGCACACAATTAATAGGTGCCTGTGACGTCGTCAAGCACATACCAGGTACGAATTATACGTATGCTGTACCAGGTACCAGACAAATATGTTATAGGCTACCGTTGGTATCGTTGTGCATAAACATGTGATGTATTGTACCTGGCATGGGATAGGGTTATCGTTAAAGCGCGGTGCTGCATCTAACCACGAACGCCGAGCATGGTCGACCTGTTCCAAAACAAATAGTGTAGTGTGCTTTGCTGAAGGCAATACGATCCGTTACATTATAGTCGCTAAAGCTGACGTTGAAATCTGTTTTGAATTTGTAGATGGCACATCGAACTGTTAGTACTAAAGCATCCCTAGAAAATGACCTTCGAAATTCGTGTTCAACTTGACCACCAGGTAACCGGTATTATATTAGTATCAGGTACCAGGTACAGTACCGGCACTTTCGTTAGAAGGAATGCGAATCATAGAAAAGACGGGCATCCGACACCCGCCGATGTTTCCCCAACTGGAACCGCAATCAGCTGAAACCACCTCAAACCAGAGACCAAAACGGCGAAAAAATGTTGCCAGGTACAGCACTTAT
Source organism: Undaria pinnatifida (assembly GCA_012845835.1). Taxonomy (NCBI): domain Eukaryota; class Phaeophyceae; order Laminariales; family Alariaceae; genus Undaria; species Undaria pinnatifida. The sequence goes on from JABAKD010000022.1 coordinate 2,495,981, forward strand.
TTTTTGTACCCCCAGTATTTTGGGGTTTGACTTTTATGGTACTGCCAGTACTCGCAGTATATCTGGGTCTTGTACTGCGGATACTGCCAGCCTCGCAGTATTTCGAGGTTCGATACTGTTGTGATGGGTGCTCTTTGTATTGGCGTATTTTTTGGGTTCTGCACTGCTGGAGGTAGTGTCAGTAGTTCGTCCGTTGGATATGCTCGTGCTGCGAGTACTCGCAGTGCCACAATACTCCCAAATGCGCAGCATGCTCGGAGTATGGAGTATATTTCGATCATCTGTGCACTATTTCGATAATTTCATTCCCGTTGTTATCTCCAGTGTTTTGCAAAAAACAGTCACAGATGATCCCACCAGCGAGAAATGGAGCAAACCACAATCCAATCGGGGGGGGGGCACCTGGAGTGCTTGAAGTACTCGGAGTATCAACCACTCTGGGAAATTCTGTGCAATGTTGCATGCACGTATTCTTGTTAACAGGAAGAACGTTTAATCACCTTTTTCTGGGTACAGACCAGATGATCCACGCGAGATCCTGCACTGCAACCCTTGCTATAGTGCACTACACAGCAGCATCAGATAGAGTGAGGGCACGGCTTCACGCATGTTTGGACGCTTCAGCTTGTTCCCCACCCGATACATCTACTATGGGCACCTGGCTTTTGCTTTTGGGGTTCTCGACTAGACCACAACGGCAGGGTCGAACAAACGCCGTTGACGGTCGAACAAACGCGTTGTGTTCTGCTCTCGCCCGACCGGAAGCGAGATTGCTTCGCCCAAGCACACAACGAACCTCTCACAGCGCACTGCCGCTGCACGAAGGACTAGTGCCGCTGCCCTGCACTTCGGCAAGGCTCTTGCGGTCAAAGAGGGGGGCAAGCCAAATCTGATAATCTGGTGCACAGCGGTACTCTCACCTCTACTACAAGTAGTCACTCCCCTCCTGTCCTTGTCTGTCCCGATTATAAACTCAGCGCGAGTAGGGCGGGATTAATCCTGGATCCGAGTTGATCGCGGATAACCCAAGCGCTCGTACCGAGCTTGTAGCCACCGCTAGTGGCACGGTAGCCGGGTGGCTTGCTGCGGCGTTGCGATCCGGGCGCAATCAGAGAGGCAAAAGAGCAAAGGGCAAAATTGAGGGAGCTTTGAAGCACGCGCGCACCCGTTTGAAATTTGGGTCACGCAGGTCACCCATAACCCAGGTGAAGAAAGCATTACGGTTTAGAAAACCTTTCTTAGCCGCCGAATTCAAAATTCGAAAAATCAGATACAGCAGTGGGAGGCTTCCTATAGCGCCGGGTGAACAGTGCACATTTCCGGTATAGTGCCGGTGAAATCGCTTGGCAAGACCTTAACCCGCGATACTACTGCCAACACCCAATTGTGGCGATGTCTGGTATACTGCTGTTATTGTCGCTGGCACATACCGGCACTATAGGGAGACCACCACTGCTGTCCTGTGCTGCTACATGCTTTTGGAATACTGGACTGCGACCGATAAGTAGTAGTAGACGATCGGAGTCGAAGCCCTGGCCAGGGCGAGCTCTGGACCTGGCGAGCAATTTGAGCTGTGATACACGGCAAAGTCACTACCGGTACGTGGCACCCCTTGGAAGTCTGTGTGGGGGTTGTTGTATACGCACGTCTCGGTCTCTGGATGAGTACTGCATACTGTAGCGTACCAGGCGCCTGTGCCTGTAAATTCGTAAGAAAATTGTATTCGTATCGTGGCTCTCACGAACTATTGCTGTAACACCAGGTACCTCGACAATGATAACATGACAACTGCCGTTCGCTGTGCTATATATACCAGGGTGTACCCGTATGGTGTACCCTCTGCGACAAGCACCCCTCGCCGAGGCCAAAGAAATTAACTAACGCGTGCAGGGTGTGCGTTGCAATTCTTGAATCTTAACCATGAAAGCCACCATTTCGGTTGCCCTTACTGGGCCCCAGGTCTGTTGATTTTCAACTGAGCCTGTGTCGAAATATCAGCGCGTGTCGAGATGTGCAGGCGATTATACTATTATTAATAAATAGGTTCACACCGTACAGTCTCCCGCGGCGGTATCATGAGTGTACTACACTTGTACGTCTGATCATGCATACCTGGCACACCTGGTGCGGCAGTATGATACCTGGTACAGCAGCATCACGTGTACATTGTCATCCTTTCATCAACAAACGGCAAACTTGAGCTCTGCCGTTCGTATCCACAAAATACTACTGACTGTAGGCATCGCACCTTTGTATACAGGAAAAACGCATCACACTCGTACTTGTAGACAGCGAAAAAGGCAAGCCAAAACTCTCACTGCTCTCGCCTCTCATCATCATGCGAGTCGGCATCTTCCCATCGAATCTGGTACTTCGAGTCAGTTGAAAAACTCAGGATGCGTGTGGTCTATGTTGTGCTTGCTATGATATCCTCGTGCTACTTGCAGTTTTCCGAGTAGAGCAGCAGCAGCAGCAGCAGTGGTACGTCAGTGCTAGCGGCTCGTAAATAACGGGTCGTCGAGGATACCAGTACCGACGAAAATATAGTATCATTTACATTACTATTTTAAAATAAGAGCATGACCCAAGACGAGAGCTCCATGATACTGCTGTGTACCGCGCTATACCTGGTATATACCCGGTATGATACAGCGCCAGCACGTACAGCGTAAGCATCACAGCAGTGCGACTAGAGTATAGACTACTGTGGTAGACAGCAGACACACTAGACACGACACCACGACACCCCCATCGCCCATGGCCGCGCCATCAGCTGAGGGATGAGGTTGAGGGATGATGAGAGAAAAAATGCGGCGCAATAACAAACCGAGATGGGTACAAAAGCATGCCGAGTCACGAGCGCAAAAGACAGCCCTCACCGGCGTTCGCGCTTTTCTCTCACCACCACTGGGCTCCAGCCATCGTTGCCAAGGCCTCGCCATGCTGATTTGGCGGTTCGTCACTCCTGCGTCGCTTGCGAGGGCCCAAACTGACGATAACTTTGAGAGAAACGCTGTCACAGGTGACAGCTGGCATAAGTTGGGCCATTTCGCCAAACGAGCAGAGAGCGAAGAGCCTCGTACGAAGCCGCACGGCGCCACACAGCAGTGCTTGGTTTCGGCGGCCGCGATGCCGCAGAAGAGTCCCCCACCACTGCTGCTGTCGTCCCCACGGTTCGGATTCGTGCCAGTTCTCGGTCGTCGAGCTCCACAAGCCGGGGTAATACTCGTACACGCATTATGCATTGTGTTGGTCGGTGAATCTTTTCTTGTTGGATACTCGCTGAGTTATCATCACTCCCAATGTCGAGCTAGACAGAGCACCACCAGTGCTGTTCAGCGGTCGTCAACATGAACACAAACACCCTTAGACTATAAGGTAGCAGCCCCAACAGCAGGTTTGAGGTATACAAAAGCACGTAGGGACACCCAAGGAAGTCGTTCGGAGACCGACTCGAGTCAAAATAAAAGTAAAAAACGCGGTGGGACTTGGTGTGTGCTGGTTGGCTTCGTTCAGGCTTCGTGCGTTGTTTGTTGCTTTTTGTTTTTGTTGTCTGCCATTAATTGTGGCTGGAGGATGGCGGATCTTGAAACGGGAGTCGCACACTCAAATCATACGAAATCAACCATGTTCCGATCACGTCGTCGCTGGTATACGTACGTCGACCATACAAAAACGCATTAGACTATAGTGAACAAGAAATAGGACCCCTCCTAAAAACTCACCCATATAGTATATTACAAGTATCATACCAACAACGCAGCTTGCAAAGATGAGCATTGACCTGAAATTCGTCGAACTCATGGCTGACGTCCTTGAAATATTTTTTCATAAAAACGCATACAAGTACAATATGTACCGCAACCTTGTGTCACATCACGCCATACATACATACCCACCACAGCAGTGCATGAAAGTGTGCCCCGATGTATGTGTAGGTACGCAGACATGTTCTGTACGTAACAGATGTGGCTTCTCAAAACCCACTCCCACCTCCCGTACCCCACCCTCGAATCCCTTGGGAGGCTGTACCATAAATAAGGCCTCCCGTAGGAACGCCAACGGGGAGAAGGAAAGGAAACCTAACCATATCCTCAGCGAGGGGAGTAGAAGGGGGGCTCGAAGAGACCGGCAGGCGGAGAGGGCTTGTTGACGGGAGTTCATGGTAAGTGTCTCGTTCCTAACGAAGCTATTATTATTTCGGTATTTACCGAAAGGTTCGGTTTTTCCCGAAATTATTTCGGGAAAAAAATAAAAAAAATAATCCCCGGAAAAACTGGGTTCGTAAGTTTTTCACTCTTTTAGGAAAAATAATACATTTAGGTACAACGGTGTAGAGGATCGGGCAGTCGCCCCGGTCGAGCTGTGCCACCATTCGCGAGCGCACGAGACTAAGCAGGGTCGTTCCCAAGGTCATTGGTAGGTCATGCCTGATCGCTAAAGACGCAGTGAATTTCTGAGCTCTCGTCGTCGAGTTGACAAAGTGACCGGACCGAGGCGGCCGACCGAACGAGCTCGCTGACGGCAGCGCTGAGACTTTTGTCACGTTGAGCGTTGTAGCGCAACGAGTTGGTGATGGATTTCACTCCCCAAGGCACCGACACCTGCCTGCGAGTAAGGCCGACTCCAGTTGGACAACCACGTGGGTGTCTTCCGCGAGCGCTGCTTCTGTAGTGTGACGATTCTGTGCCGGGTGGGCGATTGTTTTGCGAGCCTACTGAGGCTCGTACTCGTGAAGACGAAAATTCAACCCTCGTAGATTTCGGTAAAATGCCAAAATTTCATCAGAACTAAAGTGCTGTACGTATCGTTAAAACCTGCTCTAAGGAGACAAAAGGAGGACGAGGGGGGTGGGGGGGGGTATTTGATCTAAACATGTGAAATGGCTAAAAGCCGAAACGATGAGGGGGGGGTTGGGGGATGGTGTCTTTGATCGTAACGTTTCGGGGGCGTTTTGGTTTGATGGGTGTACTGTCCTCTAAAAAAAGGTCCGGAAAGCCCGCGAGGGAACATCCCCCAGACGACTTGTTGACGGTGTTTAATGGTGAAGAGGCTTCCCTCGCCGGGCTTCTTAGAGGGGCAAGTACACCCATCAAACCAAAACGCCTCCAAAACGTTACGATCAAAGACGTCATCCCCCAGACGGCTTGTTGACGGTGTTTAATAGGGAAAGGGCACAAGAAGGGAGGGGGGTGAGGGGGGTGAGGGGGGCAGCGGATTGTTTCGGGTATATCTATATTTCGACGAAAATTCTGATGCAAATTTTGTTTGATTGGACCTTTTTCGATTCCTGCTGGGGGCCGCTGAACTCGTCTCCACCCGTTACTACTACTGTACTTGTTGCTGCTGCGCGTACTGTTGTATCTGATTATTGCTCTTTTTCCGCGCAGACTTTGTGTTCGGCGGCTGTGGCCTACCTGAAATCGCTCCACCTATCTGCTCACCTTGTACAAGATTGTCACGTGCTACGCTGGCGTCGTTTTAACCCAGGAGGATGGTGCTGCTGCAGGGGGGGTGCCACTGCTCTAGCTAGAGATACGGCGTCAGCGCCAGAGTCAGCATCTAACACATGCCAGAAGTAATAGTAGTAATAGGTAAGCGGTATACAATAATAGACCCTGTGTGTCATGGTATGAATGAGTGCGTACACACACATCTGCCAGTTAGTAGTTGTATGTAACGGCAGTAGGACTAGGTACGATTTGTGCGTGTATTCTCGCTGTCGTTTGGCGCCGCTTTCTTCTTTCCATCGTGCCCGCGACTGATCAGCCAAGCCAGCAACCAGCGAAATCACCAGTGCAACATTGACAAACCCTGTTTCGGCCGGCCCATCGTGCTAGTACCGTTAGTGTGGCCGCCGGGGGCCCCAACCGTTTTCCCGGGAGTATACTTACCCTCTCGGGTTTTATCAACTCGAAGGCTCTTCACGATTCGCATCGATCGTGTGTCCGTTGAAATTTGGAAGGTTGTGAAACGTGAAACCGAGCATATTCCAATGCTCTTTGACAATGATCAATGATCGTACTATATATACTATGCTCAAATACGTGTTGGAAAATTCTACGATAAAAATGTCGTCCAGGCGACTGATTCTACGATAGCCCTCATCCTAAACCAGCGATTCTCTTTATAACGAGTACAGCACGTTTCATGGCTGCTCGGTAGGAGGAAGGATGCTATGGAAAATTTGCCTAATTTTTTTTTTTCTGAATTTCGAAGGGCTATCGAACGATGACGTCGGGGAGGGTGGTGGCAAGGGACACCGTATTTCAGGAGACACGGCCGGGAGCTGGTTTCAAAACCGGCGATTTCCTTGGAGAAAAGTTGGGGGAGGCTACCGTAACACGACTCAGGCACATTAAGTACACCCCGTGTGATTTCACTGTCACACTACAGGCGCCGTCGACGGTAAAGTAGGACTGCGATTCTCGGGGGATGGGGTACTGGTACTTAGGACCCCCCCCTCCCCGAAAGTTCTCTGCCGTGAAAGAGAGATGCGTGGTGATTGGTTAAATGACTGAAGCAAACAACAAATGAATACCTCCCCCCCGCCCGCCCCGCTTCAAATACTCCGAAATGTTAATAGTACTACAGGCTGGTTCACGTTAAAAGCCAGAAATTCTCTCTCTCCCCCACGAATGCCGCTCGCAATATCTAGTCAGAGGGTGAATATTTGTATCAGACTGACCCCCGTGACCAGTGGAAGAGGGTGCGACATGGCGAGATTTTTCTTAACGACCTCGGGCTGTCTCTAGGACCGAACCTCGTATCGACCAATGACGACAGGCCTTCGATTTTTTCAGTAATATTCAAGGCTTTTTCCAAGCCTGGGCGCGAAAAAAAAAATGCGCAGCATTTTGCATGAACCTGTTGGAGGTACTCCACGGCATGTCTGTAGAATTTTTCGCGCAAACAATCGAAGATCTGACCTGCCTACATCAAGCAGAGTCTAGCGAAAAAATGGATCCTACACTAAAACCAAATTATTTGAAGGAAATAGCTATCTTACTCATTTTACACACAAAAAGTCCAAATCTCCACGTCGTTTTGGAGAGATAGACCCTGAAAATTTGCACATGTATTCTACAGACCCATCCCGAGGACTGACCCCCGGGGGTTTTCTTTCTTTTTTTTCCCGAAATATTTTGGTCTAACGTGGTCCACTATTTTTAAAAAATCTTAGCTGCCGAAAGATCAGGCAAAACAAAAACGACAGGTGAGGTCTTCGCAACGGCATAGAGAAGACGTGTGCTAGTTTCAGGGTCTGAATAAAGAAAACGGCGCGGACATTATCTGGAGAATAAATTTCGGGCTTTTAGTTTGAACCAGCCTGTAGCGTACTCGTACATGATCAGCGTAGTCGCTGTGACCTCGCCGAGCGCGCGGGGGCGATTCCTCGGCAAGACGACATATTATGCCATGACTGCGGTTACCGCCATATCACGGCGGCTATCATCAGTTTACCGCGGTAACCGCCATATTACCGCGATTTCTGTCATATTACCGAGGTCTCCGTCGTACAACCGCGATGGCCGCCATATTTGCCCGGTCTCCGTTATACTACCGCGACCGCCGCCATATTATCGCGGTTACAGTATTATTAACGTGACTACCGTCATATTACCGTGGTTGCCGGCACACTAACGTGGTTACCGCCATATTATCGTCATTTCTGTCACATCAGTCGTGGTTGCCGTCATACTACCCCGCGATAATGAGTATGCGGCTACCGTCGTATTACCGCGACTTCCGGCGTATCACGGTCGTATTTTACCGCACTTACCGCATTATTGCCGTGAGAGGTTGTCTCTTTCGTCACCGTCCCACGACCATTACCGCTGCGGTGCCTCGTTCCCGATCAACTTGCAAAGACGAGATATACTACCTCCGTACCGTATTCATCACCGTCCTTTTCCATTTTGCAGAGGTAGGTGTGCCCGTTGTCGTATTTAGGTTCAAACAAAATTACCGTCGTGTCGTCTTCCGCTGCCGACCGTAAAGTTACCCCTACCGACCACTTAGTTTCCTACAGACCACTCAGGTACCGTTCCATTAGACCACCTTGACCCCTTTGAGAGACGTCGTCGGGAAAAACGGTCGAAAAAAAGTTACGCCTACTTTATTACAACATTAATGTGAGAGCCATCCCCCGATAGAGGTTGCACTTTCTGGGCCTTGAAGTCCCTGACCGGTGACGACGCCAAACTGGAAACCAGTGTACCACTATGTCCGTGAATATAAGAAACATATTATTGAAATGTTAAGGTACAAAGGTTGCTTAAATTTACGGATATAATGGTATAGCGGTGTCCAAAAAAGTTGTCACACCAGCCATTGACACAAAAAACACACTGGTTAACACAATTTTCGAGCTGTGAAAGGTGTCGTTACGGTTCAACAGCGCTGCGACGATGGAGCTATCTTTTTACAGCATCAAATCGTGTTCCTCACATGAGGAGGCCCCACCAGCGTAGCTACCTCAACAGCGGGGCCGCCAACAAAACCAAACAAGAAAAGACAAACTCGTACCAATGACGTTGGAATAGATACCCACGATCATTTGGTTTTGTCGAACACATATTGAAACCCAACGTTACTCCCCCCCCCCCCCCTGCACATAATCTACGGCGGAGTTCCCAAAGTACAACCCTCTATCCTCCTCTCAATATAATGCCATAAGTTTATCATCATACCACCGCGCGGCTATGTTCATGAAATGAGTACTCCCCCCCTATACTCCAGGTAGGTAATACAATGTAACCCGAAATAATTACATTATTTCCATTTTATCCGGTACCGTCACACACTATTACTTCCAAAACGTGAGGAGCCCAGCCCTTAAAAGGAACTACTAATAGCGCCGAAAATACCCCTCAGGCTCAGGCCGTAAATATGGCTCTTATCGTTGTGCGTGGCATGTGTAACCAAACACCGGGACATAGATCACCCCATCTTATACACTATATTGTGTACGGTACCGTTCTACGTACCTTTCGTCTACTTTGCTTACCACCCCCACCAAGGCAATCGTGTTTACACATCTCTCCCCTTCCACGGCAAGTTGTACCAATGACGACGTGATATCATTTCCGTTCTATACAAAATGGGATGGTTTCTAGGATTATGATCCTCATCCGGAGACAGCAAGAGGCATGAAATGAGTACCCCCCCCCAGTAATCGAGGTAGAAACCCCCGCCAGTAATCGAGGTAGAGAGCCATCCCCATGCATAAGGGTGCATCGGACGTTTACGAGTTCTTGACATGAGGAGCTCAATATACCTCATCCCAAACATGACTTACTCGAAGGCACTGTTTCGCGCAACCCGACCGAACATTTATATGTGCCCTATTAATAGTCCTATTATAGCACGAGTATACTCGTTTTCAAGCAGTATCAGACCAACCGGTAGTTCCTCGCTTGAGGAACTCAAAGGCCAGAATCATTTTGCTCCAAAAACGTGCAACCCCTACGGTACGGTGGGATGATTCTAGACAAAATGGAGCCATCCGACGGTAGGGTTGCTGCAGCATCAGAAACTCCCTGAGTTCCTCACATGAGGAACTCAATATCCCACCCGAAAAAATGACATCGAAGGCATTCGTTCGCACAACCCGACCAGAAGGTTATCTATGCGTTAGTCTTAAAAATAAATGTAACTCGTGAAGGTTTCTTCGTTGACCGGCAGTTTCTGACATGGGGAACTCAATCGCGCCCAGGGACTTTTTGGCGCAAAAACCGCAACCCGTACCATGGGATGACTCAATACCAAGTACCAGGTAACCGGTAATGATGACACTTGCTAAAATATGTCAAACGCAAGCAAACAATGCTCATCTAGGCACAGTTTTCATTCCATCATCCGGTACCGGCAGTCTATTAGTTCCTCACTTGAGGAGCCCAGGCCTATAGGAACTCCTATTAATACTGCGGAAAATACCCAGGCCGTCCATATGGTTGTTATCGTTGTGTGGGGGGTATATAGCCAAAGAGCGGCGTAGATCACCCTCTTAACACCATTATTTTGTGCCGTGTACCGTCCTACGCGCCCTTTGTTTAAAACTATGCTTTTACAACCCCGAAGGCAATCGTGCCTACATCTCCTCCCCACGCTGCAAGTTGTAACAATGACAACGTGATTTCCTTTCCGTTGTACAAATATGATAAAGGGATGACTTTATCCTCATACGACCGCGCGGCAATGCATGAAACGAGTACCCCCCCCCCTATAATCGAGGTAGATCATACCATGCTATCCGTAACAAATACAAGTAAGTGCAGTGTCCAACGCAAGCGAACCTTGCTTTTCCTAGGAGATACTATTTTCATTTTACCCGGTACGGTCAGTCAATTAGTTCCTCACGTGTGAGGAGTCCAGTCCTAACGGAACTACTAGAGTGGGCACCGAAAATACCTCCCAGGCCGTAAATACGGCTGTCATCAATTTGTGGCATGTAAAACCAAACAGGTGCATGGATCACCCACTCTTACACTGTCATGTTTTACGATACCGTTCTACGTACCCTTCGTTTACTCTGCTTACCACCCCCACCAAGGCAATCGTATATGCATCTCCCTCCCACTGCAAGTTGTACCCCGCTGACGACGGGATTTCCTTTCTCCGTCCTAACAGAGAAGACCTTCCCTTCGAGGTATCTATAACCATGCCATGCCCTTTTGCCGTTTTGCATAATTGGGCCCTTGAATCCTTGGCGGACTACTGTCCCCTCAGGAAACATTCTATCTTCGAACAACAGGTGCCCGGGTAAGGTCTTCATCAGAGAGAGGTCTTGGCTGGAAGTTCGAAAAGCAAACGAAGGGTTGGTGGGCATTAGAACAATGGTAGAGCGTAGTACGAACGTTTTGCTCGACTCATGTAGCGTTGGCCGCGGCGAACGCTCCATGTACCCCTGTAAGCCTCTGTCCCAACCCGCTATCGACGTAAGGGGGAACAGCCCGTAACTGATCTGTTGACAGTTCATCTGGCACCAAATACCTTGCTACTTGTCCGCCCTCAGGCTCTTGTGCAAGACCGTATAGCCACACCATTGTGTCCTGTTGGGTGAACATTCCGTCTCTCGAGTATTCGTTCGACCACTGCTGGCAAGGAGCTTTGCGGGCAATGATGACTGGCACGATGTCTTGACCACGGTACTCAGACGGGTCGACGCGCATGAGAGCCGTGGAGCCGAATGGCAGTTCGACCTGCGTTAGTCCAAACACATCTTGGGCGTAGGACTTGTCACGCTATCATTTTCACCATCGCCTTGAGTTTTCCGGGAACACGCAGTGGGCCCCGTCATGATGCCTAAGCGGATGAGAGGGCAATTCTCAGGCCTGTCGTTTCGGCATTCAGGGCAGCTAGGGGGGTGCGAGACAGCGATATTGCGTAGCACGGTGGAGAGGAACAGTTGCGGGGCGAGGGAATGAAATGAGCTGCACGTTGTGTTTTGTGAATGATTGAGAGATGCACATGTTGTTGTTGTTTTCACATTAACTCGCATAATCAAGTCCGTGGTCACAGGACAGGCTCCAGTCACTCTGAAGCTGAGGAATACCCCAGGGAAAAAGCACAAACAAATCAAAGGTGGTACACGCATATATCACAGCTGGCGCAATTCATGCCTCCACCAGAAACATATAAAAGTGAAATCGGGAGTCAGCCTACGATATGCCAGGTCCATATTGGTGCACATACGTCTCACTACTCGCGCCTCGACAAACCGACTATACCGCTTGCCACCCAGAAAGACTACCACGTATGTATTGCACGTAGTACTTGTCACTACGCATACGCACGACACACGCAAGTCATTTGGAAAAATAAACAAAGAAAAATGTACATATAAAGGAAAGGAAATAAAAGACAAGGAAGCGAAATAACAAAAAAGGAATGGAAAGAAAAGAAAAGACAAGACGAGAGGAATCAAGGAAAGGAAAGAGAAAAAAAATGTCATACTAGCAGACCCTAGGAATTGACTAAAGGCGGCATTGGGCTCAGAGAGGGTATCAAATGCATCATCAAATGGCACGGGGGAGAGAACGCAACAAGGCGAAGAAGTCAGGGCCGGTCTTACGCTATGTTGCGACGGCGATTGGAAGGCCCACAAATTTCAAGACGATGATGGCCAGACCCAGACTTCAGTCTCTTGGGCATGACGCCCCCCCCCCCTTCCCCCCTCCCCGCCCCCCCCCCCTCCCCCTCACCCCCTTTCCCCTCCCCCCCCCCCCCCCCCTCCCCCCCGCCGCTTAGAGATGCGGACGGTGGATGGCGCTGCTGCAGCCTTTGTGCGTCGCTCTGCAACTTTGCGTTTCTCCGTTTCATGCCAATTCTGCATGAACAACTCGGCTCCCTCCTCTACTCGTCGAAACCATCTGCCGGCCTTTCGAGAAGCCTTTCGCCATCCTTCGAATTTCATTCCAAAGACAGACATATCCTCCTTCAGATGATCCATCCAGTCCTTCTCCTGCCTCCCTGAGTAGCCCTTACTCCCAACAAGCCCCCCGAAAATCACCCTCTGTGGCAGACGCTCCTGCCGCATACGTGCTACGAATCCCGCAAACAATATCCCCCGTTTGCGCACTATCGCCTCTATGCTCTCGGAAGCTGTCTTGGCAAGCGCGTCGGCGTACGATAGGGTGTGGTCATCGCTCTTTCGTTTCCGCCATCCGAGGCATCGGAGTAGCATGGAGTGGTGAACCCGTCGTAGCCTGTCATAGTCAGACTTCTCCGGGCTCCACGTCATACAACCGTGAATCAGTGTCTCGACCACCTCAGCTTTCAGCAACCGCACCTTCAACCGTAAGCGCACACCCGGGCAATCATAAATTTCCATCTTGTACCGCTGGAAGTACGCCCAGGCCCTCTGAAGACGCCGCGTTATTTAAATGCTAAGGTCTCTGTCTGCGGTGATAGCCCCGCCCAAGTACACAAACCCGATTGTTTGTTTGTATACCTGGCCGGCTGCATTGATTGTGAAGGACACCTGCCAACCGCCTTTGGTTTGCATGCACATTATCTCTGTTTTTGCCTCAGAGACCGTAAGCCCGAACGACGAGCACGCAGTCAGGATCACCGTCATCATCCTCTCCAGCCCTTCTGATGATCGCGATGGGATGCCCGCATCGTCCGCGTACAGCATACCCCACGATCTCTGCATCTCCTCCCCCTCCTTCCCCCTCCGCCCGTCGACCTTGCCTGCGCGTGAGGTGTCCTTTTTCTCGCCTTTCTCCTTTCGTTGGAGCTGCACCATGTTGTCCATGCGTCAAACAACTATTAATATGCGTTGCGGTGCGCAGTTTTATTTCCATTTCTACTACCGCGAAGGGACGTCAACAGCCGCAGAGCTCTCAGAAGTCGGTCTGGTTGCCGTCGCGGGGTGAAAGCACGGCGTTTTCCACTTGCATCGTTTTTTTTTTCGGTACATTTTCTTAGACTGGTCCATTAACACCACGCGAAGGTTTACACGCAGCACTGAAAAAATATCAATGCAAGTTGAAAACGCCGTACTTTCACCCCGCGACGGCGTCCAGGCCCACGTTTTGAGAGCTTTCCGGCTGTTGACGTCCCTTTGCGGTAGTAGAGAGGGCAACAAATTGGGCAACGCCGTAACGTTCAATAATAGTTTCTTGCCGCAGGAAACAGAACATTCGGAGACTTGTTCATTAACGTCACGCGAAAGTTTACGCAGAGCTGAAAAAAAAAATCAATGTGCAAGTGGAAAACGCCGTACTTTCACCCCGCCACGGCGTCCAGATCGACCGTTGAGAGCTTTCCGGCTGTTTTTTTTCCCGCTGTTAGCCCAGAAAGGATTATAATTAGAAGAAAAAAAAAAGGCATTTCGGTGTCTGATTCATCAACATCACGCGTAAGTTTACGCGTCGGTACTGAAAAAAAATCAATGCAAGTGGAAAACGCCGTACTTTCACCCGGAGACGGCGTCCAGACCGACGTTTCAGATATTCACGGCGGTTAACACCCTTTGGGGGGGGGTCGAAAAGGGCTTAGTGTTTGACGGTGACAATAAATTAGAGTTGCTTGCAGCTGGCATCAGTAGATTCGGTGTCTGGTTCGTTAACCTCTCACGCGTAAGTTTACGCAGCACTGAAAAAAAATAATACAAGTGGAAAACGTCGCATTTTGACCCGAAGACGGCGTCCAGGCCGACGTTTCAAAGCTTTACGGCGGTTAACAGCCGTTTGCGGGCCCGGAAAAAGGACTAAATATTTGACGTTGACAAAGAATAATTAAGAGTTGCTTTCAGCTGGCATCAATGGATTCGGTGTCTGGTTCGTTACCCTCACGCCTGACTTCACGCAGCACCAAAAAAATATCAATCAAGTGGGAAGCGATGCATTTCACCCGGAGACGGCGTCCAGACCGACATTTCAGAGGTTTACGGCGTTTACCTCCTTTCCGCAAACGAAGGCGCCTTTATTATTTTCCCCGACTACTGACGTAAACTGTTATAAATTCGAGCGTCCCGACAGGGGGGCGCGTCCCTTCCCCCAAACGCCACACATTTAGACTTACTATCAGGGAAAACATTTTGAGAGATTTTTTTTCTCTTTACGAAGGGGTCTTCGACGCCAAAAAAGAAAACCATCCATCGTGGGACCATACAAATCATCGTTATTTTTATAAACGAGAGGCGAGAAATCAGCGATTTTGGTGATTTCTTCCCAGAATTAACAGCTCTTCCGTGTCCTCACAACTACAACAATATAAATGGCTGAAAATAATCGCCCACTAAGTTTTCCATAATAAGCAAATTAATGGTAGGTCTTACAAGCCGAACACACACAATACTAAACCCTCTATAACCCGAACACAGGGGACGGTAGAGAGCCGTACCCCAGCTTCCTGCGTACATAGTGACGGCGACGTCAGCCGTTGTGAAAGTGGTGCCAAATAAAGCAGCTATATGACCTCGCTCATGAGTGGAGCAGGAGGCCCCGAAGACACGTTTGGGATCGGCAGGTTTTATCGAGCGGCCAGCGGACTACTGTTTGCTACATGTCTGTGTGGTAAAGCATTGGCACCATACATGTCCTGTGTCTGATACTTGTCACCCGGAATCAAACTCGTACCCGTGGTGCCCATGTACCTGCGCTGTGGTACCATGTGGTTCCATGTCATGTGCCACCATGCGTGACAGTAGCTTTTTTTGCCTTGGCCTGCGGCCGACTTGCAGCACAATAATCTTCGTAGCTCGCACACGCGAATCTTGGCACTGCTTGAGCTAGAAAGAATATACTTCGAAGAATGGCTCATCTAGATCTGCACATACTTTGAAAGAATGAGCTATCATGGATAGCTCATCCGCACACATGTTTCCAACCTTGAGCTATGCGAGCTACATGCGCTGTTAATAGCTCATTTGACCCTTGATGAGGTAAAAGCTACATAATAATAAGACCCAGCACCGCGCGTATATTAGGCCCCTACATAAATGATTAATACGCGCGATCGGAGGATCACACACAATGTTGTGAACATCAGTGTCGACCAAATCCTTGATTTTAATATTATATGTGACCTAAACCTCTTGAAAACCCTTCCCCCCCCCCCCCCCCGCCTTTTTTTTTTTTTTTTTCCTCGCTTCCTTTGCTTAAACGCCCCACCTACTATCGAAATCCGCCAGAGTAATAAACACTTCCACGCCCTGGATATCGCCTAGTTATCGTTTCAGAGCCATCCATGCCGCTGCTGCAATTCCCACCCACCCCCGTCCCCAACGCCCCCTCCTTCCCCACCAACCGCACCATCGCCTAGACCTAGCTAGCACCACGCGTATCGCAAACCCCTACATCTATGCGACCTAAAGCCCTCCCCCCCCGCCCCCGGCCCCCCCCGCCACATTCCCCCCCCTCCCCCACAAAAAATATTTATAGTTTCTACGCACAACTTGACCTGCCCCACCCGTCCCCTCCCCCCCCTCCCCCCCTCCCGCCCCCCTTTTGATCAAAATCAGGCCCCTACGTCCTTAAAACTCCGCCCTCCCCTCACCGGATATTCGACTTACAGGATTCACTTGATAAACTGATGCATTTTCTTCCACAGCTGTCAGATTTTGTCCCCCTCAAAAACGGGTTTTACAGTTTCCGCGCACAGACTGCCTAACATCACCCTGTTGACCCTGATAGCTACACTGTAGTTGCAAGGGGAGTCGCCGACCTATATCCTTAATGAGGATACACAACCCGTAATACGCGCGATCGGAGTATCACACACAGCTTGCAAAGATGAGTTTCGACAAAATATTCGATCTCACAGCTGGAGTGTATTTTCATTTTTATGATAATAATTAAGCTGCACATAATTTCAACGCTTGGTCTTTAGTCGATATATAGCTCCTCCACATATGTGAGACATGCACGATGGACGAGCTATTTAATTAGCTGTATGCGAAGTATTATTTCAAAGAATGGCACAACGGCAGTGCTGTACTAGATAATGGTTCAGAGACTCACTGCCGATTTTTGCTTTATGATACGCCCTCTGCCTCGGCGCCGCCACAAGCTCTTCAGTTATACCCCGACGTCGATATATCCATAGATAGGCTCTTTCGAACGATAATAATAATGTGAATACTCGGAAGTCATACTACTACTACTGCTGTACGCAGGTCTATTCGAGGGGAACTCTATTCGTTGTTGCATGGAGGAGATGGAAGTTAGTGTTTTTTATTATTATATGGACCAGAAGCCAGGGCCCAGATTGTCGACGAGCACGGAAAGTCGTAATTCGATTTGTTTTCTTTAATAAATTTCATGAAAAATACACGAAAAGTTCAACTCTGGTTCTTATCAAGGAACGGCGTAGTGCGTTCGAGAAAACAAAAGAAGTTCAAAAAACGCCAAAGGGTCAACGAAAAAACGTGGGCAACGACCGAGGCGAGCGATGGCTCGCGTCCTCCCCGGAGCGCCGCGGCTAGGGGCAGATTGTTTTGGCCGGCAGCGGCTTGGAGGCTATGGCTCTAGGGGTCTCTTGGATGGGCTGGCGCCACCCCGCCGCCCGACACGGGCAGCAGCGACGGGGATATAGCGGTCGAACTTCTGAACGAAGTAATCATGTGGTATTAATAGTTGGTCGTGCAACTTTCGAGGTGCGCAGGGCGACGAAAAACTGGGTTTGCGGCGGTCTCGACTGTTTTCGAAGCGTCGCAGGCGGTCGACTAACCTCTTGGTCATGCTTCCGAAACCTAATCTGTCCAACAACGCCTAGTTGGCGACTGGACGAACGACCGCGTACGTGACAATGCCCGGCGTCACACGTGACATCCTCAGTAGGTGGAACAAACTCTCCCTGCAGGACCCGCGGGACAAAAACAAGGCGAAGTATATCTTCTCAACGGGAGATGGCGAAGGGCCATTGTTGGACCTGATCACTCAAACGAATGGGACCGTGTTCCCATCTACTGCGTTGAATGTCTTTCAAACCCCCAACACGAGCAGAAACGGGCGAAGCTTTGGTCGGGGAGCAGGGGTATGAGTCAGTTCCACCGTCTTCCTCGGTCGGTGTGGCGGTAAAGGGCGCAGCTATGTTTGGGCTCGGGGAAAGGATTCAGGCGAGGAGATGCCAGCGCGCAGTTATGGTCGGGGAAGGGATGCAGGCGAGTAGATATTATGTTTGGGGGTATATCCACGACACATAAGTAAAGCGTGCTGTTGTAGCTTTAGGGGAACCCCATACACGTGTACACGCATCAGCAGTTTTGTAGGATAAGGTGGTCAGCGGGGCCAGCAGAAAAGATGGTTAGTAGCCGATAGGGATATATACCCAAATGTGCTTCACGGGTTCACCTTTGGTCTGATTGGCAAAGAAAGCTCGGATATTTATGAAGAGGATACAAACGGGGGAGGGGGCTGCGAGTTGGATGTATGTGTGTTTACTGTGTAGAGGTTGTTCACCTATACATACGTCGCTGGAGCACTACTATGCACTGTGCACCCAGTTTACAGAGAGGGTAGGGGGTGAACGAGTTCCCTCAAGTGGAACACCTACCCACACGTAACGTGTACAATCGCACTGAATCACCAGGTAGGATGAAGAACAAATCTCGTTTTTGCTTGTTTTAGTTGTTATTTATAGTAGGTTTACACCCGTGGTTGTTTTAGCCAGGCAAAGGAAACGGCCAGCTTGACCGGGACGGGGGTAAATGCCGCCCGAGTGGGCAGCGCAAGTTTGGGCCCGAGTGTTTGATTCTGCGTCAGGCCGAAGGGGTGTGAAGGGACGGCCTCTCTATCGTGTTATTTTTAGTGTGTGACCAGATGGCATATCCGTCGCGAGAGTGGGCCACGTCGTTGCAAGGACAACTGTTTATGATGTACAACCACGTATGTATACAATTGAAGAGGAGAACATCTAATTTGCGGAATTGGAATCCTTCACACCCAAAATTGTTTAATAAGTTATTTATACTTCCATTTATGTTTCTCTGGAGCGGCTTTTCACTTGAGGAACTGGTGATCATGTCATAGTCATGTCACCGGGCCTGCGTTGGTTTTCATTATCACTGGTGATCCACGGCCGTTAGGTTTGTGGTGTAGTCTACACCAGTATACTGTAATTATACTTTATATGTGCATGATAGTGAAGTATAGCGCAGCTGTCTGTTTCCATTTCCGCGCGTCATCGTACATCTAGATGACACGCTAACTATGTACCTGGCATACGACTTGGTTGTCACACTTTGGCGTCGTCATCGGTCAGGGAATTTTGGGTGCAAATCCCACCGTTCTACTACGGTGGGATGACTCTAGATTACAGTATTGCAGCATCAGCCACAAGAAACAGCTCGGGCTGCTGAGGTAGAGGACGTATCCGAAGAGCAGCAGAGGAAAAGTACGACAAGCGCCAAGCATGATGATACACGTACTCATGTTGTACATATTATACATGTGTACTATACTAGTGTTACACGCTCTTTCTGGAATGTTGAAAATACCGCACTACTGGTGGCGCACGAGAGAGGCTGGTAATCGTTGGTCGATCAATGAGGCGCGCGCGCGGGGGGGAGGGGGGTTGTTTTCACACCCCTCTCGTCGAGAAGCCAGCCAGCAAAGATCAAGATCATAACTTGTTCATGCTCAAATTTGCGCGTGCATCATATTCATTGATGGTTGGTGCGTTGCACTATCCGCATCCGTGTTTTCTATATATTGCGTTCAAGAGCCTGAATAGAGCTCTAACGCATTACCGGAATTTTATTAGGTGGTCTTACAGAGACCCAAAAGGTACTCTTGTAAAGCTCCACAACTGACCAAGGCTACGGTAGGGGGGGTACCCCCGTTTCCACGGGTGTGTTTGAGCCACTCGCACGAGTGACTCTGTACCTCACGGATGAAAATGGTTTAGGCAGTTGTTTTGGAGCAGCTTAGATTACCTTTGTGCATTGCGCTATTATTTCGTCAATATAAAGCATGAAGAAAACGTAAGATCGCACAGTATCAAAGGGGTTACTCGCGCGAGTGACCCCTAGCCACTGAAATTCAAGGCCCCAAAAAGGACCCCCCTACCGTGGCCTGGGTCAACTATCACCACCACCACCACCCACAGATCGGGGACATACGCAGCGAAGAGGGGAAAGGACCATGCACCGGCAAAAAAAAACGTGCCCAGATTACTTTCCGTTTTCGCATGAAACCCGTACAACTTCGTAGCTTTGCTGGTGCCCCCTTCACTGCTAGACTTCAATCACACGGTGCTACATTCCGCGGTAACCACTCTTCTTGCCAGGTACTGGTATGTACGAAACACTGAAGTTGAAGTATTTGTAGACACGATTTTTGTCAGAGAGTTCCATAGGTCAACGGTCCTACCGACCCTGCTTGTCCTACTTCCGCTTGACACCCTAATCCCAGCCGAACTTGAGCCCTCCAAACTGACCCTGGGTATAAAATTTTGCCGCCGGCAGAGCCCACCAACACACCCTGATACCAACCGACTTTATCCACCAACATCGGGGATATCCACCAGAACGGTCATACCGAAAACGGGAACGACACTAAAGCTAGTATACTAGACTAATGCATGACTTGTGTTTTTTCTCCCTCGGGCTCGTGTCTTCAGATAGTTTCGTCCAAAACATTGCTGTATCTACGGACGCTCTCCCAGTCAAGCAACTATCGTATATCATAACGTAAACAGTTCGGATTTCGTATTTCTGGCTAGAAGAGCCTGTTATAGTGCCTGTTGGTGATTACCTATCTATGCTGTTGCTGTAGAATAGTAGCAGCGTATCGGACACACTCCCCCGGCTTCTTTCGTCCTTACAGTACGCCACTACTGTGTAGTACTCGTCGTTTCTGCCTGTTTGCGCGCTTTAGCTTACTCGTATATTAGACTATAGGTTGGGCCGACGACCCTGCTTATTACGCGTGAGAACTGGCATCACCTACTCGCGCCACGAAACATCACGGGACCTCCAATAATAGGAATGAATATCACACACAGCAACGCACTTGCTAGTTGCATCCGAAGGGGTGGGGCTCTCGCTCAACAAAGTGTAACAATCAATCGATTGCAAGACCACTGAGAACAAAGCAGCCTACAACAGTAACGAACACGTCACAGCAGAATAAGTCGAAACGGAAAACACGCGAAGTAATAGAAGTAACCCCCCCACTCCCTCAACAATAGAATGGAATAAGACGGGATTGCGCACGCCGATGGGAGTGGGTCGTGCGGAGTAGCCTTGTGACAGACCGTTGACCTTGTCATAGAACGTTAGACGTGAGAAATATGAAAAATTGGGTGATGCGCACAAATCGTTCAATACTTCGTAGATCTGTAGAGTGCACTCTTTGCTGGCAGAGGACAAGCTTGTGACAAGTGTGATGCTTGCGCGATCGGTACGGCGGTATTCTTGAGACAGTGTACGGGCGGAGGGCGGCTGTTCATTTCAGATTATTGCAGTAACTGTTAATAGAAGGTGTGCCTGAATTTGCACCTTCCTCGTTTTGTTGTTCGGTGGTTCGGACGAGGGCAACTATATTAGTAGTAGTGGCAGACCGCCAGGGTAGAAAGGTAACGCTGCTATTACTAGAACCTCGCGCGCCGCATCAAAAACGTTTTAGCAGCCCACAGCCCGAGAGTACGCTAGGTTAAAGGTCTGACAAAGTCATGGAGACGTTTCGGCGTGAGTAAGACGAGATTACTCACGCCGAAACGTCTCGATTACTTTATCAGGCCTTTAACCTAGCGTACCCTAGGGCTGTGGGCTGCTGAAACCTGTTTGATTCGTTGCGCGAGGATCTAGACATAACAGCGTTAGCGTTTTATCCGGGAGGTCTGCCAATACTACTGCTATGGTTGCCCTCGCCCGAACCGCGCCTAACAACAAAACGAGGAAGGTGCACATTCAGGCACACCTTCTATTAACAGTTACTGCAATCAACTGAAATGAACAGTCGCCCTCCGTCTGTACACTGCCTCAACAATACCGCCGTACCGATCGCGCAAGCATCACAATTATCACAAGCTTGTCCTCTGCCAGCAAAACGTGCACTCTACAGATCTACTGAACGACTCGCGCGCATCACCTCTTTTTTCATTCTCACGTCTAACATTATACAGTAGGTGGCCCTATATAGTGCGGGTATGTGTCACGAAAAATTACCCGCACTATACCGGGCACCCGCACTATATAAAAACCGGCCACTATAGCGGGGTCTATATTGTGCCAAACGATTTCACTCGCAAAATATCGGACACCCGCACTATATGACCCGCACTATATAGGGCCACCTACTGTATCACAGAGGTCAACGGTCTGTCACAAGGCTACTCCGTACGACCCACTCTCACGCATGTAGTATTTTCTCCCCATCAAATCCGTCGCAATACCCTCGCTACATTTCCCCCAAGGAAAAAAATACCCGAAGAACAAAATACTTAGATCCTACGGGAACCGTAAGGACTAAGAAACGAGGTAGTGCGACCGAATACCATAGCATGCCGCGCCCTCGTAGATACTCGTTCCTCAAGCTAGCTCACGTTTCTGCGGCAGCTTCCTCTCCGAGAACGAAATAGACGCATCAACCGAGGCGCAGAAGGCACTAAAGCACGCACCCACAACCACACCTACAGTTCTGCCTTTCACATTGGGTAAACTGCGCGCAATAAAAGTTGACACCACCCCCCGATCATTGGTACCAAACAACCCATTGGCCACAGGCGTTTATTCCACCGACAACAAGGCGCCTTGCATTACACAGTACTCGGCAATTGTCAACGCTTTTACGTGGTCCACGAAAGAGCTCGTGCTATCATCGTGCACGCTATCCTCCCCTGAACCGTTTTTCATCCTGACTAAACGACGCACCCCCTGCCATTTGATCATTCCATGCGTTTCTGCTCCTCCTTCCCCCCTCTTTTGCTCGTCCCTCAAATGACAACGACTGCAGAACAAAGCACGGCACGGGTCGACTATCCTCGTAGCGTGGCTCCGATCGCCGTCAACACTTCAACCACCCCCACCCACTACACCACCACCATTACCACCAACACCGCCATTACCAACACCACCATCACGACCACGAACATCGCCGGGCACGACACACGAGATGAGCACGAAGCCAGCAACTGTTACCCACACTCAAGGGAACGCACCCGCACACCACGCGAGCCGCGATCGATTCCATATCGACGAGGGCGCTGATAGTTGCCTCATTTTCACCCTCTCGGCTTGGGGGCAGGGGTGGCTTTGATCTGGCGCTTGTGTTTCAACGTGCATGACCTGAGGCGGTAGGTAAACAGAGTCGGCGGTAGCATGGGCAAGGGGGGAGGTAGGGGATGGTTAGAGGGAGACGGGGCATTACCCAGCAAAGTTCAACCATTAACGAATGTATATGGGACGTGTGGTACAGCAATGTTTAGACGGGCGCTATATGCGTGGTTGCGCTGGGGGGAAATGACACATATATCCAAACTAAAGAAAACACCCCAAACACATGTTGTTCACATAATCAATAAACGTCATGTGTACGACTCCCCTGTCGGTCGAAGAGCTCACCTATCACTCTCTCTTTGATCCCTCTCGTCTACCTTTTCCTTCTCTTCTTCCTCCTGTATTCCCCTCCATCATCGTCTTCCTTCCTTTTCCTCTTGCGGATGCCGCCGCCGCTGCGGATGCCGCTGCCGCCACCGCCGCCATCACCACCACCATCGCCGCTGCCACCGCCGCCGCTGCTGCCGTTGCCGCCGCCGCTGCTGCCACCGCCGCCGCCACCGCTGCTGCTGCTGCCGCCGCTATAGCCGCCGCTGATTTTGCTTGCAATGCCGTCGATGGTGGTGCTGGTCTTGCCGCTGTTCTTGCTGGTGCTGATCTTGCAGCTGTCCTTGCTGCTGGTGTTGGTCTTGCAGCTGCCCTTGCTGCTGGTGCTGGTCTTGCAGCTGCCCTTGCAGTTGGTGCTGGTATTTTCACCTCCACCTGTCCCGGGGGCTAGCCGTGCCGGACCTTTTCCCTTGTTCTGGTGATTAAACTGGAAAAGAGGTAAAGGGAAGGGGGGAAATCCGTAGATGCCAGCTGTCGGCAACAGGTAATTTGTTCTTGCAGTGAACGCCGGAGGGTATAACATGGGTACACCAAGGCGCCGCCGGAGCGTGGTGTGTTATGATTCCTCGGCTGCTCCGGCCCGCGGGGGTCGATCGTCATAAAGTTGCAAAAAGTGGTATGTCTAGATTGCACCAAGGCTCTTTCCCCCCAGTAGTGCCATCAGTCTAGCACCCCACCTCGGCTCTTTCTCAGCATGCACCCAACAAGCTCAGCGGACCTAACCCACGCCTGCCCGCAAAATGACACACAAACTCCCGCGCGGTAGCCTATTTTCTCGCGAATCTCAATCAATCTCACCTTGCCCTCCACTTCCTCCTCTTCCTCCTCCTCCATGCTGGAAATGGAATTCTGACTCAAACTTCCACTGCCCCCCCTACCACTTCCACTTCCTCCACCCCCACTTCCACTCCCTCCTCCCCCACTTCCACTCCCTCCTCCCCCACTTCCACTCCCTCCTCCTGCCCCCGTCCCTGCCCCCGCCCCCGCCCCCCCTCGCACCCCCGCATCCACCTCCATACCCCTAGATATGGCGGCTGCCGAAGCCGCTTCTGCAATGCTTAAACGTATCGCAGTTTGGAGATCCTTCTTCTCTCGCTCCTCGACGCTGCCGCCCTTAACTCCCCCATCTCCACTCCCCCCCCCCCCACCTGCCCCCGACCCCCCCCCCACCTCCATACCCCCGGATACGGCCGCTGGCGCAGACGCCTCCGCGAAGCTTAACCGCACGGCGGATACCATGTCCTCCTCCAGCTGCTCCGCGACCATCACCGCGAAGTCATGTACGTCCTGCTTCTGGCGGAGCTCCTTCATAGCCTTGTCCATGCCAGGTAGAGAGCAGGGGGGCAAAATGAGTAAACGCGGGGGCCGTCAAGCGGGAGCGGAGGCGGGGGTGAACCGGGTGGGGGTTAACTCTTCGGCTTGCAAGTTAACGTGAAGGTAATACATTTACAAGCGTTTTCCTGATACTTACAGCACATCACCAACTAATCGCTTAGGGAAGAGCAACCGCGACCGTTTAGCCATACTGTACGTCATTCTATACCTCGGTAGAAGCAAGTAAATAATCCCCCAAAAATGCAATTGATACTATTGTAGTTGCTAACTGGTATTTGTTAATACACTGTCTACCACACTGTACCGCCAACACCGACAAAACAAGCACAACGGGGCAGGAGCGACGCCAAAATCTTCAACATCTACCGCGACTGAGTCACCTTGTTCTCCGCGGACACCACCGCCAGCCTAGCCGACACATTCTTCTCCGGCTGTTCCATCTTTCCGGCGATTTTCGCGGCCACAGAACCCGCGACAGCATTGTCGCGTGACACGCCCATTCCCGATGCCGTCCTTGATCGTGGAGGGCGGGTAGCGCCAATGCTCCTTGCTGCGGTCGCACAGGGTACCGCCTTCACGCGCGAAGAGGACAAGGCGTTATCCCAAGTCCGGAGAAAAATATGGGATATTTCGGGACAGGGGAGAGGGGACGGGGGGGGGGGGGGGGGGGGCAGGAGAATGGACGGCGGGGAGGAAGGCAAGGGACGGCGGGGTGGGGGGAGTGAAGGGAAGGCGCGGGGGCGGGCTGGGGGGGAGAGGAGAGGTCACAAGCACGACTTGTTCTCCGGTATTATTATCTTCACATATAGCCGGCTGTCGTTACGACAACTGCAGCCACGACGCCGAAACCCTTAGAATGCGGTGTAAGCGCCCTCATCACGTGATTCCTGTCAATGTCCGGATTGCGTACCAGGACAATGTTCATCGAACACCACCTTAATACTGGCGTGGAACTACCGCCTAGCATACCCTACCGACTCTTATCTTCCCGGAGGACAGCATCACAGCCTAGCCCAGAACATGATATATAATATAATTAGTACAGGACAGACACATATGGCGCACCAAGCCGAAGTATTAGATAGAATATGTCGCCATGTATCACAGTCGCTATTGCTATCGCATGGAAAGCTCACAAGCGTGTTGTGAGTTGGGGAACCTGCGGAGTAAATACTGCAAATGTCCTGGAAGTGGTCTGTCTGGGGCTCCGCCACCACCCCCACCGTCACCCGCAATTTTGGGCTACAGAGGGGAGCTCCCAACCATGCCGGTTGAATAGTGCATCTGCTCTCTATAGTGCCGATCAAATCGCTTGGCGCGACTGGAACCCTCTAAAACAATGATATAACATATTCCCAATTGTGCCGATGGCCTGATTAGTGCCGGAATAGTGGGCTATTAATACAGGCTGGTTCAAGTTAAACGACGGAAAACTGTTCTCCGGCGAGTGTCCACGACATTTTTTCGACTCGGACCGTGAACGTTTTACGCACGTCTTCTATGTATGTGTCATTGTGAAGACCTCACCTGTTGTTTTCTTCTTTTGTTTTGCCTAATTTTTCGTCAGTCAATTTTTTTTGGGAAAAAATGAACCACCTTGGACATTTTTTTCTGCGAAAAAAACAAACAACACACACCCGAGTAAGGGTATTGGGGGGGAGTCGACGTGCCCGAGTGGTTAAAAGCATGGATTCGAAACCCATTGTGATTTCACGCGCAGGTTCGTGTCCTGCGGTCGACGCCATAAAGTAAGGGTATTGGGGGGGGACACAGAGTGCCCCCTGCAGGTCTGCAAATTGAGCAGGTCCTCGAAGAGTACTCACTTTATTTGCCTTCGTAGAGACATAGCTTTATTCGATTCCACCAGAGCCCCGGATGGTTTCTGAGATCGGAGGATTGTGCCTCCGATCCATTTCCTGACTATCCCGAACATAAAACGCCAAACTTATCATACGAAACCCATCCGAATGATCTCAATTTGGATATTTACAAGCCTTTCGAGGCCGTATCTTAACGCCCGGAGGTCAGGCCTCGGGATGGGCATGTAGAACACGTGTGCAAAATGTCAGGGTCTATCTCTCAAAAATTGAGTGGACATTTGGAACCTCTTGTGCGTGAAAATGAGTAAGATACGTTATTTCCTTTTTCAAATGTCTTGGATTTAGTGTATGATCCAGTTTTTGCGCTATATTCTACTTAATATTGAACAAACCTAGATCAGATCTTCGAACTTATGCGAGAAAAATTGTACATGCCTTGGGGCATCTTCAACCGGTTCGTGCAAATTGCATCGCAATTGTTTTCCGCTTCCGCCTGGAAAAGGCCTGAATATTATAATAGGGAAAATTTGAAGGCCTTTCATTGGTCGATACGAGTTTCGCTCCTAGAGAGACGGCACGAGGCTGTGGAACAAAAACTGACCATGTCACTAGCTACATGTCACCCTCTTCCACTGGCCATGAGGGTCACTATGATACCAAATAAATGTCCACGCTGTGACTAGATATTGCGAGCGGCGTTCGTGGGGGAGAGAATTTCCGCCTTTTAACTTGAACCAGCCTGTAGCACATACCGACACTACTATTGGAAGCCCCTCACCGTACTGAAATGAAAGGATTGGACTACACCACAGCTTTTAATGGTGTCCCCTCCTTCTAGACACTTGTAATACACGGCCTCTATCTGCCAACGACGTTCAGTAAGCATGCGGTCTTTCCACGATAGATCTGTACTCCGGCAAGCCGCAAACCAGAGTCGGAGTGCCCGGAGGCCAAACTCGGACTGAAAAACCCGTGACGCGTTCGGGTTCTACTTGAACTCAGAGGGGTATCGGGTTCGCGGATACAGCTGCGGTAGAAATCTCAGTCGGTTTTCCTCAGAGGGTGATCCAATCGTTTTTTATTTGCTTAGTCTAATCTTTGTTTTTATGTAGGATCTTCTGCTACCGCTTCGTTTTCGAGGAGCAGCAGCAGTAGCGGTATTGATGTGTTTTTCAGAGGGTTCCATCTTCTTTTCGTTTAATAGACATTACGTGGGGTTATCTTGTTGTTATTTTCTTACTCTGAATAAATCTTGACCGTTTCATCGTTTAGGAGCAGGTACAGCAACACTGACTTTGTTTACACGCCTGTGTAGTCTATTGCTGTGTACAATATTTGAACGTTGCAAGGGGCAAAAAACTCAAATCAACTTCTACAATTCCACCTACGCACATACCGTACTTGTACGTGGACAACACGATCCCAACGTCGAAGCTGGACGTACCTACCTATCTCCAAGCCAAACAACTATCCCCACAACAACGACAGGCGTCACTACCGCTGATACAATATTCCTTTCAAGAAATTTTCAGGTAATAATGCCGACTGGACAGTCGGGCAGCTCCGTGGTCTATCAAAAATGGCCATGCCTCACCTTGCCACCCTCCTCTTTTACACCCAGTCCAGGTGCAGCGCGCGCACCGGTGCTGTTGCTGCTGTTGCTGCTGTTGCTGTTGTCGCTACTGCCGCCGCTGCTGCTGCTACCGTTGATGCTGCTGTTGCTGCCGCCGCTGCCGCTGTTGTTGCCGCTGTTATTGCTGCTACTGCCGCTACCGCTACCGCTGTTTTCGCTCAAGGCCATAAGGCCAGTCAGTGACATAAACAAGTCGGCCACCCTCGCGGTCCTTCGCCGCTTGGCGTTAGCCTCCTCAATGTCTTTGGCGATGCGCCGCTTCTCATCGGGAGCACGTTTCATTTTTCTTCCTGTTCAGGCTCAAGGGGGGTTGGACGGATCGGACGGAGGTCGAACGGGGATGTTGGGAAGCGAGGATGTCAGAGACGGAAAGCACACTAATAACAAGTGGCTGTGACATCGTTGCGTTAACCCCTTTGGGACTTCAGAGGGAAAACATGTCGAAAAACAATGACTATTACTTAGTATATGTATTATACCAGCATTGGTCACACGAAGTAACTCGAGCTGCCCGGTTAGGGTGCGCGTCCGAAGTGCGAAGTAAGGAGCTGCACGACACGCCCGCAGCATGGCCATACTCATGCAATACTGTTACACGCTTATTCTATTGATAGACGCTTGAGAAGATCGTAATCGTCGAATTATTGGCCGCTATACTACATAATCAATACCAGGTAGACTATATGATCAAGTTCCAAACGGGTCAACCACATACGAAGTATACGTACTTGTGCTGAGAATATTATACCAGGCATATTGAGTATGAATTCCCGTTGACGTCGTTCATACTGCTCTATATAGCTCTACATAAACGTTTACTGTACTATCTATGCTGTACTGTGCGATGTATTTGAATACATTTCATATGTCGATCGGTGTAACGCGGTAGCGCGGTACAGCAGCACTGCTGAATCCCACTTACCACGAAAGCGGAACATGGCTGACCTCTAGTCTATCGATCAATAGGTAGGTGCGGTATCTTGTGCTGCAATGAATGCTACCCTTGACAAAAGCAGAGGCTGGCCCCAGTATATGAAACTGATCTTAAAGGCTGTGTTGAATTCGTAAATTGGCCAATCACAAATCACAATCACAAAACATTCCTCCGAAAACATGGTTGAAGCTAACAAGTGACAGCAGTATAAGATACATGACTACTGTAGTGCGTTAGAGGACCGCCGCGTGAGGGAACCGCCAGGGCGTTTTTGGGCAGCGGGACCGCCGAACGAGGGACCGCCAACGGGTTTTGAGCAGCGGGACCACCGAGATAGGGGACCGCTAACTACCACGCCCCGCCCCTTCTCTGATGCCAGCTATTTCGTGTTGCTCTTTCCCTTCCTTTTTTGAGCTTGCGTCGTCTTTTTTTCTTTCTCTTGCAGCTCTCTTGCAGTTTGTCTCGTTAGCTTAGCTGGCTTGTATTTTGCTTCCGTTCCGCTTTTCATGTTGAATATGTTTCGCTTTGGATGACTAAACCTCCTTACCGCATTATTTCGCGATGTGTATATCTGCCTCGTAGTTTGTTATCACAGAGCTTGAGTATTTCTCTGGGATACTTGAGGATTGCGTGTTGGACGTCGATGGGTACACATACTACGGTATGATGTAGAAAAACGGTTTCATGAGAAAGGTTTCTGGGAATACTCGGGAAACGAGACTCGAATTCATAATACTCGAATATCATCACACCGGGGGGTGTTTGGCCAGGGTATGCATGCTGCCGGATCTGCCCCGCAACCCTCCTCGTAATAATAGTGCATTCAACCAGGTATACAGGAGAAGCGCAGTAGCAGCAAGCAGCGGCAGCAGATTCCCTTCTCCCCTTGGTACGTAGCTGTTTCGAAAATTCACGCGCGCATATCCCGTCATTCCATGTCCAGGTTATAAACTAGAGCTTGGGGACTGTTAATCAGTTTTGGTCCAAAGGGGTTTGACCGCGTGATTCCTTCGTACTACGACCAATGATGAATAATAACGTGTGCAGCAAACGTCAAAAAGGGAGTTGCTCACACTTCGAGCTGACATGTCGCTCGTCACTTCGGAAGGACATTCGAGGAGGCAATCAGCAGCAATAGATTGAGTGAGAGCACAGCTGCAAATGTTAGGATGCCAAAACAAGCACCCCATCCGATAGACTTGCTGCAGGTGCGGTACGGAACGATACCCGGACTTGAATTTGTGGTTGGTTCCCTTTTTACGTACAATTGTCAAGCAGGTTACAGCCGAAAGTTAAAGTACCGTACGTACACGATTTGATTGTGAAATGTTCTCTCCCGCCGTCGAGAGCGAGAAGGCTTCGTCCGAGCAGCGCCAGATCGCGCACGAAGAACTTCTCGGGATACACTCCCCCTCCAACAAAGCAGTGCCGCCACTCCGGAACTCAGGCAAGCTCTCCTCGCAGAAGTCGCAATTAATGGGGGGCAAGCCGAGACTCTCTGCCATAACTAAGTACCAGGTATAGTGCAAAGCCGAACGATGCCTCACCTCTTTTTTTTCTTTCTTAGTCTCACTGAAAACCGCGCTATGAGCAGGCTTGATCTCAGACCAGGAAAGATCGCCAACGACTCAGGCGCTCGCTTCTCTTGCCGACAAAGCCTGGAGATACCGCTGGCGGCGCGGACCCCAGTAGGCACGGGCTTGCTGCGACGTCGTGAATCGGGCACCGAGAGCGAGGAGCAAAAGAGCAAAAGCTGAAAAGTGAGCCGGCTTTGAAGCGCACGCGCAACCCGTTTGACGCTCGGGTCACGAACGTTACAGCAGGCTTACAGAAATGCCGGGTGAAGAAAGCAAGCGTTTCAGTGTTAAAAAAAACTTTCTGACGGTTTCAAAATTCAGAAAATCGGAAAATCGAAAAATCGGAAAATGTTATACTAGTCTATATTACTATCGTACTCCGTAGTCTACTGCTGTTTTGTCGTAATGAATGGTAATCCGAGTAGGGCATAATTCGGGCAATGGCTGGATCAACACGGGTGCTCCGCGAGTGCAACGTGATCTTCAGAGAGAGGGCATATTGTAGGTATAGATCTATGTGACAAAATCCTGGACAAAATGCAACGAGAGAAACATCATGAACCGATTTGATTAGGACTAGACTAGACTAGACTAGAGTCTAGTTATTAATTAGCACGGCATCGATCGTACGAATTGCTTCTCGTTACTTTTTTTCATTAGGTACCCATTGGCATCCAGTACTACACCCAGTGTCTGAATATTTCTTCACCCTCTTGAGAGATACCTCGTACCAGCTCCGTGGGCACAAACTACGAGCCAGAGACGACACAGCGGTAAATAAACAAAAGAGATTAGCCTATGCAATACCAAGCGTATATACAACAACCAATTCGTCCGAGGGGATGTGCCATCTGTACTGATAAAAACTGTGTGCGAGCCGGTGTGAGATCGAGCATCTCGTCGAAAATGATGATTGTCCTCTTATCTAGTCTATTAATATCACTAGTCTACATCCCTACATCACGGTATTAATAAAATACCAATAACAGCACTTGCTACGCTGTCGTCGTGCTACTTCTATACTGGGCTGCACGAGTATGATAGGAGTAACCCTATTTGCAGGACGGGCCTGCAACGAATTCTTGCAGGACGTGCCTCTGATTGGCCACCTGCCGCTTTTTATTGCCCGCTTTTTTTTTTTGGCGAACGCCTGCCGAACGCGCGGCGAAGCCGCGCGAGGGCACCTTTAGCCCCACGTACTGGTCAAACGGTCAGGGGTCGGGTTGGGGTTGGGGTTAGGGTTAGGGTTAGGGTTAGGGTTGGGGTTGGGTGGGGTCTGTGCAGGTACCTGGGACAAAAGTGTGCCCAAACGTCCTGCAAGAATTCGTTGCAGGGCCATCCTGCAAATAGGGGCTCCCGTATGATAGAGCCAGGTAGAGCCTACTACGGGCCAGGACGCTAACGCTACAGCTGTACCTCGGGTACAAAAGGCCTGTTAACTACAAGTACCAGGTAATAAGAAGAGTACCAAAAAATTGGCTCACAGCATGGTTTCTTATTCGGGTGACGGTGCGTTGGAGCCTGTCCTGTGACCACGGACTTGATTATGCGAGTTAATGTGAGAACAACAACAACAACAACAAC
Organism: Undaria pinnatifida; assembly: GCA_012845835.1. Lineage (NCBI taxonomy): Eukaryota > Phaeophyceae > Laminariales > Alariaceae > Undaria > Undaria pinnatifida. The sequence continues at coordinate 2,527,923 of JABAKD010000022.1, forward strand.
AACAACAACAACAACAACAACAACAACAACAACAACAACAACAACAACAACAACAACAACAGCAACTTTAGTACGTACCAGCTCCCGCATTTTCTCATGTTCCTGCAAGTCTCATCGTGAAATTCTTGTCGCCCTGTTAATATAATTACTGCATTAATAATGTGCCAGGGTGGACTATCACACCACTTTAGTACTACTGTAGTCTGCCTAGTGCGTTAGGGGACCGCCGCGTGAGGGGACCGCCAGAGCGTGTTTGGGCAGCGGAACCGCCGAGCGAGGGGACCGCCAAGGGGTTTTGAGCAGCGGGACCACCGAGAGAGGGGACCGCTAAGAGGTTTTGGGCAGCGGGACCGCCGAGTCAGGGGACCCCCAAAGGCTTTAAGGCAGCGGGACAACCGATTGACGGGACCGCCATCATGCTTGGGCGGCGGGCACACGGACTTAAGGGGCACCAGGCGGTGTAGTCTATATTTCAGCCGATTACACGTGAGTAAAAATCACCTTATTTCAAGTATTGCGCCATGGCGAATATGTGATTCGGGTGGAGCTCTACCACTACATGCGGTAAGGTTTTATAAAATACAATATTTGTAGCGATCCTCTTATTATACATGCATGTACGGTGTGCCAAAACACTGATACTTTCAGTGCGATAATTCGAGATCGACACATTGTGTGGCCTTTACTGTCTTGATGCCAGCCATTAGGTAAATCGGGGTGTTTTTGTCCCGATCGATATGATCCCACGTCGACACCACAGAACATAAGTATTGCCTTTGGCAGATTGGTGCGGATTCCACAGCCGTAACATCACTTCAGGAACACATTTTTTACTAGAACTTGTCGTACGTCATCAATCATGCCCCCATTGGGAGAACTCGCCTTTTTTCATCTCTTATTCAATCTTGCCGGCCTGTCTTACTCGTAGAGCGAAATAACGGCGACGCGTCACACGCCCGATGGTCGCTTATCCGCTTACCGCCCAACCACTCCAAAACGAAAAAACGAAACTTCCTTCGGGCCATATACGTTTTCGTATAAACGCTGGCCAACCCCGTAACATCCCCTAATCGGCAAACCGCCCCAAAACCATCAAACATAATTTTGTAAAACACCCCGTCTTGTCGGCTTACCGCCAAACCACTGCAAAACGAAAAACACGACTTTCTCAATAGCATCCTATCAGCCATATACGTTTCCGTAAAAACGCTGGCCAACCCCGTAACATCCCCTAATCGGCAAACCGCCCCAAAACATCCTCTCATCCATATACGTTTTGGTATAAACGCTGGCCACCCCCGTAACATCTCCTAATCGGCAAACCGCCCCAAACCCACTAAACATAATTTCGTAAAACACCCCGTCTTGTCGGCTTACCGCCAAATCACTGCAAAACGAAAAACACGACTTTCTCAATAGCACCCTCTCAGCCATATAGGTTTTCGTATAGACGCTGCTCCAACGCCGTACCATCCCTTCGCCGGGACACCACCCCAAAAACATCAACGAGGACTTCCATAATAGCACCCCGTCCGCCCGATAACGTTTTACCAATGACGCTTTTTTACCCGCCTTGGCTCCCACACCCGCCAAAACCTTTTTTGCCCGTGCAGCGAAAACAGGTCGAGCACGCCCAGTGGTCGCTTTTATCCCCTCACCGCCCCATCACAAAAAAAACGAAAAAACACAACTTCCATTAAATAACATCTCTCAGCCATATAATATACGCTTTCGTGTAAACGGTGTTCCAACCCCCGCAACACCCCCTTACCGGCAAAAAACATCAACCAGAACTCCCATCATAACACCCCGTCCGCCCGATTACGTTTTCGAATAAACGCTTCTCCGCCTGCCTTGGTTTCCCACACCCGCCCAAATATAATTAAGTACTCGTACAGCGAAAACACTTGAAACACGCCAAGTTATCGCTTGTTCGCTTGCCACCGTACCACCGAAACACGAAAATCAGATCTTCCTCAAAAAACATCCCCTCAGCGATATACGTTGTCGTATAAACGCTGTTCCAACGCCTTATCATCCCTTTGCCGGGAAACCACCCCAAAACCATCAACGACGACTTCCATAAATAACAGCCCGTGTGCCCGATTACGTTTTCGCATAAACGCTTTACCACTCGCCTTACTTTCCCACACCCGCCCAAACCAAATTTACTCGTGCACAGCGAAAACACTTCAAACACGACCAGTGGTCGCGATTTCGCCTACCGCCCAACCACTGCAACACGGAAAACACGACTTTCTCAATGACATCCCCTCAGCCATACACGTTTTCGTATAAACGCTGTTCCAACGCCCTACCATCCCTTTGCCCGGAAACCACCCCAAACCCATCAACGACGACTTCCATGATAACCCTCCTAATCGTGGTTTACTCGTTCACCGCCCAATTTCCAAAAAGACGAACGAGACAGACGTTCCTTTGTAACACCGTATCCGCAATTTTATACGTTCTTGTATAAGAACTGGGACGGCCGCGTATCTTACCCTCAACCGCCCAGACCTCTTCTTCGTGAAGCGAAAGCACGAAGACGCGTCAAACATGCCTGATTGCTGCTTATCCGCCAAACAACTCCAATAGTACGAAATAGACCTTCCTGACTAACATAATACCCTCTCTCCTTCATAAACGTTTTCGTACAAGCGCTGGCCCAGCCGCATACCTCCCCAACACCGGCCCGGACCTATCTTTTTCGTAAAGCGAAAGCACGAAGACGCGTCAAACACGCCTGTCTGTCGCTTATGCGCTCACCGCCTAACCACTTGAAAGCGATAAAAAAGGAATTCTATAGTAACACGACCTCAGCCATACCTGGTAATCTGTACGTTTTGGTATAAACGCTGGGTTCTACCGCTTATGCTCCTCAACAACGCCCCTACCCCATCTTATTCGTTAAGCGAAGCACGCCGACGCGCCAATCACGCCACATGGCCGCTTCTCCGTTCGCCCCTTGACCATTTCTGAAAACGACAAAACAGACATTCCTCAATAGCACAACACCCTCTCCTCCATATACGACTTCGTGCAAGAGCTGGTCAAACCGCCTAACTTTACGCTGAACGTGTCAATAGTGTGATTGAGCCGGACCCTTGTGCTTTAAATCTCATTGTTTCCGAAACTGTTCTCGATGTGTTTTTGGGCTCCATTGTAGGGCCTGCTATTCACCGCTCAAGACGCGACTAACAGACAGCTATTATTGGTCCAACCGCCTGACGTCCGACCTGCAACTTCAGCTTGTCAAGCGTTCGTTCTGTTTTTTTCTTCTTGATGCTGTCCCGGCGCCCCGTTTGCGTTTGCTGTTCTTTTTCTCGGTGGAGGTCCCGGTGGGGCAGCGGTGCGAAGGATTGGGGGGGGGGCTCTCTTTACCCGGTGCTGGCAGCGCAGGGGGTGCCGAAGAACTCCTAGGTGGGACGCCCAGGATATCCAGAGAACGGAGCAACTGGCTTTCCGCGTTGTTGGGGTTAGCCGAGTCCTTACCTTGGCCGGTAAGGTCGGCCAAGACCCGGTGCATGCTTTTCGTCGTGCTCGATTACCTCAAGAGGGGGAAGCGGTCAAAGTCCAGGCTGTCGACCGCCTGCGTTGTGCTAAGGCCCATAAAACTCAGGGAGCTTCTGTCCAGTCTGCATGCCGCAGCCTGTTCCGCGCCACATGGGTCCCACGTGGAGAGGATGGCCGTACCCTCGATGTTGTAGCGGCACAACAAGCTCACGAAGAATTCAATCGACATGGCTTCTTTGAGGGTCCTTCCATGTTCCCTCTTTTCGGACCGTTGGAGCAACTCTAAGTGTTGGCGTTTTCTTTCCCGGACATCGCCCTCCCATGACGGTGAGTCCACCAGCAACGATATGTCGCTGCCTTGCAATGAAAGATGGCCGGCATTGTCCTTTCGCCAGGGAGCTGAAGGATCTTGGGGTGATATAGTAACCTGCCAAGTGTATAATTACGGCCAGAGAGGGCAGGGTGAAATAGTAACCTGCCATGTGTATAATTACAGCCAGAGAGGGCAGTGATGTCGTGAAGACAGACTCGTATCGACGTAGACTGCACACACAGTAGACAGATCATCCTCTACATTGCTAGTTCTACAGTCAGTCTGCGCTGCGCGAACAACCTTTTAAATAAACTATGTTATTGCTCCTCATGTCTATGTGCTTACGTGCGGATGCTCGTGTGTACTTGCAAAAGTTGTCAATTAAAAACTTCTCGGGTCCGATAGTAAGTCTTGGATATTTGGGCCACCGAGAACACGACGCGAGACTCGCTATTAGTAGCACGACGACTGAGGCGACTTTGACGCTACGGTGTGTCGTATTAGCGCGCTCTGTGTACCTTTGGAGCACAATCTTTGTCGTAAAACATTGTCACGATCACCTCACGCACAAGCCCTGCCTCCGCAATGACGACGTCCAATTGAAACGACTCGATCGGTGCATAATGGCGGAATGCCATTGAGGCGAGAGCCTTGTTGGCGATGGGGCAACTCAGAGTATGAGTGCGGCTTCTCTTGTGAAGCGCACTTTCCTGCACGCAGCGGATGTGTATGAATAACGTGCGAAGAAGGAGCAATATGTACATTCGGGGATCCAAAATCAAACATTCAAATGACATTTTGATACTCTGCCCGCTAGTATCTTGAGCACCTCGCTCGACTAATCACTTGCGAAATATTGGGCCAGTTCAACTTCAAATACGTATGGACAGCAGCGAGAATATGGGGATGTTTAAACGACGTTTCACGTTGTTTTCAGTTTGAGTGTGGGATGCTACTGTTGTGTCTTATATGTGAGCATTCGGCTTCAAAAGCAAAAAAAATAGCAACTGCTGAAAAGTCGAGTTTCATGTAGTTTATTTCCTCCAATCAAGCGTGGCTCTTTGATAGATTTTCCGGTGTTGAGCGGTTCTGGCTTGTGATAACCTACCTCTTCGACACGGAACTCACCCAGGCCTCCGTAAGCCCCTGAAGCGTTTTCCGGAAGTTCTGTGGGTCTTCACCGTCGTCGGATTCTTCCAACATCTCCTCCTCGCGGAAGTTATGGCTGCGAATGCCGATAACGACGGGAGTTGGGTGCAAACCCATTCCTGTGGTGAGCTGCTTAAGTTCACCGCATGTTTTTTTAAAGCTTGGGGTTTTCCTGGTGTAGTAAAACCGTGTGGACGCTCGAGGACGGCCCTAGACGAAGCGCTCCCGGGAGTATCGAAGCACGGAAACGAGATAGACCCGGGTGTAGCATAGAGTTTCAGGTGTAGAACCTTCATCCTGCGAAACAGAAAATTCAACGGCGATAGACTTGTGTTTAAAAAAATCGCATGCTTCCAAGAGTGGTCGCGATCACACAAGAGAGATACGCTACGGAGATAAAACATCCGGTTGTAAGCTCGCCACCTAGTGTAGGGAGATGTTTTAAGTAATATTTTGGGAGTTATATAGAGTTGAAATTTTTACCTCTTGTGCTTCTGTCTCTTGTGTGGAACACGTTCTCCGTACGCCATCATGTTTACCAAATCAAACTCACGACACGGTGACACGGTGGCGGTATGTTTGTCCCTGGTACCTCATCTTGGCCGACGACGATACATTTATGGAAGGCGTGAACAGAGACAACACACACCTATGGAGGGGGGCAGTGGAAATTCCTGTGTATTTTTTTAGGTGAACATAAGTATTTCACAGCTACATGAAATGCCTCAAAAACATCTGTTGTAAACACACAGTACAACTACACACGCATTCCCACCCCAAGGTTCCTAACGAGGCGTTATTCCGAGCAGCTTCCTCCGTAATTATTTGCTTGCATGCAAACCGCACCGAACAGTATTCGGTCGGTAACCGGCAATCCGCACGGCTGTGATCCGTTGCACTAACAAGATCAATGTTTGAGCAGACCCGAGCAGGCGGCGTAGTCCTTTTCAAAACGAGTTGACTTGCTACCGTTCCGACTTCGTGCATTTGACCTTTTGCCAAAACGAAACCGTACCCCCGCATGAAACTGAACATCTGAATCCTTCACCGTAGCACACCCTAGGGTCATGCATGCACTTGGAACAGACCACCGCAGGTAAATGCTACCCCGAGTATAAAGTCTTGACCCAGAATCAAACGTCGACTTCTACCCCCTAACCCATGTGCGTAGGGTGTCGTTTCCCGTGTGTCTCCGGAAGTACCGTGAATCTTAATGGCTTACTACCGCTATTACCCCATCTGTGTATGAGCACACGTAAAAGCCCGTGAAGCCGGAATATTTCAATACTTTTCTCCAGCATCCATGTGCAGAGTTTCGAATATGGAGTACCATGCTGTTCCAGTATCTGACAAATACACGTAGGCTTATTCGTCACCCTCTCTCTGTTTTTGTTCAAGTGCTATGATATTATCCGTTGCTGCGATATATCGGAAAAACACGTACCTGGGGTAGTCTTATGTACAGTTGATGATGTGTTGTATATTTTCATAGAGCATTCAAATACACGACGTATTTGGACCGACCTTCGGGCTCTGCTCTGGGGTTCATATTGTTAATACAAGTTGTTTTAAAGATCGATGGAAAAATGGTGAAAAAAACGTATCTGAATGGCGTATTGCCGGCTTCAATAAGAGGTACCCCCACCGTGAGTTTTTGATTTTGAAGACGGTTAAGAACGACTCGTCTCGTAGAATAGGTCAGGGGAGATTGTTGTTCGAAAGGTAAAACGTGTGATCGGAGTATCACACACAGCTTTCAAAGATGATAATTTAGATATTTCATACCTATTTTGTATGAACTCGCCCAAAAGGCTCATGTTGGTTCTATTTTAGTCAGATTTTCTAGTTTTAGGTGTTGCATCCCGCGATGCGCACATGTTATTTTTCTACTTCTCAGCATCGATTGCTCTATCGACACTCGGCCCCTAATATGTGCCGTCACTTGAACGTGAACAGGAACTCATCACTGACCTCCGTTTGCAGATCTTGGTCGCGGGTGCTGTCAGACTGAGCAGCCGGTTCGTTCTCGTCTTCAGACCCCATATCTGAAGGGCGACCCTCAGAAGCCCCACCTGATGCGTCATCCGCTGATCCGTCTTCGTCGTCCTTGATTGAATCGTCGTCATCGGTGTTGGGGTCCAAGCTACGTCCTTCTTCGGTGAGCTCCTTACACTCCTTAGCGCCCTGCGTGGTGTGGACAAGGTTGTCCGAACAGGTGTTTCTTCAAGACGTCTGTGGTCGTAGCTGTCTTGGTGATGTCGACGACAACAGCAGCGACGACCGGGTGAAACCAGGCATCCCCCTCCGGAATGACGAAGGGCCGAGCCGTGTGGTCCGTGCGCGGTTCGAGAAACGCAAGCCTTGTCAAAAGATGGTTGGCGAAACTGCCATTCCAAGATCAAAAGGCAACGTCTCGTGGGTGGAGCTCCTTCCTTCCGGGACTCCTGGAAGCAACTTCCCGCCCAAGTTGAGAACCTGTTGGTCGGGGAACAAACAAACCCTTGCAGTTAGCAGTGAACGGTTTGGAACCTAGAATGGATCAACGAGATACGTCGGAAACAGCCTCTATAATACTTTGTCCGTCCTCTGCTTTGACTGTATTCTTGTTCAAAATTGCTTAGCAGCATATATTCGCCTGGGCGACGTTGTAGGGGTGCTGCCCTCGTTTTAAGCAACGGTTGTTCACCATTCGCACGGATTGCCCTGAACAGTACGACAAACGCATCTTTGGAAACTTGGAATTTCGTTTGGCGCAGCGTATCGTACCACCCATTGCACATCGATATCGCAAAGGGACTAGGAATTCACTCGCGCGGGTGACGCCGAGCCATAGCTAACTACAAATCCAACAAAAGCTACCCACAATATCTCAGCATTGAAAAACTGGCTTGATGTGCGAGGAATAGTGTGATGCTGGCCAGGGATTTATCCAAGTATGGAAAGGGTAAATAGCCACAAGCAGGCGAGATGCATGCGATCCCAACAACTGGAAAAAGCAGTGAAGATGACAGCAGGTATAAATATACCAACAATACATACATGTAGGATGCTCAAGTACTATCGTACATGAGCAGGACCAGAACAATGTAACCACTTGAAACAGAAGAGAGGTGGTAATGTTTAAATGGCAACGTCTCAGGTGTAAGGAATATGGCAGTGAAGAGGTATGCCATAGCTAAAAGGGCAGTATGGGACCAAGTAATAAAAGGGCGACATGTAAGTTTGGATAACGTTGTCGAGAAAATATGTAAGTATCTGAGACCAAGAGGAGGTACTGTTCATAGAGACATTTGGCAGTACGAGACCAAATTCAAAGAAAAGAAAAGGCAACGTAGCGCAATGATATATGGTGCAAGAAGAGAAGCACTCAAGATATGCGGGAGGTGACGGAATATATTTTAATTAAAACGTTTCTGTACGGCCCTGTGGATTACGCCAAGTGAAACTGCTATGTCGTGGAAAGGACCTGGATGTATCTGAAACAAGAAAGAGACACGGGTATACCAGTAGCCGGGAGGAGGAGAACGTGGGTGCACATCTGTGCCCGTGTGGCACAACTACAGAGAGTAGGACTCCCACATTAGACGCTTGATACCGTAGAGGTGCGCCACTTTTTTTCTGAGGTTCCTCTTTGAGGGCTCAACACCTTTCTCAAAAACAGATTTGGACAAAAATGTAACCGCTGACCGGATGAAAAACCCATGGTCTAGCTCCAGAAGAACGAGAATCATGCGAAACAATGACCTATTAATAGTGCGTATTGCCTATTGCCTATTGCCTATTGCCTATTGCCTATTGCCGACGAGTTTGGGTGAAGGAGCCCCGTTGATCGTAAACCATTTCAGAAGAGAGTGCTACCTCTATCGTAGCATTGGTCAGTTACGAGGACATTAGGACATACGGGGAGGCACTAGGACATCACGAGATATACAGGGAGGAACGGGCTGTGTTAGAATAGGAGATAGAGGAAGAGGTTAAACGATTGCGACATGGAAGAGTTTGGTAGACTAGGCAGTAGCGTGAAAATGATCGCTATCCTAGGAGATAGATGGTGGCCACAGATGGCGAGACAAGATGGAGATAATAAAAGCAAAACCTTTGTTATGTAATACATAGGAGAATCGAAATGAGCGCCCAAATGTTGGACTTGTCTCAGTTAGGAGTATGAACGATGCTCCGTCTCGAAATGGAGGCGTGGTCAAATGCCTCAGGCAAGCAACAAACGAGTACGCCTCCGCACCCCCGCCCCCCTACCGTAGCCTTGTGTACACGGTAGTTTCAAATATGCTTGGTAATGAATAAGACGAGCAGGCCTTCTGAAGGTAGTTTCAAGCATACTTCGTAATGAATCAAACGAGCAGGGGGGCCTTTTGTGTGTTGCATGTTGCCATCTCTTGGGCCACACCTTTATGCAATAAGCTGTTAGAGTGGTAAGAGAAACCTTGTCGTGCGCTGTAATTTCACAGTTGATCGGAAATCACGGTGCAATAGCGGAGAAGCAACTGCAAGAGGGCAGAGTAGCAACTTTCTGGTCAGGTTGGTAACGGTAGGGCGACAATATTTGACGGTGTATCGTGTGTTGACTATCGTTAGCCGTCGTGTTAGTACTGCGGACGAGACTAATGCCTTACTAAAACACGGCTTACGAATCGGTCTTCTGGTGAAAGCTATTAACCGTTAGCATTATCTCGGCTCGTGATAACGTACTTAACGTTGATAATAGCAATTATGCGTCGATATGTTTTCCATGTTCCGCCACAGTATCCGTACCATGTTCGTCGATTGCGCGTCCCGTATTGTTGTTGAAGGTAAACGGTCATGACAGGTCGGTACGATATACTTGGTAGCTATAAACCGCGCAGAGGAGCTTTTCAGAAATACTGTGATACTGTTACTGATACCCACCTTTTAACGAAATGCAAGGAGGTTGGCATCGATCTAACAATAGGTGAGGGCAAATTGCTCACGCAAGGATAGGCCCGTCAATGTAGAACGCCAATTGGTATCTGACGATGTAATTCTAGTTATACTGGGTGGTCCTAGGATGCGGACCAGGTCCACCACCCAGGTATTCACTCACCAAAGGACTTGCAATTCTATTTTGTAAGCTCACCAAGTACCCAGTATCACACTACTCTCAGGTGACAGTCGTGGTTAAAGCCCTGACCGTGTGCGAGGCTAGCCCGTCGAACGAAAACCGTGAGGTTGCCGTCATCCGAATCAACACACCACACACCATTAAGGGCAGGCATAAAATAACAGTGCGAATCATGTTCGTTCGCATTTGAGCAAAAAATTCAGGCTTTAGTTTTCGCATCAATTTGATAGGCCGCGGTCGGAAGGGATACCAACCCCAGCGTCTTCAACATATCTACACGGACGGGACGTTCAGGCGGCAACAATTTTTTTTGTAAAACAGTGACCCATTTGCGGACGAACACAAAACCAAATTTAAATAAGACCCATCCCAGCAACAACCACAGCAGTTATTTGAACCAAAACGTGCTATCTAGGCGCTTTGCAGCCTGTACAAGGATTCACGCCTTCTCGGTGAGTGGTGTATATTTTTACTGCTCTAAACAAGGGCATGTCAGTTGCGTTAAATAAGCCACAATGCACATAATATTCAAATTACACCATTATCAGGTATAAGTTAAGCGGGGTTCGTCCGACATTGGGCTAGGGTAAACCACCACAGATGTCTAGCGCGTTGCTTAAACCAGTATGTAAAGTAAACACCGAGCTGATGGCGTACCTTGCAGAAGGCCTGGTTGTTGGTGACGGTGTTCACAACAATGAGCCACGTCCGCAGCAAGAACTTAGAGTACGGTCCACAGGAAAGAGCGAGCGGGCTGTCCGTCTTAATCCTCTTTTCTAGTCCATCCCGCAGAGTGGGTTCTCGGCCGTCTCGCGCGATCATCTGGAAATGCAGAACAAGATGTACCACGACGTTGACACCGAAGTTCTTGTCCTCAGTCCCGGCCAAAATATCCGCCTCTAGCCAGGGTCTTTTAGCCGTCTTGGCCATGTCCTGGCCGGTGTTCAGCGACAAAAGACAAGTATGGTTGAAGTCAGCATTTAAATTTTGCACTCGTGGCGAACATTCTTATTGATATTCTACCATTTGTACTTCGAAGTATTGGACCAAGTTAGTATCAGAAAAACCGCCAACCCTTTCCTTCCAAATTAGATATTTTATTGATTAGCTCCTTTCTATTTAATCAATATGTATGACTCACCACGACGAGGAAGGAGCAAAGCGCACGCCAAGGCCTTATGGTGTGAGCATTGGATCGAAAAAACTTGATCCTTTTCCTCTCCGCTTTCAGACATGATTGCAATCGAGAGCGTAAGGCCTTCTCGACTGAGCGAGCAACCAGAACACTCTGTAACTTTGATCCCACCAACACGCCTCCCGCTAACCGCTATTTCGCCCAAGCAGATACATGATATCGTCTCCCACGAGAGAACTACCCCCAATACATGCGGCCTCGTCAAACCGAGCCACCAACACCAATCTATCCCACCTACACACACCTTCAAGTTAATGCCTCGTCGCTCTAACCAGCCACCAACACGCTGTGATATCATACCAAGCACTCCACCCTTCTCAGGCTGTGACTTGTTATCGCGCCGTACGATACGTGTCTATTCTCTTCCTCTCGTCCCTGTGGGTTTTTCACAACCGTGCTAATATTGCGTGCTTGTTTTCTGTCGCGCGCTTTCGTATAGGTTATACACGTCATATCGGACGTATACTTAATTTCCAAAATTGTTGTCGTCATTCGGGTGTATTCTCATCGCGCTCCAATGGCGGGACTTTCGTGTTTGTGTAGGCTGTGGTGATTGATACTTCGAAACGTCTGCCAACGTTCTTTTCCACGCCAACCTTCTAGTTTATTCTTTTTGTTAGCCGGACACGGGGCGGGGCGGGGGGGGGGTAGTTTCATCAGGCGATGTGTGCCACGTGCTCAGTGAGAGAGGTATCCATCACACAGACATAACCGAGCTAGATGAAGCAGGTGCGTACGATGTTCACGTGTACCGCAAAAGATGCTGCTGGCTGTGCTTTGCCGCGTCGTACCAGACAACAGCGACTGTCGAAACATTTTCACTGCTCAGTTTTGTACATCGAGCGCCGGGTGACCGTGAAAAAAAAAAAATGTACCTGGTATGTGTTTGGATGAACCTGCTTGACTCAGCGAGGCGGCAAAAACACCTTGAGTAAAACAGTCAGCTTAGCAACATGGAATGCTCAGAGCGCAATTCAGGGGCTCTCCGGGGATACAGACACCCGTCATCTTGTACCTATAGGCGCGCTGCTTGCCCCAGAGCAGAAAGCGATACAAATACTCGGTCGCCAGAGAACCCCAAACCAGGGGAGAATAGGGGCTCATTTGACGCGACATAAATCGTTTACTACTAAGTATGTCTACACTGATCCGCTATCCGTTACAGGTCGCACGACGAATGCTCACATTTAAGAAGCGTTCGCTCCCAAAAACCTCTTCTCCTCCTGGTTTGAAGTAGGTGCCGTAGAAGCTCCCCAAAACATCCACGGCCGGGAACCTTCCTGACGTCAGGACCGTTGCGGCGGCCATCAATTTCCGCTTGTTGCTGTCCTTGACGGAGGCTGGGAAGCCATCCATGATCTCGGGGATCTTCAGCCCTGCACGCCTGAAATTTGAAAGAGATGGTCGTCGAGGTTTTGTGTTCGAGTGAAAACAAGCTACACAGGAAGCAGCTAGCTGTGTAAAAAAATCACCCTGGCAACATACGTTGGATAAACGAGCGGCCGGTGTACCACGCAGCTAGCAAAAGATGGCTTCGTATTGCCCCTAAATTTGTTGAACTTACAGCTGACGTGTTTGGAACAAAACATTTTTGATAAAATATACCTGGGACTACGGATGCATAGTCTAGTGTATATTACGAAGAAAATATGTAGTCTATATTACGAAGTAAAATATTTACACTCCAGGTGTGAGATCGGCAATTCAGTCAAAACTTATCTTCGGATAAATTACACTGCTGTAATGCAATTTCACTGCCTCACCGTTTCATGTGTTTGTTTAGATATCCATCCAAAGAAGAGGTAAAATATTAGTCTACACATACATGGAGTTTGATCGTTCCACAAAGGTTAGTTTGATGAAATAAACCGTGTTTCACCAAGTGTTGCGTTGTTACTTGCACTCTTATCTGTCACATTTCCCCGAGCTATACCTACGTAGTCGCATTCTACACGATGCGCAATAAATGAAACCTGTAAACGACGTCTTCCCGAAGAGTACGCTACGACTTGTACGATTGAAGACCAAGGCTACGGTAGGGGGGGTACCCCCATTTTCACTGGTGTGTTTGAGCCACTCGCACGAGTAGCTCTGTACCGTACGGATGAAGATAGTGTAGGAACTTGGTTTGCCGCAGCTTATATCACCTTTGCATTGCGGATTGATTTCGTCAATGTAAAACATAAAGAAAACGTAAGATTGCATAGGAACAAAGGGGTTACTCGCGCGAGTGACCCCTAGCCACTGAAATTAAAGGCCCAAAAGGGGACTCCCCTACCGTAGCCTGGGTCTGAAATTTCTTTTGTATCCTTTTGTATCCTGCAGGAAGGTGTTGAGCAAAAAACGCGGGGATATTAGGATATTACGCGTTTGTTTACGGTCCAACGCCGTAAGTTAAAATAGATGGGTGCCGCCAAGACCGACGTCGCAAGGCAGCCGCGACATCACTGAGTGTAATAATATTATCCATCTACCATTTACTTACAATGACTGTCGCTGGTTGAGAATGCTGGCAATCTTCGTCACCGCAAGGTGCAGTCGAGGTTGTACGTTTTGTGCAAGATGCATGTTCTTACTCTGCCCCACGCCTCACAACGATTACTGCAGTATACCAGTGAGTGGCTCATGCTAAAAGGCTACACACAGCGTGCCCGCAGAAGCAGTGTGAACGCCAGTACTTCCCCGGGGGGGTGCGTCCCCGCCAGGGATGCAAGTTGACGGCTCCTTAACACGAGTGTGGACGTGTGCTCACGCCGATCGTACTCGCGATCGTTACATAAAAATGATTTGCTTTAGGTCATTTTTTGGGAAACTAAACTGTCTGTGTCGACGTGGGAAATGTGGTTCTCAGGCGATGCTGCGCCACGGAAATAACTAAACTGTTATAAAAGCAAACAAACAACTTCTGTGTGGTTTGATCCGTTCGGGGTAGAGCTAGAAAGCCAGGCGAAGATGAAACAAACCAAATCCCACGTGCAAAGCGCTTTTCATCCCATTTATTATCTTCGCAGTACTCTCTCGCTTCCTTCCATCAGTAACTCAGGTCCGGGGTCACATGGCCGGCCCTTCTCCTCCCCCTCCCTACTACGGTATAATAACGCGTTCATTTTCATCGCGAGAAGAGTTCAGCATTTCCTTCCTTTGTCGACTAGCGTCGAATTGTTGTACCTACCCACGATGCTAGACGTTGTCAGCAGTGGATCATTTTTATTTCATTTTTTTTAATGAGCTATTTTTTAAAATCTGCCCACAGTGAGTGGGGATCGAACTCAAGGACCAACGCTCTAGACTAGTAGTGTTCCAGGGTGACCACACTACACCACAGCGGCGACCTGAAAACCTGTAGACCTAGTCTGATTCCTTCATTGAGAAATAATATTGGCGCGATCCTGGTCCGTTTCATGTTGTGGTGAGTAGTATCTTCGGGCCAAATAGCGTCTTGCCCGAAATGCGGAATGTTTCTTGTTACCGGCACATAATGTGGCCTCTACAACCAAAATATGGCGGCACAATACGATCGGTGGCTCCATAGTAATAATACAAAACAGACCGCGCGTCACCGTGTCGCCGACAACTAACTGACATCCGGGTCTAGTGATGCTGCCCCTCGGTTTGTTACGGTCGTAGTGTTCCCTCGTGGATACGTTCTTCCCCTTCCTTGTCGATTACCGTTAGTACTTTGATCTTGATGTCCATCGAATTCCGGGGGCACGATGATGTTTGGGTGAGGGGAGAAGTCAATTCGGGACCACTTTCATAACTTGGGTAATACATTTTAAACCGTGAGGTTTATATAATGCAACTATTGATACGAGGGAAAGTTGGCATCCAAAACCCGACTGCTGTAATAATAGCAGGCGTGCATGTGGAACCTTGTCTGACCTTGATATAATCCCGCGAAAGAAGCCTCGTTATCTCCCCACAAGGAGACTCCCTGGTCGTATGCCGAGCGTGAACAACAACACCCTTTAATCTATAAACGAGTGTACCTCCCGTGCTTCGAAGTATATTAACGGAGCACACCTATTGTAGCCCAAATAAGTAAATGAGGTACGTATTCTCGCTACATTCAATTACACTAAACTAGAGGCGCTGCCAGCACGTACGTGTCGTTCTTTTGCATTCTTTCGGGAGGATATGTGGAATCAACCGTAACTGGCACCGGGTAAAGCGAATTGTTATCCTGGTAATAACATCTACGATCTAGTGCCCCCTCGCCGGCCCCAGCAACGACAAATAAACATCAGAATACGGAGACGTTATGCCGCTACGGAGTGATGTTCCTTCCTCAAATAAACGTTTAGTCTAGACTATAGTACAATTAGTTATCCCCCCACGTGCGATATACATGCCTACGGCGACTAAATGACCGCCCGCAACCTGTAGATTATGTACAGGGAAAGGCCTCACCTCGTTTCTTTGACGTACGATATGTGTGGTCGAAAACGTTGGTTCGAGACACGCCGTCGTTCAGGGAGTTCACAGTCTGTCCCATCCTCAAGCCGTTACTCTCAAAGTCCACAGTAGGCCCGATGTAGTGAGCAGTAACCGGGACTTGGTTGAGCCATTCGGGCGGGTCATCCACCGAAAACGTCGACGAAGCCCAGGGCAGAGCGTCTGTTCCGTCAGGCTTTGATTCCCAATCGGCCTTGCACCTTAGGACGGCCGCAAGACGGTGCGCCTCTCCGATGAGATAAGCCCGAAACTGACACGCGAGGGAAATATGCGCGTAATATACGTACAATGAATAGTTTTCACTAGACTCGGCGTCACGAAAAGACTTGAGTCTCTACTGCGGAGAGCACTAAACTCTTACCCTCGCATTGCAACAGGTTATAATCTCCTGAGCCTGTCGTACGTGGCAGTCTGCGTGACCGCACTGATGGTGGACCCGGAATGTTATTGTAGAAGATGAAGAGAAGTACGAGTAATAGATGTGTCCTTTTTGTGCACACCATGGGCATCGTACAATATCATCAATGGTACCACGTAACTATATAACTGGAGGTGTGACCACACAACTCGCGTCAATCAAGAAGAATCACAGCGTCACTCGCGCCTAAAAAACGGCAACTGGTAAGGCGGTGCCCAGGTCACTAGCATTGAACTGACATTTATTTACACCAAACTACGTCCTGCACATTGTACAAGCGGGGGTGTCTGTGTCGTGGCCTCTCTGAGAGACCAGCTCTGGGATCACCAACAACTAGCCAGATACGCATTGAAAATACAGTGATGTCATTTGGCCATGCAGCGACAACCGAAATGAACGCAAGGACAATACATGCGCAAGAAACCTGACCAGCGTACGTAAAAAACCAAAAGCAGGAAAGAAGAAAAAAACAAATGAAAACCCATCGAAATGATTTGATTCGGCAACAGTTAACAGTGACGCTTCCAGGCAGGAAAGAAGAGGCCCGAAGACCGGCCGAGCAACCATTCGCTGAGTAAAATGGACGGCATGCAAAAAATAAAATCGAAACAAACAGACAGCCAGAAATTATTCATGACCATGATGCAGGCTCATGTCATCGCTAAAAAAGCCCACGTCTGGGGCACCAACAACATGCTACTCTGTAAGATTGCAAAAGGATTGCCTTGTGATCCATCTTGTTTTTTTCTCAGGACTGCTCTTATTTCCCCCTTTTCCTTTCTAAAATGGTCCGGCGTACTTGCTTGCATATGTTTTGTCCTCGTATTTGTTGCGTTCGCGTTGCATGGCGATGATAGGAGGTTGCTCCAATAATATCTTCTGACTTGCGCTTTCGTTATCGGTATTTTATAACTAATTTTCAAGGACGTCAGCCGTGAGTTTGACGAACTTCAGGTCAATACTCATCTTTGCAAGCTGCGTTGTTGGTACTCGTAATATACTATGTGAGTGAGTTTTGATTGGGAGGTGTCTTATTTTTTGTCCACTATAATGGTAAGTATTATTGGTATTTATACTTTAGGTGGGGAATCTTGAGCTAGGTAAAACATCACATCTATTTTATTAATTTATTACTGTAGTTTCCACTGTACTGCTTTATCATTTGTTCGGGCGAAATTACGAATTTGGTCCGACTATCATGTACCTAGTGGTATGCAAGTGTACCAGGTTTAGTTTGTTTTAAATTTCCCATGGATTATTCTCCCTCCTGCCCAGAGTGACGTAATCGAGTCCTGTGACCACGCTTTCCCCGCAAGCAGCAGGCATCAACGTTACGGCAGAAGCGCACACCACAACCCATCTACGGCATCTCACCAGCACAGTCTATGCGAGTGAGCACAGACTGCTGCAGTCGCGTACAAGCCTACTAATCTATCTCACAAAAAAAATACAATAATACATGAAGTGCCAAATGCATGTGTTCGCACCTTTTGACCGGAGGGGTTGACGTCGTTCACCGGGATGAGGCCGAGTTTGAGAGGGAAGTCTTTATCGTAACCGTTCTTAACCAAGAGGTTGGAAATGACTCGGACGTTGGCGTCGTTGAGGCTGCGACACCTCTTGCTCGCTTGCAAGGGAGCCAATTGCGACAATGGAGGTTCTGGTCGATAGTTTTTGCCGGTAAGGGGGTGTTGCGGGGGTTGGAACAGCGTTTACACGAAAGCGTATATTATATGGCTGAGAGATGTTATTTTATGGAAGTTCTGTTTTTTCGTTTTTTTGTGATAAGGCGGTAAGGGGATAAGCGACCACCGGGCGTGTTCGACCTGTTTTCGCTGCACGGGTAAAAAAGGTTTTGCGGGTGTGGGAGCCAAGGCGGGTGAAAAAGCGCCATTGCTAAAACGTTATCGGGCGGACGGGGTGCTAGTATGGAAGTCCCCGTTGATGGTTTTTGGGTGGTTTCCCGGCGAAGGGATGGTACGGCGTTGGAGCAGCGTTTGTACGAAAACGTTTATGGCTGAGAGGATGCTATTGAAAAAGTCGTGTTTTTCTTTTTGCAGTGGTTTGGCGGTAAGCCGACAAGACGGAGTGTTTTACAAAATTATGTTTGATGGTTTTGGGGCGGTTTGCCGATTAGGGGATGTAACAGGGTTGGCCAGCGTTTATACCAAAACGTATATGGCCGGGAGAAAGTTCTTTTTTTCGGTTTGGAGTGGTTGGGCGGTAAGCGGATAAGCGACCATCGGGCGTGTGACGCGTCGCCGTTATTTCGCTTCACGAGTAAGACAGGCGGGCAAGATTGAATAAGAAATGAACAAAGGCGAGTTCTTCCAATGGGGGCATGATTGATGACGGACTACAAGTTCTAGTACAAGTATGTTCCTGAAATGATGCTACAGCTGTGGAATCCGCACCAATCTGCCAAAGGCATTACTAATGTTCTGTGGTGTCGACGTGGGATCATATCGATCGGGACAAAAACACCCCAATTTACCTAACGGCTGCATCAAGACAGTAAAGGCCACACAATGTGTCGATCTCGAATTATCGCACTGAATGTATCAGTGTTTTGGTCACCGTACATACATGTATGTATAGTCTAATAAGAGGATCGCTGCAAATATTGTATTTTATAAAAACATTTCAAGGACGTCAGCCGTGAGTTCGACGAATTTCATTTCAACATTCATATTGGCAAGCTGCGTTGTTGGTACTTGTAATGTACTTTATGAGTGAGTTTTTATTCGGAGGGGTCCTATTTCTTGTTCACTATAATGGTAAGTGTTATTTTATCAAACCTTACCGCATGTAGTGGTAGAGCTCTACCCGAATCATATATTCGCCATGCATGGCGCAATACTTGAAAATAAGGTGATTTTTACTCACGTGAAATCGGCTGAAATATAAAATATACACCGCCTGGTGCCCCTTGAGTCCGTGTTCCCGCCGCCCAAACATGATGGCGGTCCCGTCAATCGGTTGTCCCGCTGCTCAAAACCCCTTGGCGGTCCCCTCGCTCGGCGGTCCCGCCGCCCCAAAACGCTCTGGCGGTTCCCTCACGCGGCGGTCCCCTAATAACGCACTACGTTTGTGAGTAGCGTTGTTGCTGTTGTTCTCACATTAACTCGCATAATCAAGTCCGTGGTCACAGGACAGGCTCCAGTCACTCTGGAGCTGAGGAATACCCCAGGGAAAAACACACACATACCAAGGTGGTACACGCATATATCACAGCTGACGCAATTCATGCCTCCACCAAAAACATATAAGCGTGTTCGTCGCTGGCGGATCTTCAAAGAACGGGAGTCGCACATTTTTTTTTTCATCTTCTTTCTTTTTATCCTCCGGCGGATGGGGCAAAATGAAGCTTTAGCTCACCACACTTCTACGTATTTTCATACGCGTCGTGTGTCGATTTAATCAGTTGCTTTCGCAGCCCAACGCTAGCTGGCGCACCCTTCGGGTCCCATTGTAGGTATAGCGTGAGCTGTCCCTATCAGTGGTCTTCGTTACAACCCCGGCAGCGCAAGCTATTCTACTAGTATACGGATGCGTGTGTATGTCGACCCGGCCTGTCCCCTGAGGGTCAGTTTTGGTGGAGATAGCCACCCGGAATGTCATCTTTCCGGGTAGTGTGGGACTTGCGCAAGCTCACCCACTAACAAAACCCCTGGCCATGGGAGATGGCCTTCCGCCGGACTTGGTCCAGTTACGGCCCACCCTACCCGTTCGGGCGTTGGTCCTTTTTTTTTCATCGTGAAAAAGTTATGACCAAAACGACGCGGAGAACCAAAGTACACCTAACTTAGAGATGGCCCAGTGCAGAACGCTAATCAGGCTGAACGCTGACCAGGCTGCATCAGCGTTATCCTGTCATGTGGTTCACAGTCCAAGTCCACAACGCCAGGTAGGTCCTGGGAACTAGAGCTTGGTGTTGGTGGACCTGATTCGGATATCTATGTCAGGTATATGATTAAGCTTTTTGTCTCTCAAAAGCTTGCGTTATGGACTTGTTGTGTGGGCTTGAATTTTGAATCTCATGACGCAATAGCGCTGAAATTCTTGGTCAGCGTCCTGCACTGGGCCGCATCTAAGTGAGAAATTTTGCGCCTCTTCGCATCGTCCTGGTCAACGTCTTTGGCAAGACGGAGCTTGTCGTCCGGTGCAATATTCGTGCCTTCCTTGGCGTGGCACTCGCCGGCAAGAGGACCAGGGGAAGGGAGGGAAAGGGAGGGGGGGGGGGGGGGGGAAGTGGAAGGGAACGGGGAGGCCTTCTGGCGCTCTAACACGGCTCTTGCCACGGCTTCCTACCCCCCCGTCGCGGAACGCTGATAGGTACTGCCTGGATAGAGGCGACGCCCAATACGGGAGTAAACTGGATTTGGAATCGAGGGGGCAGTGGAAATGGATCGTCGACGAGCGGGGATGAGGTTGGCCGAACCCTTCGCGAGCGCAAAAGTTTGTTTGCAACCAGAATGGGGGAGGCGCTTCCGTCGGAGGCTGGGTTTGCTCTGCACGCCAAAAAGAAATGAATGGAGTTGGGAGTCGTTCGACGGCAGCCCCCTCAACTTTTCTTCGGCTGGTTTTGAAACCGGCTCCCGGCCGTATCTCCTCAAAGACGGTGCCCCTTGCCGCCCCGACGTCATTGCCCCGACAGTCAAATTTGCATACGTACACAGAAATAGTAATATATTTGAAGATTTTTTTTTTCGTTGAATCTTCTTCCTCGTGTCTAGCAGCCGTGAAATGTTCGTTGAAGAAAATGGCGAATTTTTTTTTGGGGGGGGGCTGTCGTACTAGAATAAGTCGTGTGAATGGCAAGAATATGGGAGGAGCCAGTGGCGAGGGGTGGCAAGATGGCGTCCAATCCGGGGAACGAGTTTTGCGCTTGGCGCGTGGCTTAGAGCGGGGCTTGACCACCTTGCTAACCCTGCTCCATGTTTTGACGGGCACAACTGGAGGTGGTGGGTGGGCAAACATGGTCGGTTGTAGCACGAGGAAGCAAATGGGGCGGGGCGTGAGAGGTGGTTAGATGGAGGTGGGGAGCTACCAGCACCGAAAAATATTGTAACGTAGCGCTTCAGAAGGAGTGTAGTGCGGCAGTTCGTGGGCGGGTGCTGCATTTACGGTGTGCCGGCGGAGGAGAAGGGACGCAATCTCTCAAACCATAGCCGCCGAAAGAAAAAAGTGCTCTCCCTGAAAGATCGTATGGTTGTCGCGACGGTAGGAACTCGCCCCAGCAGGATTCTAGCAACATTAATCGTTGTCGTCGACTTGTTTGCGTTGGTTGGTTTGGTGAATTTGGAGATGCGTGTGTATTAAAGGAACATCAGCTGGTGATTGTGAAAGCCCGGCAGTAGATTCGACTCCATCCCCAGCTCGAACACTATCCTTCTTTTGGACGCGGTGTAACTCAGCAACTCGCCTTCGCTCATAACATAAATGGTAAGACTCTCACCTCTGATGATGAGCAGCTCATATATCCCCCACCCCTCTTTCCCCTTTAACTTCCCCTTCTTTTTCACTCGTTTTGTCGCACGTGCTACGAAAGAAGTAGCGCTTTTCGTTTTGAAATGGTTTCTAAAAGACGGGGCTCCTTAAAAAACCCAAAATCGTCGAAAAAAAATGACTTGTTTTTTTCATGATTCTCGTTGTATACCTATCATGCATAGGCCATGTCGGATTTTTCATCCGGTAGTGCTCAGTGTTCTAGTGTTATCCAAACTCGGTTTTTGAGAGAATCATTCACGCGGGATACGATAGAGTTTTCAAGGTATACCGTTTTTTGGCTAATGGCGGGGCTCCTTAACCCAAAATCGTCGGGAAAAAAATGACTTGTTTTTGCATGATTCTCGTTGTATACCTATCATGCATAGGCCATGTCGGATTTTTCATCCGGTAGTGCTCAGTGTTCTAGTGTTGTCCAAAATCGGTTTTTGAGAGAGTTATTCACGCGGGCTACGATAGAGTTTTTAAGGTATACCGTTTTTTGGCTAATGGCGGGGCTCCTTAACCCAAAATCGTCGGGAAAAAAACAAATTATGGCTCATTTTTTGTTGTATGATTCTCGTTGTGTACCTAGGGCATGGGACTTTTTCATCCGGCGTAATGGTTTTATTTTTCTTCACATCTCAGTGTTTTGGGAGGGACATGTCTTAAGCTCCCAAATTGAGGAACACATCCATCAGAAAAAACAGAACAGTGGTGAATCTCTATCGTAGCACGCGCCCAGTTGCTTCGGCTTATTTTGCTTCTTCCCCTTGTCTTTGTCCTTTTTCTCATCATCCTGTTCCCACCTATGCTGCTTGCCTCTTTTACTCCCGCACAACTTGATCTCGCGGTTGCGCTACTGGTGCTGATGCTGCCGCCGCTGCCGGAGATTACCAGCGCTGGAAATTTTCCCTCGCCGCGATAGCCTCATCGAGGAGGAGGGCAAGGGAAGGGGACACAGCTCGAGGCGTGAGCCACGGGTGTAGGAGTTGGGCTGTCTTTGTGGTGGAAATCAGAGAGCGAAACGCGGTCGTTACGACGTACGGCAGGAGCGTTGTGATATGGTGGCATACCTCGTCCATGTCGGCCTGCAGGGTTCATTGCCACGAAGTGGAGCATATCGATTTATAGAGTGCACTAGCCCTCTTCTTCTCCCTGAGCCCCCGCAACCTCGTACCCCGTCTCCGCTCTCCCCCCAAACTGACTCAACACTCTCAACGGACCTAACGTATGCCTTTCCGCGAAAATATCATGTAATTACCCGACCCCACTAATCTCCCTTTATTTTTATCCCAATCAACCTCATGTTCTCCTGATCGCCCTCTTCTTGGTTTTCGTCCTCGCATTTCCCTTCTTGGCACAGGGTGGACTTTGAAACAACTCTCTACCCCCCCCCCCCTTCACTTCCACCCCCCCCCCCCCCCGTCTCTGCCCCCCCTCCCGCCCCCGTCCCCCGACGTTGACATCCACGCCCATCTCCATATTCCGAGATATGTTGGCTGTTTCACTCTTTACTACCGTTCCCGCTTGACGGACCTCTCGCACACGCACTCGCACACGCACTCCTCCAGGCCTTCTGCTGTTTACCTGGCGCCGGCTGGGGTTGAAAGGAGCTCCGCCAGAAGATAGAGGAACAGATTGATTCTACGATAGCCTCCTCCAAAAAAACAGCGACATTCTTTAACCAACGTTTCGTGGACGCTCGACACGGGGAAGGATACTATGAAAAGAATAACGTCACATGTTTTCTTGTTCGCAAAGGACTATCGAGCGATGACGTCGAGGTAGCAAGGGGCACCGTTTTACAGAACATGTGTTACGGCCCCTGGGGCTGGTTTCAAAACCGGTGTTTTTCGTTGACGAAGAGTTGGGGAGACCTACCGCAGAACGACTCAACGAGAACGTCGCGATGATGGTTGCGGAGCAGGAGAAGGAACACCTCCAACAAACCGTAATAATTTACATCGTATAGCAGAGGCGTCCACGTCCACATCCTGCCCGGATATATATGGAGGTGCTTGTCAACGCCGTTGCTATGCTCTAAATTACTGCTGGCGTAAGGTTCTAGTTCTGCCGCTCCTCGACCATGATCACGAAGTCCTGCTCCTCTTGCTCCTCTCGAACTCTTTTCGTCATGATTGCCCGGCGCTAGGTG
The DNA here is from genome assembly GCA_012845835.1 of Undaria pinnatifida. Classification (NCBI taxonomy): domain Eukaryota; class Phaeophyceae; order Laminariales; family Alariaceae; genus Undaria; species Undaria pinnatifida. The sequence continues at coordinate 2,551,712 of JABAKD010000022.1, forward strand.
ATGATTGCAGGGGACCTGAAGGAATATGCGGCGGGGGGGGGTATCAAGCTCGGGAAAGAAAGGTGGAAACGGTGACACGGGTGTGGTTGGTTGACTCTATTTCGCAACACAATGCGAAGGTACCCTGTTTACAATCGACTTTTTGCTAATTGTAGTACGGGAAGAGCAACCGCGGCCATTTGGTACTGCAATACGTCGTTCTGTACCTCCGTACGTAGAAGCATTGAATGGAATATCCAGGCGCAAAAATAAGCACCTGGTGTTGCTGTTGTTGTAGTCGCTATTCTGCAGCGGTTGTACTGTCTACCGCACGGTACCGCCAACCCCCCGGGAATCGAGACCTCCCACCCACCCGTAGTCATTTCGGAGCACACAGCACATACTTTTCTCCCAACCGATCATTATATAGCTGGTATTGGTTGCCGCTGCCATTTCTAGTCGATGTACTCCTTCGACACCGACACGCTCATGAATCACAGAAGGTCGGCGTTGTTGGCATTTAGGGGGAGAAATAAAACAGAGGTCTTGCTCCTCGTACATAGCCTAGCCATCAGGGAAGCATAATAAACTGCTGCTGTCAGTGGAAATCAAATACTTGTGATACATGTTATTGATATGTATGCCATTTATTCATGCCATCGTCACCGCGAGCCTCACGACGACGTTTTTACGCTTGAATATTGCACCTGTTCGCGACTGACTGCTGTTGTTAATGTTATCATCAGAGATTGAATTGCAGTGATGTTGTTGCAGTTTTTACCACTTCGCTTTGATATTGGACCAGATGGTTGACACTAAATTGTGCAGTGCTCAAGTCCTTCAAGTTTACAGTAGTATTGATAGTTGGAGTCCCGACTATTTCAAAATAATACGCTCACGTCCCCTCTGCCATATATAATAGCCCCACAGAAACACGTGCTGCCCAACTTCGGTGCCATCAACACCGATCTCAGCCTCGGCAATCAACGCACTTGCATGCTTGCATGCTTGCATGGGACGGCTGGCGGTCGATCGTAGGGTTTGTGTTGGGGTTCAAGTCGGCGCGGGGCGGGTCGGGGCGGGTCGGCCGAACTATAGTAGACATACTTCGGTATAAAGCAGACGTTTTTTTAATTTTTTCCCGGTTTACCGCTGCGAAAATAGTTGTACTCTGATTCCAAGTAGTTTGTCCCAACGATGTAGGGGGGGGGGTTCTAAGGGGGCGCACTTGCTCATTTGCCGTAGCATAGGATAATCCGGAGTCGCAAGAACACAGACCTGAAGCGGGCTCTGACATGATAAGACGCGAACGACAGATCTCGCCAGCAAAAAAAACACGCGCTTCGGAGTACAGCCCAAAAGCGCGAAACATCAAGGGGTCCTATGCACGAAGATTCATCCCACGATATGATAGTGTTTATGAAAGACGCGGGCTACGATAAAGGTATACCTTTTTTTGGCGACAATGTTTTCTGAATGACGGGGCTCCTTAACCCAAAATCGCCGGAAAAAATAAATATTAGGCCATTTTTTTTTGCATGATTGATTCTCGTTGTGTACCTAGGCCATGGGATTTTTTCATCCGGGATCATAGCATTTTTGGTTTCCTCCAAATCGGTTTTTGGGAGAGGTCTTAAGCTTCCAAATTGAGGAACCTTGAAGGAAAAAACAGTGGTGTGCCTCACCTCTATCGTAGCACATGTCGTACAGAATATTCTAAGATTTTTCTGAGCTCCTGACACGAGGAACTAAATCAATACCTCACCATCATCACCTCCGAAACTGACCTCGAAGGCATTCGTTCGCGCAACCCGGCCAAGCGTCTATGCCATAGTCCTTTGGAAACAAACTGTACACGTAAAAATATTAGACTATCCGTTAGTTCCTCGCTTGACGGAGCTCGACCGGCAAGGTATACCTTTTTTTGGCTAAAAAGTGCAACTCCTATCGTGGAATGACTCTAAGTACAACTCCCCTCGGTGCCAACTTCCGGCTTATAACGTCGAGATATGTTACCCTCTGCTGCCCTCGCCCGACTCTTCCTTCCCTTCACATGCTCACCTACTTTCTACTGTAAAATACTAATAAGCGTCCAAGGCTCCATCTCCAAGCCACGGGCTGTGAGTGACCTCCTGAAGAGACGGTGACGAGGTGAGGAGACCCTGCCATCCATGACTCTCGCCTATGCCGTGTCTGCCGGGTTTCGGCGGGTGCCGCCTTCATGCGTGAGGAGGACAAAGCGTCATCCAAACGCCTGAGGAGAAACGGGTGCTTGTGGGAGGGGGGGGGGGGGGGAGAAAGAAACCATCTTGCCAGCGAGTGAGAGCCACGCCCAAGCATGGCTATTGCGGCGGGTGACACGGGAGCTCATTTGAAATGCATATTCGCAGAGACGCAAGCTCTCCGACTTAGAGGTGGCCCAGTGCAGGACGCTGACCAAGTATTTCAGCGCCCTTAAGGCTTCCATCACGACGTTCAAAGTTCAAGTCCACAACGTCAGCTCCTGAGAGAAAGATCTCGGTCATCAAACTGATTTGGTTATCCACACCATATCGACTACCATGTTTTTTCTATCATCAGGAGCTGACGTTAAGGATTTGAACTTTGAAGCTCACGACGAAACAACGTTGAAACAATTTGGCAAACGTCCTGCATTGGCCGCCTATAAGTCAGAGGGCTTGCACCTCCTAGCGTCCTCTTGGTCAACATTTTTGACAAGACCACGCATGATTTAGCATGGACCTTACTCGGTGGCAAGAGGGACAGGGAATGGGGGCCGGAGGGACGGCGTGTGTTGGGGGGGGGGGAAGGAGGCATGAAATAGGGTTTGTGCAGGGGAGTGGAGGGGCTTGCTGGCGCTCTCACGCGACTTCCACGGCTTCTTCTCCCCCCACTCGACCGCGCCGATAGCGGTTGCGCCGAGAGTACTGTGTCCAGCGTTCCCTCTAATGCGTTCCTGAGCCTGTGGATTTTGAAGTATTGTCCACGCGGGTTCTGTGTTGATTTGTTCAGAAAAACCCGGCGGAAAAAGCAGGAGGCACGTAGGAGACGAGTACGGAGAGTCGCGAGGGGTCGGGAAGGGAAACGGGGAGGAGAGGCGTCCGGGAAGCAAGAAAAACACCAATGAATGACGCGTTTCCCTCTCTATCTCCCTCACTCGTTTTCCACCGTTATTTTTCCAAGTAGTATTATATTGTGTCCTTTTGGGGTCTCCTCTCTTCAGTCGCTCGTGTTACCTGGCACTAGACTACAGCACCAGGCATGTGATGCATACCAGAGTGCTTTATTTGTCGCACCGTGACATGTGCTTCTCTTAGGTGCTTGTATGATACCTGGTACAAGAATAGGTCGTGAAACGAGGTGCCAACCTGGTACAGGTAGTTCACCCAGTAAATTTTGCTTGTTTTGTAACCCCACGTATATGCGATAGCTGTATTAATAGTACCAGTAGTCCTGTAGTCTAGACTAGTGCTTTATCGTGGCCAGGGGCTAGCTTATATAGACCATGACAATGAGCTGATAATGTGACATCAGCATCAACAGCAACAGCAACAGCAACACAGAACATTATTTTCTCCGCCCTCAGAGAAGCATCCTTTGTACTTCGTAACGTACAGCCTTGCGATCATCAGAGAGAGCCTGTCTTGCGGTTGCGGCATAGAATCCAACGAGGAGTTCGAATGTGATAATACTCCACATCAATCGCTAAGCGCCAAAAGACAAAATAAAAAGGATGCCTGGCACAGCAGCAGTATGAGGTATGGAATTCCCGTGGTGTAAACAGGTATGGGGGGAGATTGTTCAGCAGATATACTTCAGCTTGCGCTATGGACTACATAGACTACGCTTGCATTTTTTCTCTCCAAAGTAGTCTAGTCTATATACTTCACACCTGTTCATGTCGGGAGGTCACAAGCGAATTGGCCAAGCATTGCCCGCGACGCGCAGGCAGCAGCGAGGGCGGCCGATCCGGCAGGAATGTTGAGGTCTTGAGGTATAGCGTACATGGCTCTTTCGATCCCCGTGCGTAGTTGCTTTGGTGTCCTGAGGGCTGCAGTTTCAACTTTTATTACGGCAGCTTGCTTAATGTTATTGTTGAAGCGCCTCCAAAACCTCAATTCGGATTGTTGAGGTTTCCATATCTTTACCCATGTAATGCCGCGGTAAGAAGCCGGGAATCGAACGATTACGGTTGAACGCCCCCAAGAAACGCTTTATGTAAAGGTACGCTATGGTGTAGCATGGACCTAGAGTCCGACTACTGCCACCATGCAGGGGCGCCTTTGGCCTTGCTCTGGTCACTCACACAGGGTAGGGTGCTTGACGGGTTGCTTGAACGCACTATCTTGTGTCGGTTTCTTGCTCGCCAAGTATCTTCTAAACGAGGGGGAAAGCAAAACCTCGTCAAGTGTATGTGATAACGCCGGCCAGGTATGATGAGGGGACACTTGCTAAAAATCATAACGCCGCAGCGGCGGGGGGGAAGGGGATAGCATAACATTTTCTTTTTTTCAGTACCAACAAAAAAAATCCCGAGAACGAAAAAATACATAGAAGTGTGTACCGCGCGGTATTCACCGAAAGCCGTTTTACAGAGTACCGCACCGTCAAAAACCTAATTTCCGCTTATCGCCGAAACATTTGCACCTGATTTTGTTTGGCTGTTTACCGCCAGAAGGTTTTTACCGTCATGACCTTGACCGTTAGTACTGTTTATTTGCCGTTTGAAATTTACCACCCTACGAGGTACCAGGTACCAGGTACAGCATTCCGTTACTGTCTCCTCACCATCTTACGCCGAAATCACATTATTACCGAGGAGTACACCCTGTTCTTCGCGGAATTTCCTCGGGACACTAATCACGGCACAAAACCCGCGGGAAAGCGCAACACGTGAACTTCAATTTCGAAGTTCCCATGGTCCCGTGTTTTTTTTCTCCCCCATTCCCATCCTAACCGGTACCGCGCAGACGTTGATCGCCGCTTTCCGTTCAAATTATTATATATGCTGGTGTTGACTTGTTGTTCCCATCCAACAATTTCGTGGCAACAATCCCGAGGGAAAGCACAACACGCGCATTTCAGTTTCCGATTTCCCAATGGTCCAGACTTTTTCCCCCCTCCGTTCCCGTCCAAACCGGTACCGTTCAAACGTTGATCTCCAGTTTACCTTCAAATCGTTACCATGCTAGTGTTGATTCGTTGATTCGTCTCTTCCGTTCGAAACAGTCCCGTGCAACGATATCGCGGCACAACCCCGCGGGAAAGCCCGACAGGTGAACTTCAATTTCGAATTTCCCAATGGTCCCGTGTTTTTTTTCCCCCCCGTTCCGTCCAAACCGGTACCGCGTAAACGTTCAGCTCCGGTTTCCGTTTAAATTGTTACCTTGCTAGTGTTGATTCGTCTCCCGAAGGTTTCTGAATACCGCGCTGTGCATTCCCGCGGAAGTTTAGATTTCCCAAATTCCAGATTCCGTACAAAGCACATAGTACTGCTTGACCGCTCGTGGCTTCGAGATTCCACGAGGTTGTTCACGGTACTTTTGATCCCACGGGATAGTGTAACGGCATCATACCCCAGTAGCGCAGCGGGCAGATAGAGTGGCCGACATGTAGATTGAAGGCATTTTCCACTTTTTGTTGTATTCAGCACTATCGTTATGTTACTCAATTATATTACTAGGTGAGAGACCCAAATCGTACTCTTACTCTCGCTAAAGCTCAACCACCCACTACCACCCACCACCACCCACCACCACCACCACCTACCAGAAATAGAGGTGAACAAAACATGCAGAGAAAGGAGAGGGAAAGGCACGTCACTGCCGACGGAGCACGACAACCAAACACGGACAACACTCATCACCAATAATATTCATTCGGTGTTCGGCTCGACACCCCAACACTTTGTAGACCTGCTGGAGGCCCCTCCACAAAAAGCACGTGGTAAAACTTCCCGTTCTTCCCATGATACGAAAGACTGCCGACGCGTGTATCTACGAACAACCGACCCCCACCACTCCAGTAAGCTTGCGTATGATCTTCACCTCATCTCTGCCCATACGACGAACGACGATGCATGTACTCCTGAAGAAACAGTTTCGGTTTAGTTTTGCTAGCTATGAATAGTTGGAGCCTACCTATCTATAGAGCCTGTTGAGTCTATCTATGCTTGCGAAAGGTTTCCACTACTGCTGCTGCTGCTGTACACCAGGTACGTTGTAGCAAACATATTCGGACGATCTCCCCCGGCTTCCCTCGTCCTTTACAGCAATACCATTAATATAACCGTAACTTTCTCGTAAACTAAACTAACTTACTGTTGGTCGGCGGCCCGTGCAATATATTACGCACAAGGACTGACACCACCTGCTCGTGCAGCGTAACATCACCGGGCCTTTTTGCACTATTAGCAATAAATGCCGCACACGGCGGAACACTTAATAAAAGTAAACAAAGAGGTGGGACCCTTGCTCAACAAAGCAAACTAAGCAAACTCTTGCAAAAAAAAACATCGAGGACAAAACAACCTACGAGGACAAAACAACCTACGAGGACAAAACAACCTACGAGGACAAAACAACCTACACAACAATAACAAGAGAGGGAATGAAAAAACTAAACACCTTTCTCCCCTCCCCTCAACAATATAATAAGAGGGGCGTATTCGCGCGGAAATGCTCCGATTACTTCATGAGCTTGTCAACGTGGCGTATCCCAAGGCTGTAGGCTGCAAAAATGGTTTTGATTCGGCTCGAGGTTCCAGATAGCAGCTTTGGCCTTCTACCCCGACGATCGTCCAGTACTACCGCTGTGGCTGCTCTCGCGTGGATCACCAAACGACAAAACGGGGAAGCTGCAAATGCAGACACACTTCCTATTAGTGGTGACTGCCTGTATTAGTCTGAAACGAACAGCCGCCCTCAGACGTTCCACACACTAACTCAATAATACCACCGCACCGGTTACGCGGGCATGAGAATCGTCACAAAGCTTATCCCCACCAGTAAAGAGTGCATTCTACAGATCTACCGACTGACGTCTGGTGCGTCACCACTTGTTGCGTGTTTCCCGTCCAACGTTCGATCACAAGGCCAATGGTCTTGTAACAAGGCCAACGGCCTATCACAAGTCTACCTGGCATGACCTAATAACACGCGTGTTTCGTCTGATCAATATCAAAGCAGTCGCAATACCCTCGCTACATTTCCCCCAAGGTAAACAACGCCCGAAGACCTGTGTACTTAGATCCTACGTGAACATTAAGGGCTAAGAAACGAGGCAGTGTGAGGGGATACCACAACACGACGCGCCCTCACAGTTACTCGTTCCTCAAGCTCACGTTTCTACGGCAGCACCTTATCAAGAACGAAACGAGTCCATCAACCGTGGTCCAGAAGGCATCCAGTGGATTTCGAAGCACGCACTCACAAACACACCTGCAGTGCTCCGATCGTTGTTGGGTAAACTTGACATGCGCAACATTAAAGGTCAGCATCACCACCACCCAATCGTCGCTCTCTAGCAGCTCTCCCTTTGGCCACGGGAGTTCGTTCACCGACAACCAGGCGCTAAGCTTGTACCGCACGGTACTCTACAAATGTCAACGCCCACGGTCATCCAAAGAGGTTACGCTACCGTTGCGCACGCCACCCTTCCCTGACGCCCATGAGCTCGAGGCTACAAGCTCCTACGATAACGAAAGGCAGACATTCGCTAGTAATACGTGGGGGAATTTGATACGCTACAGAGTTGCAGCAGAGAAGATGAAAGTTTTTATCGCGGGATGGTGCGTTGATTGTCACATATTTCCTTCTCCGCTACGCAAACCGCTGAACGCTCGGTGCTCTCATTACTTAACGCGTATTATGCCCTGACTAAAAGGAGCACCCTCGTCTGCAATTCGGCCATTTCATGTGTTTCTGCTCCTCCCTCAAACGGCAACAGATGCAGAACAAAATCACGGCACGGGCCGACTTTCTTAGTAGCATGGATCCGACCACCATCACTACTTCAACTACCTCCACCCATCACACCACCATCACCACCATCACCATCACCACCATCCCCACCTCCACCCATCACACCACCATCACCAACACCACCATCACCACCCATCACACCACCCATCACCAACACTACTATCACCACCATCACTACCGCCAACACTACCATCACCACCATCACTATCAGCACCACCATCACTACCATCACTACCATCACTACCATCACTACCATCACTACCATCACTACCATCACTACCACCAACAGCACCACCATCACTACCACAATATCACCGCCAAGACCACCACCACAGCACCACCAAGACCACCACCCTACACCAAGGTACAAGAGGAGAATGCAGATGCAGACACTTCACATCACACTAGCAACCGTCACATCCCGGCAGCAATCCACCACACGAGCAAGCACACGGATGCGCGCACGCTACGAGTACAAACACCTGTTGCACCAACACTCGGAGCATCGCCGAACACGACACACGAGACGAGCGCGAAGCCAGCAACCGCTACCCACCCTCAAGAGACGCATACCACGCGAGCCGCAATCGATTCTACATCGACGCGGGCGCTGATGGTTGCCTCACTTGCGCCCCCTCGGCTTGCTGGTTGGGGCGGTGGCGGCCTTGGTTTGGTGCTGCGTGTTTCGACGTGGACAACGGGAGACGGTAGGCAACCATGGGCAAGGAAGAGGATAGAGGATGGTTAGAGGGAGATGACGAATTACACAGCATCATTACATAGCCAATTACAAAAGTGTATAGAGCGCACGGTACACCGACGCGCAGGCGTGCAGTAAAAAAAATTGTGCGCCAAAAAGGAAGCACCTTTGTCCTACACAACATCCCTCACGTACACAAATCTACATTATTTTTAGAAAATGGATATTTTGCACAACTTTCCTCTCTGTCAGAGAACTCACCTATTGCTCCCCCCCCTCAGCCTTCTTGGTTACCCCTTCCTTCTCCTCTTCGCCGTCTTCTCCCCTCGGCCGTCGTCGTCTCCCCTCTTCCTCTTGCGGCTGCCGCTGCTGCTGCTACCCTCACTGCTGCTGCCGCCGCCGCTGCTGCCGCCGCCGCTGCTGCCGCCGCCGCTGCTGCCGCCGCCGCAACTGTCACTGGTGCTGCTGCCGCCACCATAGCCGCTGTTGCTGCTGTCGCTACCGCCGCTGCTGCTTGCGTTACTCCCACCTGTCCTGGGAGCGAGACGCGCCCGACCTTTCCCCTTGTTGACGTTGTTGAACTGGAGGGAGGGAAAGGGAAGGGATGGGAAGCCACAAACGTCAGCTGTCAACAGGAGATTAATTTCTCATGCAGCGGAGGCCGGAGGGCATAGCGTGGTTACACCAAAGCGCGGAAGGAGGGTGGGGTGCTATGATATAATACCTCGGCTGTGCCGGCCTGCAGTGATCGATCGTCGCAAAGTGAAGAAAGTCGGCGGCCATACTGCACCAAGACTCCCTTTCTCTGTTATCGTCAGCAACCTCGCACCCCCCCCCTGCTCTTCCCCGACAGTCACTCAACCCACTCAGTGGATCTAAGGAATGCCCGCCCGCAAAATGACACACGACTCTCGCACGCGAAATCCCCCTTCGTCTCCCCCCCCCCCTTCGTCTCTTATTTAAGTCAACCTCACCTTCTCGTTCCCCTCCTCCTCCTCCTCCTCCTCCATGATGATCGTGGAAGCTCGACCTTCACTTCCACCCCCTCCCCCACCCTCTCCACTCCCTCCCCCCGTCCCTGCCCCCGCTCTCATTCCCCCCCCCGCCCCAGCGTCCACCTCTCCCCTGGATGTGGCAGCTGCCGAAACCGCTTCTGCAATACTTAAACGTATCGCAGTTCGGAGATCCTCGTCTTCTTGACCCTCTGCATCGGCCTCCTCAACGTTCCCAGCTCCATTCCCCCCCCCGCCCCATGATCCAGACCCCCCTCCCACCTCCATACCGCTGGATACGGCCGCTGGCGCAGACGCCTCCACCAAGCTTAACCGGATGGCGGCTGCCATGTCTTCCTCCAGCTGCTCGGCGGCCATCACCTCGAAATCTTGTGCGTCTTGCTGCTGGCGGAGCTCCTCCATAGCCTTGTCCGTGCCAGGTAGAGAGCAGAGGGGCAAAAGGAGTATGCGGGGGGGGCGTTAAGTGGGAGCGGTGGCGAGGGTGGAGCAGGTGGGTGTTAACTCAATTCTTCAGAACGACTTGAAGGTACTCTACTTACAAGCGTTAAACTGCGGTGTATGATAGTTGTAGTACATCACCGACGAATCGCTCAGGGAAGAGCAACCGCGACCGGTTAGCAATATTGTAACTCATACTGTACCTTGGTAGAAGCAACTGAAGCATCCCCAAAAACGTACCCGTGGTACTATTGTAGATGTTTGATATTAGACTGTCTACCACACGGTACCGCCAACACCGACAAAACAAGCACAAGGGGTAAAGAGCGACCGCAAAATCTTAAACATGAACGCTATCTACCCCGGCCGAATCACCTTCTCCGCGGACGCCACCGCCAGCCTAGCCGTCACGTTCTTCTCCGGCTGTTCCATCTTCCCCGCCACCTTCACGGTTACATGACCCGCGACGGCGTTGTCGCGTGACACTCCCATCCCTGATGCCGTCCTCGATCGTGGGGCGCGGGCGGCGCCAATGGCCCTTGCTGCGGTCGCACAGGATGCCGCCTTTAAGCGCGGAGAGGGCAGGGCGTCACCCCACGCCCGGAGGAAAAACGGGAGAGTTCGGGACAGAGGAGGGGGGGGCAGGAGAACGGGGAGGGGGGGCAGGGGCAGGGGGGGGGGGGGGGGCAAGGGACGGCGGGACGGGGAGGGTGGAGGGAGGGGAGGGGAGGTCACAATAACGACTTGTTCTCCGCTACTATTATATTCACGTATAGCCGGTCACAATCATTTCTAATTTAGTGCCGGTGGCATGAAAAGTGCCGGCATATCGGGCTATGAACAGCACATGCCGACACTATTGGGAGCCCCCCCACAGCATTGAAATGGAACGGATTCCACCACAGCTTTTCAATATTTTTCCCTTTCTAGACACTTGTAATCCACCAACGACGCTCAGTAACCATGCGGTATTTCGACTCTAGACGTGTGCTCCGGCAAACCGAATCAGAATTCCGGTAGCCGGCGGGTCAAACTCGGACTGAAACATCGGTGGCGGCTGTAGGTTCTACCTGAAACCAACGGGTTATGGGGTTCGCGGGTACAGCTGTGGTAGAAATCTCAGTTTGTTTTGCCCAGAGGGTGATCCCGTCATTTCTTGTTTGCTCTATCTTTATTTTTAGGTAGAATATATTTCTGCCGCTTCGTGTTTGAGGAGCAGCAGCAGTAGCGGTATTGATGTGTTTTTCAGAGGGTTATTTCTTCTTTTCGTTTAGTACACATTACGTGGGGTTATCTTGTTGTTATTTTCTTACTCTGAATAAACCTTAACCGTTTCAACGTTTAGGAGCAGCTGCAGCACCACTGAAATTGCTTACATGCCGGTGTATTTCTGTGTACAATACTCGAACAATGCAAGGGGCATATGCCTGAGTTCAACTCTTACAATTCCTCCTAGGACAGGGTACGTACGATCCGTCAATCTCCGATCACGCATGCCAACCATGAACACGCGTTAACCAACACCTGGTCTACGAGATCTGCTCTCAATAACGGATCTTCATATTGGTTCACGTTCGGCAATATCGACCCCGAACGCAACCGGGAGCCCAGGGTCCTGTACGAGAACGATCCAAGCTTCCCTTTCTCACTCTAGAAAAAATTTCCCTCGCTTAACGCGAGAGAGGTTTGTGAGGCCCCTCCTTGCCACATGTACCGAAGAACAAGCGACTCTCGGCCTCGGCCAACACCCGTCCAAGACCAAGTCAAGGCCGACATAATCGGAGAAGCGACCTTCATATACACACCTATACTGTATATGTACGTCATATACATACCTATACTGTATATGTACGTGGACAACACGATCCCAGCGTCGCAGCTGGACGTACCCATTTACCCTCGACCCAAAGCCTATCCCCACACCAATGACAGGCGTCACTATGATAAAATATCCCCTTCAAGCATTTTTCAGGCAGCACCGACTGGACAGCCGGACGGTTCAGTAGTGTATCTAAAATGGCCATGCCTCACCTTGCCACACTCTTTCTTTACACCCAGTTCACACGAAGCGCGTGCAACACGGCCGCCGCTGCTGTTGCTGCTGTTGCTGCTGCCGCCGCTGCTGTTGCTGCCGTTGATGCTGCTCCTGCTGCTGCCGCCGCTGCCGCTTTTGCTGGTGCTGTTGCTGCTGCCGCTACCGCTACCGTTGCTCTCGCCCAAGGCGATAAAGCCAGCCGCCGACATAAACAGGTCGGCTACCCTCGCGGTCCTTCGCCGCTTGGCGTTAGCCTCCTCAATGTCTTTAGCGATGCGCTGCTTCTCATCGGGAGCACGTTTCATTTTTCTTCCTGTTCGGGCACAAGGCGGGTTGGACGGATCGGACGGAGGTAGAAGGGGGGTGTTGGGAAGCGAGGATGTCAAGAGACGCCAAGCACACTAATAACAAGTGGCTGTGACATCGTTACGTCAACCCCTTTGGGACTTCAGCGGGAAAAAATGTCGGGAAAAATGACGATCACATACAGCATTGGCCACACGTAGCAACTCGCTGCTACCCGGGTAGGGTGCACGTTCAAAGTGCGAAGTACGGAGCTGTACGACATGCCCGCAGCATGCTAATACTCAAACCATATACTGCTGCACGCTTGTTCTATCGTGTTAATAGACGCTTGATAACATCGTGGTGCAATCGTCGAATTATTGGTCGCTATACTTGAATCAAGATAGAATAGTCCCAAGAGGGTTAAACACGTACAAAGTATACCTGTGTTGGTAATACGATACCTGGTATTATTAGTATTACACAGGGGAGCTTCGTCCCGGCGGGCTGCCGGCCGCCTTGGCTCCGCGCATGCCCGTAATTTTCGAGGATGCATTTTATGTATTATGAGTATAGGATAATAGGTAAATCGAGGCTGTACATTCGACAGTACTGCCAAGGGGTACAGTACAAATAACTTTGTTAATCAGGTGCAATAAACCACAGCAACAAATTGCGTCACCCGGCACACGATGACGAACAGCAGCAGCAAGCAGCAGCAGCAACAGCGGGACATAGCAACACTGAGAATCAGCACGAGCAGAAATACGTGGCGGGCAGATACAGATATACACGTACGTCGTACAGCAGCGTACAACAGTACGATATAAACATGTTGGGTCCAGGTGCCCTGCTGTGAACCACACACGGTGCCTACGTAACAAAAAGAAGAGATGAAAAAACGGTACACACAAAAAAAAAAAAGGGAAGCGCTCCGGCCGGAGTTGAATCTCCGATCGCATACCCAAAAGGGACGAAAGCTATTTTCTAACCACACGTCGTTTGTGATATCCTTCCCCCCCCCAATAAAAAACAGGGCGGGGACAGGATAAGCAAACAGTTTTATGTAATATATGGAAGACGCGTAATGAGCGCCCAAATGTTGGAAGTGTCTCTATTAGGAGTAGGAACGGTGCTCCGTCTCGAAAGACATGCATGGTCAATGGTCAAATGGCTGCGGAAAGCAACGAATGAGTACGCCCCCCCCCCCCCGAAAAAAAAAAAAAGGATGCGCTCCGGTGGGAATTGAACCCCCGACTGCATACTCGTACTCAAAAGGGACGCAAGCCACTTCCTAACCACACTAAGTAGGTTGCGTTGCATGATCGCTATAAAAAAAAAATCTTCTGCGGGGTTTGAACCCCCGGCCGCGTACCCAAAGGGACGCAAGCTACTAGCTTACCATGAGTTGTTTTACATGATGGAAGAATGATTCTTACGTATAGATAAAAATAGACGATTTGATATTTTGACCCAAAAAGCAAAAAGGACATCCCCCGAAACTGACCCTCAGGGGACAGGCCGGGTCGACATACACACACCCGTATACAACGACAGCTTGCGCTGCCGGGGTTGTAACGAAGACCCCTGATAGGGACGGCTCACGCTATACCTACAATGGGACTCGAAGGGTGCGCCAGCTAGCGCTGGGCTGCGAAAGCAACTGAGTTAAATCGACACACGACGCGTATGAAAATACGCGGAAGTGTGGTGAGCTAAAGCTTTATTTTTCCCCATCCGCCGGAGGATAAAAAAAAAAAAAAAAAAAAAAAAGACATCCCCGGCAGGAAGAAGACGTGACCACGACCAACGCCGATCCCGGCAGGGTCGGGAGAGTCGAGCAAGGTGAGGCACGTCCAGGAAACAGCGCGCCGAGAAGTGGACCTCAGCTCGAGTTACTTCGAAGACGGCTCAACACCTGGTCCAAATCGGAGCCGTCGGCTGCTCTCGTGCAAGCACCAACATATTCATACATGCATTTATGTATGAAATACCGTTGACATCGTTCCTACTGCTCTATCCTACCGACCGCGAAAGAAAGCGGAACATGACTGATTTCTATCGATTTGTAGGTGAGGTGTATCGTTCCGCAGTGAATGCTGCGTTTTACGAAACAGGAGGTCGAGCAATGTAAGAAGCTCACCACGAAGGGCTGTTTTGAATTCGTAAACGGCAAATCATATGACAGAACGCCTCCCCCAAACATGGTTGAAGCTACCGACAGCAGTATGATATGATACATGACTACTAGACACCAGGCAGCCGGTCACTCCGGTGGTCTAGCGGTTACCCTCGAAAGCTACTACGAAGAGTCGGTTCTGGGGTTCGAATCCCACGTGGGTCGGACACTTGAGTTTATTAGCAAAGTAAAAAAATAAAAAGGAATCACCTGCTGAGAGCGCCTACTCCAGCAACGTGGGCTAACAGCGTGGGTACAGATTGAATTCGACTCGAGTCGACGAGGGAAGAATGGGCTGAGTTATATCACGCGATAAAAATGAAAGCACGTATGATATGCTATGTACCGTAGTGGGGAGGGGGGAGAACAGCCTGGTTGTTGACTCTGGATCTGAGTTATGTCTGCAGACGGAGAAAACTAAAAATAAAAAGTGGAAAAAAAATAGACGGGATTAAAAAAAAGGAGAAAAAAAGGCACCAGTACAAGAGTGGTGGTCGCTCTATAGCGCCGGTTGAGAAGTTGAATAGTGTCGGTTGCCCGCTATAGTGGTCGCCCCGGTGGCGTATCAGGTTATCCTTGGGCCTGGTATGGGTCAGTTTCGTGAGTTCGAGCCCCGCCGAGTGCATACTCGTATAAATTCGTTGGGACTTTTGCTTGTGCACAAATTGACTTGCGGAAAGCGCGAGAGCGTGAGTTAGCAACACTCGATGAAAAATCGACGAGCAGTGGGATGGCTGAACCCTATGCGCGATAAAAATTGAAGGCAAGAAACCGGGGGGGAGAAGGGACGACACCTGTGACCACGGCTTGTCCAGAAGCTGGAAAGCAGAAGTGTGATAATACAGAAAAAAAAAAAAAAATATATATAGCGCCTATGAAATCGCTTAGCACAAACGGAGCCCGCAGTAGTGGCAGTGTGCGGAGCAGCGCTGGTTGCCGTTATTGCGCCGGTATTTCCGGCTGGCACATACAAGGTGCCGGCGCTATATTATAGAGGAGTACTAATCTATATGAAATTATGCTTGACTGTAAGCCCCGCCCTTCTCTCACACCAGGTACTTCGCGTTTCTTTTTACTTTTCGCTTCTTCAAGTTTGTTTAATCTTTTTTCTCTTTTCTCGCCTGTATTCTGTCTGGTTATCTTACTGTAGCTGCTGCCGCTAATCTTACAATTAATACCGGCTTGTATTTTGTAGTTTGCCTCCGTTCCGCTTTTCGAATTGATCATGCTTGGCACCGGATGGCCAAACTTCCTTACCGTATTCGCGACGACGAATATATTTGTCTCGTAGTGTGATATCACAGAGCTTATATCTCTGTACGATAAAGATTAGGCACGGACACTGGGAGTGCGTGCTGGATGTCGATGGAAATATACTGTACTGTAGAAAGAACGGTCTCATGTGAAAGGTTTCTGGAAAATGCTCGGGCAATGAGATTCGTATTCATAATGTTCGAACATCATCGTCATCACACCGGGGGGTGTTTGGCCAGGGTATGCATGCTGCCGGAGTTGCCCCGCAATCCTTATCGTAGTGCACTACCAGGTATACAGGAGCAGCAGAAGCAGCAAGCAGCGGCAGCAGCTTCCCTTCTCCCCGTGGTACGTAGCTGTTTCGACAATTCAAAATTTACGCGCGCATTCCATCATCCCCATGTCTAGGTTGTAAACTAGAGCTTGGGGATTGTTGATCAGTGTTGGTCCGAAGGGGTTTTGGCCGCCTGATTCTTTCGTAGAGCAATGGAGAATAATGTGTACAGGAGCAGCAGAAGCAGCAAGCAGCGGCAGCAGCTTCCCTTCTCCCCGTGGTACGTAGCTGTTTCGACAATTCAAAATTTACGCGCGCATTCCATCATCCCCATGTCTAGGTTGTAAACTAGAGCTTGGGGATTGTTGATCAGTGTTGGTCCGAAGGGGTTTTGGCCGCCTGATTCTTTCGTAGAGCAATGGAGAATAATGTGTGCGGCCAACGTCAAAATGGGGGTTGGTCACACTTCGAGCTGACATGTCGCTCGTCACTTCGTAAGGACATTCGAGAAGGCCATGTCTAGGTTGTAAACTAGAGCTTGGGGATTGCTGATCAGTTTCGGTCCGAATGGGTTTGACCGCCTGATTCCTTCGTAGACCAATGGCGAATAACGTGTGCGGCAAACGTCAAAAAGGGAGTTGCTCACACTTCGAGCTGACATGTCGCTCGTCACTTCGTAAGGACATTCGAGGAGGCAATCTGTAGCAATAGATAGAGTGAGAGCACAGCTGCACATGTTTGGATGCTTCAACAAGCGCCCCATCCGATAGACTTGCTGCAGGTACGGTACGGACAGATACCCGAACTTGACGTTGTGGTTCTCTTGCGTAGAGTACAGCAAAAAATTCAAATACCGTACGTGCACGATTGAGATTTTGAAATGTTCTCTCCCGCCATCGAGAGCGAGAATGCTCCATCCGAGCAGTGCCAGATGGCACACAAAGAACGTCTCGGGATGCACTCCCCTTCCCCCACGGAGCAGTGCCGCTACCCTGGAACGCAGGAAAGCTCATGCAGCAGTGGGAGTGGGGGGCAAGCCGACTCCGTATAGCGCAAAGCCGAATGATTCCTCACCTCTTGCTCTTTCTTAGCCTTCACTCAAAACCTCAACAAGAGCAGGGTCGACCTCAGATCGGGAAAGATCGCGAACGACCCAGGCGCTCCCTTCTTCTGCCGACAGAGCCTGGAGCTACCGCTGGCGGCGCGGACCCCAGGGGTAGACACGGGCTTGCTGCGACGTCGCGAGTCGGGCAATGAGAGAGAGGAGCACAAGAGCACAAGCCAAAAAGTGAGCGGGCTTTGAAGCGCGCGCGACCCGTTCGACGTTCGGGTCACTGACGATACAGAAAATCCCGGTGGAGAAAGCGAAATGGTGTAGGAAACCTTTCCCGGTGGCTTCGAAAATCGGAAAATCGGAAAATCGGATACTGTTTTTTGTCATGGCCATCCGAGTAGCACATGCATTCGAACAATGGCTCGCTCCCATAGCCCTTGTGGGCCCCAGGTATAGCGACCTACCAGATACCTGATATAGAAAGGGCGAGAAAGAAGGTCTGGCCAACCGTCTAGGAAGAGAGTGCGGCCGTAAGTGCAAGTGTCATCATGCTGTTCGCGTGTCGTACTTCGGATACATGACATCCCCTACCTTGCTAGCGGTCCGGGTTGAGTCGTATGTATGGCCGATGCCGTAACGGTCAGTTTCCTTCGGCCATTTTTCCCTCTGAAGTCCCAAAGGGGTTGTAGCTCCCGTGCTTATGCTCCGGGAGACAGCGCGATTGTATTATATAAAGCAGCGTTGTTACGGGTATTTGATGCAGTCCTTCTGGATGGAGTGCGACGAGAGCAGTAACATGAACCGATTCGATTTCGACTACGTATAATTATTATAAAAATTAAAATACACTCCAGCTGTGAGATCGAAGATTTCGTCGAAACTCATCTTTGCAAGCTGTGTGTGATACTCCTACGTATAATTATATCACACCGTCATCGTATCATACTTTCTACCCATCGTCGACGTCCAGCACAACCAGTGTCCATGCCGATTACTTCTTCACCCTTGCTTGAGAGATGCCAGCTCCGTCGTCTCGAACTATGATACTAAAAAAACATGTAATTAGTCAACATAATGCCAAGCGTATGCCAGATACCTGGTACAGCAGTGGTGCAACAAGTATCATAGTGGTCCAGGGGTGGTCCAGTAGTGGTCCAGCAACGGTACAGTATCTATCTGGAGTTCTTGAAAATAACAGCCTTCCCCTCGTGATTAATTATCACCCTATTTCTTACTTATTGATATTTATAGCAACATGTAGTGGGCGTACTACGTTCTACCGTCGTGCCGGTGCTGGTATACAACAACGCGAAAGATACACCGCTTATGGGAAGGATTTCAGAGCTACGTACATGTAATTTTCTCCAAACAAGAGGAGCACACACACCCAACAAGACTCTCAAAATGACTCGCAGGGTAGAGCCGTACGTAGAGGCAATACATACAGCAGCATAAGTATTACTGCAGTACCCAGTACACAATCAATGTGGCTGAAAATCGGGTCGTCGACGACGAACCTGCCTATCATGTCCATGATACGAGATTACACGACTCGCACTGCTGTTGTACTGCTGCACTCCTCGTAGACTGACAGTAGACTAGACTAACGACGTCTCCGACACACAACACACGACACCACGACACCCCCATCGCCTGCGAGTACGAGTACAGCAGTATCGCGGCGCATTCGATTGAGGGCTGAGGGATGAGGCATGAGGGATCGAGAGATGAGGATGAGGGAATGAGTGATGATGGGAGCGAAAAAATGCGGCGCAATAACAAACCGAGAGGAATACAAAAGCATGCGGAGTCACGAGTGCAAAGGATAGCTCTCACCTGCGTTCGCGGTCTCCTCTCACCACCACTGAGCGACCGACATAGTGGCGAAGGCCTCGCCATGCCGGTTTGTCGGTTCGTCGCGTCTGCGATGCTCGCGCGGACCCTAGCTGCCGAGCGCTCATCAAGCGCTGTGATACAGATCACAGCAGGCATAACTTATTATTATGCCATTTCGCCAAACGAGCGGAGAGCGAAGAGCTACATATACTCGCACGACGACACACAGCAGTGCTGGATGATTGCGCCCACGATACCGCAGAAGAGCCCCCCACCACTACCGCTGCTGTCCCCATGGCACGAGCTCGTGGCAGTCCTCGGTTGTCGAGCTCTACAAGTTGGGATGCCACTCGTGCCTCGTGGTATGACACATCCATGATGTTGGAAGGAAATTAAAATTTCATCTCCTTGCTTCTCGTCTTTTTGGCAATATTGGTTGCGCTACACCGTCGTATGTGGTCACCCGAGGGGTCGAGCACCGACAACTGGCCAGTGCTGTTCAGTTCAGCGACCGGCAGTACCCAGCACCGTTTGTATCAGCCCCAGCAGCAGGTTCGAGGGATACGAAAGGACACAGGGAAACCCAAGGAAGTATTTCGGACTTCGAGTCGAGCCAATCAAACTAAAATGGAAAACTGGTTGTTGCGTTGTTTGTCCACGTCGGCCGTCGGCCATTTGTTTCCGGCGGATCTTGGAACAGAAGTTGCACGCATGCATGAAAGGTAGCTAAAGCTTCATAATTACGCAGTCGTCGCGTCACCGGTGACCAGATTACGATTATTCTCAAAGACAGCGATACGCGGATTAATTTACCAAAACCCACTGCCACACCCCACCTCTTTTCTAAGATGCAAATATCGTATTATTAATAGCTCTAGCCTCCCACGTGGGAGCGGAGGCTATACAAGTATGATGAAGCCACCTCTGCAGGAACGTCAAAAAATGGCCACAGGAAACGAATCCTAAAAAGGAACCATAACTGGTGAAATACCGGCAGCATTTTTAGGATCCCCACAACAACGGCACGGCGAGGCTGGCGGGGGGGAGTGGAGGGGCGGAAAATTGTCGTCGAAATCGGGGCAACACAACAAGATACAACTGCCACACCACCAATATCCCCAGCGAGGGGGGTGGGGGGGAGAGGGGAGGGATACCGCACGATTATATTAAAGTAGCACCCCCTGGTTGTCTAGCTCATCATCATGCAGCGAGTTTCGTGTTATATATAGTTACTTTATTTAGTAGTGTCGTTGCCAACCGAGGCAGGTGTGGGGGGCAGGAGGGGCGAAAATGTGTCGTCGAAAATGGCACAGTATAAAAAATACAATCTTCCCGTGCTTTAGTATGCGGCAGCGCCATCCACCGTCGGCATTTCTAAGCGGCCGGGGGGAGGGGGGAGGGGGGGGGGGGCGGAGGGGGGAAGGGGGGAACGGGGGGGGTGGGGGGAAGGGGGCACGTCATGCCCAAGAGACTGAAGTCTGGGTTTGGCCATTATCGTCTTGAAAGTTGTGGGCCTTCCAATGGCCGTCACAAGATAGCGTAAGACTGCCCAAACTTCTTCGCCATGTTGCGTTCTCTCCCCAGTGCCATTTGATGATGCACTTGATACCCTCTATGAGCCCAATGCTGTCTTTAGTCAGTTTGTAGGGCCTGCTAGTATGACATTTTTTTTCCCTTTTCCTTTCCTTACTTCCTCTTCTTGCCTTGCTTTTTCTTGCTTCTCTTTTCTTTTCTTTTCTTTCCTTTCCTTTTTCGTTTGCTTTTTTCGCTTTCTTCTCTTTTCTTTCCTTTCCTTTCTCTTCTTACTTGTTCTTTGTTCCTTTTTTCCAATTGACTTGCGTCTGTCGTGCGTATGCGTAGTGTGATATATACTACACTCCACCCTCTCTTTACTCACTGATTGTACGGCTTACCCCAGGATATACATGATAAACTGATGTATTATTTCCAAAACCGTCACATTTATCCCCTCAAAATAATGTATAGTTTCCAGGCACATATTGAGCTGCCCCCCCCGCCCCCCCCCCCCCCCCCCCGCCCAACCCCCTCCCCCCCCCCCCCCCCCCGCCCCAACCTCCCCCCCCCCCCCGCCCCCAATAATATACTGGTGCCAAAACCGTCAGATTTATCCCCCCGAAAGGATTTATAGCTTACATGCACAAATTGCCCCTTTTCCCCCCCCCCCCCCCTCCCCCCCCCCTCCAAACCCGCTCGCTTTTGATCAAAACCAGGCCCCCTTTCCCTTCACAGCTGTCAGATTTTGTCCCCCTCAGAAACGGGTTTTATAGTTTCCGCGCACAGACTGACTAAAATCATCCTGTTGACCCTGATAGATCTACACTGTAGTTGTGAGGGGAGTCGCCGACCTATATCCTTAATGAGGACACACAACTCGTAATGCGCGCGATCGGAGTATCACACACAGCTTGCAAAGATGAGTTTCGACGAAATCTTCGATCTCACAGCTGGAGTGTATTTTAATTTTTATAATATACTACGTGTAATATATACGTGGTAGTCTTTCTTGGGTGCCAAGCGGTATAGTCGGTTTTTCCCAGGCGCGAGTAATGAGACGTATGCACCGGTATAGACCTGGCACATCGTAGACTGACTCCCGATTTTACTTTTTTTATATGTGTCTGGTGGAGGCACGAATTGCGTCAGCTGTGATATATGCGTGTACCACCTTGGGTTGTTTGTGTTTTTCCCTAGGGTATTCCTCAGCTCCAGAGTGACTGGAGCCTGTCCTGTGACCACGGACTTGATTGTGCGAGTTAATGTGAGAACAACAACAACAACAACAACAACAACAACAACAACAACAAGTAAGTGTACGGCTACTCGTATGAATATGAGCGGCCACACACAGCAGTCCCTTCATCATCAACGCTCGGCGATGAGGGGGGGGAGGGTCGGCAAGTACCGCGCGAGTTTAACGGAAAAGGGCGAAAATGCCGAGTGGAGCATTACATAAGGCAGCACAAATAGGACCTGGCTAATAAACCTAATCTCGTCGGGAAAACCATTGTCACACGGAAACGGATAGTCATACACGAGAAACGAACAGACCCCGACTAAAAGCTGAGAAAAACGGGAGAAGGAAGATCATGCGAGACCTGAAAACCCCTTAACAATGAAAAAAGATCGAGCGCTGCAATGGCGATGCGAAAGTCAGTCAACCAGCCTCTGTCTCTGTCTGCGCCTCGAGATTCGTCTAGTCTATGCCTGGATCCCCGCACAAGTCGGGCTACCTGAATACCATGGAATTAATAACTATTAATAGCTGGATTTGCACACGCCAGGAACCCCATATTTTTGCTTTCTTCATTCATTTGCCGTCCTCTCTCGGTCCTCATGTTTTTCTCTCTGTTCGCAAAATTACACCCGTACTGCCGATGAGAGCGTGACATCCCCAACAAGCACACAGCACAAGGCATTCTTGGCAATATGCAATCGCTAGTTGCGTCAAATCATAGGCCTCTTCTTTCTGACCGCTTCGCGCTTATCAATAGTTAGTTGCATTCTTCCTTGCGCGAGCGTAGCGGGCGGCGTCAGCCGGCCGCGGAGCGGAGCCCTTGCAATCCCCAAAACATAAAGAATGCGGATAGGCGGACAGACAGACAGGCGGGCAAATCTGCCTTTACCAAATTGGAGACAAACAAACTGAGAGATACAGTCTAGGACTACAACGAACGGCAGAAAAGCAGAAGTAGCTGGAAAACGATGTGATAACTAAATATCGCAATAGTGCCCGCATGATACAGTATACAGTAGTTCTTCACACTGATCGCAAAAATGTGAAGAACAGTAGTCTACTCGTGGGCCTGAATAAAAAAGCCATCAAAAGAAGCCGAAAACCGGCTCTATCCATTCATCCATCGAAAGCATGCATGCACTGCTAGCGTCATTTTCCTGCACTCGCTTCCGAACAAGGTTAGATATTATTCAGATGTTTGTCATCCCACCAGGTGCAGACTATTTTCTAAAATAATTGTTTGTTTTGTGTTCGTCGTCCCATTCGCGTGACCTAATAGTGCCACCGCACATTCTCACATACACGATTTTCCGCCTTGCTTTCTTGTTTCCATCAATCGGTTAAGCTTTCCCAACACGCGTGTACCAACTACCCTCTCTCCTCTCTTCTCAGTTTTCAGCCGTGTAACCGCAGACCGCCAGCCTGGCCGTGCATCGCTAGCGCTACACCATGGCGTAGCTGGACTTTCCTTGTGAACCGAGCCGGCCGGCTGAGTACAACAACAGCAAATGGTTTAACCTCCACTCATGAAAATATCAAACCTTTGTTATATTTTTTTCCGACTCCAATCGACGCACCACTCGTCGATCAGGCTTGAAAAAATAGAAAAAAAGACACCACACAAACAAACCATCAATCTACGCGCAACGGGAGTTCACTTTGCGACGCCAGACTTCTCACCCCATACTCCATCTCTCGCGGTTTTCTGTCTCTGAAATCCAACGACCATTGCTAATACCCCGCTGCCGCTCAATTGCGCCCCACACCAAAAAAGCGTTGTCCCGTGTCGTGGTTTATCAATGACCACGTACAACGCTAGGCTGGGCAAGCGCCAACGAAACCAGTGCTCTCTGCCTTGCCTCCTGCGGTAGGCGTACCTAATCAAAACTGCCAATACAAACACATAAAAGCCCTTCCCCACCCCCACCCATCCAAATGTGATCCCCAAGGCATACGAGGCGAACCGAATATTGACGCCCCCAGCCCACGCACCCCCCATGCCGCACGGCTACTACTTTACTTGAGCTTTTCTAGCAGAACGTACTCTTGTCTGCTGGTGCATCTACTTCTAATGCTCATCGCAGCTTTGATCAATGACATCACGGTTACTCTTGTTTCATCTTTCATATTTGACTCAAGAGGCGAACAAAAAAGCCTCCTCCAAAATGCTCGCATCTTCAGCGAACCTGTCCTGTTTCCGTGCAGGGGGTTACCTGCTTATGTGAGGCGTTCTACAAGGTTGGTATAATGTAACGCCAACAACCCACCCAGGGGAACGTCAACAACTTGCACAGGGCAAATTTTCTACCTCAAGTGTATTTGCTATAACCTCCAGCATTCCCAATCGCCCTTTTCATATCACTGGCGAGGAATCGCGGAAAAAAAAACACTCCTTCAGGGAAATGACGGAAAAACCACAACGCATGGGTTTCCTACTCTCTTAGCACATGACAACTCTTCCATATATTCTATGCATACGAAACTGCGAAACTACATCCACCAAAACAAACCAATCTACCCGCCGCCGCAGATTCAAATTTCGGGAACGCCAGGAACGACCCTAGCTACCCGCCCCCCCCCCCCACCCCCATCCCCTTCCCAATCCTTTCCCCAACCGCAGTCTCTGGACGTCCAAAATCAACTGTTTTTTTTAGGCATTTCACGAAAACCAGCCCAGTCTTCGACGCGATCAACCTATTTGAACTGCACTGGGCGAAAGGGCATACCACCAGGAGGGCACAGCCCACGAATTGAAATAGCAGCCGGTCTTCTTGCAAAATCGAACCTAAAAAAACTCAACAGACGAAACGACGAACGAACGCACGTATGGCGTGCAACTCTACCGTACAGGCTTGTTTGGAAAACAACGGGAGTGTACTGTCTACCGGACAAAAAAAAACAAAGGTCCCGCTGTCGAATGAACCATAAACCGTCCCCAACACTCCTTTCGACAAGCAAAGGTAGCAAAGTATCTCCCCCCGCACCCCATTCTTCAACAAAACTAAATGACAGGCACTACGGATGGACATGACGCAAGCTGCGCTACTCCCGGTGGGCGCGCCATTAATCAAACTATTCCCAAGCGAAATGTGTCCTGCATGCTGCTGCTGCCATGCTGCCATGCAGCCCTTTTTTTGGCCGGCGATTGTTTGGTCGGCCCGGCCACCACCTGCCTTTCGTTCGCGCGCGTATTCCGAAATCACGACACCATTTCCCCTCTCGAGACAGCAAAAACGTAATCCTGCTTTTATTTCGCTAGAAGGAATAATGTCACCTCGCTATAATACCCCTTGATAACACACAAAAAAAAGTGGACGATTGGAGAGGCAATCGAGCGGGCTCTCTCCAACCGATGTTAACTGCACCGCATCTTCATCGAAAAAGTGTTGTTCCTGCCCGCCTCCTTATGGTGCGCCGCCACAACCCCCAACAAAACGAAACATAAAACATGGGATTAACACTGGCTTGCACCGCCATCATCTTCGTGACCAGTGGAACAGATCTTGCCAAGCGGAACAGGGTCGCTCGCCTATTTTTACGAAAGGAGCTTAACATTGCCACCGACGTACCATCAACAACTGAGGGGTGCATCTCCGCACAGCCCGCCAAATAAAACAATTAGATTTATTACTCCTGCCCGTCTCGTTGCGGTTCGCACGAAACCGGTTCACACGAAACCATAACCGTGTCCCCCTCGTCGATGGGGGCTGGCTTCTCTTGGTGACCAACCTCTTCGGCTTCGTAGGGCACATGCTCCGGCTCCATGGCGACGGCCGGAGGAGCCTTCGGTGGAGGAACTTGCTCTCTCGTCCAGTGGAGGGGGGAGTGGACGGTCCTTACGCGTACTTCTCCGGAATTGTCCTACAACAAACAAAAAAAAAAAAAAGGAGAAAAAGTAACAGGTGGAACATTGGATATTAGAAAAAAAACACGGAAAAAAAAAAGTAAAAGCTGATAATTGACCGCTCAATCGGTCGAGCTTCCAGCTGAGGTATTTGAAATAGTTCTTTATTAATACATGAGCAGGCATCCCGTGCCCGTAGGCAACAGCGAAACAGGTGGGTGAAACCGTCCGCATGTTTTTTTAGAGACGAAACAGAAAAAAAGCATTAACTAGGGTGGAGCGAGTTCGCGACGCCGATACTACGGATCATATGAATGCACCCCCGTTTCGGAGGAATACTACTTTAAATTAGTGTGGGATCATTTTGGCAGAGGTAAAAGGGCTAACCGCGGGCATCTGCTGCTCGTGAGATATTGCAACACCAATGCGACACCAATGGAGCTATCAAGCATCGTGCCGGCCGTCACTAAAGACGAGCGCAAGGCCATCAGATTGCACGTACGAATTCACGCACTCACCCTTTCTCGGAGCTCGAGCGCCGTGGATCGCCGCAAAGCCGCGACGAGAAGAGACATGTCGCTCGTCATACACCTCACTCGGTTGAACACCATGATCTGAAATAGAAACGCAAGGCGGAGAAATCGGAATGAGGAATATATGGTTGTGCGGTGCCGAACAAAAATTAGCTAACAAAACATGGCTAACAAGAGACTGGCTCTGCGGAAACAACCCGTGTTTGACCCTAACCCTGCTACCCTGGGGTTTGACTCTGCCAGACTCCACCTATACGGCGGCACAGCGACGCGAATATCCGTGCGAGTTTCTAAAGGGCGCATATCCTATGCGACCATGGCATCCCCATTAAAACTATGGCCGTAGAACAAACTCGAGAACAAGATTGCCCTTTCAGAACGGCCCTTGGCAACCTTCCAGGAAGAACCTCCAGAACACAACGAATGCACCAACCATTGCAAAGCCCACCGCCATCACTATTTTGGCGTAAACTCCCAACACGAATTTTCAGGATATTCGACCACTGCACCTCCTGCTGTCATTAATCTAGAGACGCGCGAAGGCATACACACACTGACGCACCTTCGACACCGCGACGAACCCCTCGCTGTCCATGAGACCCCTCAAATACGCGTCGTTGACGAGATTGTCCGCGGAAAAGTAGTACTCCACCTGCCAGCAGAGCGCGCCCATCAGGGCCTCGAACGCCTCGCCCGCTTCGCCGCTACCACCGCCACCACCGCCAGCTGTCGGAGAGTACCCCACGGGAGACCCCTGACCAAACACAACAGAAGAACTGCCGCCACCACCACCGCCGCATCCGTCCTCGCTCGGAAGCATCACCAGTGGGGGGAAATGGCCCTGCTGTTGCTGCTGCTCTTGGGGTGACTGCAACACCACAACCTGCGGCGGCTGGAGCACCGCGGCGCCGGGCGAAAACTGGCCGCTACTGCCACCGCCGCTACCGTCGTTACTACCGCCATTGCAGCCATCGTCAACAACGGCAGGCATGCCGGGCGCGTCGTAATTCCCTTCGACGACCTGGAAGTGCGGGGCTTCCCCATCTCCGCTACCATCGTCGTTGCCGTTACCGTCCACGTTTTCATGGGGTGATTCGATCAGGGAAGATGTCGGCAACGGGGCGGGATGGGCTTGCGCTGTGTATATCATGGGAGAGGCGGCAGCGCTGGGCATGTGGGCCACTACCGCCGCTGATGGCGGGGGGAAGGACTCTTCCGACGGAGGTAGGAATTGCGGCGGAATGACCTCGTGAGGCGGCGGCGGCGGCGGCGGAGGCGGCGGCTGGAGATGCTGGTGGTGGTGCTGCTGCTGGTGGTGCGGCGGGAGCGACAGCGGAGGGTAGTGGTGTCCTCCCATGTGCTGGTGATGCTGCTGTACGGGAGTGCCAGACATGGGGAGGAGATGCGACTCCTGCTGGTGGAAGAATTGCTGCCGCTGTTGCTGCTGATGATGGAGTTGGTGTTGATGTTGCTGATGCCGCTGTTGCTGTTCTCGCTGCTGCTGCCGTTGCCAGTGCTGCTGGTGTTGGGGCGGAGGACGGGGCGGTTCCGAGGCTGGAGGAAGCGGGGTGGGCTCCGGCTTCATCCCAAGAGGATGCGACGGCGTGTTCGTCCACGCCACCGGCGCCGGCGCCGTCTCCACAAAGACGGCCGGCGGCACGGTCGGAGCATCACCCGCGTCCCTCCCTTCCACACTCATCACTTCGGCCACCTTACCCGCTGCCACAGGAGCCTTCGCCCGAAGGGGTTGCCGTAGCACGTTGGCGTGGGAACGGTTCGCCCGCAAGGGTAACTTCGCGGAAGCAGCGGCCTTCGCCGAGTCGGAGTCAACGCTCGGGGACGCACTCTTAACCGTCGCCGACGTCGTCGACGTTGCTGACGGAGGCTGCGGCCTTCCCGTGGCCCCCGAAGCCTGAGGGGACGGAGTGGCCCACGGGGCATTATTAGAAGAGCTCGTGGTTCGCGGGTACGCTTGATCGGGATGTCTCGTCGGAGCCCTCGAGAACGCACCGCGACCCTGCGCCGGACGCGTCGCGTGCGCGCCGCGCCCGGACCCACCGCCACCACTACCGACAATGCCGCCGCCGCTGCCACCGCTCGAGCTGTTAGCGCCTGCACGACTCGCCGGCACCCCCCACGTCGATTTGTTGCCCGCGCGGGGGGTGGGGCCCTTGCCCGTCCCGATCGTCGTGCGGCCCCCAGCCCCCCCCCTTCCCCTTCCACCGCCGCCGCCCCGGCCGCCTGCCGAGTGCCGATGCCTCGGATTGTCCTTGCTTCCCTCGCTGCACTCCGAGCTAGACGCGGACGTGGTGGTCGCTGGATCAGACCCCGGCGAAGAAGGCCGCGAGGCTCGAGCCACGGCGCGCACATTTCGCATCGAGAGTACCCTACCCCGTGCCCCCTCCCCCCCACCGACACCGCCCCCACCACCGGCACCGCTTCGAGCGCGAGAGCCGCCGCCGACGACCTCCGACCAGCCATCATTAGCAAGCCCGCAGGTGGCGCCGACGTCTGCTACGCCCGCTTCGGTCCTCTTTGCTGCCCCGCTTCCGCTGGAGGTGGAGCGGGAGATATGAGAACGGACAGCCGACGCGGCGTTGGCCTTGGTGTGGAGCTTTTCCGACAACCGCGCCTGCTCCCACGCTTGCTCGTCTTCTTCAACCATCGCCTGCACTTGTTCTGCCGTCATCACGTCCGGGAAGGGGACGCCGGCCGTCATCTCGGCCGCTAGCTCCACCGCCGTCACCGCCGTCGCCGCCGTACCCGACACCCCTGCCGCCTCCGCCGGCGCTGCCGCTACCGGCACCGACACGGCCGGGATAACAGCGTCATCAGTCGTGCCCGAAGCAACACCATCACCAGAGATGGCTGGGGTGTCGGACGGACCCGACTGCCGCTCGTCTGCCTCCTCGGTCGCCGGCAAGTCGGAACCAGGGACCGATTCAACCGGCGACGTTTGTGTTTTAGACAAAATTGACGCTTCCGTGGCAGCACAGTCCCCGATCGACGCTACAACAGCCGCGGCAGCAGTGACATCAGCTTTAGAGGCGGCCGAAGCGGCGCGATTTCTCGGCGCGTCCGCGGCGTTGCGTGATCTTCGCGGGGGAGAAGTCGGCGGCGTGATCGATACCGTGGCTTGGCGCGACAGCGGGGCGGGAGGGGGCGGAGTCTTCTTCGCGGCCTTCTTGTTTCGCTGCTTGTGGTGGCCCTGCCCCGAGCCCACACTCTTCTTGGAAGACGACGAGGAGAGCGCCTTCCCGCCAGCGTCAGCCCTGTTCCGGTCTAGCGCTGTCCGGAGCCTCTCGAAAACCGCGGCCCATGCCGTCAGCATTAGCGTCCGCATCAGAATGGCGGAGCTGGAGGCATGCGACGACACCATGAGACCAGATCTACGGTACATTACCGTACAGAATAAGGCAGGACGAACATCGGGGTAGATGGTAGTGTGTAAGGCCGCAGTTGAGATACATTCTTGTGGCCGCATGAAAAACATGCAGCGCTAAAGGAGGGCGTACGCTAAAAGAGGGCGTAAGAAACAGGAGTTAAGTGCTCTGCTTGTGACCGCATGAAAAAAGTGCCGAGCAAACATAACATGCACGCTACAGGGTAAGCAACGTGCAACGCGAGGAGGAAGGGCGCTAAAGGTGTGGGGGGTTGGACGACAAAAATTCGGCAGCCTCTATTACACCTCCCTTTTATTCTTGTTCTTCGAGCTCGGCGCTGGATCTACAGAGGCAGTCGCCGAACCAAACAAAAAAAAGCACCAGAGAACAAGGCAAAACAAAAAAATGACAAACGCCACCGTATATACGCGACACGGGACGGCGAATGGCAAAAACGCTCAAAGCCATTACATGGCACAATGTGACCACCGGGAAAACAAATAACAACTATTGCCAACCGACGTAACAGCACAGTACAAAGCATGCGCGAACCGAACCCCACCGTCCCAACCTCCTGCCCAATCATGACCACTAACACAACCTCCAATACCAACACCAACAACACTAACGCCAACACTGCCACCGCCACCACCGCCCCCTCCCTCCCCTCCCTCCCTCCCAGCACCCTCTTTATTTCCCTCACCTCTTCAAATTGCCCCACAGGTGAACCAGGAGCGCCAAAACAGCGCCCCTCTGCGGCGGCTCCACATATCTCCCCACCGTCTTCGCCGCCCGCGTCGCCGTGCGCTGCCGCCCCACCTCCCTCCGCCTCCCCTGGCTTCCAACGCGACCGGACGACACCGCCGCCACAAAGAGAGCCACGCCCGCACCGACGAACAGCGTCAGCAACCCGTCGCTGTGCTTGGAGGAAGACTCATCCTGCGAGCGAGCCGACTGCTTCCGCGCGGCGCCTCCTTTGCGCGGAGCTTTGGAACTCGCCGAGGCTTTCCGGCCCCTGCGTGGAGACGGGGTAGGGGGGGGGGAGGAGGGGGAGGGGTAATTATTTGACAGCTGGTCGACGTTTTGTTTCTATTCAGGGGCGGGGGGAGGGGGGTGGAAATAGGGGCGATTGATTGACAAATGTTTAGGAGGCGGGAGGGGAGAGAGAGACAACAGAGGGGCTGTTGGCCAACTGCTGCAGAAAGGGAGAGGGGGGGGTAACATGGGGTCATTTGGGCGACTGGTTGTGTGATTGATAGGAAAGGAGGCAGCACGGGGAAGGTGAAGATAGGCGCACCTGTCAATTGTTTGTTTTACGGGGCAGGAGGGACAACGCGGGGGGGGGGGGGGGTTCCTTCTGTCGCGGTTTGGTCGATCGCATTTTCTGTTCAGAAAGAGTTCGTATAAAACACCGACGAAGTGTGATTACAAAAACAATTGGTAGAGTCGAGTCTATGAGAGAATGTCACAGACCAGGCACGTTTATACCGATTTTAGGTATTGCTCAGGGGTTTTAGGGTTACACGCCCAGAGAGGTATCATACAATGTATCATACAGCTAGGGTGAAATATCACCTCCACGAAAACAGGCCAAAATAACATCGAACCTACTGTAGTATCTAGTGTATAAAACCGTATCTGCTAGTGTTTGACCTGTGAAATTCTCTCGCGGACTAGCCATCCAATACATGCGCGGCGTCTTTTGTACTATTATAAAACCTGTATGCGCGCGTGGCCAAGGGGCGGAGGGGAGGGGGAGGAGGAGGCAATTGAATGAACGGTGGGCGGCCACCGCTTCAATTGCATGGTACCTGGTAGGGTTTAGGACATGATCGGCAACCTCTCGGGGGTGGTTCTGTTTGAGAGGCGGAGCGCGGTGGAGGTCGTGTCTGCGCGTTTGTGTTCCCCAGGTTAATGCACTGACACAAAAGCACAATACAACACAGCAGTGCGACACTCGCCTGTTCTTTGCGCGCAAGCGTGAGCTTGTCTGGGACGTCCCGGAGCCGGAGCCCGCTGTGGTCTGGGCCTGGTTCTCCGAGGCGTACTGCCGCGCCTTCATCAGCAAGTAGCGGAATGTGTGGATCACCTGCACAAGTACAACGGATGGTGGATACAATGATTGCAGAAGTTGATGTCATGGTAAAATGCAAATGATTGGATAAACGAGGGTGCAGGGCGGGGAGAGGAAAAGTTAGCACTTACTGTGTACGAGACGATTGATTAGACGTGAACATTGGTTCATTGGATTGGGGTTAGGGTTGAGATTGGTTGTGTTCGACACACCTCAAGACGGGACTGGAATCCATGCCTGACAATGGCAGCGGGATGGCGCTCCATCCGGTTCAGCTCGTTGTCAACGTACGCCCAGCCCTGCCCAGCCACGCCCTGCGCACGAGAGAGCGAAGCGATGGCCGGCGGTACAGATGCACATGTTAGCTATCGTAAAGATACACGTGTCAGCCATCGTAAAAGGTGCAAATGTTAGCCAGCGAAGAGGTCACATGTTAGCTATCGAAATGGTGCGCATGTTCGAGCTATCGTGAAGGTACACGCGTTAGCAACGGTAAAGGTACACATGTTAGCGATCGTAGAGGTACACCTGTTAGCTATCGTTACGGTACACGTGTTAGCTATCGTAAAAGGTGCATATGTTAGCTATCGAAATGGTGCGCATGTTTGCTGTGATGTCGTGAGGGTACTTTACTCCCGCAGGAAAGCAACAGAGCGACGAGAGATCATTGTCGACAGCAACGGTGCACCTCTTAGCTATGGGGGGGGGGTTGCATACAGCAGGAATATCGACCCCAAAAGAAGCGCTGGATAGACCTTGGCCTGGCTTCAACAAAACGTTGAAATACACACGTAAACCCTAGCCCTAACCACCAGGGGAAACTCTCGACACGCAATACGTAAGACGCTACAGAGAAGTGTGGACTTATCGATCATATAAAAAAATATTAAATACGCCAGCTGTGAGTTCAATCAATTCAAGCAGGGCTTGTCATGGGCCGATGGTACGGACCGGGCCGGGCCCGGCCGAGAGTTTTGAAGTGATGGGCCCAACCGACAATTTTCAAACTATAATGGGCCGGGCCGGGCCGCGGCCCATCATCTGAAAATATGACGGGCCGGGCTGGGCCGCGGCCCATGATTTGAAAATTTGATGGGTCCGGCCGGGTTGCGGCCCATTGAGTCGAAATTTGATGGGCCGGGCCGGGCTGCGGCCCAAGAGATGTGGGCTTTACATGGGCCGCTCTGTCCAGCCCATGAGGAGGCCCACCTTTTTCACGGGCCGGCCCGGGTCACGGTCCATGACAAGTGGTGTACTGTTGTCACGGCGTGACGACGTCCACCCGGCCCATGAGGCGGCCCATACGTTTTCGCGGGCCAGCCCGGACCGCGGCCCATGATATGTGGTGTACTGAAAAATACAACGATTCATTTGTGCGTTTCTGTATTTCGCGTTTGGCTGAGCAAACGCACAGCAGCAAGCATCAGAAGGCAGCCAGCTACACAGCTAGCCAGACTGTGCGACGAAGCACGCAGCAGTGTGGTCGGTAGCAATCAAAACCAACCCCCACATAGACACATAGCTGTGTGTGTGAATTCGCGTCCCAGGTACAAGGTTTTTCATGTTTTGAATTAAACGTACGCTAGGTCGCGAAATCTACGACCCTGCCCACCACAGGCTGGTCCTAGGCTGCCAGAGCAACACATGACCAAGCAGCAGCAACACGCCGCAGGTTCGATGGCCCTTGTGCGTCTTTGTCACCATAGCTGGCCATCTCGGCGAGCCTCTCTCCACAGCACCCAGCAGCACCCCTTCTCCCAGCTATCCTTGCCTTTGCCGATGTGGCATGCCAGCGCCTATTCGAACCTTCCAGGAGAGGACCCACATTTCCAGGAGAGGACTCACAGCCTAACGGCAGTTCGCTGCTACACGCGCGTGTCTCGCTGTTGCTGCTGCAGCTGCTGCTGTTGCTGTGGCTAGCTGCTAGTGATATGGAGCGTGTTTTTTTTTGTGTGTTTGGGTAGTGTGTGTGATTCACATAAGAGCGCGCAAACACTGATACATCACATCGTGGGCCGTGTTCATTCTGGTTTTGAACAGGAAGTCGAAGAACGAGAGCCCCAAAAAATCTTCTGGTTCTGGATTTTGGAAGCTAAACTCGTGCGAAACGCGTATTGTTCCCGTGATTCTGGGCATATTTTCATTCTGAAAGAAAAACGTTTTCCGAAACCGTCTGAAATCAATAAAACACTAAAAACTTCAGGGTCAACCTCTTTAGTACACGGGGTAACACATGGGCCGGCCCTGTAAATCCACGGGCCGGTCCACAGAGATGGCGGGCGGGCCCATATAGGGCCCGTGTTTCATGGGCCTCGCTGCGAATGTCATGGGCCGGGTCGGGCCGGCTGACAAATTTCAACCAATGATGGGCCGGGCCGGGAAGATTTGAAATTCGATGGGCCAGATTCGGGCCGCGGCTCGTCTCCAGAGAATATGACGGGCCGGGCCGGACCGGGCCGCGGCCCATCGTCTGAAAATTGATGGGCCGGGCCGGGCCACGGCCCATTCTCCGAAAATTGATGGGTCGGGCCGGACCGCGGCCCAACAACTAAAAATTGATGGGCCAGGCCACCAGCGTCGGCCCATGACATACCCTGAACTTAAGGGTCGACGCTCCCCACCCCATCACCCACTAGCCGCTAACAGCTACCTGGCTGAGAAAATCACCGTAAAAAATTGAAATGCCGAATAAGAAACCTTTACGTAAAAAAATTGAAAGATTGAAAATAAGTTCCAGCACCAAACCTTGATCGCCGAGAGGTAGTGGCTGGCTTCCCGCAGGATGTCGGCGTGACCGGGCGCTCCCACCGGCAAAGCGGGGACGTCGTCCGGGACAGCATTCCGGACAGACTGCTGCTGCTCCGAGGTAGCGGCAACGGCGAGCAAACCAACGCGCACCGCGGCCAGGATCTGAAAAACGACAAAAAGAAGGAAAATTAGCATGCTATCACAGGTATAGACCGCGAAAGGTTGGGGGGATCCAAACCTCAGCAACACCAGCATTCAGCACATACAACACGAGCAAGAGCATACACACCACAACAAAGTAACCAACACCTAGAGCAGTGGTGCATACAAAAAAAATAACACAAGAAATTACAAAACGTCGGGGAACAAAAAACGAAATGCACCTCGCCCTTCACCTCCTCTGCCGCGACAACACGCGAGAACAAAACAGGTTGCCGGGGTCCATATACACATCAGCAATACCAGCACACAACCCAAATTGGAACAAAAACATAAATGACACAACAAAGCAACCAACACCTACAAAAGCGTAAAAAAAAAAAGACATACCCGCACAACAACAACAACAACCACAACACCAACCACAACCACAACCACAACCACAACCACAACCACAACCACAACCACAACAACCACAACCACAACCACAACCACAACAACCACAACCACAACAACCACAACAACAACAACCACAACAACAACAACCACAACCACAACAACCACAACAACAACAACAACAACAACGACAACGACGACGACAATATAAAGAATGAATGGTTCGCAAAAAAACAACCTGCCGCACCGCGCCCCTCACCTCCTCCGCCGCGACGACGCGCGAATCCAGCCAGTCCTGGGAGGCGGAAGGCCTCGTGGCCGTTGTCACCGCCAGCTCCCCCACAAGCTCATTCATGCTGGAGCGCATAGCCTCCGCGTGCCGCTCCACCACCGCCCGCGCCGCCGCCTCGGCCCCGGTCTCCACCAACGCCGCCGCCGCCGCCGCCGACTCAGCCGCAGCAGCGGCAGAAGCCGCCACGGCCGCCTTATTAAGGCCGGCCACTCTAGCCGCGCCTGCGCCACGCGCAGGGGAAGCGTCCGACCGGCCGCTTTCTCCTTTTGACGCGGCCGTGGGTGGCGAGTCACCGGCTTCATCCTTACCCTCGCGGGGAGAGGATGAATTGCGACCCGTCCCCTCGGTCTTGACCGGTGGGCCGTCGTCTTCGGGGTTGGAAGGCGTAGAAATATGAGTGCCGTCGTCGGCGGTGGTGGCGGTGTCGCCTGTTTCGCGCGATACCGGCGCGAGGGGGGCGGCGGGGATCTGGTCTCCGCTCCCCGGGTTTGAGAGGGGCGTGTTTTCTGCTGTTGAGGCTCCTTTCGCGGCTGCCGTGGTTTCGGCAGTTGGGGAGGAGGCTTGCTGTGGGTTGGGGATAAACGGCATTGCGGCAAGGAGGCTAGACGCATCCTCGAAGCGCTTCTGCGTCTTGTACATCTCGGCGAGGTTCGCGTAACAGTGAATCCAGCCTGCGCAAGAGGGTAGACGCAACGTTTTGAGCACATGTGAGAAATCTATGATGCATTGTATTTTATAAAAAAAAAATTAAGGACGTCAGCCGTGAGTTAGACGAATTTGGGAACAATACTCATCTTTGCAAGCTGCGTTGTTGGTGCTTATAATATACTATATGGGTGAGTTTTTTATTGGGAGGGGTCTTACTTTATATAAATAATTTTTGAGGAAGTCAGCCGTGAGTTCGACGAATTTCAGGTCAATACTCATCTTTGCAAGCTGCGTTGTTGGTACTCGTAATATACTACCAGGTATATGGTTTTTTCAAGGACGTCAGCCGTGAGTTCGACGAATTTCAGGTCAATACTCATCTTGGCAAGCTGCGTTGTTGGTACTCGTAATATACTACCAGGTATATGGTTTTTTCAAGGACGTCAGCCGTGAGTTCGACGAATTTCAGGTCAATACTCATCTTTACAAGCTGCGTTGTTGGTACTCGTAATATACTACCTGGTATACTTTTTGTCCGCTATAGACTAATGGTTAGTGTCGGTATTTTTACTTTAGGTGGGGAATTTTGAGCTAGATCTAACATCATAGCTATTTTATAAATTTATTACTGTAGTTTCCACTATACTGCTCTATCATATGTATGGTAGATGATTTACTTTGTTTTTTCTCCCCCCCCCCGCTTTAATATCGGGAGGAGTATGAATACAGAGTATTATTAGTTATCTAATATGTTAATATTAGTATATTAATACAGCATTCGAGAATAAAAGTCGGCTACTCCCCAAAAAATTCCTGTGGGACACGAACTGATACCATCACTTTTACCTTCCAGTTCAGCGTGTAGGAGGTTTTATTTACCCTCCGCGGGCCATTTGGACAAGCCGCGGTCACAGGTGTCGTCGGTTCTACATAAAACATCATGATAGCTGTTAACTAGAGGACTACCCGTATCTTCCAAGTCAAGTTTTTTCATTCATTCCTCTGCAACGAACAGATACCTACGAACTCAAGAATTGTTATTTTTCAATGCACTGAGAAAAACGACGCTACTGAAAGTGCTGGCATAATGAAGCCATTGCACACAGGTGCCGCCGACGTTCGCGTCTCAGTCGCAAATCAATCGCAAACACTACTTTAGCACCATGACACGTTGACTTTCATCTCTCAGATAAGGGGTCTCCTACCACCCCACCTTCTCCCGCCCTCAGATCCAGGGTCTCCTACCACTCCCCCCCCCCCCCCCGCCTCCGTATCCCAGATCCGGTGTCTCCTACCAATCCTCCCCCCTCTCGTCAACGTAGCAGGCCTCCTTGCTTTATATCGCTCGTTGGGCTGAGCTCTTCCGTGCAATCGTCGGCTTACTACGTAGTATTAAATTGGGCTTACTCCCGACCAGTCCGCCAGTGTACCACCTCCACTATACCAGCGTCCTGCCGTAACGCTGCAGAGCTAGATGAGTGCAGGCTGGCGCTGTGATATTCCGGCTTGTCGCAACGGTGAGGTGGGCAACGCTATATAGGGTGCCGTTGCGTAACAGCATAATTCTTGTTTTTGTTGTACTTTAAAAGCCCGGTGTCATGGTATTCCATTAACTTTCCTCGATATACTTGACAAGCTTAATAATATGTTTTTCTCTGTGTCTCAGTCTTGAGACCACATGATACTGTATCTATCCAGCAGGAAGAATCGGACGGACACTGGGCAGCTGATGTGAAGGCAACACACAAAGCGCACCGATTGCTTCACGACGACACGAAATTACTCACAAAAGCGGTAGTGTGCCCGCTTCTATGCTCCAAGTGATATCCTACTGGTATCATAGTATGCCCACTACCATATCCCAGGTCAGGTTCTACATACGACTTGATGCATCATGACAGCCTTTTTTTGTAGGCACCACGTGGTCCTTAGTCCTCACCGGAGGAACACCGTAACACCGCCATCATCCCCGCACCCTCATCCTCAATCCTGACTATTAATACACCAACAAGTCGAAGTTCAAAAGTCAAGAGTGCAAAATTCAATTTTACCGGTGGTACCGGTTATCAGGCGTCTTCAGTGTTCAGATCCACATAATTATCGAAGCGTTTGAAGCGTTTGTTTGTTTCTTTGTTCGTGTTTATTCCTGTTTTATGTTCGTACAAGTATCCATTTTCTACTCGTACCGGTAGTCTATTAATAGTCTAAAATACCCTCAACAGTCTTGACTAGCTCTACGAGGAGAGGAGTTTGCTTGCTACTGTCACGTGTTATTTTGCACGAGGGGCGTGAATACTACTACCAGTACTCTGTTCACGCGCACAATGCCTATCCGCTCATGACTGTTGTACACACCACGATTGCTTAGCGCAGTACCAGTGCGTACCTAATGCGTTTCACGCACTACTGCTGCATCTGCGCTGTAGACCAACGCTGAGCATTGAGTACATAGTTGACTGGAGTCACAACGTGCGACTCAAGATAGCTTTTGTAGGCACCACTTTGTCCAAACCATCACCATTGATTGGGTGCCGCCATCATCATACTCGTAGCATTCATCACAATGACCACCAAACCAGAAACGACTGCTTGTTTGCTTTGCACTTCAAAGTGCTCGATAGGGGAGGTGCCAAGCATACTACAACCATATTACCGGTAATTATAGCAATACCTACGCATTGTGCTTAGCCGTACCTACGCATTGTGCTTCCGCGGTTCATACGTGCATATAGACTGGACTATACATATAAGTGTCAGGAAGTGGTCTGCGTGGTTGTCAACTGGTCATACTAGGTAATTGTAGCACTGAACGAGGTACCACTCCATTATTGCCACGTACCAACACTGCTGACTGCTGTATGACTGCTGTACATATCATTCATGTACTAAAACCGTTACGCTACCGCACCAGAGAGCTAAAAGTGGCGCTTATTAAAGATATTGATCGCGTGTCACGCGATTGCTCGTCCGGTGCTAACAGGACACGGCCCAGCCGCTGTCCCACAACGTGGATACTACCAGCAAGCACGCATCATCCGAGTGTTATGTGTTCCGAGGTGGGAAACCGTTACACAGACGCAAGCGAGTTGCGAAAAATAAGGGTATTTATGGTACAACAAGCAGCAGTTTACCACCGAACTACCGCTAGTTCTACTACTATGTACCAGGTAGGTGTTCGTGTACTGCTGTTGTCACGAGTATATACACGCTGCAAGCTCCAAGAAGATCTAAAGCTCGGTTGCTGCTTGAAAGTACACCACGACTTTCGAAAGGCGCATACAACTGCTGCCTTGCTGCTGAAAAACCAAGCAAATTACCGGTGATGCGAAACGTACGGCCACACAACAAGCGCACAACGCAAAAACAAAAAACGTGTACCTGTGGTATACGAGTAAACGGCAGAAAAAGTACTGCTGCATACACAAAAACTTACATCGATGCTCTTGTTATACAAGTACCTTCGCCGGGAAACGCTGATCACATCTTGACTCTATCCCGACTCCCGAGAAACGCAGTGGGGGTGAGGGGGAGTCACACGCAACGGAGACTATGATACCCTCTGGTGAAACAAATTGTCGCCTCTACAAGTACACACGTGGTGGTTCCAGAAAGCAGTTACAACCTGGAATACTTTATCTGGTATAAAATTGAGGAGGTAAAAAGTAACAGATTCACTGGTATGATGACCATATGGCACATCGAAAAAAAAACGAAAACACAAAAATCACACTAAAACTAGTACGAATGCCAAACGAACGCCGCTCACTTTTTTTGCTATCGCGTCGACCCTGCGCGTTTTGCTGGTACTGCAAAATCTCCGGACAAGCCGCTTCCAGCTCGACGATGCCTTCGTTAGTGCGCCCCGCGCGAGCTAGAGCCTGGCCCAGGACAGCTTTGTTGTGAGCCAGCAGGCTCGCAGCTTCCTCGTAGATGCGAGACGTCGTGTCGGACACGCCAGGCGCCCCGGCCCGCTCCTCGTGCTGGCCCTCCTCTTGCTCCTTGCTTCCAGCTTCGCCGGCCGTTATATCGGCCTCGCGTTCTGACGACGCTGATCCCCTGTCGCCCTGGGAGTGTTGCTTCGACGGCGCGGTCTCACCCTCGCGGGGCCCTTCGTTGTCTCGCTCTGTCCAGAGCTTGACTGCGGGTTCGAGGCTCTCCCATTGCTTCGCGTTGGCCTGTGGGGGGGGAGGTGGGGTTGGGTTTGGGTGTGGTTGTTGGAAAAATTGCGTTGCAAAACGCGTCATCAGCTACTGAATGTACTGACCATCGACACGTGGATTGTCCTCGTTACTACGTGTGGTTGGCTGTTTCAAGCACAACAGCAGTAGTCGGGATATTCACAACCACGTGTCGTGTCGCCTTGTTACCTCCGCCGCGAGCATACACCCTTCTCCTTCACAGAAGTAGGAGTAGGAGCTGTAGCTGCTGGTAGCTGCACAGCAAGCCGCACTGCAGAACATGGTAAAGACATGCTCTTTGATACCACGTGTTGCAAAACAGACGCTACCAGTAGTACCAGACCGCACATACTGATTCGTGCGCATGTTTGGTGGGTGACTGCACGCAAGCCAGAGAGAA
This sequence comes from Undaria pinnatifida, assembly GCA_012845835.1. Taxonomy (NCBI): domain Eukaryota; class Phaeophyceae; order Laminariales; family Alariaceae; genus Undaria; species Undaria pinnatifida. The sequence continues at coordinate 2,592,151 of JABAKD010000022.1, forward strand.
CCGTAGCGGTAGGATAGAATGCCAGCTCAGAGCGTCAGTCAAAAGCACAGACCTGCAGCAACTCCAGTGCAGTATCAAGATCGCCGGTAGAAGGCTCCGATGCTGAAACCAGGGCCCAAGCGCGCTCGTATCGGCCCCTAACTACCTCCACAGCTCGCAGCAACCCCACACCGAGGTGTCTGCGGTCCTCACTAATCGAAGCCAACTTAAGGGCGTCCGCTGATGGGAGGGGAGGAGCAGCGAGCAACACCAGCGACACGGCCACCTTCACGGCTCCAGTCCGAGCGCGTTTGCGCCCGGCACGCCTGCATGAGCGTATCTCGTCCATCTGGCCCTGCTGCTGCACTCGACGAGAGGCCACAAGGTCTTGCTCGGAGCTATGTGCGAGATTCTAACAGCGCTGCTGTCAGTTCAGATACAAGTAGAGGTTGACGTTTGTCTGCGGTGCTGAGGTTGCCTGACCACCTAACATAAACACCCGCACCGCCCAAACGGGAGCCCTACTATGCCTCCAAGCCACCGGAGACACCCAGACCCTTGGCCGTCCTATATGTACGGGGTGTGAGTCAAGACGTGGTTGGTTCGACCCTTCCCTCGTGCGCTCACAGCATACGTTGCGCAACAGCTCAGCACATCACACCCGAAGCTGAAGTTCTGCGTGGACAGGATTGTTGAACATGATTTTGGAATGTTTTTTATACCGAATTGTATTTAGCCGAATAATTCGGAAATGATTAACCAATCAGAATCAAGATAACTTTTTCCCGAAGCTTATTTGTTTTTGCGTTTTTGCGTCAACTTTTCAACTTTGATTTTCTCCATCCATGCTTGCAGCTGCACAAGACAACAGTTTTTATAGCACAACATCAATCAGTTAGTTACTAGAGTGGTAGTTGTAAGCTGCAATGCATAGAAAGAAAACACATGTCCGACATGATGATACTACAGCAGTGCCCTCCGCACGCGAGGGTTGCAGCAGAACTAGTACCTACCTTGCAGCACACTTAGTACTAGTGTACTAACAAGTGCAGCAACCGGAGCAGCAATCACACTATTAATAGAAGCCGCAGCAGTGTCAGTAGTTAGTCTAGACTATAACAACAACAACAGCAGCAACACAAAAAAGTAGTACCGGTGGATTGCGCAGATTCTATAAACAACAACAACAGCTATTATTTCAGATCCCCGTCAGTCAGCATATATATATACCCATCATTTCTTCAACGGCCTCGTCCCTCTCTGCTGGCCATGTACTTCTACGAGCGCAAACTCTTGATGCGTTTTGTTCCACCGATCGATCTTATCAATCAACGGGCTAGTTAACCCTTTTTGATATGCTGCAAGTATGGCTAGCTTCAGTTACAACCAAGTTGCCCCAGCAGCGCCATCGGTCTTATTTTTATGTAAATTTTAAGGCTATAATAAGTACGTAATGGCACCGACAGCCCCATGAATCGCTCGTACGTGTCAAAAATAATCACCACCAAACTCGACCGCGATAGATAATAGTTTTCTCCCTTGTCTCTTTTCTTCGAAGTCCCCCACACACAGCTGCTGCAGTATTAATAAAATATGATATTTTTCATTTTTCTTTTATTTTCTTTTATTTATTAGTTTCTGTATTTTCCTTCTTTTTCTTTTTTCCAGTTGACTTGAGTCTGACGTGTCGCGTATGCGCGTAGTGATAGGTACCACGCGCAATACCAACACTTACCATTATAATAGTGGACCAAAAATAGGACCCTCCAAATAAAAACTCATCTATATTGAAGTATATTACAAGTACCAACAACGCAGCTTGCAAAGATGAGTATTGACCTAAAATTCGTCGAACTCACGGCTGACGTCCTTGAAATTTGTTTATAAAATACATACGTGGTAATAGTCTCTGGGTGGCAAGCGCTGCGCAGTCGGTTTTTTTTTCAGGCGCGAGTAGTAGTTGTTAAGGTATTGTTATTAATAATAGTAGAAGAGTATTATAGTCCGTTTGATGATCACTTGCAAAAAAGGTTAACCAACAGCTTACCCAAACTGTAAGTCTTATAACACTGTTCCCCCCTGAAACGGCGGGATAGCAGGTCGGGCGGATATACGGCGGACCTCTGTCAATATCCAAGCCGCTTCATTTCCTGGGGATACCAGGGAGAGTATTATTCAAGTTCGACATGGGGAAAATCTGAAAAAGTGTATCATGGTGGATGGTCGGGATCGAACCCACGACCCAAAAACACTTACATGGTCTGTTACTCCCGAAATATGTGGGTTCGAGTCCCACATCCACCGGTGGATCGTGGGTTCGAGTCCCACATCCACCATAATAAACTTCTTCAGACTTTCCCCATGTCGAACTTGAAAAATACTCTCCCCGGTATACCCAGGAAATGAAACGGCTTGGATATTGACAGGTCCGCCCGTATACCCGGCCGACCTGCTATCCCGCCGTTTCAGGGGGGGAGAGAGTTACATGGCTTAGTTTGGGCAAGCTATTGGTTAAACTTTTGCTAGTGGTCAAACGGACCGATACCCCACGAATATCTTAACAAATGGCGTCGTCGACAGACCATGGGTTTTTGGGGTCGTGGGTTCAAATTCCGCATCCACCATAATAAAGTTTTTCAGACTTTCCCCATGTCGAACTTGAAAAATACTCTCCGCGGTATACCCAGGGGAAAGGAAACGTCTTGGATGTATTGACAGGTCCGCCGGTATGTCCGGCCGACCTGGTATTCCGCCGTTTCAGGGGGGAAGAGTGTTATAAGGCTTAGTTTGGGTAAGCTATTGGTTAACCTTTGCACGTGGTCAAACGGACTAATACCCCACTAATTCCTTAACACAGTGCGACGTATGTACCAGTCAGTAGTAGTAAGGACCTGGCACATCGTAGGCTGACTCCCGATTTCACACTTTTAATTTTTTCCTGGCGGAGGCATGATGAATTGCGTCAGCTATGATATATGCGTGTACCACCTTTTTTGGTTTTGTTTGTGTTTTTTTCCTGGGATATTCCTCCACTCTAGAGTGACTGGAGCCTGTCCTGTGACCACAGACTTTTGATTATGCGAGTTAATGTGAGAACAACAATAACAGCAACAGCAGCAACAACAACAACAACAACAAAATCCGTAAATTCGGCCGACGCTGCGACCAGCTCCGAGCCCCATATATATGTTTCTTCTGCAGCCAGCACCCTTGCCACACACACGTTTAGATTATCGAAAACCAGCTCTTCTCTTTTCAACTCGTCAGTCCGTCTGCAGGTCTGTGATCGCGACCCCTTGTTGGTGATTTCCCTTGACCCCCCCCCGGCTTCTTCCAAAATCTCTATCATTATTAGCGACATCAGCGCCTCGACCCACCCCCCACGCCCTCCCCGATCCGCGGAGGACACCTCCTTATCCAGGCGACGGCCGCGTCATTGTCCACTCCCATGAGAAAGTCGTCCCACTTCATTTACCCAATCTCCCTGCTTTCGTGACTACCATTACGAACGCCTTAACGGCCATAACTGCTGTAACCTCGAGCACATTGATACTCGTATGGAAACTCGTCCACGGCCTTTGACCCGCCCTTACAGTAGCATTAGTAGTCGTCCGTTTCTGTACCCCTTCAGGAAATTTCAGGCGCGTGCTACGATAATAATGCCACGGTTTTGGCCTGACTATTATTGACCGACGGGGCTTGAACTGAGAAAAAAACTGCCCAATGTCGTAACAACGCCATTTGGGTTTTCCAACGTTATTCTTCATGTACCTAGGCCATGGAATTGGTCATGGGGCCAAATATTCTTTGTCCCCCAAAAGTCAGAGTTTGGGCGAGGCATGGAGCTCCCCAGGTGAACAACCTCAGAAACAAACTACCCTATTAATAGGACACGTGTTACGATAGAAGTTCACCAGTTTTTTTCTTAGACTGTCCCAGCTGAGGAGCTCTGAACCTCATCCAACAAAGTCATTTAGAGTACGTATACTGAAAAAGTGCAACGGGGTCCGGTGAAAAAAAAGGATGGCCAAGGCATAAAATAAAAAATCAGATGGAAAAAAAAAACGCATGGCGACGATTTTGGGTTTAGGCGCCCCGTCAATCAGAAAAGAACCCCCGGTCCCCCCCCCCCCTAATGCTACCTCCATCGTAGCGCGCGTCCTAGGTGCACTCCTATTGTATAGTAGCTTGCATCTCGAACCTCGACCACACTACACCCCTGGTTTCCCGCACACTTTCCTATAGTCGTTCATGGTGCGTCCCGAAAAATGTTTTACTCGGCATCTACTTATTGAATCTGAAAGGCGGCGCTGCTATCCCCTTACCCCTGTACCCCCCCCCCCCTCTCCCCTTTCTCCACAAACCTCTCTCAGCCGGCCAACGTCGGCCATGAACTCACGCCACAACCGTAAAACTCGCTTCACGTTCCTGTCTATTTCCTGTGCTTCCCTGCCAGTTTAAGGTCCGACTACGACCATGCATATGATACGACGATTACGCCCCCCCCCTCCGGGCCAGCTCCGCCCCGTAAAGTTGTAAATATAGTAGCTGCAGAAGCCTACGGGTGAAGGACTACCCGGGCCAGGATCACGAAGAGTGCGTCGTGGACTTTGATTTTACATCACTTATTAGTACAGACCGTCTAACAAGACACGCTTGTTTCGGCCCCAGCCTCTCAATATTTTTTTTGTGTGATCACACGAGCAGCGTTTCTTACACGCATGATATAGTGCGCCCCGACCACGCTTGCTTGACGTTGTATGTGTCTGCTCTCACCGTTTCTTATCTCTGTGGAAAATTTGAGCATAGTTTTCTCAGCGGTTGGACGATAAGAGCCTTTTGTTTTACATATTAGTGGGGCTGTACTGTGGTACCTTCCACATCGTTGCCGTCTGCCACCCAGCCGGCCGTTCTGCTAGTCGCGCGAGAAACTCATCTACTTTTCGCGCTGACGGTGCAGCAGTTAGTGTTGTCGTATCGATATCGTCCCTCAACACTCCCTGTTACGTTATCCAGTCCGTCATCTTTATACCTGGCATGCGACAGCACCCCCCCCCCCTCACGCATCGCTCGGGCATAGCCTGAATATGGATTGACTGTAACGAACGTGGAAGTTCAACACTCCGCCCCCCCTCCTTTTCCCAATATTCTTCTGCAAGGTGACCTCACGCACACAATTAAAACGAAAATTGATACAAACGTGATATAACAAAAAAATACGTGCTGAGGCGTTCGTCCCTCGCCACTTCGCCGCCCGCACAACGCGTTTCTGTCGTGTTGTGTTCGACGCTATCGCCATGTTCTCTACCGCTCTGTCCGCCGCGTACACGAACGACGCACGTCGCTGTCATCGAAATCCACGTCAACCTGTTCTGATTTTGGTAATGCAAGAACAACCCAACAGGACATGTGGGTTTTATTGGAATCTTCCAAGTTGGTCATTATTGTTTTTCTGGGTGTTGGGAGAGAGAGATTTCACCCCTCGGCCAGATACCCGTCGCAGCCTCCTGCAATCTCCTCCTGCGTATCTCGCCCATACTTCTACCGTCCCTCTCTCCCTACTAAGATACCAGCCGGGTTCCTAGCTATTACCGCCTACAGTCGTCTCCGATTGCCAAGCCTCCGAACGGTACCGTACCCTTCGACTCCTCCGATGTAACTCAGATAACTCAAGAACAACTACAATCATAATTTTAAAAAGTTATGGAAACCCGGCCATTTAGCTCTCCCCCCTCCCCTAAAAAAAGAGGGAGAGGAAGGGGCAGAAGGGAGAGGCAAAGAATTCTGGCTGGGTTGGCCAACCCAGCGACTAACTCAATCTGATTATGTTCCCAGCAAGAGTCCCGACTCGCTTGTGCTCAGCTCAATCTTGCTAAACCTACTTGTGAGGACTTCTCTCAACAGTGGGGGGGGAGGGCACCTGTTTTTGCGCCTGTCTGCCCCGAAACCCCAAAACCATCCAGACTCGATACAAACATGCCTAAACTCTCTACAACAAGCCGTGATAGGCTGGTCACTGCATCTACGGAGACCGTTGCTTCGTCTACCAGCAAAATTCTCCTTTGTCCTGTATGGAAAGGCGGTTTGTATAGATAAAAACTCGACAGCAGTGCAGACAGCATCGGCACCTGCGATGTGATAATTTAATATTTAATGTGCTGCGATACGTTAATGCACTCTGTTTGTACTCTACCCCCAACCTCTATTCAGCGCCAGCTACTGCATGTTCTACTGCTGCACCGCCGTCACGGGTGACGCCTGCAATCGCGGAAGCTGCCCCGTCTGCTCCTTTGGCAGACGATCTCTCGACCACATGTCACCTCTACAAGCGTATTTTTCCACACCGTCTCGTTGCACTTCTCCGCAGTCGAGTGGTTTTCGTATTGTATGCATACAATCCGGTCTTCCGCCACGCCGAACGTCAACCGAAACCCCAACGTGTTTTATGTGCTTCAACTGATCGATTGCCGGAACCCTGTGCTTGTCCCCGACGAACGATAACGCGCTCCGACTTCATTCAGGATGATGTCAACGACCCGCCCAACCATCGCCCTATTCGCTCTACGCCCCTCGCGCCCCCCCGCCCCACCCTTGCACGGGTATATACAGCCACTGTGGCGTCTCCTCCGCTCCTGATAACGCTGCATGTTGGAAGAGGAGATGAGGGAAATAGGTCAATGTGACATGGAGAAACTTGGTGCACTAAGTCCAGTAGCTAGAAAACGATCGGCATTCTAGGAGATAGATGGTGGCCGCACAAAGGGCGAAACACGAGTGGGAGACGACAAGCAACACGCTTTTTATGCATTAAAAGAAGAAAAACAAAAACTAGCGTTCACATGATAGAGATGTCTCTGCGAGGAGTAGGAACGGTCCTCTTTTCCGCGCGGGGTGCGTGGTCAACGGCTGAATCATCAAGACACGCTAGCAACGAGAACGCATTCCCTTCCCCCGCCGGGTTTTTCTCGAAAGCCCAACTCCGTGGTTGTGGCTAAACTCCATGCTTCTCGAATCATTACCCCCGCGGCCATTGGCAACTTTCGCGTTACCGTTAGCGTTTTCGCCGCATTCTGCGATAGAGGTATACTTTTTTTTGGCGAAAACGTTTTATTTATGGCGGGGCTGTTTAACCCAAATCCGTCGGAAATACGACATTTTTTCTCGCGTGGTTCTCGTTGTGTACCTAGGCCAATGGGATTTTTCATCCGGTATCAGTTTTATTTTTCTCAAAATCAGTTTTCTGGGAGAGGTACTTAAGCTCCCAAACTGAGGAACCTCAGAAAAATAGCGGTGCATGTCTATCGTAGCACGCGTCCTTACACCACCCCTGATATACCCGACGACCACCATGCTCGTCTGTTCTACGCGCAGGCAGGTTACCGTGCTCTTTTCTGATAACCACCGATCCGGGAGTCGATCCCCCGTCGTGGCTCAGCGGCCGACCTAACCCCCCCGTCTTGGCCCTTATATCGTGGTTGCCCCAGTGCTGCTACAGGCTACTCGTGTGGTTAGCCTCGCTGCCCTGCGGAGACCGTGCTTTATCGCTTCCCTAACACCCCTGTACGTCTTCCTGTGCGTTCCCCGGCTGGCGATCGCACCCCCTCTCCTTGTCATCGCACTCGCGACAGGGGCGTTTTTGCACCCCCTCCTTTTCCTCCGTATTTCCGCCCAAAAAACACGAAAATATCTCTCCCTCCCCTCCCCTTTCCCCCGACCCGACTTGCCCCGCCTATCGCCCCGCCCGCTCCCCTTCTTGCCTTGTACCCGTTACGTGACTCTCCACCCCGTTTCTCCACCTTCCTTCTCCTGCCGGCCACGGCGTCGAGCTCGCCGTGTTGGTCGGTTTTCACGATTTATCCACAATGGAGGGTTTTCTCACACCTTGTTCCTCCTCCTCCCTCCTCACCGCACCTTTTCCCCTCCCTCCCAACTCCCAACTCTGCAGCGCAGTCGAGGCAAAAATACTGGCACTCCCCCTACAGCCCCCCGTCAGTCCATCAGATATTGGCCTCTCGGCTCTGTGCTCCCCACTATCCCTCTGATGCCCACTCTTGATGCTGCTGAGGTGGTGGGCCTGAAGGCTCCCTTGTAGCCCGCGATGGCTAGTCAAGCGGTGTGTTCCCGTTGCCCCCCCCCGCCTCTTGCTGATAGAAGCTCCCTCCCCCCTGAAGTGAGGTCCCCTGATAGTTGTCTGAGTTGAATATTGCCGCTCTGCTGATTACCGCTGTTAGCGGCAGGGAAGGGAAACGGTGAGCGGGGCGGGCCTGCGCGCGGCCCCTTTTCAGCGTACTGCTCAGGGTAAACCCTCGCCCTACGGTACGGCGACGTTCGAACTCTTGGCGAGAACTCCACTACAAAAGGACGTCTGCCACGTAGCGCGAGAATATTTTTTTTGTTATTTGTTTTCCTTCCGGCAACGTGCAGTGCATAACTCATTACAAACGCAAAAGCTGACGCAATGCGCCGATCAGTATTATTATCACCCAATCAATTAGCCTTCCCAGCGCGTACTCCCTTGAATACGCACTACCTCCCTTTCATGTTTGTGCCCACAATATGCAGCATAAGCTTTCGACGTCGATCGCTCATTAGCAGAATCGATAAAAGAAAAAAACAGAGAAGACCGAGGCTACGATAGGGGAACACGTTTTGGGGGCTTTTACTTGCAGTGAATCAGGAGTCCCTCGCGCGAGTGACCCCCGTGTTCCTTGGCGGTATTGAACTTTTGTCGTTGTTAACTTTGCGATATGACTCCGCGATGGAATGGTAAGCTAAGCTTCGCAAACAAAATAATCTCAAGTGTTCTTGTCTGTGAGGCATAGAGTCGCACTCGTGCGAGTAGCTCTAACCCGGTGCTAAAAATAGGGGAACCCCCCCTATCGTAGCCTTGGCCGGTAAACCAAACAAGGAAACCTAGTGAACAAGTCTGGAGTAGCGCTCTTCGTTATCTGACTACTTGACCTCGGCCTACTCCAATCTTGTCCTCTCTCCACTATTATGTTTTTACACGCTTGTCTACGCTCAAAACACAACAAAGCTAGGCCGCGTCCGGGATTCACCCCAGGCCGTGGGTGTGGGCCTGGCATTTCCCCCTCCCCCAAATAGTGTTGTCATACGATCGGTGTGGTGTAGGATTTGGAACACGGGAAAAGGGCAACGCATTAAGGAGGCTTGTTCGTTTGTAGGGAACAGGGATTTACGGCAAGGCAGAGCCGAGAGTCCACTGACTATTTTTAGAAACTAATTGGAGCCCTCACCGATCAAAATCCCCCCCCCCCCCTTCCGGCTTATTACACGACTTACGCGGGGTTTGTACGGAGTTCCTGTCGTCTGTAAAATCATTTTGTGAGTTAGATAGCACGGTTGTGCGGAGACCCAACGGACGTAAAACATAGACAAATACCGAGTCGCAGACGGACGTGGTGAGCCGAGTTTCACGCCGCCATTGCGCTTGACAGTTGCTCGCTGTTCAGGGGTTCGGATGGGTTCGGATGGGGGGTTTCTCGCGTGATCCTCTTTTTCACTTCTTTATTCAGTTTGGGTGGGGGGGTGTTCGTATGACGTTCTGTTTCCGTGTGCCTGCCGGTGGTTTTCGCGACCGCTTCAGGTTTCTTAGCCAGCCGTTTTGACGAAGGATGCTATAAGAAGATCTGTGGCACAGATTAAAAAAGATCTGTGCACATATTTTTTCTCGCTTGCGAAGGATTATCAAACGATGACATCGGGTTGGCAAGGGGCACCGTCTTTCAGGAGATGCGGCCGGGAGCTGGTTTCAAAACCGGCGATTTCGTTGAAGAAAACTTGGGGCCCCGGGCTACAGTAGAACGATTCATTTCCTCAAGCCTATTAATTTCGGGTAATTACCGCTACACCGGGAAATGCGCGTCCTTGGTTTTGACTGCCTGACGTAATGTCTCAGCGTGTTTTGCCCTCTGACTTTAATCGCACGCGTTATTCTCTTCATTCACAGTCCTGTCAACCGGCGTCCCCGATGGCGTAACAGTGACTTTTTTTCAAATTCAACAGATAGATGTTGATTTCGTGAGAGGGACGTCTTCTTGCGCAAAATACGCCTGCCAAAAGGCATATATATGCGACTTACTACACCCCCCTCACCGGTTATTCGACTTACAAGATTCACTTGATAAAAGGATACATTTCCCTTCACAGCTGTCAGATTTTGTCCCCCTCAGAAACGGGTTTTATAGTTTCCGCGCACAGACTGACTAAAATCATCCTGTTGACCCTGATAGCTACACTGTAGTTGTAAGGGGAGTCGCCGACCTATATCCTTAATGAGGACACACAACTCGTAATGCGCGCGATCGGAGTATCACACACAGCTTGCAAAGATGAGTTTCGACGAAATCTTCGATCTCACAGCTGGAGTGTATTTTCATTTTTTATAATATATGCGAGTAAACATCGGAGAAGGAATGCTGAACCCTTCCTGCGTAGTGGGGAAAGGGGGGGAGAGTTCTTGCTATATGGTATGTGATCCCGGTGGATATGAGTTAAACTTGGGAGGGAGCTGCAGAAAGGCGCGAAGGCAGATTGGGCGGGAACCCTCCCCCCGGGGATTTTTCGGGAATGAACGTGGCCGAGCACATACTGATGAGGCACTGGAATAATTGTATTTTTGTGAAGTGCAAGTTTCGATGGCACGTTTTCGCCGGTCCCCCCCCCCCCCCCCCCCCCCCCTTCCCCTCTCTCGCTGTGGGGATATGTGGCGTTACCTACTTGCATTGCTCTGTTTTCGACGATATATTTCGCTTCCTCCCCCCCCCCCCCCGACAATGTCGCTGGGGACGGACGTGGCTGCACAGCTTTCAGTGTGTGTGTTTCTCGCTATTCAGGTCCTTCACGCGTAGGATTCCGTTCTTTTTCCCCTTTTCTCTTTCAACGTTCCTGACGGAGGCTTCGTATTGCCTACCAGGTTGGAGGTGTGGGGTGTGGGAGTGAACGGGTTTGAGAAGCCGCATCGTAGACCACGTGTGTGTTCGTACGTTTTTGCTCTCGTCTGGTACATGCCATGTAACAGAGTAGTTGGTAGCAGTATCATGATGCCTCGCGCGCATCAATGGACATGCGTATGGATATGCGCATTGATTTGGTGGGCCTATGGCCGTGGACGTATTACACGAGTGTCCGACCCGTTTGAAGATCCGCCTGCGGCAAAAGACCGACGAGAAATGAAAACAAATTACAACGACCAGCAAACAACAACAAAAAATATCACCTCGTAGATGGCAAAATGAAAATGACGGCAGCATCACGCGAAGCAGTACAAGTGTACGAGTATTATTGTAGTCCCATCGCGTTTGTTATTACTTTGACTCGGTTGGTCAAAGTCCGAACGGGTTCCTCTCTACCGCTATATCCGCGGAGAAATAGTGTCCCTATGTGCTTTCGTACACCTCGGACCTGCTGCTGGAGCTGCTACTATAAGAAGTGTAAGGGTGCTGGCGGATGCTGATGATCGCTGAGCAGAACTGCTGGTGCTCGGTGCTCCGAGTGACCTGAGTTCAACCAATACCATCTCTTGTAGCCAACAGGGCGCAATTTCCCAACATCCATATGCGGGTAGCATGATCCCGACTTTGTGGAGCTCGACGACCGAGGACTGACACGAGCCCATGCTGCTGCGGGAATAGGAGCAGTAGTAATGACGAACTCTACGACGTCATCGTGGCCGCAAGCATCAATCACTCCTGTTGTGCCTACTGCTGCGCGGCGCGGTTATAGCTCTTTTTGCTCTGTGCTCGTGCGGCGAAATGACCCTCTGTCACCTGTGACAGAGTTCTCGGCAACCTGGGCCCGCGCGAGCAGCACAGATGTGGCGGAGCGACAAATCAGCATGTCGAGGCCTTCGCCACGATGGTGGAGACCCAGTGGTGGTGAGAGGAGAGCGCGAACGCAGGTGAGGGCTGTCTTTTGCGCTCGTAACTCGGCATGCTTTGGTGCTCTCCTCGGCTTGTTATTGCGCCGCATTTTTTCTCTGCTAATTAATCCCTCATCCCTCATCCTTCATTCCCTCATCCCTCATTCCCTCATCCCTCATTCCCTCGTCCCTCATCCCTCATCCCTCATCATCCCTCAATTGCATGAGCCGCGATACTGTTGTACTCGTACTCGCAGGCGATGGGGGTGTCGTGGTGTCGTGTGGTGTGTGTCGTATACGGCGTTAGTCTAGTCTACTGTCGGCAGTCTACGAGGAGTGCAGCAATTACTACAGCAATACGAGTCGTGTAGTCTGGTATAATGTGTGTTTTTAAGCAGGTTTCCTCGACGACCCGATTTTCAGCCACATGATGGTGTACTGAGTCCCACTGCTGTAGGCATGGACTGCTGCTGCTCTCGCTTTACTCTGCGGGTCATTTTGGGTGTGTTTCCTTTCTTGTTTGGATAAAACTACATGTCGTACTGAAATCCGTCCCATGCGGTGTGGTATCTTCCGCGTTGTTGTATACCAGCACCGGTACGACGGTACTGCAGTGCCAGGTAGAGCAGCACACCCACTACTGGCGGAAATAAGAAACAGGGTGATAAGAACGACAGGCTGATATTGACTTGTTATCAGGAATTCCAGATATACGGAAGTCCGGGAGCCGTTGAAACTGGTATTGTAGAACGTAACCTTTGCACCGTTGCTGGACCACTTCTCGACCACCGCTGGACCACTCCTGCTGTCGTACCACTGATGGACAAGGTACTGTGTCGGGTATACGCTTGGCATTGTATTGACTAATTGCATCTGTAGTCGCAATGCATCATAGTCTGAGACGACGGAGCTGGTATCTCTCAAGCAAGGGTGAACAAGTAATCGGCATGGACACTGGTTGTGCTGGACGTCGGCGATGGGTAGAAAAAATATTCAAGTATACGTGTGATAATATTGTAGTCGCAATCGAATCGGCTCATGTTACTTAATTCGTCGCACTCCGTCCAGGAGGACTGCGTCCAACACCCGTAACAACACTTACTTCTCTATCATACGATCGCGTGTCTCCCGTACCATAAGCACGCGAGCTCCAACCCCTTCGGGACTTCAGAAGGAAAAATGCCTGTGAAAGAAACTGACTGTTACGGCATCGGCCATACATACGTTTTAACCCTGGGCCGGTAACAAGGTAGCGGATGTCATGTGTCCGAAGTACGACACGCGAACAGCATGATGACACTTGCACTTACTGCCGCACTCTCTTCCTAGACAAACAGCTGTAGTTGGTCAGACCTCTTTTCTTGCAGTCTCTACACCAGGTATCTGGTAGGTCGCTATAGCTGGGGCCCACAAGGGCTACGGGAGTGAGCCATTGCTCGAATGTATGCGCTACTCGGATGGCCATGACGAAAAACATTATCCGATTTTCCGATTTTCCGATTTTTGAAAGCACCGGGAAAGGTTTCCTACACCATTACGCTTTCCCCACCGGGGTTTTCTGTAACGCCCGTGACTCGAACGTCAAACGGGTCGCGCGCGCTTCAAAGCCGGCTCACTTTTTGGCTTGTGCTCTTGTGCTCCTCTCTGTCATTGCCCGACTCGCAACGTCGCAGCAAGCCCGTGCCTACCCCCGGGGTTCGCGCCGCCAGCGGTAGCTCCAGGCTCTGTCGGCGGGAGAAGCGAGCGACTGGGTCGTTCGCGATCTTTCCTGGTCTGAGGTCGACCCTGATCGTACTGAGGTTGTCAGTGAGGGCTAAGAAGGAACAAGAGGTGAGAAATCGTTCGGCTTTGCGCTATACCCGGTGCCTGGTTATGGCGGAGTCGGCTTGCCCCCCACTCCCACTGCTGCAAAAGCTTTCCTGAGTTCCGGGGTAGCGGCACTGCCCCGTGGGGGAGGAGGATTGCATTCCGAGACGTTCTTTGTGTGTGATCTGGTGCTACTCGACTGGAGTCTTCTCTCTCTCGATGGTGGGAGAGAACGTTTCAAAATCGCAATCGTGCACGTACGGTATTTATTTTTCAGCTGTAGTCTACGCAAGAGAACCACAATATCAAATTCGGGTATCTTTCCGTACCGTACCTGCCGCAAGTCTACCGGATGGGGCGCTTATTGAAGCATCCAAAGATGTGCAACGGTGCTCTCACTTAATCTGTTGCTGCAGATTGCCTCCTCGAATGTCCTTACGAAGTGACGAGCGACATGTCAGCTCGAAGTGTGAGCAACTCCCTTTTTGACGTTTGCCGCCCCACGTTATTCTCCATTGGTCTACGAAGGGATCAGATGGTCAAACCCGTCTGGGCCAAAACTGATCAACAATCCCCAAGCTCTAGTTTACAACCTAGACATGGGGATGATGGGATGCGCACGTAAATTGTCGAAACCGCTACGTACCAAGGGGAGAAGAGAAGCTGCTGCCGCTGCTTGCTGCTACTGCCGCTCCTGTATCCCTGGTAGTGCACTACGAGGAGGGTTGCGGGGCAGATTCGGCACATGCATACCCTGGCCAAACACCCCCCGGTGTGACGACGATGATGTTCGAACATTATGAATACGAATCTCATTTCCGAGCATTTCCCCAAAACCTTTCACATGAGACCGTTCTTTCTACAGTACAGTATATTTCCATCAACATCCAGCACGCACTCCCAGTGTCCGTGCCTAATCTTTATCCTACAGAGATACCAGGTACAAGCTCTGTGATATCACACTACGAAACAGAGATATACGTCGGTAAGGGAGTTTGGCCATCCGGTGCCAAGCATGATCAATTCGAAAAGCGGAACGGAGGCAAAACTACAATCCAGTAACATAAGCGGCACCATCTACAGTAATGCTAACCAGACTAAATGCAGGCGAGAATTAGAGAGGGAAAAAGACTTAAAGAGGAAGGAGAAGTAAAGAGAAACACGAAATACCTGGCATGAGAGAAGGGGCGGGGCTTACAGTCAAGCATTTTTTTAGCATAGATTAGAACTCCTCTAAAATATAGCGCCGGTACCTTGTATGTGCACTATAGCGGCAAATACCGGCACGATACCGGCAACCAGCGCTACTCCGCACACTGCCACTACTGCGGCTCCGTTTGTGCCAAGCGATTTCATACGCGCTACTGTATGGCGGGCAACCGGCACTATTCGGCTTCTCAACCGGCGCTATAAGAGCGACCACCACTTATGTACTGGTACCTGGTGCCTTTTTTTCCCTCTTTTTTTATCCCATCTATTTTTTTTTTCACTTTTTTATTTTATTTCTCCGTCTCCAGACGTAACTCAGATCCAGAGTCAATAAGCAGGCTCTTCTCCCCACTCCCCACTACGTGCCTTCATTTTCATCGTGATAAGATCTCGCCCTTTCTTCCCCCGTCGACTCGCCTCGAATTGCGCCCAACTACGCTGCCAGCCCGCGCTGCTAAGCGCCAAAAAGCAGTTGGCTCCTTTTATTTTTTATTTTCATATAAGTTGGAAAAATCCGACCTTCGTAGGATTCTAAACCCAGCGCCAACTCTAGTAGCATTCGAGGGGAGCCACTAGACCACCGGGGTTACCGGCTACCTGATATCTGGTAGTTATGTACCACACTGTCAGTAACTTCCACTTGTTTTTGGAGGGGTATTCTGTGTGTGAATTGCGGTTTACGAATTCAAAACAGCCTTTCAAGGTCTTCTTCTTGTCATGGTCTTGACGTCACCTCCTTTTTCGTGAAATACAGCCTTCATTGTATCACGACACACCTCATCTATTGATCGGTGGAGGTCAACCGTGTTCCGCTTTCTTTAGTGGTCGGTTGGATACAGCAGTAGGGACCATGTCAACGGTACTTCTTACGTTTAGTATTAAAAGTGTCATCACAGGTATACTTTGTACGTGTTTAACCCTTTAGGACTATTCTATCTTGATTAAAGTATAGCGACCAATAATTCGACGATTGCACTACGATGTTATCAAGCGTCTATTAACACGATAGAACAAGCGTGCAGCAGTATATGGTATGAGTATTAGCATGTTGCGGGCATGTCGTACAGCTCCGTACTTCGCACTTTGAACGTGCACCCTACCCGGGTAGCAGCGAGTTGCTACGTGTGGCCAATGCTGTATGTGATCGTCATTTTTCCCGACATTTTTTCCCGCTGAAGTCCCAAAGGGGTTAACGTAACGATGTCACAGCCACTTGTTATTAGTGTGCTTGCCGTCTCTGAATCTTCGCTTCCCAACACCCCCCTTCCACCTCCGTCCGATCCGTCCAACCCGCCTTGTGCCCGAACAGGAAGAAAAATGAAACGTGCTCCCGATGAGAAGCAGCGCATCGCTAAAGACATTGAGGAGGCTAACGCCAAGCGGCGAAGGACCGCGAGGGTAGCCGACCTGTTTATGTCGGCGGCTGGCTTTATCGCCTTGGGCGAGAGCAACGGTAGCGGTAGCGGCAGTAGCAACAGCACCAGCAAAAGCGGCAGCGGCGGCAGCAGCAGCAGCAGCAGCAGCATCAACGGCAGCAACAGCAGCGGCGGCAGCAGCAACAGCAGGGGCGGCAGTGTTGCACGCGCTCCGTGTGAACTGGGTGTAAAGAAAGAGTGTGGCAAGGTGAGGCATGGCCATTTTAGATACACTACTGAACCGTCCGGCTGTCCAGTCGGTGCTGCCTGAAAATTTCTTGAAGGGGATATTTTATCAGCGGTAGTGACGCCTGTCGTTGTTGTGGGGATAGGTTTTGGGTCGAGGGTAGATGGGTACGTCCAGCTGCGACGCTGGGATCGTGTTGTCCACGTACATATACAATATAGGTGTGTATATGAAGGTCGCCTTCTCCGATAATGTCGGCCTTGACTTGGTCTTGGACGGGTGTTGGCCGAGGCCGAGAGTCGCTTGTTCTTCGGTACATGTGGCAAGGAGGGGCCTCACAAACCTCTCTCGCGTTAAGCGAGGGGATATTTTATAGAGTGAGAAAGGGTAGCTTGGATCGTTCTCGTACAGGACCCTGGGCTCCCGGTTGCGTTCGGGGTCGATATTGCCGAACGTGAACCAATATGGAGATCCGTCATTGAGACACGAGACAAGATCTCGTAGACCACGTGTTGGTTAACGCGTGTTCATGGTAGACATTCGTGATTGGAGATTGACGGATCGTACGTACCCTGACCTCCATATGCAGGTGGAATTGTAGGAGTTGAACTTAATTATATGCCCCTTGCATTGTTCGAATATTATACACAGCAATTCACCGGCATGTAAGCAATTTCAGTGGTGCTGTAGCTGCTCCTAAACGATGAAACGGTTAAGGTTTATTCAGAGTAGGAAAATAACAACAAGATAACCCCACGTAATGTGCACTAAACGAAAAGAAGAAAGAACCCTCTGTAAAACACATCAATTCCGCTACTGCTGCTGCTCCTCAAACACGAAGCGGCAGAAATATACTTTACCTTGAAACAAAGATCAAGCAAAACAAGAAATGACGGGATCACCCTCTGGGCAAAACAAGCTGACATTTCTACCGCAGCTGTACCCACGAACCCTATAACCCGCTGGTTTCGGGTACAACCTACAGCCGCCACATATTTTTCAGTCCAAATTTGACCCGCCGGGTACCCGGATTTTCGTTTGTGGTTTGCCGGAGTACAGATCTAGCGTGGAAAGACCGCGTGGTTACTGAGCGTCGTTTGCATGTGGAGGTCGTGGATTACAAGTGTCTAGAAAGGGATAAATATTGAAGAGCTGTGGTTGAATCCTTTCGTTTTCAATGCTATGGGGGACTCCCAATAGTGTCGGCATGTGCTGTTAATAGTCTAATACACCGGCACTATTCAGGCCACCGGCACTATTGGGAATAAGGTTACTGTATATCATTATTTTAGAGAGTTTCAGTTTTGCCAAGCGATTTTTTCGGCACTATAGAGAGCAGTGGCACTATTCGACCGGCACTATCGGCAGCTCCCCTCTGTAGCCCAAAATCGAGGGTGGCTGTGGCGGTGGTGGCGGAGCATTAGACCCCTTGTGGACACCTGTAGTATGTACTCCGCTGATGTCACAACTCACAACACCCTTGCAACCTTTCCATGCGATAGCAACACCGACTATGACAAATGGCGACGTAGTCATCTAATGCTTTTGCTTTGTCCGCCACATGTGTGTCTGTCTTGGATTATTTCATTTATTTCATGTCCTGAGCTGCAACGCTGTACTTCAGGAAGATGAGAGTCGGTAGGGTGTGCTAGGCGGTAGCTCCAAGGCAGTACTGAGGTGGTGTTCGATGAACCTGATCCTGTTACACGATACGGGTATTGAGATAAACCACGCGATGAGGGCGCTCACACCGCTTTTCAAGCGTGGCTGCAGTTGTCGTAACGGCAGCCGTCTATACATGATGGGATCCGAAGGGTGCGCCAGCTAGCGTTGGGCTGCGAAAGCAACTAAGTTAAATCGACACACGACGCGTATGAAAATACGTGGAAGTGTGGTGAGCTTGAGCTTTATTTTCCCCATCCGCCGGAGGATAAATATATATATATATACATGATGATAGGACCGGGAAAAAAATCGTAATTGTGACCTCCCCTCCCTCCCTCCACCCCCCCCGCCCCGCCGTCCCTTGCCCCCCCCCCCCCTCCCCTCACGGCGCTTCGCGCTTGGTGCAAGCAATGTCTGCCTGGTTGGTGAAAACCCGACGCGTTTCGTCCCGGCATAGTAGGGATTCGAGGGTCTATGGTCATACGAGTAAGCCATGCACAAACTGAGTACACCCGCCCTTCCCCTGCCCCCCGTCCAGTTATCCTCCCCCCTCCCTTCCCCCTTCCCCCTCCTCTGTCCCGAAATCTCCCGTTTTTCCTCCGGGCGTGGGATGACGCCCTGTCCTCTCCGCGCGTAAAGGCGGAACCCTGTGCAACTGCAGCACGGGGTATTGGTGCCGCCCGCTCCCCACGATCGAGGACGGCATCGGGGATGGGAGTGTCACGCGACAATGCCGTCGCAGGTTCTGTGTCCGCGAAGATGGCCGGGAAGATGGGACAGCCTGTGAAGAACGGGTCGGCCAGCCTGGTGGTGGTCTCCGCGGAGGAGAAGGTGATTCGGTCGCGGTAGATGGCATTCACGATGAAAATTTTGCCGCGGTTCTTTACCCCTTGTGCTTGTTTTGTCGGTGTTGGCGGTACCGTGTGGTAGACGGTCTAACAACAACTAAATATTAGAATAGTAGCGAGTGTGTGTTGGGGGCGATTCTTCAATTGTTTTTACCGTGATACAGCATGACTTACAGTATTGCTAAACGGTCGCGGTTTCTCTTCCCCAAGCGATTCGTTGGTGATGAACTACAACTGTCATACATAGCAGGAAAACGCTTGTAAGTAGAGTACCTTCAAGTTGTTCTGAAAAAAATAAAGTTACCCCGCACATTTTTCATCCTCGCCACCGCTCCCACTTAACGCCCCCCCCCGCACATTCCTTTTGCTCCCCTGCTCTCTACCTGGCACGGACAAGGCTATGAAGGAGCTCCGCCAGCAACAGGACGCACAAGATTTCGAGGTGATGGCCGCGAAGCAGCTGGAGGAGGACATGGCCGCCGCCATGCGGTTAAGCTTGGCGGAGGCGTCTGCGCCAGCGGCCGCATCCTTGGAGTTGGACGGGGGTTCGGGGTCTGGGGGGGGGGAAAGTGAAGATGGGGATGTCGAGGAGGCCGACGCGGAGAATCAAGAAGACGAGGATCTCCGAACTGCGATACGTTTAAGCATTGCAGAAGCGGTTTCGGCAGCCGCCACATCCAGGGGAGAGGAGGTGGACGCTGGGGCGGGGGGGGGGGCGAGAGCGGGGACAGGGACGGGGGGAGGGAGTGGAGGGGGTGACGGGGGGGGTGGAAGTGAAGGTCGAGCTTCCACGATCATCATGGAGGAGGAGGAGGAGGAGGAGGGGAACGAGAAGGTGAGGTTAACTTAAATGAGAGATGAAGGGGGATTTCGCGAGCGAGAGTCGTGTGTCATCTCGCGGGCGGGCATTCCTTAGATCCACTGAGTGGGTTGAGTGACATGCGAGGTTGCTGACGATAATAGAGAAAGGAGTCTTGGTGCAGTATATACGCCGACTTTCTTCACTATGTGACGATCGATCACTGCAGGCCGGCACAGCCGAGGTATTATATCATAGCACACCACCTCCTGCCTCGCTTTGGTGTAACCACGTTATGCCCTCCGGCCTCCGCTGCATGATAAAGTCATCTCCTGTCGGCAGCTGACGTCTCCGGCTTCCCTTCCCTTCCCTTTCCCTCCTCCCCAGTTCAACAACATCAACAAGGGGAAAGGTCGGGCGCGGCTAGCTCCCAGGACAGGTGGGAGTAACGCAAGCAGTAGCGGCGGCAGCGGCGGCAGCAACAGCGGGTATGGTGGCGGCAGCAGCAGCAGTGACAGTGGCGGCGGCAGCAGCGGCGGCGGCGGCAGCAGCGGCGGCGGCAGCAGCGACGGCGGCAGCGGCAGCGGCGGCAGCAGCAGCAGTGACGGTAGCAGCAGCAGCGGCAGCCGCAAGAGGAAGAGGGGAGACGACGATGGCCGAGGGGAGAAGAAGGCGAAGAGGAGAAGGAAGGGGTGACCAAGAAGGATGAGGGGGGAGAACAATAGGTGAGTTCTCCGACAGAAAGGAAAGTTGTGCAAAATATGTATTTTCTACAAAAAATGTAAACTTGTGTATGTGGGGGATTTTGTGTAGGACAGATGTGTTTATATTTTAGCGCACCATGTTTTATACTGCACGCCTGCGCGTCGGTGTACCACACGCTCTATATACTTTTGTAATTGGCTATTTAATGATGCTGTGTAGTTCGCCATCTCCTTCTAACCATCCTCTATCCTCTTCCTTGCCCATGGTTGCCTACCGTCTCGCGTTGTCCACGTCGAAATACGCAGCACCAGACCAAGGCCGCCACCGCCCCTGCCGCCAAGCCGAGGGGTCGCAAGTGAGGCAACCATCAGCGCCCGCGTCGATGTAGAATCGATTGCGGCTCGCGTGGTATGCGGGTGCGTTCTCTTTAGTGTGGGTAGCGGTTGCTAGCTTCGCGCTCGTTTCGTGTGTCGTGTTCGACGATGCTCCGAGTGTTGGTGCAACAGGTGTAGCGTGTGCGCATCCGTGTGCGTGCTCGTGTGGCGGATTGCTGCCGGGATGTGACGGTTGGTAGTGTGATGTGAAGTGTCTGCATCTGCATTCTCCTCTTGTACCTTGGTGTAGGGTGGTGGTCTTGGCGGTGCTGTGGTGGTGGTCTTGGTGCTGTGGTGGTGATATTGTGGTAGTGATGGTGGTGGTGTTGGTGGTAGTGGTGGTAGTGATGGTAGTGATGGTGGTGATAGCGGTAGTGGTGATGGTGATGGTGGTGATATTGTGGTAGTGATGGTGGTAATGGTGGTGTTGGTGATGGTGGTAGCGGTAGTGGTGATGGTGATGGTGTGATGGTGTGATGGTGGTGATGGTGGTAATGGTGACGTTGGTGACGGGTGGTGTGATGGGTGGAGGTCGTTGAAGTAGTGATGGTGGTCGGATCCATGCTACTAAGAAAGTCGGCCCGTGCCGTGATTTTGTTCTGCATCTGTTGCCGTTTGAGGGAGGAGCAGAAACACATGGAATGGCCGAATTGCAGACGAGGGTGCTCTTTTTAGTCAGGGCATAATACGCGTTAAGTAATGAGAGCACCGAGAGTTCAGCGGTTTGCGTAGCGGAGAAGGAAATATGTGACAATCAACGCACCATCCCGCGATAAAAACGTTCATCTTCTCTGCAACTCTGTAGCGTATCAAATTCCCCCACGTATTGCTAGCGAATGTCTGCCTTTCGTTATCGTAGGAGCTTATAGCCTCGAGCTCATGGGCGTCAGGGAAGGATGGCGTGCGCGACGGTAGCGTAACCTCTTTGGATGACCGTGGGCGTTGACATTTGTAGAGTACCGTGCGGTACAAGCTTAGCGCCTGGTTGTTGGTGAACGAACTCCCGTGGCCAAAGGGAGGGCTGCTAGAGAGCGACGATTGGGTGGTGGTGATGCTGACCTTTAATGTTGCGCATGTCAAGTTTACCCAACAACGATCGGAGCACTGCAGGTGTGTTTGGGAGTGCGTGCCTCGAAATCCACTGGGTGCCTTCTGGACCACGGTTGATGGACTCGTTTCGTTCTTGGAGAGGTGCTGCCGTAGAAACGTGAGCTTGAGGAACGAGTAACTGTGAGGGCGCGTCGTGTTGTGGTATCCCCTCACACTGTCTCGTTTCTTAGCCCTTAATGCTCACGTAGGATCTAAGTACACAGGTCTTCGGGCGTTGTTTACCTTGGGGGAAATGTAGCGAGGGTATTGCGACTGCTTTGATATTGATCAGACGAAACACGCGTGTTATTAGGTCATGCCGGGTAGCCTTGTGATAGGCCGTTGGCCTTGTTACAAGACCATTGGCCTTGTGATCGAACGTTGGACGGGAAACACGCAACAACAAGTGGTGACGCACCAGACGTCAGTCGGTAGATCTGTAGAATGCACTCTTTACTGGTGGGGATAAGCTTTGTGACGATTCTCATGCCCGCGTAACCGGTGCGGTGGTATTATTGAGTTAGTGTGTGGAACGTCGGAGGGCGGCTGTTCGTTTCAGACTAATACAGGCAGTCACCACTAATAGGAAGTGTGTCTGCATTTGCAGCTTCCCCGTTTTGTCGTTTGGTGATCCACGCGAGAGCAGCCACAGCGGTAGTACTGGACGATCGTCGGGGTAGAAGGCCAAAGCTGCTATCTGGAACCTCGAGCCGAATCAAAATCGTTTTTGCAGCCCACAGCCTTGGGATACGCCACGTTGACAAGCTCATGAAGTAATCGGAGCATTTCCACGCGAATACGCCCCTCTTATTATATTGTTGAGGGGAGGGGGGAAAGGTGTTTAGTTTTTTCATTCCCTCTCTTGTTATTGTTGTGTAGGTTGTTTTGTCCTCGTAGGTTGTTTTGTCCTCGATGTTTTTTTTTGCAAGAGTTTGCTTAGTTTGCTTTGTTGAGCAAGGGTCCCACCTCTTTGTTTACTTTTATTAAGTGTTCCGCCGTGTGCGGCATTTATTGCTAATAGTGCAAAAAGGCCCGGTGATGTTACGCTGCACGAGCAGGTGGTGTCAGTCCTTGTGCGTAATATATTGCACGGGCCGCCGACCAACAGTAAGTTAGTTTAGTTTACGAGAAAGTTACGGTTATATTAATGGTATTGCTGTAAAGGACGAGGGAAGCCGGGGGAGGTCGTCCGAATATGTTTGCTACAACGTACCTGGTGTACAGCAGCAGCAGCAGTAGTGGAAACCTTTCGCAAGCATAAATAGACTCAACAGGCTCTATAGATAGGTAGGCTCCAACTATTCATAGCTAGCAAAACTAAACCGAAACTGTTTCTTCAGGAGTACATGCATCGTCGTTCGTCGTATGGGCAGAGATGAGGTGAAGATCACACGCAAGCTTACTGGAGTGGTGGGGGTCGGTTGTTCGTAGATACACGCGTCGGCAGTCTTTCGTATCATGGGAAGAACGGGAAGTTTTACCACGTGCTTTTTGTGGAGGGGCCTCCAGCAGGTCTACAAAGTGTTGGGGTGTCGAGCCGAACACCGAATGAATATTATTGGTGATGAGTGTTGTCCGTGTTTGGTTGTCGTGCTCCGTCGGCAGTGACGTGCCTTTCCCTCTCCTTTCTCTGCATGTTTTGTTAACCTCTATTTCTGGTCGGTGGTGGTGGTGGTGGTGGGTGGTAGTTGGTGGTTGAGATTTAGCAAGAGTAAGAGTACCATTTGGGTCTCTCACCTAGTAATATAATTGAGTAACATAACGATAGTGCTGAATACAACAAAAAGTGGAAAATGCCTTCAATCTACATGCCGGCCACTCTATCTGCCAGCTGCGCTACTGGGGCATGATACCGTTACACTATCACGTGGGATCAGAAGTACCGTGAACAACCTCGTGGAATCTCGAAGCCACGAGCAGTCAAGCAGCACTACGTACTTTGTACGGAATGTTCAGCACGGTATTCAGAAACCTCGGAAAGTACCGACACTGTTGCATGGGACTGCTTCGAACGGGAACGACGAATCAACACCAGCATCATGGCAACAATTTGAACGGGAAGTGGAGATCAGCGTTTGCGCGGTACCGGTTTGGACGTGAAGGGGAAAAAAACCCGGGACCGTTGGGCAATTCGATGTTGAATTCACGTGTTGTGCTTTCCTGAGGGATTTGCGCCGCGACACTGTTGCACGGGACTGCCTTGAACGGAAACGAAGAATCAACAGTAGCATGATAACAACTTGAACGGAAACTGGTGGTCAGCGTTTGCGCGGTGTACCGGTTTGAACGGGAACGTGGGGAAAAAAAACACAACCATTAGCAAATTCGGCATCGGAATTCACGTGTAGTGCTTTCCCGCGGGATTTGTGTCGCGATTTGTTTCCCGAGGAAAGTCCGCGAAAAATGATGTGTACTTCTCGACAATGTGTGTTCGTTTTTAGATGGATGGTAATTGGACGGTATCGCAAAGCAATGCTTGGTAGGGTGGTGAATTTCAAATCGGAAAATATTGTACTAAAAGCTACGAGTAAGGTTATGACGGTGACCCGTCTGGCGGTAAGCAGCCACACAAAATCAGGTGGTAATTTTTCGACGATAAACGGTAATTTGGTTTTTGAAGGCAGTGCGAGGCACACTATAAAACGTTTTTTGGCAGTGCCCTTTAAGCGGTAAACGTTTTTTTTTTTATAATATCGTTTTTTCTTTTGGTAACGGAAACGAAAATGTCATTATTTCCCCTGTTCCCCGCTGCGGCATTAAGATTTTATAGTAAGTGTCCCCTCATCACACCTGGCCGGCGTTATCACATGCCTTGATGAGGATTTGATCTCCCTCTCGTTCGGAAGATATCTGGCGAGCAAGAAACCCATACTATGTATACAATATCCAAGCCATCGGTCAATCACCCTTCCTTGTGTGAGTGACCAGAGCAAGGCCAAAGGCGTCCCCACATAGCATTAGTAGTCGAGCCCTGGGTCCATACTGCCTTACAAAGTACCTCTACGAGTACGTAAAACTTGCTGTTTGGGCGTTAATCCGTAAACGCGTTCAATTTCCGGATTCTTACCGCGGCATTACGTAGTTCGAAATGGAAAACCTCACCAATACGACTTGAGGTTTTGGAGGCCCTTCACAAACAATAACATGAAACAAGCTGCTGTAATAAATGTTGGGCCTGCAGCCCACAGGACACCAAAGCATCCACGCACGGGGATCGAAAGAGCCATGTACGCTATACCTCAAGACATCAACATTCTCGCCGGATCTGCCGCCCTCGATGCTGCCTGTGACTCGCAGGCAATGATCGGCAAATTCGCTGGTGATCTCCCGATACGAAGAGTTGTGAAGTATACTTTGGAGATGAAAAAATGCAAGCGTATTCTATGCATTCTATAGCGCAAGTTGAAGTCTGTCTGCTGAAAAAGCCCCCGCCCCCCCATTTATTTACTGAGTACACCCCCCCCATCTATTTACACCACGAGAATATCATACTCGTACTATTGCTGCGCCAGGCATCCTTTGTAATTTTGTCTTTCGGTGTTCAGCAAATATTATGTTCTTACAGCATTTTCACGTTGTAACTTCTCGTCAAACTATATGTCGTAATTCCAAGACATGTTCTCTCTCATGACGTTAGCAGGACTGGTACACAATGGATGCTTCTCCAGAGCCAAATACAATAATGTTGCTCTGTGCTGCTGTTGCTGTTGTTGGTGATGCTAATATCTCATTATTAGCTCATTGTCGCGACCTGTAAGCTAGCCCGTGGTCACGATGAAGCACTATAGAACTACAGCTATCACATATAGGTAGGATTACAAAACTAAGAAAACTTACTCGGGGTACTAACAGTATCAGGGGAGCACGCCGTTAGATGGCCTATTCTTGCATCGTACAAGCATCCAAAAGAGATACATGTCACGTGCGATCAATAAAGCACTGACATGCACTGCATGCCTTGTGCCTTAACACGAGCGGCGGAAGAGAGGAGACCCGGAAAAGAACAACGGTACTATTTGGAGAATGACAGTGCAAAGCGAGAGAGGGAGAGAGAGGGAAACGCGTCAATGGCGTTTTCTTGCTTTCCGGGCGCGTTTCTCCCTGTTTTCCCTCCCGACCCCTCGCAAGTCTCCGTACTCGTCTCCTACGTGCCTCCTGCTTTTTCCGCCAGGTTTTTCTGAACAAATCAACAAAACCCCGCGAGGATAATACTTCAAAATCCACAGGCTCAGGAACGCAGAGGAGAGAATGCTACAGTACTCTCGGCGCAACCGCTATCGGCACGGTCGAGTGGCGAGAGAAAAATCCCTGCAAGCCGCGTGAGAGCGCCAGCAAGCCCCCCCACTCCCCTGCACAAAATCCACATCACCCCCCTCCACCCTCCCTCCCCCTTCCCTTGTCCCTCGTGCCATCGAGCAAGATCCACGCTAAATCATGCACACTGCACCGGGTGATGAACTTGGCCTTGCTAAAGATGTTGACCTAGAGGACGCCAGGAGGTTCAAGCCCTCTGGCTTCTTGGCGGTCAATGCAGGACGTTGTCAAAACTTTTCAACGTTATTCCGTCGTGAGACTCGAAGTTGAAGTCCTAAACGACAGCTCATGATAGAAAAAGCATGGTCATCGATATTGTATGGAGATCCGAATCAATTCGATGGCCAAGATTTTTCTCTCAGGAGCTGACGTTGTGAACTTGGTTTTTGAATCTCAAGATGGAATAGCGTTAAAATGCTTGGTCAACGTCCTGCACTGGGCCACCTCTAAGTCAGAGGGCTTGCGCCCCTGCGCACTGCCTGAGTCCATGTCCTCGGAATGACTGCGCGTGTCACCCGCCGCAATAGTGATGCTTGAGTGTGGCTCTCATACGCTGGCACGACGGTTGTCCCCCTCCCCCCTCCCACAAGCACCCGTTTCTCCTCCGTGGTCTGGAGGACGCCCTGTCTTCCCCGCGCATGAAGGCGGCACCCGCTGAGGTCCGGCGGACACGGCACAGAAAAGAATAATGGATGACAAGGTCACCGCGTCTCATCCCCGTCTCTTCAGGAGGTTACTCACAGCCCGTGGCTTGGCGATAGAGCCTAGACACGGCTTAGGAATTCACAATAGAAAGCAGGTGAGCATGTGAAGAGAGAGAAGAGTGGAGCGAGGGCAGCAGGCGGATTATGTCGACATTATAAGCCGGAAGTTGGCACAGAAGGGAGTCAGACTTGGTACACAGGATCCCTTGGTTGTTTATGTTTGGAGTGTACTCCGAAGATTGCTTTTTTTCCTGGCGACATGTACCGTTAGCCTCCACCATTGTTAAGCCCTGCTTGAGGTCTGGGTTCTTGTGACCACGGACTAACATATGCTACCGCAGCGGGCGAGTGCCTCGGAGGTTGCGGCTTGGCTCCTTCAGGATTACCCTTTACATTACATTATTATTGATTATTGCCTACATTGGACGCGTGCTACGATAATGATAGAGATATCACTTTTTTCGAAAATGGTTTTTGAACGACGGGGGCTCCTTAACCCATAATCGTCATTTTTTTATTCTGTCATTTTTTATGCACGACTTTGCTTACCAGGTACCGTATATATACGTAACCGTCAGATTTGTCCCCTTAAATGATTCATAGTTTCCGCGCACAGATTGGGTTGCCCCGCCCTTCCCCCCCCCCCCCCCCGCTCCCCCTTGTTCAAACCCAGCCCCCCACGCCCTTAAAAACTCCGCCCTCCCCTCACCGGTTGTACGACTTGCAGGATACACTTGATAAACTGATGCATTTCCTTCCACAGCTGTCAGATTTTGTCTCCCTCAAAAGACGGGTTTTTTAGTTTCCGCGCACAGGCTGACTAACATCACCCTGTTGACCCTGGTACAAGCTACACTGTAGTTCCAAGGGGATTCGCCGACCTATATCGTTAACGAGTACACACACCCAGTAATACACGCGATTAAAGTATCACACACAGCTTGCAAAGATGAGTTTCGACAAAATCTTCGATCTCATAGCTGAATGGAGTGTTTTTTATTTTTCTTAGTATGCACTGCGTACGAGGCCATGGGAGTGTTCGTGTTCATTCGGCAGCAGTTTGTTGTAGCTTTCTCCACATCATCATTTTGGGGATAGATACTTGTACTTGAGGGTCGAAAGCTCCTCAACAAGTGGGGACCCTCAGAAATAAAACGGTGCATTTCTACCGCACGCAGCATGTGTCACTGCCAAGCAGCTGCTGCTGCTGCTGTTGGGACAAACTACGTGGAACCAGAGTACAACAACTATTTTCGCAGCGGTCAACGGGGAAACAAACTAAAATGGGCTAGTGGAGCACTCCCAGGTAGGCCACAGCCAGCCGCGGCCACAAAACCTGCGCGGAAAAAAGAGCAACCATCAGACACAACAGGACGCAGCAGCATCAACAACAAATTAATTACTCGTACAGTATTGATATATTTTAGTAGTAATAACGTAGTAACGGGCGTAGACGATTTCAGCGGTCCCGAGCAGGAATCGGAACAGGTTCAACCAAACAAATTATTTTACATCAGAAGTTTCGCCGAAATACGGGTGTACTGTACCCTGAACAATCCGCCAACCCCCCCCACCTCCTTTCTTGAAACATCTTGCCATTAACACCCGTCAACGAGCCGTCTCCCGTTGCCGGCCTTTCCGGGCATCTTAGAGGACGGGGTACGCCCATCAACAACCCAAAACGCCTCCAAAACGTTACGATCAAAGACCCCATCGCCCAATGCCTCCTCGTTTCGATTTCTTGCCTTTTTAAATATTAACATCAACCCCCCCCCCTCCCCCTGGGTCCTCCTTTTGTCTTCTTACCGACACCCGTCAACTAGCCTTCTTCCCTCGCTTGGGATATGTGTACAGGGTTCCTTTCCTTTTCGCCGTCGACGTTCCTGTAAGAGGGTTTTTAGTACTGTATCCCAAGGGACTCGAGGATGGGGTATGGGGTGTGGGAGAAGCAACATCTGTTCCTACTGTGGGAGTGGATTTTGAGAAGCGACATATGTTACTACTACATGTATGTCTGCATAGTAGTAGTAGCGACACATCTATCTGGGACACGTTCATACACTGCTGTGGTGCGTGTGTGACATGATGTGACACGGTGGTATGTATGTACGTATCGTACGCATTCCCTTTCATTTTTGTATGGTCGGCGTATGTATAGTCTAGTCTAATACAACGAGCGACGCATGATAGGAACATGGTTGATTTCGTATGAGTTTGAGTGTGCGACCCCCGTTTCAGGATCCGTCATCCGCGTGCCACAACAATGACAAATGACAGAAATAACGGAACGTACAGCAAACACTGAAAACAACAAACAACGCAACAAGCCAACCAGAACAGTCCAACAGTCCCACCGCGTTTTTCACTTTTATTTTGACTCGAGTCGGTCTCCGAACGACTTCCTTGGGTGTCCTTACGTACTCTCGTATACCTCGGACCTGCTGTTGGGGCTGTTACCTTATAGTCTAAGGGTGTTGGTGTGAATGTTGACGATCTCTGAGCAGCACTGGTGGTGCTCTGTCTAGCTCGACATCGAGAGTGACGATAGTTCAGCGAAAACCCTACAAGACAACAATCACCGACCAACACCATGCATGATGCGTGTACGAGCATTACCCCGGCTTGTGGAGCTCGACGACCGAGGACTGGCACGAGTCCGTACCGTGGGGACGGCAGCAGCAGTAGTGGGGGACTCTTCTGCGGCATCGCGGCCGCCGAAACCAAGCACTGCTGTGTGGCACCGTGCGGCTTCGTACAAGGCTCTTCGATCTCTGCTCGTTTGGCGAAATGGCCCAAGTTACGCCTGCTGTCACCTGTGACAGCGTTTCTCTCAAAGTTATCGTCAGTTTGGGCCCTCGCGAGCAGCGCAGGCGTGACGGACCGTCAAAACAGCAAGGCGAGGCCCTCGCGACGATGGCTGGAGCCCAGTGGTGGTGAGAGGAGAGCGCGAACGCCGGTCAGGGCTGTCTTTTGCGCTCGTGACTCGGCATGCTTTTGTACTCTCCTTGGTTTGTTATTGCGCCGCATTTTTTCTCTCATCATCCCTCATCCCTCTTGGCTCGGTTGACGGCGCCGCGATGGGCGATGGCGGTGTCGTGGTGTCGTGCCTAGTGTATCTGCTGTCTACCACAGCAGTCTATACTCTACTCGCACTGCTGTGATGCTTACGCTGTACGTACTGGCGCTGTACCATACCAGGTATATACCAGGTACATCGGGGTACAGCAGCAGTATCATGTATCGGCTCTGCGTCTGGCTCTGGCGTCATGCTCGTATATACCACGATGGATGTAAATGTAAGGACAATTTTATGTTGATGGTAATGATGTAAAAATCGCTATATTTGAGTCTAGGTTGGTATCCCCCACGACTCGATACATAAGCCACAAAAACTTACCAGGTACATACCACTGCTGTTGGTGCTGCTTTTGCTTCTGTTGCTGCTGTTGTTGCTGCTCTACTCGCAAAACTGCAAGTAGCACGACGATAGCAAGCACAACATCGGCCACACGCACCCTGAAATTTTTAACTGACACGCAGTATTGTACCAGATTAAATGGGAAAATCCCGACTCGAATGATGAGAGACGAGAGTCCAGTGAGAGTTTTTGCTCGCTTTTTTGGCTGTCTACCAGTGTAGTACGTTCTGCAGGTATACGAAGGTGCGATACGTACTACGTCGTAGCTGTATTTCGTGCATACGAGCGGCAGAGCGGCAGAGCTCAAGTTTGCCGTTGCATGAAAGGATGACAATGTACACGTGATGCTGCTGTAGTACCAGGTATCATACTGCCGCACCAGGTGTGCCAGGTAAGCATGATCAGATGTACCAGTGCAATACACTCATGATACCGCCGCGGGAGACTGTACGGTTTGAACCTATTATTAATAATAGTATGATCGCCTGCACATCTTGACAACACGCTGATATTTCGACACAGACAGGCTCAGTTGAACATAAATAGGGACCCAGTAAGAGCGATTGACATTGTGGCTTTCATGGTCAAGATTCAAGATTTGCAACGCACATCCAACACTTGTTAGTTTTTCTTTGGCCTCGAAGAGGGGTGCTTGTCGCAGAGGGTACGCCATACAGGTATTCCCTGGTGTAGCACAGCGAAGTTTTCATGTTATGTTCGCGAGAGCTATGATACGAACACCATTTTATTACGATTTTACAGGCACGGGCACCTGGTACGTTACAGTACGCAGTACTCTTCCAGAGACCGAGAGGTGCGTATACAACAACCCCGCAATGACTTCCAAGGGGTGCCACGTACCGGTAGTGACTTTGCCTTGTATCACAGCTCAAATTGCTCGCCAGGTCCAGAGCTCGCTCTGGCCAGCGCTTCGACTCCGATTGATCTACTATTAATAATCGGCCGCAGTCCAGCATGCCAAAAACATGTACCAGCACAGGCAGTGGTGGTCTCCCTATGGTGCCGGTATGTGCCAGCGACAATACCAGCAGTATCCCAGACATTGGCACAATTGGGTGTTGGCAGTAGTATCGCGGGTTAAGGTCTTGCCAAGCGATTTCACCGGCACTATACCGGAAATGTGCACTGTTCACCCGGCGCTATAGGAAGCCCCCCACAGTAATTGATTTTCCGATTTCTGACTGCGGCGGCTAAGAAAGGTTTTGTAAACCGTAATGCCTTCTTCACCTGGGTTATGGGTGACCATCGTGATGCAAATCTCAAACGGGTCGCGCGTGCTTCAAAGCTCCCTCACTTTTGTCCTTTGCTCTTGTGCCTCTCTGATTGCGCCCGGACCGCAACGCCGCAGCAAGTCCCCCGGCTACCGTGCCACTAGCGGTGGCTACAGGCTCAGTGCGAGCGCTTGAGTTATCCGCGATCAACTCGGACCCAGGATTAATCCCGCCCTGCTCGCGCTGAGTTTAGAATCAGGACAAACAAGGACAGGAGGGGAGTGTCTACTTGTAGTAGAGGTGAGAGTACCGCTGTGCACCAGATTACCAGATTTGGCTTGCCCCCCTCTATGACCGCAAGCGCCTTGCCGAAATGCAGGGCAGCGGCACTAGTCCTTCGTGCAGCGGCAATGCGCTGTGAGAGGTCCGTGGCGTGCGATCTGGTGTTCCTCTGGCGAAGCAGTCTCGCTTTCGATCGGGCGAGAGCCGAACACAGAGGCGTTTGTTCGACCCTGCCGTTGTGGTCTAGTCTAAGAGAACCCTAAAAGCAAAAGCCAGGTGCCCATAGCAGATGTATCGGGTGGGGAACAAGCTGAAGCGTCCAAACATGCGTGAAGCCGTGCGCTCACTCTATCTGATGCTGCTGTGTAGTGCAGTATGATAAGGGTTGCAGAATGCAGGATCCCGCGTGGATCATCTGATCTGCACCCATAAAAACATGATAAACACTTTTTTAATTCATAATTCGTGCATGCATCATTGCACAGAATCTCCTAGAGCGGTTGATACTCCGAGTACTCTAAGCACTCCAGGTGCCCCCCCCCCGATTGGATTGTAGTTTGCTCCATTTCTCGCTCGTGGGACCATCTGTGAATGTTTTCTGCCATGCAATGAAAATACTTGTAGCGATGGCGAAATGGTGCGCAGATGATCCAATTATCCTTCATACTCCGAGCATACTGCGCATATTGGGAGTATTTGGTACAACGAGTACGAGCAGTACGAACGGACGAACTACCGACACTGCCTGCAGTACCAGCACTGCAGAAGCCCAAAATACGCCAAGTACAGAGAGCACCCATCACAACAGTGTCGAGCCTCGAGATACTGCGAGTCTGGCAGTATCCCCAGTACAAGACCCAGATATACCGCGAGTACTGGCAGTACCATTAAAGACAACCCCAAAATACTGGGAGTACACATGATATCTGCTGTACCTGGCAACATTTTTTCGACATTTTGGTGTCTGGTTTGAGGTGGTTTCAGCTGATTGCGGTTCCAGTGGGAGAAACATAGGCGGGTGTCGGATGCCCGTCTTTTTATGATTCGCATTCCTTCTGACGAAAGTGCCGGTACTGTACCTGGTACCTGATACTAATATAATACCGGTTACCTGGTGGTCAAGTTGAACAAGAGTTTCGAAGTTTATTTTGTAGGAATGCTTTAGTATTAGCAGTTCGATGTGCCATCCGCAAATTCGAAACAGATTTCAACGTCAGCTTTGCGATGATATTGTAACGGATCGTATTGCCTCCAGCACAACAAACTACTCTTATTTATCAATAAAAGTAAACCATGTTCCGCGTTCGTGGTTGGATGCAACACCGCGCTTTAACGATAATCCTATCCCATGCCAGGTACAATACATCACACGTTTATGCACAATATGAACGATACCAAAGGTAGCCTATAGCATACTTGTCTGGTACCTGGTACAGCATACATATAATTCGTACCTGGTACGTGCTTGACGACGTCACAGGCACTTATTAATTGTGTGCTTGCCGGCTTTGACATTCTCGCCCCTCAACACCCCCCTTCCGCCTCCGTACAATCCGTCCATTCCATCTTGTACCCAAACAGAAAGGAGTGCCCAACATATCCAGCAACAACCACAATCTCGCCAGCGATCATGTCGGGTAACAAGCATCCTCATCCGACAGGTGTGACCCAAGAGGGCCCAAAGAGGTGCAGACCCTCTGCGTCGGAAGTGGCCCAGGCCAGGAGTGTGACCAGTATGCTTCTGGAGGCAGCTAACGCTGTCGAGTCTATGTCTGTGTTTGATGGCGAAATCGCCAAGCTGGGGTTTATCAACATCAGCACCAGCACCAGCAACAACGGTAACAGCAACAACAGCGGCAGCAGCAGCAACAACAACGGCAGCAATGCCATTAGCAGTAGCAGCAGCAACGTCGGCGGCAGCAGCAACAACGGCGGCAGCGGCAGCCGCAGCAGCCACAGCAGCAGCAGCGTGGTCCTCGTCGGCGGCGGCCGCAGCAGCGGCATCAGCAACGGCGGCGGCAGCAACGGCAGCAGCAGCAACGGCAGCAGTAGCATCAGCGGCATCAGCAACGGCGGCAGCGGCAGCAGCAGCAGCAGCAGCAGCAGCGGCATCATCAACCGCAGCAACAACAACGGCATCAACAACGGTGATGGCAGCGAAAGCAGCATCAACAACAACAACAACGGTGGTGACAGCGGAAGCGGCAACGACAGCAGCAACAGCAGCAGCAACAGCAGCGCTGCCAGTGGTGCGCACGCTGCTTGCGGACAGGGTCTCAAGGAGGAAGGTGGTGGCTTCCAGCCCTCTGACCGACAGGTTGTTCAATTGAAGACGGTGGCAAAGCCGATCCCCTACGCGGCCGAGGTAGTCGACTCTAAACCCCAGGATGTCAAGGTGAGGAATGGAGGAATGGAAAGTTTTGAACAAACCTCTGAGTTGTCCAGGCGTCCTGTCAGCTCTGGCTGAAACATATTTGAAGAGGGTATTGGACCAGCAGTAGTGATGCCTGTCGTTCTTGTGAGGATAGTATTTTGGGGCTGGTGATGGATGGGTACGTCTAGCTGCGATGCCAGGATATTTAATTCTCGTACATGCACGTGTGAAATTATAGAATTTAAATTGTCAGGGCTGGGCACTGACAGCCTCAGCAGAGATTTTTACTGATTGCTGAAGCGTCAATCAGTAGAGATTTATACTCACTGCGCAGCAATCAGTATACTAGGTTTCATCAGCATACAGGTAGGGGTTCAATGCTTTGCTGGACGGGGGTGGTTGCGGCCACAGGCACCGAAAAATCGAGAAACCAACGAGAAAAAATATGGAGAAAAAATATCAGGAAAAATGCATGGAACATGTGACAATGATGTGACAATCTTCGATTTATTTTTATTAAAAATTAAAAATGCACTGTAGACAGCTGCTGTGAGATCAAGGATTACGTCGAAACTCGTCTTTGAAACACGGGTTGACAGGACCACCCCGTTTTGTCGACATGGTGGAATGTGGACTAAAGGCCGACCAGTTGGGCACCTTTTGGAACGTGTAATATCACAAAAAGTGCGGGCTTGCCCACGTTCTGCGCGGTTAGCGTGTTTTTCTGCTTTGGAAGTGGTGCTTCCAAAGCCTGCCGTTTGCACTTGGCCCACGTTCTGTGGATTTTGCGTAATAGCTGAATTTCCAAAAGATCCTCAGAAGGTCTGTGTTCTGCCAACGTTCTGCTAAATTTATCCATATTATGTCGACGAAACGGGAGGCCCCCGTCCACCAGGAAGCTATGCGTGAAACTCCGATCGCGCGTGTCACGGCATGTGCATGTCCTTAAGAGGGATATAGGTCGGCGATTCCCCTTAGCGCCAGCTAGTACTGGGGTCAACAGGGTGATACAAAGACGTGCAGTCCGTATCATTCTGCGCACGGAACCTATACAAACGTTTTGAGGGGGACAAAATGTGACGGCTGTGGAATGCACCAACTGTTTATATATATATAAGGAAAAATGTGTGTGTGGGGGGGTTATAAAGCTGTTTTTGATCGAGTAATGAATCTAAGAGCTACTGCATGAGTGGTGCGAGGTTTTGCATGCGCAAGTAGTGCATCATAAAACATTATTATTCCAATATTAAATGTTACTCAATCGCTCATACCGTTGAAGTACAGGGGTAGGTCAGGTAGTAGGCTCTCACCAGCCAACGAAATTTATGGTTTTGCTTCATATCTTGTGGCGTAGTTATTGGTTGTACGTGATATAAAATATTCTAGAACTATCTACTGGCAGCCTCAATAAGTAGATAACCTCTGCTGTATTTTATTGCGACATAGTGTAATACGTCGGCTTCGTGCGCCACATGTGTGTCTGCCGTGTACTGTTTATATGTATATCATGTCGTGGGCTATGATGCGTCGCTTCAGCAAGATAAGAGTCGGTAGGTGTAACCTCCCCCCCCGCCCTCCCACTCCCTACCCTCCGACTGCTTGCTCGCCAATCCCGTGTTTTTGCATGACAAGAACCCTCCGAGGATACAACGAAAGATTAACGACATCCTGCAGCGAATGGCAGAAATCGGGAACCTTCCTTACCTTGATTGGGGAGACCTTAAGGTGTTGCTAGCGGCCAAAATGCTGGAGGTGGTGGGGGCGTTTGAGAAGGAGTCGGGGTTTGTGCGGACCAAGGGGGAGAAGGATTACGTTCAGCAAAGGTAATTAGGTTGTGTTATTTGGTCATGTTTTTTTTTTTGTGCGGACCAAGGGGGAGAAGGATTACGTTCAGCAAAGGCGATTAGGTTGTATTATTTTGTTATGTTTTTTTTCTTTCCCGGTTATGGTTCATGATTCAATTTGATACCAGTGTACTCCTGGTATTACTATTAAATCACTACGACTAATGTTGAGGAATGTTGATGTTACCGGTATTCTACGGTGATTCTGTACATCTTGCAGCGCTGCAGCAGCCTTCCATTTTGCAATTGTACACACGTTTTTTCGGGGTCAAACTGCTTGGAAATTGAGTTGAATACTGTTGCATTTGTACAGGGGTTAATGGTGCTGCTGCATATGGTTTGGTTTGGTTTGGTTTGGTGTGATTTGGTTTGTTTTATCGTGTGTCCTTCTCCGTGTCCTTGAAATGTGTTGTCCTTCTCGATTCACGTCCCCCTTTTGACGTCCTTCCCTGTTCGTATTTGTTTCCCCTTTTTTCCCTTATGGGTCAATTTCTTTTTCTTGACCTCACACCTCTTTCGTTCTCGTGCGACTTGCGTTTTCCACTTCCTTTTATTTCTTCTCACAGAGATGAGCTGGTCGCATCTCTTCACAAATGCGACGTCGCACCGTGCAGCGTGCAGCGATTGGCAGAGATTCTCCAGGTAAAGCGATTCGATTTCGGCAACGGAAGCGTTTCTCCCGTAACCTGTACAAGTAACAACTAAATGTCAACACCAACCGGAAAATAGGAATTGCGACGTAAAACGATTACAGTACATACCTTTGCAGGACCATTGGTACTGTATACACGCCGTACTTAGAAGGTTCGCATGTACCGATAGTTGAGAGGCACCTGGTATTGTTTCATTTAGCACCACGGTGCTGTTGTTATGAGCGAGGAAGCAGTGGAGGAGAGGAGAATCGAAGAGGCCAAACGCTACTGATGGGAACGGTAAATGCGCAAGGCAACAGCGCTTTGGTAAGATTGAGCGGACCAGATGTAGAGCTAGAAATGTCAAGAGACTGAGACGGGAGAAACGGAGAGGCAAAAAACGACCGACAGAAAATACTACCAGGGTATATGAATACAGCGACACGTACAGACAGACAGACAGACAGACAGACATAAGACTTACTGGTATACTTCAGGCAGATTACTAAATAGTTGGCAGACCAACAGGGACAGACGCAGATGGATGAGAAAATGGGAGAGAGAGGCAAAGAGAGACGCATCATTGGTGTTGTACTTCCTTTTCAGACACCTTTTTCTTTTTCCCCTCCCGACCCCTCGCCTTCCTCTTGTTCATCTCCTTCGTGCCTCCTGTTTTTCTTTCGGCTTGTAATGTTGCACAACACAAAACAGGAGCCACGACGGCACTTCTCCAGCACTCACAAGCTCATGAACGCACTGGAGAAGGTGCTAAGGGTGTCCAGCACGGTTCAGCCGGCGGTAATGCCCGCGGAGGACGAGGTGATTCGGTTGCGGTAGATGACGTTCCCGTTGGAGGTTTTCCCTCGCTCTTAACTCCTTGTGGTTGGTGTTTGTGTCCGTCGTCTTGGCGTTATTGTTAGTATTTATGTTTGGGTTTGGGTTTGGGTTTGGGTTTGGGTTATGTTTGTGTTTGTGGTTGTGGTTGTGTTTGTGTTTGTGTTTGTGTTTATGTTTGTGTTTGTGGTTGTGGTTATGTTTGTGTTTGTGTTTATGTGTGTGTATGTTTGTTATGTGTTTGTGTTTGTGTTCTTGGTTGTCTTCGTGCTTGTGTGTTGTTGGTTGTTTTAGTGTATTTGTGTTGGCGGTTGTTTTGAGTTGCTTGTGTCGCATAAGGGCTAAAGACGAAGCCGGTTTAGTTTAAGTGACCACTTCGAATACCGGAGAAATGAACGAAAAAGGCCCTCGGGGGAAACCGTTGTTCACCTTGGTCAAACCCTTGTTTTCGAAATAAGGTTTTACAATGTGCAAAACTGCGCCCCCCACAGGTTAGGCTTTATCTTATTTTCCTTTGTAGGAAATGGCCTATACTGGTACAATGCAGCAAGTGTTCCGAAAGGGCCTTGCGTTGGTGACGTGCACATGTTCTGCCGGGGTTGGCGGTACCGTGCGGTGGAAAGGCCAACTACAAAAAACGCCTACAGCAACACCACGAATTTCCCTTGCACCTGAAGTTTTTTCGTGCTTCTACCGGTACGGAACGACGTACTACAGGGCTAAACGGTCGCGGTTACTTTGCCTAAAACTGATCGTTGGTGATCGATTGACAGAAATATCGTGTAAATACAGAATACTCGCATTGTTTTGCAATAATAACGTTCCCTCTTCTCCGTTTCGCCGTTGGTGATCGATTGACAAAAAAATCTTGTAAATATGGAATACTTCCATTGTTTTGCAATAATAACGTTCCCTCTTCTCCGTTTCACGTTCGCCACCGTTCCCGCTTCCCGAACCCCTCGCCTACTCCTCCAGCCTCCCAGTTCTCCACTGGGCGCGAGCCGAAAGCCTTCCCCTGGGTCGGCAATTATTGCCTCCATCCGCCTAGGGTCATTAAAGACGGCGCCCCCTTCTCAAGTGGAGCGAGCAGTCAGGGAACTCCGCGAGGAGACGGAAGAGGAGGACCGCGCCGCCATGATCATCTGCGGCATGGCAGGGGCGTCTGCGGCGTCTGCTATATCGGTAGACGAGGAGATGGAAGCGGACGTGGAGGTGGGGGTCGGGGCGACGGCAGGGGCGTGTGGAAGGAGCAGAAGTAAGGAAAGTGGGGGGGGAGAGATTTGCGTTGTATCCGGGCCCAGCATGGAGGAGGAGAAGGGGAAGGACGAAGAGGGCAAGAAAAAGGTGAAGTTAACCGAGATTGGACAGGAATGAGGTTGTTGCGCGCAAGGGTTGTGTGGCATTTCATGGGCAGGCGTGCGCTATGGTAGGTCCGCTGAGTATTGAGTGATTGTTGCGATTGGGCGAAGACGGGGTACGAGGTTGCAGGCGCTACAGGGGAAGAGGAGCCTTGGTGCACCGTAAACACTGTCTTTCTCCGCTTTGTGACGATCGGCCCCTGCAGGCCGGGACAGCTTAGGTACGACAAAATAGCACACCACGCTCCTGCCGCACTTTGCGATGGCCATGTTATGCCCCTCCGCTGCAAGGACAATACAAATCCCATGCGCAGCTCATACCTTTGGCTTTCCCCCGTTCCCTTACCCTCCTCTCCAGCGGGACAGCGGCGGCAACGGGAAAGGGTTAGAACGGCCAGCCTCCGGCGACGGTCGTAGCGAGACTAGCAGCAGTAGCAGCAGCAGTGGCGGCGGAGGGAGCAGCTATATGGGCAGCAGCAGCATCAGCAGCGTCGGTAGCGGTGGAATGAGCAACGGCATCAGCAGCAGCAGCAGCAGCAGCGGCTGCGGTGCTGGCTGCGGCCGTGGCGAAGATGACAGCATCAGCAGAAATCTGGGAACGCGAAGAAGCAGCCGCATACGCAACATAATCGGCACTAGTAGCGGTATTGACGTCACCACCACCAGCAGCAGCAAGAGAGGGAGGGCGGGAGGGGACGAACACGTAAAGAAGGAGCCGACGAAGAGAAGAAAGGCGCCTGCCACGCGAGGGGCAAGGGCGGAGCAAGAGGGTGAGGCAGTGCCTAAGCCGAAGCCGCCTCCGAAGAAGGTGGTCAAGAAGCAATCGGCGACGAAGGAGGTTGCGAACGACAAGCCTGCCACAAGGAAGATGGCGGCCAAACCTCAGGCCAAAAAGAAGCCGGTGAAGAAGGAAGAGATAATCAAGGTGGAGGAGGGCGAGGTCGAGGTGGTGAAGGAGAGCGAGAAGACGGAGGTGAGCTAGCTCTTCGGCAAAGAGGGGAGCCGTACAACTAAGACGTATACTGGATGTCGGAAACATGTAGATGTGGTTGATTTTACTTAGGAAATATGGGTCCTTTCCTTTCCGGCGCGCCATGTATTATGCCACCCATCGACGTATTGCCGTACCACACGCCACATACACCGTTGTACTTTGTTGTTGAATGATGCTGGGTAATGCGCGGTCTCTCTCTAACCATCCCCTATCCCCCCCCTTGCCCATGGTACCACCGACCTTGTTGACCTGTCGCCTCCGGTTATGCACGTCCAAACACACAACATCAGACTAAGGCCGCCAAGCCACCTACAAAGAGAAGAGCCAAGCGGACCGCCACTCTTACGAAAAAAGGCGCCGCCGCCGCCCCTGCCGCCAAGCCGAGGGGGCGCAAGTGAGGCAACCACTAGCGCCCTAGTCGATGTAGAACCGATCGCGGCTCGCGTGGTATGCGGGTGCGTTCTCTTGAGTGTGGTCGGCGGCTTCTTGTTTTTCGCTCGTCTCGCACGTCATGCCCGGCGATGCTCTGAGGGTTGGTGCAACAGATGGTGATGATTACCAGTATGGCGTATGCACGTCCGTGTGTTGCGGTGGTGTGATGCCTTGCTACGATGTTTTTTTTGTTAGACAGTGTGCTGTGAAACGTCTGCATCTGTTCCCTTCTACTGACCTCGGTGCATCGTGGTGTTGTGGTTGGTGGTGATATTGTGGTAGTGGTGGTGGTGATGGTGGTGATGGTGGTGATGGTGGTGTTGGTGTTGGTGGTGTGATGGGTGGAGGTAGTTGAAGGGTTGATAGTGGTGTTGGTGATGGTGGTGATGGTGGTGTTGGTGTTGGTGGTGTGATGGGTGGAGGTAGTTGAAGGGTTGATGGTGGTCGGAGCCACGCTACGGGGAACGTCGACTAACGCCGCCATTTTGTTCTTCAATTGTTGCCTTTTGCGGGAGGAGCAAAACTAAATAGAACCATCTAACTGCAGACGAGGGTGCCCCTTTTAGTCAGGGCACCATACGCGTCAAGTAATGAGAGCACCGAGAGGTTAGCGGTTTGCATAGCAGAGCAGGCAAGATGGCAAGATTAACGCACCGTCCTGCGATAAAAAGTTACATCTTCTCGGCAACTCTG
Source organism: Undaria pinnatifida (assembly GCA_012845835.1). Lineage (NCBI taxonomy): Eukaryota > Phaeophyceae > Laminariales > Alariaceae > Undaria > Undaria pinnatifida. The sequence goes on from JABAKD010000022.1 coordinate 2,633,219, forward strand.
TAACGTAAAAAAAATCCCCACGGGTTGCTGGCGAATGTCTGCCGTTCGAGTTCGTAGGAGGTGATATCCCGATCATTGCAGCCTCGAGCTCATGGGCGTCAGGGAAGGATTGCGTTCGCGACGGTAGCATGACCTCTTTGGATGACCGTGAGCGTTCACGTTTGTAGAAGAGCGTGCGCTCCAGCTTATCGCCTGGTTGCCGGTTAACGATCTCCCGTGGCCAAAGGCAGAGCTGCTAGAGAGCGACGATCGGGTGGTGGTGCTGCTGACGTTTAATGTTGCGTATGCCAAGTTTACCCAACAACAATCGGAGCACTGCAGGTGTGTTTGGGAGTGCGTGATTCGAAATCCACTGGGTGCCTTCTGGACCACAGCTGATGGGCTCGTTTCTTTCTTGGACAGGTGCTGCCGTAGAAACGTGAGCTTGAGGAACGAGTAACTGCGAGGACGCGTCGTGTTGTGGTATCCCTTCACACTGTCTCGTTTCTTAGCCGTTACAGTTATCGTCGACTCTTGAGTGTGTTGCTCTTCGGACACTCTTTCCTGGGAGCGGGATATGGCAGCTTTGGTGGACAGACCTTTTGGTGTTACAATGGGGTGGATTGCAAGAGACGCTCTCGATGGTTTGCTAGGTTGTAGCCAGTCCCGGAGTATGTGGAGAGAAGGGCGTTTGGTGTCGGGTGTTTGACAGATTTGGTACGTTTTAGGAGGGGGGAGGGGGGTTCTTTTTAGTTTCTCGCTGAGTTTTACTGCCGGCTGTGGCTCAAGCTGCGTCCGTTCTTATACTGATTTTAGTGTCGAAATTAAACGCGCCGTTGTAACGTGGTGAAGGAACAACACGTCTGGTCTAGCCGAAAACTGTGCGAAGTCGGAAGGGCGACGTTTGGTGGGGAGAAGACCAAATACGCTTGGGTGTGAATCGTGCCGGGTGGCGTTGTGGCGGACGGTTGGCCTTGTGACAGACCGTTGGCCTCGTGATCGAACGTTGGACGGGATAAACGTTAAACCTGAAAGTGGTGAGGAACGTAAAACAGTCAGTAGATCTGTTGGGTGCACTCTTTATTGGCAGGGGAGACGGTTCTTGTGATGGTTCTGATGCCTGCTTGATCGGTGCGGTGGTAATTATTCAGTTTTACTCTATGGAAGGTCGGAGAGCGACTACCGGTATTACTTTTTTAGACTCCTACAGCAGTAACTATGGATAGGAAGTGTGTCTGCATTTGCAGCTACTTTTTGTTATTGTCGTTTGGTGGTTGGGTCGAGGGCAACCACAGCAGCAGTAGTGGACGACCGCCAGGGTAAAAAGCAGAAGCTGCTATCTAGGGTCTCGTGCCGAATCCGAAACGTTTTAGCAGCCCACCAACGTGAGAGCACATCAAGTTCGTGGCCTGACAAGAATCGGAGTTTCTCGTCTTATTCTAGTGTTGATAGGGGGGGGGGGTTCTCCTTCTCTACAGTGATTGCTCAGATTAGTTTACTCCTGGCGAGCAAGAGCCCCACCTCTTGGTATACTATTATGAAGTGTTTCGCCATGTGTGCGGCATGTACTCCTATTATTATAGAGGTCCGGTGGTGTTTTACGTGGTACGAGCAGGTGGTATCCGTGCTCACGCGTATTATGTTGCAAGGGTTGCCAACCTACACCTACAGTAGCACTGTACTTTAGTATACGAGTAAGGACGAGGGAGAAGCCGGGGGAGGTCGTCCGAATTTTTTTTGCTACATTACCTGGTATACGGCAGCGACAGTTGAGGGTGCTTTTCGCAAGCATACCGGTAGGTGAGCTCTACAGGCTCCATAGATAGGCTCTACGCAGCCAGAACGACCAAAGTCCGAACTGAGTGCGTCTTTACGAGTACGTGTATCGTCCATCGTCGTATGGGCATAGATCAGATAAAGATCATACGCGCGCAGTCGGTCGAATGGTGAGGACGGTTATTCGTAGACACATTCGCAGTCTCATTGCGACCGTAGGAAGAACGGGAACTTTTATAGAGTACTTTTATATTGTGGAGGGGGCGCTGGCAGGCCTGCAAAATTTTGGAGTGTTGATAGCCGAAAACCGAATGAACGTTGATGTTGGATGTTGTTCGTGTTCGTTTTTTTTATTTTGTTCCCGTCGGTGGTGTCGTGCCTTCCTCCTTGCATGTTTTATACACCTGTCTCTGTACCACGCAGCTTACAAAGTCGAGTCTAAACCATTCAATCGTCCGTACTCACAGAAGACGTTTTTCTTTTGATTATTCAATACTTGTCTATGGTGGATGGTGGTGTGGTGGTAGTGTGGCGGTGTGGTGGTGTGTGGTGTGTGGTTCTGTATTGGTGGTGGTGCTGTGGTGGTAGTAGTGATGGTGATGGGATTTTGGTACGAGTAAGAGTACCATTAGGGTCTCTTACAGGTGACTCAAACCTAACAATGAAAACATTTTTCGACAAAATACACCACGTTTTCTTGTTCGATCCTCGTGGCGCCGGCGACAGGGCAAAATCCTGAACTAAACACCCCTTTGGGGGACAAACTACTTGGAATTAGACTACATGCTATTAATAATCCCTTCAGGATTTGGTTTATCTTTCGGTTATTATTGCTCAGACAGATATCTTCTCTTGACCGCGGTCATTTGACATTAGGGTGTTTTTTCAGCTTTTTTTTTACCCAAGGTTCTTTGCCGTGGGGTCGATAAATCTCATCTCGAGAAAGCCCCAAAAAAACGCGCTCGAGGCGGTGACCTCACATACGTCACCCGCCGCTGCCTAGGAAGTCTCGTGGTTCTGCTCTGTACGCTCGGTGAGGAATCTCGGTCCGCGTCTACAAAACGCTTAAATCATATGATGAAGGACTGATGATGTCTATTTTCGAATGATAAAGTTTAGTTCATTTTAATTAAACAATACAGTCTACCGGGGTGTTTTCAACCCAAAAGTAATGACTCTCTACTTGCTACGAGATTAGTATATGACACGAACGAGAGCAGGTTCGCGGTACGCTCGGTGTGCCGTACGGATACGCCGGGTAGGAACCGGCCGACCTAAACACAGACTGCAGCGGTCGCGCACAAGTTCACATTCGCCGGCCCCCTAGCGAAAATTCTCAAGATGGCAACTGGGAGGGACAATGCGACGGATAGGCCACTATCAGGAGCTTTTGCCTGGCGTCTCGTACTGCTGTCGCTGCGAGGCAGATTTTGGATCAACAATTTTCGATCCTGGCTCTGGGGAAAGAGTAGATGCGATGCGCTCGGCTCGCCATCCAGCCGCGCCGTCGTCGCGCCCTAGGACTCAGCGATAGACAAAACCGCGTCCGCGCGCCGCACGCGTGCGGACGCGTGATTGTTTCCGACTTGAAATAGACTTGTTCAAGCGGTCAGTCAGTACAAGGAGCCCCGTCATTCAGAAAGCATTTCAGACGAAAAGCGTAACCTCTATCGTAACACGCGTTAATAGCGCGGTACAGGTGCACCTTTTTTTGTCCGGAGCTCCTCGCTTGTGGGGGGAGCTCAACATGCTTTAACAAAAAAAACTTACTTTTAAGCAAAACCTGAAGGGGCAACCCCTAAGCAAACCCGTGGGCCATGTATACAAAACAGTAATGATTTTGCCAAACAAGAATGATATTCCGACGACGATTTTGGAAAAAAATGTACCAGTTTATCATGTATATCCTTTAAGAAGTCGTACAACCAGTGAGAAGAGGGCGGAGTGTTCGAGGGGGTGGGGGGAGGGGGGGCTGGGTTTGATCAAGAGGGAGCGGGGGGGGGGGGGGGGGGGACGGGCGGGGCAACTCAATCTGTGCGTGGAAACTATAAATCCGTTACGGGGATGAATCTGACGGTTTGGGAAAAAATGCACCAGTTTATCATGTATACCAGGTATCCTTTAAGTCGTACAACCAGTGAGGAGAGGGCGGAGTGTTCAAGGGGGTGGGGGGAGGGGTGGGCGGGGGGGGCAAAAGAGATCTTTTTAACAGCTTTAGGTCGCATAGATGGAGGGGTTTGCTATACGCGTGGTGCTAGGTCTAGGCGATGGTGCGGGTGGTGGGGAAGAAGGGGGCGTTGGGGGGGGGGGGGGTGACTTGAAGCAGCGGCATGAATGGCTCTAGAAAGATAACGAGGTGATATCAAGTGCTTGGCGTGAAATGTTTATTGCTTTGGCAGATTTCGATGTTAGGTGGGGCGCTTGAGCAAGAGGGAGCGGGGGGGGAAAAAACGTGAGGGGGGGGGGGGTTCGGGGGGGGGGACGGGGGGGAAGAGTTTTTAACAGGTTTAGGTCACATGCATTATTAAAAAAAAAATACACTCCAGCTGTGAGATGGAAGATTTTGTCGAAACTCATCTTTGCAATCTGTGTGTGATACTCTGGTCGCGCGTATTACGCATATATGTGGGGGCTTGCTATACGCGTGGTGCTAGGTCTAGGCGATCGTGCGGGTGGTGGGGAAGGAGGGGGCGTTGGGGGGGGGGGGGGGGGATGAATTGAAGCTACGTCATGGATGGCTAGAAAGATAATGACGTGATATTACTCTGGCCGATTTCGACTTTAGGTTTGGCGTTTGAACAAGAGGGAAAGGGGGGAAAAAAGGGGTGGGTGGGTGGGGCGGAGGCGGAAATGAATTGGAGCTACGGCATGGATGGCTAGAAAGATAATGACGTGATAACAGCTGGCTGGTAGTGTTTACTACCTTGGCAGATTTTTTTTTATTTTAGGTGGGGCTTTTGAACAAGAGGGGTCGAGGGGGGTGGGGGGGGGGCGGGCGGGACACTTCAGTATGTGCGCAGAAACTATAAATCCTTGAAGGCATATGCCACATTTTGACTGAGCTTTTTTCTGCATGACAGGGCTCCTTGACCCGCCTTAGCCCGAAATCGTCGAAGAATATGTAATTTTCTTGTTTTGCAATATTATTTGTTGGCATACCTAGGCTATGGCTTTGTTCATCAGGGTATACTTGCTTTCATTTTCTTGATCTTGATATAATCAGTTCATTAGTATTATTAGTACTATTAGTGTAGTCAAAGCACATGCTATGGTAGAGAGGTGCACCACTTTTTTTTCTTTCAAGGTCCCTCAATTCGTGAGCTCAAGACCTCTCCCAAAAAACTGGTTTGGAGGAAAATAAAACTGCTAGTACGACGTACCCAGGATGAAAAATCCCATGACCTAGGGGTACAACGAGAATCATGCAAAACCAAATCAAAATGTCGTATTTCCGACCATTTTGGGATAAGGAGCCCCAACATTAGCCATTCAGAAACATTTTCAGACGAAAACTGCTGCGCCTCTATCGTAGCGCACGTGTTATTTTTTGTGAGCCGAGGTATGGACTAAAAGTAGTGGATCGAGCTATCACCTTCAGAAGGCACAGACGGTGCACCTTTATCGGACTATTAGTTCGTGGCATGGCTCTTCGCATGCCCTGACTTTCACTGCTACCGGGAACAGTCCACTCGCACGCACGCACGTGTGGCTCTGTGTACACGTCGCCATATACCGGACTCTTGTTGAAAGATTTCTTGTTTCGGCATTAATAGCCCAGAATGCCAAACCACTCCATGGCGGCCGTGCGTGTCGCGAAAAACCGAAAAAGAAAGCGAAAAAGTGTTTTCAGACGGCCAAAAAAGAATCGGTAGCCACCGCCGCAAGTGGCTCTTGGCCACTGGAAAGTAGAGACAAGACGCTAACCGCGAACCGTGTACCGTACCGTGTAGTCTAGTATAGCTAAGTAAAGCCTTCTTGAACAGGACACCTTACACCAGCAGCATTACATGATAAAATATAGTAAATTGAGGTCCCTACGAGTCAGAAACATCACATAGTCCACATAAAGTCTTTACACACACCTAAAAATGCGTCACAACTGCTCGTTGCCAAATGACAGGTTCATCAAGCACGCAAGAACAAACAGAACGAGAGACAGGGTAATCGCAGCAGCGCAAATCATCATAGCATTCGCCCACCACATCACCTCCTTTGAAATGGGTTTTGGGCATCAGCGAACTGGGTCCAACGCATGCTCGTAGTGTCTTAGGTGGAGTGAGGAGCGGTAGTAAAAATCAAGTGCGCTGCTCGATAACCTGTTCCTGACCGTCGGTATACTGAACAATCTTCGGGCCGCGTCTTCTCTGTGTCAGGTGTGTGAGGAATTTCTTTGTCGTTTTTCAAGCAAGCGGTTGCGTTGGCATCTACTACCTGGCTTGATGTAAAGGAAAGGAACACCACTCAGCGATCATCTACTACACGTTAGGGCATGTTTTCATGAACACCGCTAACAAGAGCACCAGACATGGACGCGACATCATCTACAGGACCACAACATCTTCGACGACAGTGGGGAGAAAACAGGACGTATAAGCGTACACTATAGTCTATAATAATGTGAAAAGTAAGTACAGACAGGGATGATAACACTGCGGTAAACCACACGACCAACCTATTACGCAGGATATTTCGTGCCTCCATCCGCTTACATGATTGCCTGACAACCTCTACCATACCAAACGCAGTAGCATATGCCTAACGAAGTAAAGTCACCCTCGCGTTCAATAGTGGTGACATCGCATGTCCACGTGAGACAACCTTTACGAAACGCAGTAGCATACGCCTGGCGAAGTAAAGTCACCCTCGCGTTCAATAGTAGTGACATCGCATATATATGACATTGCATGCCCATTTCAACTGCTGTATTTGTAAGATGTATCTTTGTCTTAGAATTGGCGACCTCAGAGCCCCACAGCGGCACGGTAAAAATTATGGACGTGAAATCGTACATTTGAGACAATAATAAGTTGAAAAGGAAGCACAGGCAGACCTGATAAAATTGCGATAAACCACACTGCCGACCCATCGCATACCCTCCTGAGACGACCTCTACGAAACACAGTACCATATACCTAACGAAGTAAAGTCACCCTCGCGGTCAATAGTGATGACATCGCATATATATGACATCACATACCCACCTCGCCTGATGTATTTGTAGGATGTCTCTCTGACTTAAAATTGACGACCGCAGAGCCCCACATCGGCAAGGTAAAATCATGGGCGTGAAATCGTACATTTATTCGAGGCAATAATAATTTGGAAAAGGAAGCACAGGCAGATGTGTTGAAATTGCGGTAAACAACCTTACCAACCCATTACGTAGGGTATTTCGTACGTACCGTCTGCATGATCGCCTCCCAACCTATGCCAAGCGAAGTATGACTAACGAGGTAACGTAATTGAGCGCGTGTATACCAAGTATGACTAACGAGGTGACGTAATTGAGCGTATGTATACCAAACGTTCCTTAAAAACCGACGATTCGCATCTCTCCCTCTAATGCTCAATGGCGGAGACAGTACATGGCCACATACTTCACCTCGCATGCTGTATTTGGCAATACGTATCTCTTTCGTATAATTAGCGATGTCAGAAAATAATGGTAACTGTATGATGGTGGTGACAAGCAGTGCATGACCACATCACCTCGCCTGTTGTATTTGACAATACGACACGTATCTCTTTCTTATAATTAGCGATGTCAGAAAATAATGGTAACTACAAATATTCTATAAAATATTCTAGCTTTCGATCCATGTATCATACAACAACAAATTATGGAGATTTAACTCGTTATTTACTACACTTGAACACTGGGTTGCATGCTGCATTTAACATCAAACCTTCTAGAATAGTAAACATTACAAGCCAGATGATATAAAGGGATGTCTTATTGCTTCAATCGTCAGGTTTGTCCCCTTTGAGGAGTTATAGTTTCCGCGCACATATTGAAATGTCCCGCCCCCCGCCCCCCCCCCCTCCCCTCCCCCTCCCCTGACCCCTCTTGTTCATGAAAAACCCCAACCCTTTCCTCCCCCCCCCCGTCCCCCGTCCCCCGACCCCCCCCCCCTTCCGCCTAGTTTGTCCAAACGCCCCACTCACAATCGAAATCGGCCAGAGTAATAAACACCTATACGCAGTTGATATCACGTCATTATCTTTCTGACCATCCATGACGTAGTTTTCAATTATTTTCCCCCCACCCCCCCCCCCTTCAACGCCCCCTCTTTTCCAACCACCCGCACGATCGCCTAGACCTAGCACCACGCGTATAACAAGCCCCTACATATCTTTGATCTCACAGCCGAAGTGTATTTGAATATTATTTGTGACCTAAACCTCCTAAAAAATCTCCCCCCCCCCCCTCCCCCCCCCCTCTCGCTCTCCCTTGCTCAAACGCCCCACCAAATATCGAAATCCGCCAAATTAATAAACACTTCACGCACAGGATATCACCTCATTATCTTTCGAGAGCCATCCATGCCGCTGTTTCCCCCCCCCCCCCGTCCCGAACGCCTCCTTCTTCCCCATCACCCGCACCATCGCCTAGACCTAGCACCACACACATAACAGACCCCTAACCTAAAACCCTTCCTTCCCCCCCCCCCCCCCCCCCCCCCGCTGCCCCCCCCCCGCCCCTTCCCCCCGCCCCCCCCCCTGCCCCTCCCGCCCCCCCCCCTCCAACCCATCCCAACCCCACCCCCTCGAACACTCCACCCTCTCTCTACTCACTGGTTGTACGACTTACCCCAGGATATACATGATAAACTGATGCATTATTTCCAAAACCGTCACATTTATCCCCTCAAAATAATGTATAGTTTCCACGCACATATTGAGCTGCCCCCCCCCCCCCCCCCCAATAATAAACTGGTGCATTTTATTTATTTATTTATTTTTCTTCCAAAACCGTCAGATTTATCCCCTTGAAAGGATTTATAGCTTACATGCACAAATTGCCCCCCCTTCCCCCCCCCCCCCCCCCCCCCCCCGCCCTCCAAACCCGCTCGCTTTTGATCAAAACCAGGCCCCCACGTCCTTCAAAACTCCGCCCCCCCGCTCACCGGTTATTCGACTTACAAGATTCAGTTGATAAAAGGATACATTTCCCTCCACAGCTGTCAGATTTGCAAGGCCCCCCTCAGAAACGGGCTTTATAGTTTCCGCGCACAGACTGACTAAAATCACCCTGTTGACCCTGATAGCTACACTGTTGTTGTAAGGGGAGTCGCCGACCTATATTCTTAATGAGGACACAACTCGTAATATGCGCGATCGGAGTATCACACACAGCTTGCAAAGATGAGTTTCGACGAAATCTTCGATCTCACAGAGCTGGAGTGTATTTTCATCTTTTATAATATAGTAAGAAAGGAATGTTGTCCATCAGACACGGGCTAAGATTGAGGTGTGCATCAGTTTTTTTACCGATGATTATCAATTTGGGAGCTTAAGACCTCTCCCAAAAACCGATTTGGAGAAAAAGATAACTTCTCTCCCGGATGAATAACCCCATGGCCTATGTATACATACGAGAATCACGCGGAAAAATGGCCTGTTTCCGACGATTTCGCGCTGAGTGAGCCCCGTCGTTCAGAAAACCGTTTCTCAGACGAAAACTGCCACCGCTAGCGTAGCACGCATCAAAAATCAGGCATTTTTTATTACGTACTTGAGAGAAAGGAGTTCATTCTACCATTATTCTAATGAAAGGACGTGGGCTACGACAGAGGTATACCTTTTTTTGGCGAAAATGTTCTCTGAATGACGGGGCTCCTTAACCCAACATCGTCGGGAAAAAAAACGCCATTCTTGTTGCATGGTACTCGCTGCGTACCTAGGCTAAATGGTATTTTTCATCCGGTGTGTAGCAGTTTTATTTTTCTCCACGCACGTCAGTTTTGGGAGAGGTCTTAAGCTCCCAAATTGAGGAACCTTGAAGAAAAAACAGTGGTGTGCAGCACCTTTTATCATCGTAGTAGCACGCGTCAAAGGCTTTCGAATTTCATCATTCTCTGTGCATCTCGAAATCTATCTTTTGACGCAGATCATGCCACCGCGACAGGGGTGCGCAAGAATTAAGGACCCTTGTCATGACTGATTCTACGATACCCCTCCCCCCCCCCCAAAAAAACAGCCATTTTCTTCAACGAGAACACGTTTCATGGATGCTAGGTAGGGAGGAAGGATGCTACGGAAAATGTGCCTACGTTTTTATTTTCTGATTTTCAAAGGACTATCGAACGATGACGTCCGCGTGGCAAGGGGCACCGTTTTTCAGGAGATACGGCCGGGAGCCGGTTTCAAAACCGGCGATTTCGCTAAAGAAAAGTTGGGGGGGGCTACCGTAGAACCACACTCATACAATATACCAGAGGTAACTATTAAGTATTATGTATCTCAAACTAGAACGGATCTTCCTGGGGTCGGGGTATCGGCTATTAATACTACGATTGTTCGTGCTAGGAAGCATTTCCGATGATGGGATGCAAGCCACGAGCGTATGCTCAACCCAACCGCTATAACCCTAACCCTGCAACCCTGACCCCGACCCGGACCCCAAACCGGCGAGAAACGGGCGAGAAACGCGGCTGCGCCGCCTTCGATTTAACAAAACGAAACAAAAAAATCTGTGGACCACGATCATCTCCGAACTGCGGACCACGACATTTCCTCCTCACACTTGCCTCACACTAAAAATTAGTTTTAAAAGAGTCCCGTGGAAAGATTGAACCTTCCTGGAAAGTTCCCCTGCGTAAGTAAGTCGCTTCGAGGCGAATTTACAGCCTGACTTTTTTTCTTTTCCGAGGCTCATCTGTTGACAGGCTCTCTATTAATACTAATGGCACATACCCTCACCCCAAATATACGCCTTTTTGACTTAAAGGTGTGCATGCTCCTTAATAATGCGACGAGGAAACCCCATGGCCTACTAACAGGCACAGAACGAAAACTGTTACCTACTGGCATGAAACATAAATGGATTCCATGGACATGGGGTAGAGTTCCCGAGATGAGCCTTACCAGCCAGAAAAAACTCTACCTGGCATCTATTAATAGCCGAGAAGCGCTTCTTTTCGTACCCTTTTTCTTTTTCTTCCTTGCTTTTTGATCATCACTCTATACTTGCCAGCTCCCAACTCGCGAGAGGTGTTACCCTGCGACCTTCTGGACAACAAGTTTTAGCCGTGGTCACAGGCGTCTCTCTTCTCCCCGGTATATGCCTTCATTGTTATTGCGCATAGGGTTCAGCATTCCCACTCTTGAGCTTTTTACGCTCGTCGGTTTTCATCGAATTTTGCTAACTCACGCTCTCGCGCTTTGCCCTATCGTTGTACGTACCACACATATCCTGTGAGTGCTCGTTATTTTACTATTAACTAGTATAAATAGATGTTCCGTAGTGGTACTATTTCTATATACAATCAAACAAAAAACAACCGGCAAGACAGCACACACAGCACTTGGGATTCCCGTGCGCATCCACGCTTTACGCCCATCGCCGCCGCTGTCCATAAGAACTACGGCTCTGCGCGGAAATGTGAGGGTCGTCTGGGAACTCATGTGCACACACCCCAACGGTCCTTACATTTCCGTCCAGACTCATTTCCTACGCTAACAAGCTGTCCAAAAAAACAAGTATTACTTCCGCTTCCCAAAGATAACACCTCGCCGTCACAAAACATAAAAGACAATTGAGGGGTGCCTCTGATTGCAACACCACCTTGCAAACAAACGCGTGCAAACCTTCTGGTCAATTTTTTACCTCGCACGTCAGCCCAGACCCAACCCCAACCCCGCCCTAGACCCAACCCTTCGGAAGGCTCGAAGTCGGCAGGGGCGGTCGCACGGCTCCGCCGCGTGTTTTGGGGGCGTTTTTTCGACATCAAAAGGCGGTCTGTCAGCCTCCACCAAGCTGACAGTGGTGATTGACGAAAATCACCGCAAGGTGGTGTCGCAATTAAGGACCTCTCGACACCTGACGTTACACGGCAAACGAAAAAAAACAAAAAACAAAAACACCTGCCAGCGACGGCCGCAAGTTTCAAAGTGCTACTTTCGCTGCTGCTGCTGCTGCTGCTGCCGCTGGCGCAACAGTCCCCGCTTGAGCGCGACGTACGTATTCCACACCACGACATCAGAAAGAAATTTACAGAGTACAGAACAACAACTACGTTTCGGAAGAAACAGAAAAGCTAGTTGCCGAGGTTGGACTAGTTGCTGGGGAATGGGCGCGTTGTACTAACCTTCAGTACACACGCGGGCTACGACAGAGGCGCTGCACACCACTGTTTTTTCTGAGGTTCCTCAATTCGGGAGCTCAAGACATGATCCTCCCAACAACAGATTTGGTGGAGAGAAACAAAACTGCCATCATATTTCGGATGAAAAATCTCATGGCCTAGGTACACGACGAGAATCAATCATGCAAAAAAATGTCGTATTTCCGACGATTTTTGGTTAAGGAGCCCTGTCATTCAGAACATATTTTCGCCAAAAAAAGGTATACCTCTATCGTAGCACGCGTCGAAAATCGATGCATTATTTTATCCCTGGGCAATTATCGGCCTTCCTTTCTTAGTGTTCGTGTTCTTACAATAAACAGTATGTGTCCTGTACTGTTGCGAAGAAAAACGAAGAGACAAAACAGGCCCCGAGACAAGACAGGCAGAGACTGGCCGGCCCTTCTTCAGCCCGCAGCCTCTAGGCGTCAAACACAGGTGAAAACTTCCACAACACCGGTAAACGACTCGGGCAATCATTATCATTGGCCCATTCGACCACGAACTCGTGGCCGCCGTTCTTAGCCTGCGTGCGCGTCTCATGATCCCACGGGCACCCGTTCGCCCGTGCCCACTGCAGAACCTCCAGATGCCCCCCCCGGGCGGCGCCGGAACAGGTCATTTTATCCCATGGGCAACCATTCGCACGCGCCCACTGGAGCACGTCCAGGTGGCCTAGCGTCGCCGACCAGGTGCACGTGCTCTTATCCCAGGGACACCCGTTTGCCCGCGCCCACTTCAAGACTTCGAGATGCCCGCCTTTCGCCGCGGCTGTGCACGTATCCACGGACCACGGACAATCGCGAGCTCTAGCCCACTGGAGAACCGACAGGTGCCCTTCCGCCGCAGCTCCGGAACAGGTGCCATGGTCCCACGGGCAGCCGTTAGCCTTCGCCCACTCCATGACATTCACGTGCCCCCCCTGCGCGGCCATCGCGCAGATGCGGATGTTCCAGGGACAATCGTTCGCCAGTGCCCACTTAAGAATATCCAGGTGCCCATTTCTAGAAGCGCCGATAAAGCTCGAGCTGTTCCACGTCGAACCGTTGGCCCAGCACCACTCCACAATATCCAGGTACCCTCCCGCTGCGGCTCCGTTCATCGCGCCCTCCCTCAAATCGCACCCGTTTGCAACCGCCCACCGGAGGACTTCCATGTGTCCGGATTCTGCGGCCGCGGTGCATGTACCAGAGTCCCAGGGGCAGCCGTGGGACCGCGCCCACCGGAGTATCTCCAGGTTCCCCCCTCGGGCGGCCTGAGAGCACGTGTACACGTTCCACGGACATCCCCGGCTCTTCACCCACTGGAGAAGCTCAAGATTGCCGCTCGCGGCAGCCCTAGCACAGGTCCACTCATTCCACGGACAGCCGTTAATCCGGGCCCATATGACAACGTCGAAGTGCCCACCCAGAGCGGCTAGGGCGGAAGTACGCTCCGACCACGGGCAATCGCCGACCCGCAGCCACCTTAGAATGCGCAGGTGCCCCCGCCGGGCGGCAGCAACGCACGTCGACGCCCCCCACTCGCAACCGTTAGCCCGTGCCCACCGGAGTACCCTCTGGTGCCCTTCTCGAGCCGCGCCCGTGCAGGTCTCGGTGTTCCACGGACAGCCACGCGCTCGCGCCCACTTCAGGACGCGCAGATTCCCCCCCTCAGCGGCTCTAGCACATGTTGCAACCGACCAGGGGCAGCCGTGCTGCCGGGCGCACTGGAGGAGCAGGAGCTTCCCGAGTCTAGCAGCGGTTTCGCAGAGACCTCGACGGCGCCGCAGGCCGCCGCCGAAGCAGAAGGAGAGTTGAGACACGGTCGTTTTGTCGGTCATGGCGCAGGAGACGGTGGGGCGGTCGCCCCACGCTTGCCTCCAGCACTTCGACACCGACGAGAAAAAAATGAAGTCCAAGTCTGGGACGAACTCGGATATGTGCGAGATGATGTCCGCGCTCGTGGTGGGGTTTATCTTCGAGAGGCCTGATTTCACGGTTGGGGTGGGGGGGAGGGGGGGCGGTCAGAATGGGATTACGACTCTGTTGTAACTATGTGCCCACTCACGTTGGGGTTTGCATTCATGAGGCCTGCTTTCAACGGGAGGGGAGGGGCTACTGCTGAAATAACGTACGCGCACATTGCGGGGTTTGCCTTTGAGAGGCCTGCTTTACGGGGGAGGAGGGGGAAGGAGGGGTAGGATTCAGGATGGGCCTACATACTGCTGTAATGATGTATGCGCTCACGGTGGGGTTTACCTTCATGTGGCCTGATTCACGGAGGACGGGGGGGAGGGGGGCTGGGACTCCTGCTGTAAAACCGTGAAAACACGCACGTTGCCCTATAAATACTAACGCTTTGATTCCTTACGCGTGTTCGGTACCAGATATCAAGTTGCTTGCCCCGCCCTGATGTCTTCAGGACACGTGGAGCCAGAGCCAGGATAAAAAAATGTTGATATTCTGAGGTACACTAACGCCTCCCCATCTATAGGAGAAGATACCACAATGGGCGATACCTACAGCAGGGAATAAAAAAAAGGGGTATTATACGCAAACGATAACTCAATAAAACTCCCACCCCGCTCCACCTTGGCCCCCCACTCCAACCTGAGCCCTTGACCAGGTGCTCCACGCACCCTGATCCCACGCCAACAGCCAATAACAAACACACTAAAGAAACATCATTTACTAAAGGGTGCGCAGAACTCTAGTTGCACACCGGGTGTGCAACTAACATTCCCCACCACAACGCCGCTCTTGTTTCGAAGCTCGTACAGTACCAGCCCTCTGGTGAGAAACCGAGATGCTGCTTTTAGGCTACATCCTCATTTGACAAAGGGTGTGTCCATCGCTAACTTCAGTATAACAGCTGTTGGATTTCCTATTTCGCGGTACTGTTGATGCTGAGTTTCTTGTGGGGGTCTTTCTCACGAGCGGGGCGGTCGTGTAGCACACCCTGGAGGGCTGATGTTAGATCCAGACTAACGATCGACTGGTGCTGCTGTCATGCAGTTTGCCTCTGGTAAGGCTTTGATCATCCACACTCACCAACTCACACACATTGGTGTGTTTGCCTCAACGTACTCGTATGAAAAATACGGCGCAGTTAACTGCACCACCAAAATATCTAGATATTAAAGTGGACCCGACACCCGGGGAAGGGCCTGGCCTTCAAGGCATGCCTGAACTAATGCCTGAATGGCCTTTCCTCAAACAACGTGTCTTCACACCCTTTTCATGCTTACCTTGCCTATCTTCCGCTAGGCAAGGCAAGGCGCGTCAAAACGTCAAAAAAAAACAACTAAAAAATAACGCCGCTAGGTGAGGTTGGAACTTTCCAAAGCTAGGGCAAAGCGAAGTACGTTTACTGCCCACAGCCCACAGACAACAGACCCACAGCCCACGGTCAACGCACCACGCAACGCCAAAGCTCTGCTAGCAGCCACAGCAGGTTGCCGTTCGAGACATTACGATACCCCCTTTGGGGTGACCCCATGCCCGGCGAAGAAGGAAGTACGCAACACCGCTGTATGCCGTTACCTTATTGCCGGCACAATCAAGACTAGGCAACGGGTTTCCAATTTGGATGGCGCTTGCTTGCGGTTTTTGGGCCCCATGGGTCGATGGATGATATCGTTGAAGGGTGACGGGGCAGAGCCAACGCTGGGGCTTGAGAGCTTGCTCGCCGACGCATGCACAAGTTGGATTTCAAGTTGCTGGTTAGTTTCTGCGAACAGCGTTGCGAATCAAAGCTTGTTTTGCTGCAGGTGTTATTTATAGGCTCAAGTTAAAATTTCGTTCAAGATGGCTTAGTCGGTGTTACTTTTCGCATTACTTGCTTGTGCTATTTTTGTTTCTTGTAGTTTTCAAGCGCTCCCCCTCCCCTTTTTGAACTTGGGACACCCCCGGGAAATGAAACGCCAATCACGTCCCGAAGGGAAACATTGTACCCCGTATATATGATACGTGTTTTCAGAGAGCGCCCCTTGTTCCACGAGTACGGTGCGCGAAAAACACAAAACATGTGCTGAAGCGGCTGAAGTGTGCGCTTTTTCAAGTCGCACACTATCACGAATAATGGTACAATCGTACGATGGTGCTCGTAAAACGAGTACAGAATGAGGTGAATCCTGCCAGACTGCCAGGACGTACACACCCCCACTTGGTGGTCGAGGCTCAATGAACATTGCGTAGCTCCCTCCGTACACTATTCTGGTAAATATTACTGCTACAGAGTAGACAATACGCATACCTTCATCCTTCATCTGCTGATATTTATATATATATATACACTCCGAGTATATCTTTTTTACACGCGTCTACTTTCCAGCTTCTGGACAAGCCGTGGTCACAGGTGTCGTCCCTTCTCCCCCCCTGTTCTTGCCTTCAATTTTTATCGCGCATAGGGTTCAGCAATCCCACTGCTCGTCGATTTTTCATCGAGTGTTGCTAACTCACGCTCTCGCGCTTTCCGCAAGTCAACTAGTGCCCAAGAAAAAGTCCCCACGAACTTATACGAGTATGCAGTCGGGGGGATTCGAACTCACGAAACTGACCTACACCAGGCTCGAGGATAACCTGATACGCCACCGGGGCGACCGGCATGATATATGTCTCCATGTCAATTTGTTGCTTCAAAACAAAAACCAAGTGCGTAGCGCGCAGTGTCTTCCCATGAACGCAGTGTGCGGTTCTAAAGCAAAATACACTCTATTTATAAGCAGTTCGTCAAGTGGGTCGTCTCCAAAAACGTACGTGCAGTTCTAAACACGTTACACGCATATCTTGGGCGAGATAGGCATGTATGCCTGAAACCCTCAACCACTTGAAATTAAGGTGGGATGTGCCTTGGCGGGCTCATCACGTTTAAGCCATGCCCGAGGCCATATTTCAGGAACTTGCCTTGAATCGATGGGCACGTTTCAGGCACCTTTGGGTCTTTATAGCACTCGCAGTGTGTAGTGTCTACTGGCGTCTTAAATGTATCTCGCCTGCGGCGTGCGTATCTCCATGTCCTTATATGCGCCTGCGGCGTGCCCAGAAGGTCAGGGCCTAGGAAGGAGGGCGGTTTAAGACCCCCCGCGGCCTTAATCGTACCGTTGTACGGCGGTAGTAGTGATGGCCGTCAAAAAATAACCGCGATATTGGCCCAGGCTAGACATTTTACGCATATATATAATATATATACATACATATTTTGCACACTTCTACTCTCCAGCTTTTTGGACAAGCCGTGGTCACAGGTGTCGTCCCTTCTTCCCCCCGGTTCTTGCCTTTAATTTTTATCGCGCATAGGGTGCAGCAATTCCACTGCTCGTCGATTTTTGATCGAGTGTGTCATATTCCACGCCAACTTGAGCATACAAGGCCAATTATAATGCAGTCGGATCCGTAAGTCGAAAAAGGACCTTTTCCACTGGGGACCAAATCGGGTTTCTTATACACAGCCGAAAGGAGAATTTTCGGCTGAAACAAATCGACCGAGGGATCCAACTAGCACGTCCAGTCGTAAAAACTCCCCCAGTCGACTGGATGTGCCAGTCGGATTGCTCTGTGGGAAACGTTTATGCACCCATCCACCCATCGCATTGCTCATCCCACCACCAAAACACAGGCACGCCCACACGCCCATACCAGGTACCGCAGTAGTCTCCTACAGTACATCAATGCTGACGTTTATCTTGGCTGCCATCACTGCTGCTGCTTCTCTCCGCAAGTCAGCGTGGCAATTCATTCCTAGTCCCGCCCGCCAGCAGGGTGTATCATACGATGGCAGATGACATCAGCACGCGGCATCGATGACATTTTCCCAACAGCGGCGACGCTTGCTGTCGCTTTCGTGGCTTTCTGCTGAGTGCAACGCCGCGAACGTAGCTTTGGCGGCTTTTGGGTCAAGTCCAACGCCACAAACCCGTTTGGACGAGGGCTCGTCGCACGTAAAGCACGCGTTGCTCGTGGAGAACGCACGAAGCACAGAGCTCCCGGCCGACATTGGATTGCCATACAGCAGTATCATACCCCCTCACACCAACCACTTCCAGAAAGAGCACAAAACTATCAAAGCTAGGGCTGGGCCCGGGTAGCTCTAGCCAGTACAGTATGTACTGGCTGTCATGTGCCAGTACACTGGACCCGACCGGTGCGCTGGTGAAGCCGAGATCTCTGCCACCCCTCTGGCTGGTGAGGGGGCCCCGCCGGATGCGTTTTTCCGTTTTGGCTTCACAAGAGCTAAAAAAATCGTCGTTTTTGGACCATGTTTCAAATGCAAATTGGTGGTGATTGACTAAAAAATATACGTAAGAAGAGGAAAAGCGAGCGAAGCGATGATTGACAGGAGTGTGCGGGAATACGGCATATTGCAGCACGCAGCCTACTGTAGATACCGAAAAGGTGGGACATGGGTTCAGAAACATGTTTGACGTGTGCCAAACCGAATCGCTTGGACAATTTGCGACATCGCGGCCTCAGAGACGTAATTATTAATGCGCAAACCCATTTATAGTCACTATTGTTCCAAACATGATGCTTACTAAGATTGTCCGCCAAAAACAAAAAAAAGACAAAAAATCCCGCGTTCTTCCGCTAATATCGTACCTGGCAGGTTTTTTTTTGCCCTCCCCTCTCTACCTGTTCTGCGTGCCCTCTCTGCTCTTACGCCATGAGTATTGACGGGTTTTCGCTATTTAATGAGGCGTAATTGTAGGACATACGTCAATAATCGAAGTACTGGCACCCTGGCATCTCCCTCAGCCAATACAGCATATCCTTAATGAGGACACACACCCAGTAATACGCACGATCGGAGTATCACACACAGCTTGCAAAGATGAGTTTCCACGAAATCTTCGATCTCACAGCCGGAGTGCATTTTTATTTTTTGTGATAGTACTGGCAGTACAGTAGTACTGGCAGTACATACTGGACCAGGGCCCAGCCCGAATAAAATCGGCTCGACTGACGAAAAGGAGGCCCAGAAAAATCCAGCTAAACAAAAGTTCAGCTGAAAGAGGCCCTTTTCGACTCACGGATTCGACTACCACTTAAGGCCATTTCTTATACAGTCGGATTCCGCCAGTCGAACACGGCCCTCTTCGACTGGACTTTTTTTCGACTGGATTCTTGTGGTCCTTCTTATCGTCAGTCGAGTTGAGTTTATAGTTTTTGTGCTCTTCCTAGAGGCGGTTGGTGTGCGGGAAGTTACAGCAGGCGAAATCGGTTGGCAGCTCTGTGCTTCGCGCTTTTTCCGCGAGCAACGGCTCGACGAACCTTCGTCCCAGCGAGTTGGTGGCTTTGGGCTTAGCCGAAAGCCGCCAAAGCTACGTTCGTGGAGTTGCCCTCAGCAGAGAGCCGCCAAAGCTACAGCAGGCGCAGCCGTTGTTGGCAGCACGGGATCGAGACCGCGTGATGCTGCCGTCGTGTGATACACGCTGCTGGCGAGCGGAACTAGGAATGCGCCACGCTGACCTGCTGCGATAAGCAACAGCAGGGATAGCCAAGCCAGCGTCAGCGCCTTGTATGATACTGCAGTGTGATACCTGGTATGGGTGTGTGGCCGTGTGGCCGTGTGGGTGTGTGTTTGGTGGTGGGATGAGCGATGCGATCGGTTCAAAAAACGTGTAAAACCTTTTCGACTGATTTTTTCGACTGGAGGATCCATTTTCGACTGTGTAAGAAAGCCCGGTTGGGGCATCAGTCGAGAAAGGCCGTTTTCGACGGACAAATCCGACTGTATAAGAAATGGCCTAACCGTTGTATAAACAGAAATATCCAATCCCTGCCGAATTTAATACTACCCCATAAATCCCAGGCTGAGATTCTTGTGGGGCTCTTGGGAGGCCAATCTGTTCGGAAATATAAGGGCCTTATGATGGTTATATCAAGACCAAAAGGTACTTATATTTTGGTACATAATAGTGTCTGGTACCTGGTAGCTGGTCAGCCGTACACCACTCTGTCCCGAAACCTAAGGACCGTTTGCGCATTAATAAGCATATCAAAAGGATACCAAACGGTCGGTACATTGTCGGACATAGCGGTAACAAAACACATACATGTACATGTACTCGTTTCATACATGCCTGTATTGTACCGGCACGGGTGTCACATGTGCCTGATATACCGAAAACGTTTGCGCAATTCATCTCCACAATCTCCAAGCACAACAAACGACACTCGCAACTTTCAGGTTGTTGGGCGCATCTTGCCATCGTCGACGAAGCCCGTGGCTCTAAACAATACTACAGCAGCACAGGACAGCACAGAGCATGAGCAGTAGGTAGGAACACAAAACCAAGCAAAACTCAGTCGGTCTCATGGTACGAGTGATACGACGATGAGTGCGTGAGAGGGTACATGCATACGCTACGCATGATGGAACAAAGACACTCCACGCGTATTTGAGGTATCCTCAACCTCTCCGGCCCAAGATGCCCCTTCGAACCAACTCGCCAAAGGCAAGGCAAGGGCGGACTCAACCCCACCCGTCCAACGCAGAGCTACCGCGACGCAACCCCCTCGGCTTCGGTCCGGGCCTCACCTCCATCTTGGCGACACGGGCGGGGCCGAAGAAGGTACCGGTGCGGCTGCCTCTCGCTCCCGCGTGCCGCGTGTTTCGATCTTCGAGCCTTTTTCGTGCTTGGTTCTTTGGGAGCCGATAGGATGTCGTCAGTAGATCCGCTACTAGTTGTCCCTACGTCAGCCATAGCACTTCAATGTTGTTAGCAAGGGGCTGCTGGAGAATGGGAGGTTGGAGATGCGGGTAGGAGGCACCTGTGTGTCTGCGTTTTCGAAGAGCATGAAGTGTGTCTGTTTTCTGTGGCAGGTGGGTGTGATTTTTGAGAGAAACCAGAAATTGGGGTTTGCAACCACATGGCGTTTATGTAGGGGTGAGGGGACATATCGTGCTGTTGTTGCAGGTCAATTGCTGCATGATCCCAGCATGCATCGGCCATGTGTGCGGATCGGGCATTGTACGCTGCTGGTGTTATACATGTATGCTGCTGTAATAATGTGGCTACCGGTGGGAAGCTTACGAGGTGATACGTTCATTGAAGCGAATCGAATAGAAGCCGGATGTCACCAACACACCGCATATTTCCGAGGCTACAGCATGTATGTATGATATGTATGCGCGTGATGTGGTCGATGTGCCTTCCTTTTTTTGGATTTCGTTTTTTTTCCCAAGAACGATACTGGCACAAGCAAGAACAAACAGCCCCATAGCGGGCACGCATACAAATATATGGCGGAAACGGAAGCGCGGCGACCACACCCTATCGTACGCCGACGCGCTTGCCAAGACAGCTTCCGATAGCATAGAGGCGATAGTGCGCAAATGGAGGATATTGTTTGCGGGATTCGTAGCACGTATGTATGGGGGATGAGCGTCTGCCACAGAGTGGTGTTCGGGAGCTTGTTGGGGGTAAGGGCTACTCAGGGGGGCAAGAGAAGGACTGGTTGGTGCATCTTAAGGAGGATATATATGTCGGTCTTTGGAATGGAATTCGAAGGGTGGCGAGAGGCTGCTCAGAAGGCCGGCAGATGGTTTCGACCGGTAGAGGAGGGAGCCGAGTTGTTCATGCGGAAATAGCATGAGACGGAGAGACGCAGAGCTGCATGCAGAGCGACACGCAAAGGCCGTGGCAGTGCCATCCACCGTTGGCATCTCTAAGCGGCGGGGGGAGGGGGCAGGGGGGGGGAGGGGGAAGGGGGGGGGAGGGGGAAGGGGGGGGCGTCCTGCCCAAGAGACTGAAGTTTGGGTCTGACCATCATCGTCTTGAAATTTGTGGGCCTTCCAATGGCCGTCGCAAGTTAGCGTAAGGCCGCCCTGACTTCTTCGCCTTGTTGCGCTCTCTCCCCAGTGCCATTGATGCACTTGATACCCTCTATGAGCCCAATGCCTGTATTTAGTCAGTTTCTAGGATCCGCTAGTATGACGTTTTTCTCTTTTCCTTTCCTTGACTTACTCTTCTTGTCTTGTATTTTCTTGCTTTTCTGGTCTTTTCTGTTCTTTTCTTTCCTTTCCTTTTTTTCGCTCTCTTTTCTTTTCTTTTTTTTCCTTTCTCTTCTTTTCTTTTCTTTGTTTCTTTTTTCCAGTTGACTTGCGTCTGACGTGCGTATGCGTAGTGATAGGTACTACGTGTAATATATACGTGGTAGTATTTCCTGGGTGACGAGCGGTTTAGTCGGTTTTGCCAGCGCGAGTAGTGAGACGTATGCACCATCATGGACCTGGCACATCGTAGGCTGACTCCCGACTTCACTTTTTATATGTTTTTGGCGGAGGCATGAATTGCGTCAGCTGTGATATATGCGTGTATCAGTACCACCTTTGGTTTGTTTGTGTTTTCCCCTGGCGTATTCTTCCACTCCAGAGTGACTGGAGCCTGTCCTGTGACCACGGACTTGATTATGCGAGTTGATGTGAGAACAACAACAACAACATGTAATTGTAAAATGGGGATCGCAGCGAGACGGTAGAATATGAATTTTGTGCGTACGGAAGAATGGAAATCATACTATTGTAAATACACTTACTAGTTGTACATGTAGGCCACCCCGGTGGTCTTAGGTCTAGTGGTTACCCTCGAATACTACTACTAGCGTTGGTCCTTCAGTTCGATTCCCACCGTGCGTGGTGTAGAGATTTTACTTTATTGGCAAAAATGCAAGAAAAGGATCAACTAACTTCTGAGACTGCCTAGCAGCGTGGGTACGCACAATCAATTCGATGCGAGTAGGCGAGGGAAGAAAATGCCGAGTTCTTCTCGCGATAAAAAATGAAGGCACGTACCGTGCATGGTGGGGAGGGGGGAGGAGGGCCCGCTATGCGACCCCGGATCTGAGTTACTACTGGGAGGGAGGGCGAGAGTTGTGCGAGGATGGAAATAATGTGAAGAGGGCAGGGTCACGGAGAGAGCACGGCGGCCGGGACCGATAGCAGTATTAAACAGCAATACCGCACAGTCCACCGCGCGTTGAACCATACACGAAGCAGCTACAAGTTTCACCAGCAAGTTATGTGTGTAGCGGGTTGTCGTTCGACGCCTCTTCGGAAGTGTGGGGGGGAAGGACTTGGGCCCTTGGGGCTGGAAGTGAGAAGGTTAAGGGCGGGAGCAGTAGTGTTTGGGAGGAGAGGAGATGGAGAAGGCAAGGCCACAGAGGGAGCAAGATGGTGGGGACTATTTCCTTGCCACGACCGACAGCATTAGGCAGCAATACCGCACAGCCTTCTGCGCGTTGAAACATACGCGCAGCAATTACAAACCAGCCATTTATTATATGGATAGCGGGTTGTCGTTTGATGCGTCTTCGAAAGTGTGTCCGGGGGAGGACTTGGCCCTTGCGGTTGGAGGTAGCAAGGTTAGGGGCGGGAGAGGTGGTGTTTGTGGGGAGGGGGCGAAGAGGGCAGGGTCACAAAGAGAGCAAGACGGCGGGGACTCTTTCCCTGACACGACCGATAGCAGTGTTGAACAGCAATACCGCACAGTCTTCTGCGCGTTAAAACACACGCGAAGCAGTTACAAACCAGCCGTTTTACGGATGGCGGATTGTCGTTCGATGCCTCTTCGGAAGTGTATGGGTGGGAGGACTTGGCCCCTGCCGTTGGAAGTGGCAAGGTTAGGGGTGGGAGAGGTAGTGTTTTGGGGGAGGGGGTGAAGAGGGCAGGGTCACAGAGAGAGCAAGACGGCGGGGACCTTCCCTGACACGACCAATAGCAATATTAGGCAGCAATACCGCACAGCCTTCTGCGCGTTGAAATATACGCGTAACAGTTACAAACCAGCCATTTTATGGATAGCGGGTTGTCGTTTGATGCCTTTTCCGGAAGTGTATGCGGGGGAGGACTTGGCCCTTGGGGTTGGAAGTGGCAAGGTTGAGGGCGGGAGCAGTAGTGTTTGGGGGGAGGGGTTAAGAGGGTAGGACGACAGAGAGAGCGAGACGGCGGGGACTCTCTCCTTGCCACGACCGATAGCATTAGGCAGCAACACCGCACAGCCTTCTGCGCGTTGAAACATACACGTGTAGCAGTTACAAACCAGCCATTTATATGGATAGCGGGTTGTCGTACGATGCTTCTTCGGAAGTGTATAGGGGCGAGGACTTGGCCCTTGCGGCTGAAGGGGGCAGCTTAAGGGCGGGAGAGGTAGCGTTTTGGGGGAGGGGGTGAAGAGGGCAGGGTCACAGAGAGAGCAGGACGGCGGGGACTCTTTCCCTGCCACGACCGATAGCATTGAGCAGCAATATCGCACAGCCTTCTGCGCGTTGAAACATTCGCGTAGCAGTTACAAACCAGTCATTTTTATGAATGACGGGTTGTCGTTCGATGCCTCTTCGGAAGTGTATGCGGGGGAGGGCTTGGCCCTTGCAGTTGGAAGTGGCTAGCTTAAGAGTGGGAGCGGTAGTGGTTTGAGGGAGGAGGTGAAGAGGGCAGGGCCACAGAGAGAGTGAGACGGCGGGGACTCTTTCCTTGCCACGACCGATAGCATTGAGCAGCAACACCGCACAGCCTTCTGCGCGTTGAAACATACGCGCAGCAATTACCAACCAGCCATTTATTATGTGGACAGCGGGTTGTCGTTCGATGCTTCTTCGGAAGTGTATAGTGGGGAGGACCTGGCCCTTGCGGCTGAAGGGGGCAGAGGCAGGAGAACAGGGAGGTACATCTCTAGTATTAGTAGTTTTTGGTTGTTGGAAGCATCGTTTCATACTTTCGTCATGGGTGTTGTGTTCTTTCATCGTGTTTCTGCTTTCGACACTCACGCTACATTGTCAGATGGCAAATGCAATAAAAATAATAAACGGGATAGAGAAAAAGAAAAAAATGTAGACTAGTCATACAGAGTTATTAGACTAGACTAAAGGTTTTGATCGAAAACCCTTTGTGGTCGATCTCACAGCCGAAGTGCACTTGTTCGTTTTTAAAATATTTGTAGTGGGCGTACGTATGTACGGACCATGTGACCTGTACAATGATGACCACCAACCACCAGTAAGTACGCCGTAGCAGGCTAGAACGAACACCATCCCTCCCTGCCGGTAGTTGGCTGATGATGCCTAGGCTCATTTTTTTTCATTTTTTTTTTACCGTAAAAAAAGAAAATGACTTTTCGCCGAATTTTCAAAATTTCGGCATGAAAAACAAAATAGTTAGGTTTGGCGAAAGGAAAGTAAGCAAAAGAGAAGGCTCCACGCTATTTTCTGCCTGCGAATACAGTACGACACACAATCTCTGTTGGTCCGGCAAGGCCTATTAATAGCGGGATGGTTTTTTCGCGTAGGCCAAATTGCACAAAAAACTTGAACCACAGTAGTAGTTGTTGTTATTATATCAAATGACAACATATACTACTGTATATATAGTAGGTCGATTTTCATTGTTATCATTACTTTTGCCCTCCGACAATATAGCGTAGATGCCTTTCCGATGCAAATCGAATATCCTTCCATAAAGCAATAGACTTTAACACGGAAGATCCACTGTTTTCAGCAGGATGAAACATAAATAAAAGAAAGGGAGAAAAAAAACACCCCACCTTTTGTTTCATAGCGTTCAACTCAAAATCTATTTCGTTGGCTAGTCTCACCAGGTAGTAGTATACAGAGCCGCCTCAATCGAACACAGTCGTGACGTAGGAGAGCTCGCATGAACGGTGGCGATGTTTTCCTTTTTTGTGTGTAATTTCATCCTGTTAACAGTGGATGTCCGTTGTTATATTGGCATATCTATGACCCTTCTGCCAACCATTTCCCCATTTCCTTTCCCCACATCTCCTATTTTTATCTACTACTTCCTTTCCCTACATATGTCATCTGTTTCGCTATGAGTCTACCTTCTTAATCCACCCGTCAACATAAATCGCACCCCAGGCCATTGGCCGCAGTCCTGCCGGTTCTTCCTCCCTTCCCCTCGCGGCTTGGCGGTCCCTCAGAGCTAGTCTATATCGATTAACTCTGCGTGAAATCGTGACCTGAGTGGTCACAGAGATGATTTGGAATTGGCGTTCCTTGAAGTCGCCTTTCTGTGATAGGGACGATCCGTCCGTTCCTCCTACTATGCTTGCCGCCACCTGATCGATCAGGTCGCTGCCTTCTTTGACAAGGCGCCCAAAGCTTTCCACCGCGAGGGTGGCGAGTTTGTAGCTGCGCTCGTCGAAGGGCACCTGCCCCCGGACGAGCGTAGTGGTTGCGCACGCCTCGGAAGTGGAAGCAGCTGATCCGTTTCGGTCCGCGCTGCCTGCCCGCATGTAGACCCCCGCTTGTGGGACCGCATACGTGACGTTGAGCAGAACGATTTGTTGCGATACTCCGATGCCGTAGCATTTCGGAGTCCATGTCCATTCGCAAATCCCTGTTTGCGTGGAAGGAGCTCCGCTTCCCACTTGGTGGAGGATGGACATGCTCTTCAGGGTACGGGGAAGCGCCGGCACAAGGGGTTGGTGCTGGCTCACTTGCGCGCCCGATCAGTGACACAATCGTGCATGCCGCGTATTAACCTCCACTTCACCGCAGCAGGGGTACCTCGCCGCCAGGAATTCCTCTATCCTCAAAAATATCTTTACCGCAGTCACGAACTCTGATGCAGGGTTGGACTAGCAGAGTCTACAGGCCTCGCCTTTAAGAAGGCGGGAGCCCCTGATCCCGATTGACTCCGTTGCCGGGCGATCCCGATTGACTCCGTTGCCGGGCCCTCGCCAAGCCTCGCGTCTCCTTCTCTTCTGAGATTCGCCCGTTCCTCGCTGGGGCCTCGTCTCGGGGAGCTGGTCCAGCAAAGCGACGCGCCCCTCATAACGAATTCGGTTTGCCAGTTTCCCCAGTGTATGCTGCGCGCTACTCGAGCTGATAGTTTCGGCGTCGTGTGCAGGCAACACTTCCGCAACTTTTAGCCCTGAGGCACCTTGCTCTCCTGCTCTAAAGGCTCTGTCCCACCAAAGTTCCGACACGATGTCCGCCATGGCCTCCTCTAAAATTCCATGCACATCGCGGAGGTCCCTGACGCTGTTCCAGATGCGCCGCACAAGGTCAGAATCGGACAGCTCCCTCCAGACTTCGTCCCACAGAGCGCCGGACAGCGAGGAGGTTGGGTCGCTTCCTTTAGTCCTCATCGTCTTCTCGAAGGTATCGTGGGAATCAGTCGTGAGGTGACTAGCTGGATCCAACCGGGGGCCGTCCTCCTCCAAGAGCTCGGCGAACTGCAGGGCTCCCGCCAATGCCGACCACCTTCCCCCCCTGCCGTGGCCTTGGAAGGTCCCCAGACAGCTCAGCGGGATGGAGGGGCCGATTTCTTGCCGGCCATTCCGAGCGCGACACGCGATGCATGGCTGATCCTCGCTGATTGCTCCAACGCATTCAACACAGCGAAACGGACTGCTGCGATTGCGGAGGCAGCCACCTGCGTGCCGGCACTTACACCGTTTTGTCGCAAAATGTCACGGCGAGATATCTGCGCCCGTGTTATTTCAAATGGGATCGGGAGAAAGGCAGAAGATTGACTGCTCCAAAGGGGTGCAACAAGGGGATGCCATGGGGACGGCGTTGTTCTGCATGCCGCTCCAGTCGGTGATATAGCGGACTCGGGCGGAGCTCGAGCCAAGATGTGTAGAGGTATTCGCCTACCTAGATGACATTAGTGTCGGAATGATGAAAATCACACCCGATACTGTGGAACTCGTACCCTTTCTCCGGCGTGAGCTATCCAACATCGGCATTGCAATCAACCCGAGCAAAACGATTGCTCTGTCCCCGAAGGGGCACGTACCTACGCCGGAACAAATCACCCTTCTTGAAGGTATTGGCGTCAGCATCGCCGAACGTGGTGGAGTTAAGGTGGTTGGGGTGCCCGTCGGCACAGATGAATACGCGAGGGGGGGCGCCATGGAGATAGTCTGAAAAGGGGGAGCGAACAACTTGCGCGGATGTTGTCGCGCATGCCGGACAAGCAACATCCAACCTGATTGCCACCGGCTCTATGGTGCAACGGACCTCCTGCCTTGAACGCGTGATGGACCCAGAACTATCGCTGGCTGCATGCCAAACGGGAGATGGCAACGCCTTGTGAATGCTGGAGAAACTACTCGATCTCCCGGGGGCGGCAGAAAAAACGTCGTGTTTCTCGGACTGGTGCCCGACAAATATGCTCACCCTGCAACCCTATCAACAGACGAAGGTGAGCCTGTCCACGGGGGCCGGGGGGTTTGGGCTGTCGTCGGCTGAAGCCCGGAGAACGTCAGCACCCGTTGGGGGCTTGGTGGTGACGGTGTCGGAGGTGCCCATAAAGAGTCTACCGCCGGATCCGCAGTAGACTCATCAAGCGCCCGCCCGCTGTAGGCGCGGGGAGCTGCACCCCTGTTCCCCGCGGTATGACGCCTCTCTGCTGCACTCCTAGCAGCGTCTCCTTGTTCAGCTTGTCCCGTATGTAAATGGTCGCTCTGCAGCGTTCGGTCCGTTCTCTCCGGTGTCGCTGCCATCGCTGTTGACAAGGGAGGAAGCGCATCACCCGCCTCCAACGCGCTTTGGACCCCGAGGGTCCACCTCGTTAGTCATTCTTCACATTCGGCGTCGAGGCCCACCAGGTACCCTTGGACGTGCGAGGTCCGATGTAGAGTATTTGATTTGGAAGTCGGAGTAAGTTGTCTTGCGGTTGGATGGCGTATCATCCTGCGAACAGCGTCCCGTAGCGGCCGGCCGCCGTTTCCCATTTCCTCGGTCGGGGAACATCGAGGTATGCCCCTTGAGGCAGGTCCAGCGCATCGCAACACAGTACAGGGAGCACAGCAAGAACGGGGAGATTGGGCCATTTTTTTCCATGGTGTTATGGATTCCGGATAGTTGCCAACGTAATACGGCCTCTTGCCTGTGACGATTCGTGAAATTCATCCCACGCGCGCAATAACAGTACGTACCTACCTGGTGTTATCATTTTTGCCCTTTTTTGTCGATGCAGAGTGGCACTTTTTCAAAATAACGTTTTTTCGGCTGAAAATTCTGCTCGGAATAATTATGAAAAATCGGATCGCGCACGCAAAAAAGGTTGTGTGTCGGATTTTGATTTATTTGTGGGCTTGCTCGGCGGTGAAAGCTTCGGCTTGATGAACAAACTACGATAGACTCCTCCAAGAAGACAAAAAATGGCTGATTCCGCTCGAAGATCCTGAAAAATCGGCTCGCTTACTACACAGAATATACGAAGCAATAGCTTATTATCATATGGGATTCCATCCACACCATCTCATGTATTTGAGGATGTTCTTTATAGGGAGGGAACAAAAATATTGGCTTTTCATCAAAATACCCCCCCCCCCCCCCTGGGTTAAAAGTTGGCCCCCGTCCCGCCAAAAATTGGCGCCATTAAAAAAAACAATCGGCTTTTTTTACAACAAAAAACTCACAAATCAGCTCCAAAAACCGGGGGGGGGGGGGGGGGGGGGACGCATGTTTTTTGTTTTTCGGCCAATAATAAGCCTAACGAACGCTCAGCCTACCTATATAATCTAATAAGCTTGTTGTATAGTCTAACTGGTATGCAGCAGTAATGTCAGGGGTTATCCGCTCGTCGCGGCTTTTGTTCCGTCGGGTGTCCTCATCTCGCGAGAATCGTTGAACCACTTCATCTCAGCGACTTTGCTGGAAATGAATGGCGCCTCGTCAACAAATTACTTCCGCATTGATTGAGCAAATATTTGTGGGAAAAAAATAAACGACGTGTGGGATTATGTATGAGCGGACGAGCGCATACAACATCTATCTGAGAATGGTATTGCCCCCCCCATACCGCTGCTGCAGAAGAACCAGCACCAGCACCAGTAGCAGAAGCAGCAGCAGCAAGCAGCAGCAGCAGCAGCAGCACTCCCGATCTTTACAATTTCAAGTAAGATTTTGAGTCTGGCCAAAGCTACTACTGTCAATAGAGTCATCCCACGGTAGGGGTTGCAGTTGTATGATTGCGCCAAAAAGTCCCTGGGCGATTGAGTTCCTCGTGTGAGGAACTACCGATCAATGAAGTAGTTTCCCGAGGACAAATTGTTTCAGGCCTAATAAGGCATAGAAGCTTGGTCGGGTTGTGCGAACGAATGCCTTCCACGTCATTTTTCGGGTGAGATGTTGAGTTCCTCCTGTCAGGAGCTCTCAGGGATTTCCTGATGCTACACTCATACCCTACCGTCGGATGGCTCAATACCACCGCTGTAAGGTCGCGCCCGAAAATTCCAGCGTGTTACGACCAGCATATAGGTAGGTCAGTTGGGACAAGTATAAGGTTCGGATGGGATCAGGTCGGTCTGGTTCGGATCAGCATGCCAAGTGCAAGTTACTGACTGTAGTAGTATGATGTGAGTGCGTGTGCGTGTGTTGACCAATGAAACTTCCGGAAATGTCAGCAGTAGATAAACTAAAAGGGTTTCTTGAACAATCTGTGAAATAAGGTGTGTGTTATATCCGTGTATCAAGTTGTGAATTTTTTCAACGTTTTGGGGAGATGAAACCGTCTACAAACTCCGACGACATTTACTTAGTCTTGTACGAAGAGAAAAAGACGGCAGTCATGGGCGATGGTTACTATATGGATGGAAGGGGCAAATGTGCAACTATAATGTTATATACAGCCCATAAGACAGCAGTCGCGTAGCACAAATTCGGTTTCGGTGGCATGCTGGTGTCCTCCGATTCAAGTCTTCTTAGGCGATGCATCAAGCGACGCCGTCTTCGCTTCGTGTGGGAAGCAGCCACTATAGAGAGGTAAAAACGTCGAAACCAAACCAACTGAACATCCTTGTTGTTGTTGTTATTATTATTAAAAACGGCAAAATAAACAACATCGTGAAACAGCTTCTACGAATCGCGGGCTCTGTGCCCCGGCAGCAACATCACGGGAGACACAACGCTACTACAACGACAAAACGTTTTGTTGACAGCCGACGTAAACGGAGGAACCACAAGTGATGTTCGGAGATCTCTCGCTGTAGCCTACGCGAGAACGTCTTGGTGGGAGCAAGGTGCGGGCGCAGACCCAACCTAACCCTGACCCTGCCCCTCACCGCAACCCGGGCCGAAAAAGGGCCAAAAAACGAGCGAGAAACGCGGCTGCAACGCTTTCCATATTTTTTTTCACTATTCCGAACTGCAGGCCGCAAAATACCCTTCAGCCAAGGAGAGGGAGTAAAACCTGCCCCCTAAGAACCCGCTCCACCAGATTGTCAGGTCTACTGCCAGCTCTTCTTCTTGCCCCAGATCAGGGCAACATCCTGAAATATTTTCATTATTATAACTTGCTGCGCGCGCCCCACTTTACGGCCGTCGCGGTGGCCAAAGTCCCGCACGTGATGAAGAACAGAGCCTGCGAACAGCATGACACGCATGGCATGCAAAGGGCAAAAAAGGCGGGGGCACAGAGAGCATGTGAATGTTAACCTTTTGGGGACCCGTGTATATGGACCAAAAAAAAAAAGAAGGGGTATTCACGGGTCATGTCCCACGGATCCTGCCAGGAGGCTTTCAAAAACTCGCGGGTCGAGTCGGGTCGAGTCAGGAGGCGTTCGCAATCTCACGTATCTTGTCGCGTCGCATCAGGAGGTTTTCGAATCTCATGGGTCGGGTCGGGTCGGGTCGGGTCGGGTCGGGTCGGGTCGGGTCGGGTCGGGTCGGGTCGGGTCGGGTCGGGTCGGGTCGGGTCGGGTCGGGTCGCGTCGGGTCGCGTCGCGTCACCCTGACCCGACCGGACCCGCGAGAATTGACTCGACCCGTGAAAAGCCCTGAAAAAAACGACGAAAAATCTTATCAAGCGACTATTAGTAGGAAAAGAGCGCGCAGCAAGCAATACAAGCATCAACCACCATGCTGCGCGCGTACGGCACAGGTCCCTACACTGCAGGTAGTACACGCACCGCACGTCGCCCCGGGCAGCCGGGCGGCTGATTGCGGCTGATGCTGCACTCGTCACTTTTTTCCGACATGTGTTCCCCCCCTCAAGTGCCCACAGGGCTAAAAATACTACCCTGATATTAAAGAAGCACACAATTATCGTTCTTCGCGTGTTGCTTCATGCTACGGACGAGCGGCTAACAAAAACCTCAGTTGCCGTGTATGACAGTGCGGAACACACCCCGGCACATGCCGCGGTAAAGAGGTGCCCTGTTGTTGTTTTTCCGGGGTTCCTAACACGATAAGGGGCTCTGTAATGTAGAGTATATACTACAGAGACTATACCCAACAAAACAACAACAACAACAACAACAACAACAACAACAACAACAACAACAACAAAATAATAGTAATAATAAAATAATAATAATAATAATAATAATAATAATAATAATAATAATAATAATAATAATAATAATAACAAAAATAATAATAATGATAATAATAATAATAATAATAATAATAATAATAATAATAATAATAATAATAATAATAATAATAATAATAATAATAATAATAATAATGCAAGAAAGAGAACGACACTACCGTACGACGATGTTGCGGTAAGGAGCCCTGCCATCAAGAGGGGGAAAACATGGCCAAAACGTGCCATCAACACCTGGTACCTCTTCTACCGTACGTAGCACACGTCCCTCCCGTCGGATGGCTTTCTCGGGCCGATTTTCTCCGAACCAGGGCGGGCACGCAAAACGAAACAAGCGGCTTTCGGCAGAAATTGTCCGAAACTTCTTCATAGACGCGTTGCTCAGCGTTTGCAAACTGCCGGTTGTCCAGAAAATCGACAATAAAATTCCAGTCCTCGGGGGGGGGGGGGGGGGGGGGGGGGGTATCCACTTGCCATGTACGATGTAAGGCCATCGGCTTTACGTCATCGGTTGCTGCTGTATTGCCAAAAAAAAAAAAAGTCCATCAGACGCCGACAGTGTGTCAACACGGTACAACAATGCACTACGGTCTTTACCGGATACAAAAACATCAAAAAGCATCGGTGAGTCCATTGCTATCAGTTACCTCGCTTGCCTCGCTCCGACCCACATAGTACAACACTGACGACGCCACAAGAACACGCTTCACCTCGACCTCGGCGAAAGTGCCACTATACGAGCACAGTAGCAATTACTAACCACTGATAGGCTATTCCACTCGGATTTCTGGCGAAGCAAAGCTCCATATTGCTAGGAGTACACAAATTGATGAGTAATTCTCACTGGCGCCAATTGTCACTGGAATGCCGTTTGGGTGATATTCGTTGTATACAAGGGCTCCGCGTGGGTGCCGGCTTTTCGTCGACAACGCCGACACCCACGCTTCGGGTGTGGCAGGGCAGCACTACGACTTGTTCGATTCAATATCCAACAGAGCAAAAAACGATGCCACAAACATAAACATTCGTATCAATAGTCTACGCGTACTGTATGTAAAGCAATGCCAAGAGTTCAACATAGACCAGTAACGGACTGCTTTCCATGCCGTGGCTTATGCGAATCCGATTCCGAGCTTCAGAGTTCGATCGGATCTTCCAAGCAAAACAAATAACTAACAACTGACTTCTTAAGTATCATGCCGTTTCTTATGCGAATCCGAATCCGAGCTTCAGAGTTCGATCGGATTTTCCAGCGAACCAAAGCTTGTTTTGTTGGAAAATCCGAGCCCACGCCGACTTCATGTCGAGTGCGTTTCATTAGTGGGACAATTTCCCTCGTGGTGAAGTGGTGAGCTACGTAACCTATGTAATACCATGCAAACCTTATCCCACACTACAGCCTAACAACTTCCCCCCCCAAAAAAACGTGGCCGCAGTGCCACCTTCTGACCTCTGCGAATTCATCCCACTCTAATTTCAAGTAGTTTGTGCCCAAAAAGCTGTTTTCTGACGGGGTAAAATATTGTTTGCGCCCAGAAAAACGTCGGTGCAGTGCTTAGGAGCTTACTGACCACTTTGTTTTCTCCGAACGTTGTCGGTGCTGTGCGCTGCGGGCGGTTTCGTCTTACCGTGGCGTTGCGCAGACATCTATCCGCATCGTCCGTGTCGCCCCCACCACAATCCTTCGCAGCTTCTGCCGCCCCTCCTACTCCGGCGTCGCCTCCAAGGCTTGACCCTGGGCAGCCGGCCCTGGCCCGCTTGGTAGGGTTTGAGCTGGCAGATGGGGGCGAACGGCGCGGGGGGGTGGGGGGGGGGGTGGGGGAGTGTACACATTTGTCGCTTGTCTTAGTGATTTGACCATTGACCACGCATCCCTATCGGGGGGGGAGTATACTCATTTCATGCGTGGCCGTAGTCGTGTGACCATAGACCCCTGCATCGAGTCATCCCACGGTAGGGGTTGCAGTTGTATGATTGCGCCAAAAAGTCCCTGGGCGATTGAGTTCCTCATGTGAGGAACTGCCGGTCAATGACGTGTAATTTCCCGAGTGCATATTGTTTTGAGACTGAGGCACAGAAGCTTGGTCGGGTTGTGCGAACGAACGCCTTCCAAGTCATTTTTCGTGTGAGATATTGAGTTCCTCATGTGAGGAGCTCAGGGACGTTCTGGTGCTGCAACCCTACCGTGGGAGGGAAGGTTCAATGCCGGGACGGAGCACGTCGGGTTTTCACCCACCAGACGGACATCGCTTGCACCAGGCGCGAAGCGTGGTGAGGTGTTCGGCGTTCGGCGAGTCGAATGAAGGGGGAGGGGGGGGGGGGAGGGGAGGGGGGATGCGAGGAAGGGCATTCGATTGGCTACTGTTACATGGTGTAGTATCATGTAAATGGCATACCCTTGGTATGGCAGGGGCGCAGGTAATGTGTTGTGTGTGTTGTGTGTGTTGTGTGTGTTGTGTGTGTTGTGTGTGTTGTGTGTGTTGTGCGTGTTGTGCGTGTTGTGTGTGTTGTGTGTGTTGTGTGTGTTGTGTGTTGTGTGTCAATTGTTCATTTATATTACTATATTCCCTCGTGTGGTATGGTAGCGAGAGGATCGATAGAAATATGTATGCGATATCGTCCTTTTTGAGAAAGCGGGGAGGGCGGACACAAACCCAACCACCCACCAACCCACCCATGTGCTGTCGCACTCCAACCCAACCGCAGCCCCAACCCAGCCCAACCCAACCCAACCCAACCCAACCCAACCCAACCCACCCCACCCCAACCCCAATCGCAATCCCAACCCCACCCTACCCCACCCTACCCCACCCTACCCCACCCCACCCGAACCGAACCCGAACCCACCCCACCCCACCCCATCGCACCCACCTGCAACATGTGTCGCACGAGCTCTGCATGTTGATGTACAGGCACAGCAGCAGCACCGTTGCCACAAAGAGGAAGGAAGATATCCTGGGAATAGCGGAATGTCGGTGCAACAAGCGATACGTACGTAGGGCGCGTGGAACGGAGCCCTTCATGTTGGTTGTACTACTAAGATGCCATTTGCCTTCTAACAACGTACAGATGCACGGTAGCAGCGCATAATTCAGTCCAGTACAAAACCAACACGAGGGGGCTTGCGATTTCCAAATTTGTGTTGGGTTGAAAAATATGTTAAAGTAGTATCGAAACCGAAGATCATCGTAACTCAAGGCCAACAAAAAACTAGATTACCAAAAAATAGAGGTTGAGGAAGTATCTTTCTCACCGAAATTTACTTTTTTGCTGAATTGTGGTGGGTTGGACTGGCTTTGGATTGTGCCGTTCGATGGTTTCAATACTAATACTACGTACAAGTGTTAATATAGCATACTAAACGTCGCACAAAACCAATGATAAATTAGTCATGAAATAACGACGGCAAAAAGTAACCAATCAGCGCCGTTTTTCGTTGATCACCAACACAGTAGTGGCCCCTCTACAGTACCGGCATGTATGTGCCAGCCGAAAATAACGGCACAGGGGCGGCAACCCGCACTACTCCTTATACTGCCACGAAGGGTTGTTCCCATCTGTGCCAAACGATTCCATAGGCACTACAGCGGGCACCCGGCACTACTCAACCGGCACTATAAAAGGCCTATACAGCACCAAGTACAATATACACAATAGACAGGGCTGCCGCGGCGCTTGGTGGACTCTTACCGTTTTGCCGTGATCATGTCCGCGAGCCCAGGTGGCGCTTGCGCGTGTTTCCAGGCAACGATCCTATCTCCGTTGAGCTGCCGCCAGAGACCGAAGAAACCGACGGCCACGTAAAAAGCAACCGCAAAACCGCGATCGGAGTATCACGTACAACACATTTATCATACACAGCTTGCAATGTGAGCGTCGGCGAAATCCTCGATCTCAATAGCTGAGGTGTCTTAATAGAGCTACAGTACCCATAAACTTGTTCGGGCTGGTCGGCATTCCTTGCTCGCTTGCTTACCCGGTGGCTTACGAGCACCTGGTACGAGTAGCGAACGCCTCTGCTCTAAGCTTGCGAACCCCTGGGAGTTCAAGTAAACGACATTCCCGAACGAAAGCCTTGTACTCTTTACAAAAAATGCAGTACACGAGAGAACGTGATGGTGGGTGAACGGCCAGTGGCGAACGGAAACAAAGGCGGATAGTTGTATCAAGTACCTGGTACTGGTGCGTTTGGATATTTCAGCGAAAGCGCACCTAATTTATCCTTCGTTCGAGTGTAACGAGCGGCACCGCTCTTGATCCACCTACCTCCTACGTCCCTGTCACGGTGGGGGAAAACAAAATTTGGAGTTGTCCCGCGGTAGGGATTCCTGTTTTTGAACAAAACGTTTCTGGCACTTTTACGCCGGTTGAGCTCTTCAAGCGAGGAACTACCGGATAGTCTGGCACTTTTACGCCGGTTGAGCTCCTCAAGCGAGGAACAACCGGTTAGTCTGGCACTTTTACGAGGGTGTACGATACCGGTTAGTCTGACACTTTTACGAGGATGTACGATGCATATTAACAAGGACTAGCGCATAGAAGTGTTGGTCGGATTGCGCGAACGAATGCCTTCCAGGTCATGTTTCGGGTGATGTTGGTGAAGGTGAGATATTGAGCTCCTCGTGTTAGGAGCTCAGAAATTTCTTAGAATCTGCTGCACCCCCCTGCCGTGGAATGACTCAAAAAAATAGACTTGTTACTGTTTACTGGGATGAATTGGTATGTACTCTTGATGCATCTGTGAACTGTCGGAAGACACCTTAAAAACCCCCACTAAACCTATTTACAGAGGAGCCTCATTAGGCGTCAGGCGTTGCAGAAGCAAACTAAGCCGGAACAAAAAGCAGCAAGCTGTTGATGGTACTCGGCATGACCAGCACACTTCGGTAAAAAAAGCCTTCAAGGGTGTTCCCGCCGCAGGCTTTTGTATGTAAGTTTACGGCTGCACACATGCTCTAGGCCCCAGCTTACTAGTAACTGGACCTGAGTTCATTTTGAAGTGCTATAGGAAAGGGGTCTCCCATACTGCCGCTATGCACCGCCCACTCGGCAGAAAGCGTACCCACGTGTTTTTACACTCCTCCCTACCCTGACACCTTAATCAATAACGCAAGAAACCCGTTACGGAAAGCATCCCGCAATATTTTCCACCAAGTATGTCTTAGCCGTATACCACAACCACTGAGCAAGCATAAGCGCTAATTCGTTACGGTGTATAGCAAACAACAGCACAATCTGGGGCGTCTGTCTGGCTGTTGAGCCCAGGGCTTTTCGCGAGTCGGGTCACTTCTCGCGAGTCGGGGTTGGATCGGGTCAGACCAGGCCCGATCCGTGAGATTCATTAAGAACCTCCCGACCAGACCTGTATACGAGTTGTCAGGGTGATCCGACCCGACCCGACCCGATCCGAGAGGGTTTTTGGTCAGGGTGGTCCGACCCGACCCGATCCGATCCGATCCGATCCGATCCGATCCGTGAGATTCATTGAAACCTCCCTACCCGATCTGTGCAGTTTTTAATAGGATAATCTGGGGGGTCTGTCTGGCTGTTGGGCCCAGGGATTTGGCGGGTCGGATCACTTCTCGCGGGTCGGGGTCGAGTCGGATCAGGGTGACCCGATCCGACCCGACCCGATCCGTGAGATTTGATAAACCTCCCGACTCGACCTCTATAGCTAACAAAAGCACAATCTGGTGGGTCTGTCTGGCTATTTAGCCCAGGGTATTTCGCGGGTCGGGTCACATCTCGCGGGTCGGGTCGGGTCGGGTCGGGTTAAGGTGTTGACCCGACCCGACCTGACACGACCCGACCCGACCCGACCCGACCCGATCGGCGACATTTGAAACCCTCCCAACCTGACCCGGTCCAACCTGTGAGAGTTGGGTTACTTCTCGACGCGACCGGATGCAATCCGCGAGGCTTTGAAACCTTCCTGTTCTGTGAAAGGGCCTGGACCTCATATTTACCCATGTAGCACCTTCAAGTTTGACGTTGGGCGTGATTGGGTCCAGGTCTCCCCGCGTACCTTAAAATCTAGCAGTTGTCCGTCCTCGTGAGCGACGGAATGTCCCCAGTCCCCTGCTCCCCTTGTCGCCACGACATGCCATACAGGCCCCGTCAACTCCGTTAAAGATGTCTGCGCGAGGAGGAGTGAAGGAGGGGGGGGGGGTCATCGTAATAGTCATGGCCCCCATCCGCACGACCATCGATTGTCGCATCCCTACAAATGCCCGGACGGAGCACGTCGGATTTTTACCGACCAAACAGACATTGCGCGCACCAAGCGCGAAGCGCCGTGACGTGTTCGAGGGGGGGGACGGGGGGGGGGTGCTCACAAAACAATACAACCCAGCAAGAGCTATAACATAAATTTTATCTAGAGGTAGACATAGTCCACGAGAATAGCAGAATAGTAGAATAGTAGAATAGTACCGCGACCTGATACGGTGGTTCCAACTCTAACGCAGGATACATTTAAGGTCGGTTTAATACGGAAAAAGCAGCGGAGGCGTGTTGCCTGACCTGTGTACAGCTTGTGCATCCCCTTGGGGTAACAAACCGGTCGGTACGCCTGTCATTATGTGATACAGTTAGTGGTGGTTCCTTTGTAGTGCGGGCAGGTATGTGGTATTAATTCTTAGAAGTCGGAAATACTAGCCCTACGGCGACAACCAGCAGTACTCCGCATACTGATACTGCTGGTTGTTCCCATCTGTGCCAAACGATTTCACATGCACTACAACGGGCAACCGGCACTAATCAACCGGGGCTATAGAGGGACCACTACTGCTGTAGCTTTTAACCCTTTTTACTCTATTCCGAGCGGTTTGCCCCCCAAAACGTGGGCGAAGTTCTAAAAGGACTCTTAATAACAAGGCGGTACCATTGAGGGGACACGGCCTTGGCATTCCCTCTCCTCGGAAAAAAAATATTTGGTGCTCAATAAATGGAGCGGCCAACGCTCACCCACCTTGATGTCCGTGACGATACCGTCCAATTTTCCGTCTTTTCCGAATTGTTTTGCGGCCACCGACGCCACCCCTAAGACCCGCTTCTGAAACGCCTGATCCATCTCGGACCTCAAGACTTTAATCCTGGCAGAGAGCCGACCAGAACAGGGGGTCGGGGGGGGGTGTACTCAGTTTGTGCATGGCCGTAGTCATATGGGTTGGGAGGCGGGGGGATAAGCTTAAACCCATGAGAACTGCATCATTTGCGCGGGGGGCAAACTCCTCTGATTAAGTGTGGGATATTGTTTTCAGTTGTACACTACTCGGACTAAGTGTGCCATACAAACGGCGGTAGTAAAAAGTTTAAGCTTTCGTGGCGGAGGCAGCGGTGGTCAATAAAATATGTCTGGTAGGACCGTGGGTTGGCTGACTATAAATCGCCGACTATAAGTTAGTTGGCTAGGTATTCCATCCCCGTAACCCTTTCCGAATACGCCTGATCCATATCTTGACTTCGAAAACACTAGTTGATTGTGACAGAGGGCTGACCAGAAGAGGGGGCGCAGGGTAAGCTCAAACCTTTTAGCACCGCACTCCCGACATCGGGACGCAAGACTTCGAATTAGACCCCAACTATTTTAGAAGTTGGAAATGGATTTAATCTCTTTGAACCGCACCACCGTTTCGGGGTGGAAACTACTTGGTGGAAACTACTTGGTTTGATTTAAGTGTGAGATGGTTATTTGCGGTGTAGTTGAGAAGAAAAAAAAGCCGAATCTTAACCTTAGGTTCAGTGTGTTCATGCGCATTTCGCTGGATTGCTAAAAGGGTTGTGTCTGTGACGGTGGAAACCGTGAACAAAAAAGTGATGGAAAATCTTACCAGGGTACTGCTGAGGCGGTTTACTACTGTATGTGCTGCATATTCATACTCATAAATCGTTATTTCTAGTTGGCTAACAGTAGCTCGCTTGCCGTCTGACAAGACGTAGCGTAAGCGTCACGCACAAAGCTGACCGAGGAACAGAAACTCACTACCGCAGCCGAAAAGAAATACAGCACGAAAAAATGCACCCAACACCAATGAAGCCACGTCTTCGTATTCATTGCGTTAGGGCATTGCATGGCCAAATCACCGGCACTGCATGGCCAAATCACCGGCACTGCATGGCCAAATCACCGGCATTGCACGACCAAATCACCCTGCTGTATTTGCCATGTGTATCTCTGTCTTGTAGTCTTTTATCGCAGAGTCCGTTTCTCCAGGAGAAGGCATTGGTACGGACACTGGTTGTGCTGGATGAAGACGGGTGCACATATCAGTTTATTAATGTGAAGAATGTACACAATGTGCATACGACAAATTCTATCCAGTCGCCATTCCAGAGTTTTGAGCTTCGGCGGGAAGTGAATAGAGCGAAAGAATCCTGCAGCAAGCCAAGGTTTCAACAAAAGTCTAGCGGCAGCGTACGACACGTCGCAAGCCTTTCGTCCAGGAAACGAGAGCGTGGGCAACGCCCGTCTTGTTCGGACACAGCACAACCGAAAACTAGCCGTGTATAGCAGATAGGCGTAGCAGCATCATCAGCATGGGCAGTACGCAGCAGCGGCGGAAGACACAGCACCACCGAAAGTCAGCTTCGTGTATGATAGCAGCAGCAGCAGCAGCAACAGCGGCGGCAGCAGCGGCGGTTGACACAGCACAATCGAACAATAGCTCCGTGCTCTGAAGCATATGGCAGCAGCATGAACAGCAACACGAGCGGCAACAGCTGCAGCAGCGTGAGCAGGAGCAGCAGCGCCAGCGGCAACAACATAAGCATCATCATCATCAGCAGCAGCGCCAGAAGCAACAACATACCTGGTACAAAACAAACAACGGTAGCACTGCCACGCACACAAAAGCTACGCTACAAGGGAACCAGCGCAAGCAGCAGCAGCAGCAACAACAACAACAACAACAACAGTAGCATCAAACAAACAATGGCAGCACCGTAAAAAGCAGGAACGACCCGACGCGGGAGCCAGAACCAGAACCAGCACCGTAAACTTACCCCGTGCGCTCGGCCGCATTTTTCCCCGCCGGCGGTTGATCGGCAGCCCCCGCTCCTGGCGGCTGAAGTTGAACCGGCGGTTGAGGTAACGGCGAGGGCGGCGCAGATTGGAAGACGATGATTCTCAGACCTCCGTCCTCAAATAGGAAAGACTTCCCACGCCACTGCAGCGCACGGTGGAGGAACGAAGAGTGTTTGGTTGCGTTGTTAAGGTCCAAAGTCGGCAATGCAGGCCTGCATCGCCTCTTTACGTACGTGAAACACGAAACCATCACCTCGCATCGCCATCAATCCTTAAGCTAGCGATTGAGGTTCGCTCGCTACCGTCCCAGGGTACTAGCGGGCAGCCTGCTTGTGGTTTTCAAAAATATTGGAGACTTTTTCATTCCGGGAATTCTTTCTTTATGTCTCTTTGTCATTTCCAGCCCATGAACGCAGTCAAGCAAGACGGTTTTCATAAGGGTGGTAGGCGTCGTGACACGGTCACACATCCAATACGTTCCATCCATGCTGCAAAGGGGACGACACGCCGTTTCCCCCCTGGGTAGTAACGCACAAACACGTTAAAGCAAAAATCTTCGTACCATCATTCACGTGCCCAGACATCTCGTGCGGTCTGTTGGTGGACAAACTACCAATCTAGACGAAAAGGTACCGCGCGGCGTTATACTATTAATACTGCGAATACCACACATTTGTAAGCCTCCGTCCACAACGGCTTCTAGCAGCGTTCTTGAAAAAGTCCAATCCAACTACTGTACGAGTACGAACATCCATCTACGAACACCTAACTGCAGTGGGCAGTTTCCCCGCAATTCACCGCCTGCCGCAATACGTAGAACTCCTACCACGAGACATCCAACGAAACTAACATCGCACCAGACACACCGACAATACTACTATAAGCTGCGTGCACGGAGAAGGCCTTAACTCGCACATTACCGCCTCCGTACTGCGTAGAACTGCCAACAAGAGACCCCACCGTCCAAACAAAAAAAAACAGCGTATCATATTAGTACCGACATGCTGGTTACA
This sequence comes from Undaria pinnatifida, assembly GCA_012845835.1. NCBI lineage: Eukaryota > Phaeophyceae > Laminariales > Alariaceae > Undaria > Undaria pinnatifida. The sequence continues at coordinate 2,675,641 of JABAKD010000022.1, forward strand.
CAGCAATGCTAGCCGATATGGCAACGTAGCGCTACAAAACAAAATATAACCATGTAGCAATTTTACTGCCCACTCACGTATCTGACGTTTACCGAGAACGATTTAACCTTGCCCACGAGGCAGTGCCATTCAGGCCCGTGCTGCGTAAAAAACAGGGGAGAGTGGAGATCGGTGGGGGGGAGGGGGGGGGGAGCGTCGCGTCGGCGAACGGAAAGTAGCGGCGCATACAAACCACAGCAAGCGATGTGGGGGCACTTCTCTCTTAGCCAACAGCTCACAGCCAAACTGCGACATTAATGGTCGTCGCACCTGAGCATTACCACGAAGCAGCGGAGGCTTAGGGAGCGAAGAATGGGGTCGCGTGACAGGCGCGAAAATAGGATGGCACTCGTACTGCCGGTGCGTTACCTATGGCATGATCGATATGATGATCGATATGATGATCGATATGATGATCGATATGATGATCGATACGATGATATATATGATTATCGATATGATCGTGATGATGATCGATATGAAGATCGATATGATGATCGATATGATGATCGTTATGATGATCGATATGATGATCGACATGATGATCGTTATGATGATCGATATGATAAATCGATATGCTGATCGATATGATGATCGATATGATGATCGATATGATGATCGATATGATGATCGATATGATGATCGATATGACGATCGATATGATGATCGATATGACGATCGATATGATGATCGATATCATACGGTAGAGGTGCATACATTTGTTTCCGAGACACTTCGTTCGAGGAGCTCCGTACCGACTCTGGGCGAGAACTGAAACGTAGACAACTTCCACAACAGCAGGGTACCTGGTAGCGATTTTTGTCCGAACCGGTTTCTGAATGACAGGGCTTCTTGACCCAAAATCGTCACATTTTCATTCTTTTTTTTTTTGCAAGATTTTCGCTGTATACCTAGGTCATGGGATGATCCATCGGGTAGCAGGTGCATTTTTTCCCAAACCAGTTTTTGCGGGAAGTGTAAATAAACCTCCTTAACCTCTGTAGAACCCCAAAATCCCTCCCTATACTAACTTCAAGTATTTTTGTCCCCCAAAAGAGTTTCCAGTTGTAAAAGGCGTTACGGAGGTGTAAAGCTCCTGAAGTGAGGAGCTTCAGAAAAAAAAAGGTTAAAAGTCTATCGTAGAATGCGTCTGCAACCTGATGAACAAATCCACGGCTTACCGTATAGGTACGAGTATAACATACCCGGTAAGGGGGTTAATATGGTGAAATATACAGGCGTGTGATACGATAAGAGGTACCAGTAGCACTTCCTGGCAAAAAATCCTGCCTAAAATGACGGGGCTTCTTAAAACGCCTTTACAACTGGAAACCCGTTTTTGGGGGGAAAATCACTTGAAGTTAATATAGGGAGAGATTTAGGGGCTCTAAAGGGGTTTTATGACCCCCAAATCGGGGCGCTCCATAGCCTCCAAATCGTCGGGATATCATTTTTGATTTTTTGAAATTTTCTTCCTTGTACACTCTGGCCATGGGATCGACTGTGTTATAAGGCTTAGTTTGGGTAAGCTATTGGTTAACCTTTTGCAAGTGGTCAAACGGACTAATACCCCACTAATTAATTTAACAAATGGCGTCGTCGACAGACCATGGGTTTTTTGGGTCGTGGGTTCGATCCCCACCGTCCACAACAATAATCTTTTCAGATTTTCCCCATGTCGAACTTGAAAAATACTCTTCCTGGTATCCCCAGGAAATGAAACGGCTTGGATATTGACAGAGGTCCGCCGTATATCCGGCCGACCTGCTATCCCGCCGTTTCAGGGGGGGAGAGTGTTATAAGGCTTAGTTTGGGTAAGCTATTGGTTAACCTTTTGCAAGTGGTCAAACGGACTAATACCCCACTAATACCTTAACAACTGTTCACCGGGCTGCACTTCACTTCGTTACCAAAGACTCACGCCACGGTACTTGTGCACATACTTTTTATCTCCTTTCTAAGGCAGGCGACTCCTAGTTTTGAGGATATTTAATCCCCACACAAAAAACGAATCATGAGAAAAACGAAAGGTGCAACCCCATCATGGTTAATCAAATCTCATGACCTAGCTAGGTACCCCCCCTCCAAAAAAAAAAACTGCGAAAAAAAAAAAGAAGGAATTCCGATAATTTTGGGTCAAGGAGCAGTGCTGTCATTCGGAAAATACGTTCAAGCCTAAAAAGCGCTGCCTCTGTCGTAGGGCGCGTCCAAAATCACCAACTGGGTGGGGTACAGAACCCCTCAAGTAGCTTCGAGGTAGGGCACCCTATAGCAGCCCACCAAGGCTACGATATTGTGGTACCATACCCCCTTCTTCACCGCCTTGTGACGAGCGACTCTCTACCTCACGGGACGAAAATATTACAGGCGATTTTTTTGGGGGGGGGCGCAGCGGAGGTTACCATTCCATTGCGGGTTCACATCGCACACACACAAAAAAAAAGCAACAACTTTTGAATATGTTTAGCACCGCACTCCCGACATGGGTACAAAACACTTAGAGTTAGACCAGGACCATTTCAGGAGATGGAAATGGGTTAAGACCGCAAAAGCAACAGGGGGTTCACTTGCGCTCGGGAGAGCGACCCCGAGCAACCGCTAAAAACGCGCCAAAAGTGACCCCCCCTTCGTACCGTCGCCTAGCCTTGTTGAGCCTCGGAAAAGAAATGGTGTACCCGAGCCGTAGCACGCGTTATTGGGTGGTGTGGTAATTAGTGGAGGACGCCCGTCAGGCAGAACCGATTTGGCAAAAACAAACAGGTCTTTTCACGGGATGGGTCACTTCTTGCGGCTCGGGGCGGGTCCCCGGCCCGACCCGTGGTATTTGAATGCTTTGCGGTTCAGCAGGTTGGCCCGACCCGACCCGTCAGATTTGAAAAGTTAGCGGGTCAGCAGGGTGACCCAACCCGACCCGTGAGATTTGAAAACTTTGCGGGTCAGCAGGGAGACCCGACCCGACCCGTGAGATTTTAAACCTTCTGACCCGCCTCGTGAGATTTCGAACACCTACTGCTGCGACCCGACCGTGCTCGTCTCGCGAGATTTTGAGCAATATCCTGTCCCCAACTCACGGGTGGAGTTTTGGAGTTAATGACGAACTTATGACCCGTGAAACGCCTTGAAAAACACCCCTATGGGTTGAGTCACGCGTCATATCACAACAAATAGACGGTCAAAAAAGAGAAAAATAAAGCGTGCATTGCTCTTGTGTCTGGGTCGGTGGGGACGCGTGGTAAGATTGGGGTATCAAAAGGTATACCACTTTTTGGCTTCTTTTTTCTGAATGACGGGGGGGGGGCGCCTCCTTAACCCACCTCAATCCAAAATCCCTCCCTATACTAACTTCAAATAAGTTTGTCCCCAGAAAAAGGTTTCCAGTAGTGAAGGCGTTAACCCACCTTGATCCAAAATCCCTCCCTATACTAACTTCAAGTAATTTTGTCCCCAGAAAGGGTTTCCAGTAGTGAAGGCGTCAACCTACTTTGACCCAAAATCCCTCCCTATACTAACTTGAAGCAAATTTGTCCCCAGAAAAGGGTTTCCAGTAGTGAAGGCGTTAACCCACCTTAACCCAAAATCGTCCGAACGTCATTCTCATTTCGCACTACATAGTGTTTTTCGTAGAAATATATATCTGAGCAGTGGTTTTGTTGCTCGGGTTGCACTTTCCATTTTTCTCCAAAAAAAAACAGTTTTTTGGCGGGAAATGGAGCTCCTCAAGTGAGTAGCCTGAAGCCAAAAAAAGGTGTACCTCTGCCGTAGCATGTGTTTGGGTCGCCATGCGAGTACCTGGGTCCGAAAAGGGGTGAAAGCAGAATACTGAGGGTGATGACATTGCGAACAAAAAACGCCACGAACCGTGACGCAAAAAAAAAACGTGACATTTTCGCGAGCCGTGATACTTATCAACAGTCGTGATGCCCTGTTTTTTCCCTGAAAAAAAAAGTCTTTTGTCTAAGTGGAGGTGTGGAGACACACCGAGGTAGGTTTTGTACGCGTAACCGCACGCTCGAGGGTCAGCAACAAGGATGACCTCAGAGTGTCCTCGAGGAGAGCCCGGATGGCCTTGAAGCATTATAGTGATGATTAGGCGGTACGATACACAAAAAATGTTTTTAAAATTGATTCGTGACAAACCTCGTAACGTGATTATTAAAAAACAACGTGAAATAATATGGCAATTTCCAAACGCCGCGTGACAGAACGTTATTTTTTTCAAAACGCTACATAATGCCAATTTTCTAAATGATAGGAATCGTGATTTTTGTCAAGTTCGATAGGAATGACCCCTACTACAACCGCCTTCCAGGAACCGAAACACGATAACGACTTCGCCCTTCCTTCGGCATCCCCCAACACCCAGTGACAGGTATTATTATCATTATTGCTATTCTTTCGTTCGATTTCCGACAATGTAAAGCATGAGTCCCGAAAATGACATAAGAAACAGAACACAAATGAAGACCACTGCGATAAACGCGTAAATGTAGGGGCAACCGAAACGTCGCTGCACAAGCACAACTCACAGCTGACGTACTTGAAACAATTATATATAAAACATCAAGCTCCCAAAAACGGAACCTTCATGGTTGAGGCGGCGCGTAGAGGGAACCAGTAACTGCCGCTGTTACAAACAGGGAGAACGACAAGGCGCCACGGCGGTTACACATATGTTCATGGCTGGCTATGCCAATCAACAAGCATTACAAAGACAGGTGTTTCCGCAAATGAAAGATCCAATTAGAAGTGTGCCGCAGACCAGACGGGCTTCGTCATCGATCATCGGCAGCTGGCAATCAACGGTACGAGAAAATATTAAAAGGCGCCATAGCTGTGAGATCGAGGATTTTGCCGAAAAAAGTCATAATACAGTAGTAATTGCAGGCTGCGTGTGACCCGTCCATCCCGTGTGCTACCGGCGGGGCGACCGGCTTGAACGATATAGGTCGGTGACTCCCCTGAGAGCTGCAGTTTCAGTTTTACATCATACCTGGTACCTGGTGTGTATGGGCCTATTGTAATTTGGTTGTGGATGACCAATGAATATCAATTAGGTTACAGGTTAAGGCGGCGCGGACAGCGCTAAGGCTGATCCGTCATCATGCTGCATCAGTCAAATGTACCAGGTATGATGTTACTGACCATCGATAAAATAGATCAAGGACTACCTAATTCAAACAGTATCTGGTAAGCCTATGTACCCACATATGATATGATATGACACGTACCAAGTTGTTGAGACATCTTCGGATGGCCGCCGCCAAGTCCTTGGTCGGCATGTCTCTCCGTGCAAGTGTCTGCACCGCCTCCTTTGTTGCCCGTTCAAACCTATTACACAAAAACATAGACAGTATCAAGACAGCCACGGCATATACAACGCAGTAGGATCATACCACACACAGCAAGACCATATCATCAGTGTCATACATAAAGGAGAAGAGCAGCAACGAGCAGCACAGCGAGCAGAAGAAGCGCCGGCAGCGTAAGAAGTACCGCAAGCAAAAGAAGCAGAAGAAGGACAGCAAGCAGGAGAAGCATAGCAAGCAGAAGCAGCAGAACACGCAGAGGAAGCAAAGCAAGAAGTACAGCAACTCGATGAAGCACAGCAAGCAGAACAAACACGGATAGCAAAAGTAGCACAGCAAGCAGAAGAAGTGCAACAAAGGAAGCACAGTAAGCGTAATCAAAACACAGCAAGTAGAAGAACCTCGGCAGTAAGCAGAGCACGCAGCAGAAGAACCAAAACAGAAGGAGCACAACAAGCAGATAAAGCACGGCTGGCCGGAAAAGTGGGCAGGCAAAAAAAAACTGCTGGCCGTTGGTGGTCAATTTCAATCTTGCACGTCGGCCCAGATCAACCCGACCCCACACTTAACCCTGACTACACTCCTATCCCCAACACTATAGGGGGCTCGAGGTCGGCAGGGGCGATGCCGCGGCTCCGCGTCGCAAGCAGAAGAAGCACGCAAGCAGAAGTAGTATGTACAGAAACCAGAAGAACCACAGCACGCAGAAGAACAGAGACTAGAAGCAGCGTTCACCGCAAGCAGAAGACGAACAGCAACCGGAATTATTATAGTATATACCGCAACCAGAAGAAGCACAGCACGCAGAAGCACAGCAAGCAGAAGTTATATGTTACAGCGAGCATAAAAACCACAACACGCAGAAGCACAGCAAGTAGAAGCAGTACGTACAGCAAGGAGAACCATGCGCAGCACGCAGAAGGAGCACAGCAAGAAAAAAGAAGCACGAAAGCAAGAAGACCCACAACAAGCAGAACAAGCACGGCACGCAGAAGAAACAGCACCGCAAGCAGATGAACCACAGCTGGGAGTACTCTGTATAAGAACCATCACAAGCACGGCAGGCTTACAGGCGAACACGTACCAGTTATAATACTTGTATGTACAATTTAATAGTTTTCGTCGAATGAGCGGTAAGGTCTACTATTTCCATTGTAGCACGGGAGGGGGCGGTCTTCCAAATATCTCCATCGGAGATCTGGGGGTGCCTTGATTGCGGGTTATCGTCTGAAAAACTTTCAGTTGGTTGTTTCGTAGAATAGGCGGCTATGAGTATCGTATCGCTGTTCGTCATGCTTCTGCAAATAAAATAGATGAGTCCCGACGAAGTTTTCGATCTCACAGCTGACGTGTCTTTCTATCCTTCATGAGGACATGCCGTACCCGTAGCACGCGCGATGGAGTGTATACGACACGCGACTGGCAAAGATGACTTCCGACAAAGTAGGCGATCTGACAGCTGACTTGTACAGCAGTATTTTACACTTATTCGTACAAAGAAAAAAACTAAACGAGCCCCCCCCCCGGCTGGTGAGGGGGTCCCGCTGGTGGCACCGGAGGCGTTTTCCGGGCCTTTTCGCTTAACTTCCTGTCAATCCGAGAATATTGGGCTGCATTGTCCGGAGAGAGACAATGACTCGTCTATCGTGCGCGAAGCCCCCGTATGTATGAGATGCATATCTCCCTCTCTCCTCTCCTCTCTCGACTACCCCGTTCTTCAGTCGCGAGATTTTGCGTTATATGAGGTTCGACGAAATTCTCTTATCTCACACCTGAGAGAGATGCCGTCTTTCTAGCTTTTGCAACGAAAACACTAATGTGCTCAACGAGCCATTGCCCCCCCCCCCCCCCGCGGCTGGTGAGAGGGGCCCGCTGGCGGCGCCACCGGAGGCGTGTTTTCGTTTTTAATTTGCACTTCACGTCCCTTCACAATCGGGGGAGATAACAGTCTGGGTTTATAGGGGGAGATTATCACTGGTCCATCGTGCGTAAGGTTATCGTCCCTCCTTCTTTCCTCTTTTCTCTCCCGTTTACTCATTTATCATTTCTTCATTTGTGAGGTTTTCCGTTGTATGGGGTGGCGTTTTGTGGCACGTACGTAATTTTCTACGTGTTTCAAACATACTGTTTGTTCAATCTACTGGTACCAGGTGCTCTCAGCTAGCGTAAGTATACTGCCGGAGTAACTGTACTGCCAGCATATACTGGACTAGGCCAGCACCCAGTTATACCAGGTAATAATTATTGAGCTGTTGAGAAGATGGGAAAACAAATTCGACAAAAACACGAAATACGTTGTGAAATTAGTTAAGTTGGCAAGGGCTTGTGTCCGTTTCCGAGTACGAGTACGTATGCATGTTTGAGAAGAGAGCACCAAAACTGCAGGCCAACATGCACTTGATACCCTCTATGGGCCCAATGCCGTCTTTAGTCAGTTCCTAGGGTCTGCTAGTACGACATTTTCTTCTCTTCTCCTTTCCGTGCTTCCTCTTGTCATTGTCTTTTCTTGCTTTTCTTGTCTTTTCCCTTGCTTCCTTTCCTTTTTCGTTATTTCGCTTTCTTGTCTTTTCTTTCCTTTCCTTTTTCTTCTTTTCTTTTCTTTGTTCCTTTTTTCCAACTGACTTGCGTTTGTGGTGCGTTTGCGTAGTGGTACGTACTACGTGCAATATATAAGTGGTAGTCTTTTTTGGGTGGCAAGCGGTATGGTCGGTTTTTCCAGGCGCGGGAAGTGAGACGTATGCACCAGTATGGACCTGGCACATCGTAGGCTGACTCCCGATTTCACTTGTATATGTTTCTGGTGGAGGCATGAATTGCGTCAGCTGTGATACATGCGTGTACCACGTTTGGATTGTTTGTTTTTTCCCTCGGGTATTCCTCAGCTCCAGAGTGACAGGAGCCTGTCCTGTGACCACGGACTTGATTATGCGAGTTAATGTGAGAACAACAACAACCTTCATACCTACCCAGATTTGAACCCCTGCCTCCAACCTTCGTCGTGTTGACTCCAACCTTCGTACCTGGTACAGCAGTAGTGACCGGGGCGACCGGCGACCGGCGACCGGCTATATTCCGCTGCGCATGGCATTCCATGAACAAAACACCTTACAGCAGTTGTGCTTGTGATGTATGCCTGTCTCGTAGCTTGTGACCACAGAGCTTCTCTTTGGCTAGTTGCAGGTGACTAATAGGATGAGGCATCGGCACGGACACTGGGTGTGGTGGATGCCGAAGGGTGGAAAGAACAGCAGTTGTCGTGCAGAATACACAGCACATAATTTACACTCAGACTTCCTAATAATGTTCAAAAAGCTAAAGCTATCCACCAGGATGGACATGTCGTATACCACCCTGTATTGCTTCAGTTACAATGCCCACTGCCTCCAGAAAACCAAAGCAGCGGCTATGGCCTGCAAGGCTGCAAGGCAAAGCTTGTTCTTGTGTACCACAACAGCACCACAGGGGTTCCACAACACGAAACACACACCCACCGCATTTGGTCTCTCGATTTTTTGGTGGCAGCTCCGAGAGTGCACATCGTTGCATCCTGCCAACATTTCGCAGGCTTTCCTTTGGCCGCCTTCCCCATAGCTGCTACGGAGGCTGCACGGCAGTAGTGCAGGCCTCAGAGTCCCCCTTTGCTCGTTGCCTTTGGACACTGCTGTTCTGCCGCCGTCGTGCCGTACCGAAAAAGCAAGTGACAAATTGCCCCGCTCGTCTGATTTTATTTCAAATTTGATTGGCCAAGTATTTCCGCAAAAAATATTAGGACGAATCATAATTTAGAAGGTCAGAGTTTTGCTATAATTGGCATCCGCGTCACGCTTCCGCTTGTTGTTGCTTTGTTTGTTGTCCCCCACCACCCAACACACCCTACCTGATCAAGCAAGCTTCGTGTAATCGCCGGCAAATACCAGGTATGCTTTGCTTTGTGACACTGGGAAGATCGCGATGAAACCTTGCCGGGGACTCCATCTCGCGTACTTCCGAAAACCGACTCTCTCGGTGCTGCATTCCGCAGTCCGATGGTGCGAGACTAATGTACCCGACCTACCGAAACTGCACACAACAACACTTGACTGACCTTCGACGTTTATTTCCTCTCTTGTGCTGTGCATTCGCTCGTCCTGGGGGGTGCCGCTACACCTTTCTCTGGCCCGGCCCTCAGCAAGCATCATGCCTACCCTCATCGAGAAGATCGGCACCGGGGTCATCACCGGAGACAAGGTGTGTGTAGTGTCGGTGTTGCGACGTAACCTGCGACGTAACCTGCGACGTAACCTGCGACGTAACCTTCTCGACCGCTCGCTCGGACGCGGAATGAAACATACGTGTGTGCGCTGTGAGTATTATTTGCCCGTGCTGTCCCGTGCCGTGAGCCGTGAGCACCGTGAACAGCAGTAGCTAGTAAACTTCGACCGACCCGCACTCACCCACCGCCCCTGGCGGTATCACCCGGTGTGATAAATGAGCTATACGCTATGCCCTCTCTCCCTTCTAGAGCTCCGTCGCATGGCGAAGGTTCGCCTCGGACTTCCTCTCGATGATGATGCAAGCGTGTCGCAGTTCGTTCATGGCAGCTGCAAAGGGTATGAAAATACGATATAACACGACGTACGCGACACAGCAGTAGTAGTATCAGCAGCAGCAGCCCACAGAGCATTCCCCTGCCCTGCCCAGCGCGGCCCACCTTCGTACCATCGAAAGTCTAAAACCAACCAGGCTATACGAGCAAACTACTCGGATTTACACCTAAATAGTCTCGAAGGCGCTTGAACGCTCCCTTGTAATTCAGCAACCTTGTATTGACTTTCTAAGTGTTCCGGTGGCTCTTATGACTGAAGACTTTGGAACAATGGAACATCTACAAGTCAGTTCAAAACGGTAGGCTCTACAGGGTAGTACGCGTACCGCAGCAGTGTAGCTGATACCGGTACCAGGTAGCTGTGGGTGCCTTAACGAGTATACATACACACGCCGCTGGCAAGAGCAGCTATGATAGCCTTGCGGCATGGTGCAAGTAAGCGTTTCGACCGCTCATCGGCGTGCAGAGTGTAGAGAGCCACTGGAGCGAGCGTCTCGCTTTCCTTCTCCCCTGTTTACGAGTAATGGACATACCTATGGGTACCGTGCCTGAGAATTATGTTTTGGTATTTTCACTGGAGGTAACAGCTGACAGCCGCAAGCCTTGACACGGCGAGGTGCAAGTAACATTACGACCGTCCAGGGCTTGGAAAGCCACTGGAGCGAGCGGGTCGCTTTCCTCCTCCCCTTCCGAGTGTGGTAGTGGACGTGCCTGGGTACCGTGCCTGGTGATGATGTTCAGGTATAATGACAGGTGGCACGAACCGCGCGCCTTGCACCACTACTTGTACAGAGTAAGCGTTACGACCGCCGTTCATCGCCGTGGAGGGATTAGAGAGGCGCTGGAGCGAGTGGGTCGCTTTCCTCCTCCCCACCTGTAGTACTTGCCCCGGTACCGCCGTACCCGGTGATGATGTTCTGGTATATACACAGGTGGCAAGAGCCGCAAGCGTTGGGGCGTGGTGCTACTTGGGTAGTAAGCGTTTCGACCGCCGTGCATCGCGTTGGAGAGGATAAGAGAGCCGCCGGATGGAACGGGTCGCTTTCCTCCTCCCCTCACGAGTTGCGGATAATGCGCGCGCCTTTACCGCACCGCAGCAGTACCAGGTACCGGTACACGGCAGTGGTATGCCTGGTGCCTGAAAGGAGCTATGGTATGCGTACGACGGAAAAGCTCTTCTAGATTGCCGAATAGGAACCGTAATTTCGTTTGGATCACTTTTGACGATAATATACTCAACTCTCACACTCGAACTGGCTCTCTGCTGTTTCGAGGTTGCCCCACCCAGCCTACCAGTAGTGCGAGCCTACGGGCTATGCCATGCCACTACAATTACGTAAAGAAAGGTCCCTTTCTATGTTAACTGTAGAGTGTTTCTTTACTGGCATGAGACCGTAGTTCGAGCTCGGATTGTTGGAGCTGTGGACGTCCTCGAACTGTTCTGTTGACGGCACAAGGAGATGTAGTGACTGCAATTTAGGGCTGTTACAGACCGCAAATTTAAAAAGCATTGCCACCGGAAACACCGGCACTATATCGGCAACGAGCGCTACTCCGCATTCTGCGCTCCTGCGGAATCTCATATATGTCACGCCGGTTCACAGGCACTAGACTATAGAGGCAACGGGCGCTAAAGAAGGACCACTACTGCCGTACACTGCTGTACCGTACGACAGCAGTACCATTTTTTTATGAGGTTTTAGCGTAAAACGTGCCGGGCCGCACGCCTGTGACCGATGCTCGTTTTCTGGCGACGCACCAACGTTCAACTTTTGACTTTTTGGTTCGGGTTTGCCCGGGGTAAGCGAGAAGCAATCTCGCGTGAAGGGTAAGACGATTTTATTGCTGGTCTCCTATTAGAAATGCTTTGATCTTACCATTATCGTAGGTCATTGGTTTGGTGTTATCGTTGTCATTGCGTGACCCCCCTTCCTCTTGAGGTGGGTGACGCTCAACAAAACGCATCTGAGCTACCACTGCGGTCTTACGATCGCCCATAGGCACGCATTGTATGTATCGTAGAAGCCAGATTAATCCTAGTGAACCTTATTATAAGGTAGATGATAGCCCATAGGCACGCATTGATGGTATGTATCGTAGAAGCCAGATGAACCCCAACCGCCAATGGTGTTCCATGGATAGCAGAAGTTGGCTTTACCTTATCCTCTTCGTCACCTCTTATCACTGAATATTGTGCAGAACTCGGGGAACGTTATGTGTGGTGAGTGGTGAGCGCAAGCTTTATCTTTATTTTCGCCATCCGCTGGAAGGGGGAAGAAAAAAAGTGTTTTATCTTCCAGATACTTACTCTGTTGTTAATTCAGCAGTGTGGGGTGTGTGGTACAGGCGACTCCGCAGAGGCGGCGGCTGTGCGGCTATCATATCATACCATGAGAATCAGCCACGGCAGTACGAGCACCGACTAATCGCGTCCCTGAAGAAATGCCCAAGTCTCTTTTACATGCACCGCAACCATCGCGCTAGTGCTGTAGTACTCAGCTCAGTGGTTATGGTGTGTCTCCAACAGAGTCTGCGTGTGTCTCCAACAGAGCCTGCCGTTGCTGGTACTGCCGTGCGCTTGTACTCGCAGTCTCTCGTAGATGTGGCTGGCTGTCTTAGTCTGGAATCTGGCTCGATGGCGTGGCGTGCCTGCCTTTTTTCAATAGCAAACCGCAGCATGGCACGCGCAGACACACGTATTATGAAAAATAAAAACACTCCAGCTGTGAGGCCCGAAGCTTTCGTCGAAACTCATCTTCGCAAGCTGTGTGTGATTCTCTGATCGCGCGTATTATTGAGTGTGTGTCCTCATTGAGGATACAGGTCGGCGGCTCCCGTTCGAACTACACTGTAGCTTGTACCAGGGTCAACAGGGTGATGTTAATCAATCTGTGCGCGGAAACTATATAACCCGTTTTTGCGGGGGACAAAATATGATGGCCCTGGCAGACATGTTATGTTACTGGCTGCCTTATGACATTGTATTGTGGCTCACGGCGCGTAGGACAGGAGCCTTTGTCGCCCTGAATCCTGGCATAGCTTGTACCAGGTAATTATTATCTGTTTCATCCAGCCTTGAAACTCGAGGCTTGAGGCAGTTCTTGGTGTCGGAGCTTGTGTGCTCGACATACGTTGTAAGGCTCCTACGATTTTCAATCCAGCAGGGTGTTTTATGTGTTTATAACCTGGCCTGGCCGTGACAACATGGTTGACCGTCAACGCTTATTCGTCGTTATACCTTCCTCCCTAATAGAAATTATAGTTTTCCATGCTCTCGAGGTTAGGGTTTTGTTGTTTTTATAGTCAATTACGAGGCATATTTAAACGAGTGTCCATTCGGCTTGTCGAAGCTGGGCCAAGGTCTGTATTGCCCACATAATAATTGGGATGATAATTTTGAATCCTGAAATATTTGTTTCCGTGGCGTGTACCGGCCAGAATTTTCTGCGAAGTTTTTTTGTCCTTCGTATCAGTCAATAGAGATGCGAATATTGGCATTTGTTTTCTGCTTTTTATGTACAATGAGCGCGGCGGGATTTTTCTGTAGTTTTAGGCTTTGGTTTCTCTTATTGTCCGCGGGAGGAAGACGAATTGCGGTCCGTCGAGAAAATTATCGTTCGATGCGAAAGAGGCCTGGACGCGTTTCTGGCCGGTTTTGCCGTCGCGTCTTCACTTTGAAGCAAAATGGACGAGAGACTGCAGTTATTTTGAATCGTGTTTTTTTTTTCATGGCGTGTACCGGCCAGAATTCTCCGGGATTTTTTGTTGGTCCTCAGTCAACAGAAACGCGAATCGTGGCGCACTTGTTTTCTGGTTTCTATGTACAATGAACGCAGCCAGAATTTTCTGTAGTTTTGAGCTTCCATCTCTCTTGTTGTCCTGGAGGAAGGCGAATTGCAGTCCGTCGGGAAAATTATCGTTCGATGCGAAAGAGGTCTGGCCGCGTTTCTGGTCGGTTTTGCCGTCGCGTCTCCACTTGGAAGCAAAATGGACGAGATATTGAGACGGACTGCGGTCTATGCGGTCTAGACTTACTTCGTGTAGTATTTTTAGTGTTATTGGTCCTATTAATAATGGTGTGGCAGATGACGCCCCAGGAGGAAGGCGAGTTGTGGCAAGTCGAGAAAATTCTCGTCCGATGCGAAAGAGGTGTGGCCGCGTTTCTGGCCAGTTTTGCCGTCGTGTCTCCATGTCAGATTTGATAGGCCTGAGACCGACCGGGGTCTATGCGGCCTAGACTTTATTTACTACGTTAATAATATTTTTTTGTGTTGATCCTACTGGTGTGACAGACGACGCCCAAAACTGCCGTCTCCTGTCTCCTGGCATGTTTGCTGAGAAGTGCTTGCAACAACGGCAGTGCTTCCTAACCTATGCAGAGGAAATGCTTCCTAGTTCGCGAAGCCGTGCATTAGTGAACGGCCCAACCCATGGAAGATCGTGCCAGGCGGATTTACGGCTGCAATAAATAATGTTTAACAAAAATGAAAATTGCACTCCAGCTGTGAGATCGACAATGTCGTCGAAACTCATAGTGCCTTTAAAGCACTTCCTCCGTGGGATCGATACGTAGTCGTCACGTAGTCGTCATCGATCATCAGCATAAACATTCCGCTTGTGAGTAGTTGTCGGAGCGCGTGATGGCTCTAAGAGTAGCTCGATCAATCAATCAAGGCCGGCTGCCCAAAGCACGAGTTGTCAACACTCGTACTCGTGCGTAGTTCCATCGCCTATTAATAGTTTTTGTATGATTATATACGTGGACTTGTCTAGGCTAAAGCTTTAATCTTGAGCTCGAGCATATTGCTGTCGTTTCATCCTTTTCTGGCTCGACCTCACGTGCTGCAGAGCTTCGAGTTTGAAGGCGAGAGAATGTTATGGCTCTCTATTAGCAGCACGAAACAGTTCGCTCTGTCCACTATGTACTGTTCTGTTCACCCTACCCTTCACGTTTGCCTCCATGGTTGGAGTCTATGCGCCGTTTTTCGCCTTGCGGAAGATGCCACTCTTTAAACGTCATAGAATGTCCTTTTTTCTGCACATTGTCAAAGGCCTCCGAATGGGGAGGGTTCCGCCCATCTGTTTAGCGTTCCCACCTTCTATAGTAGCACAGCAGTGCTTTACATCCCTTTTCCCCAGTTCAGGTGGGTCTCTTTTTTACAGCGGCAGTAGAACGGGCAAATGTTGTATCGTGTGTCTGAAACCCATTTTCTCGGTCCAACTCGCTCCAGGCTTTGACTCTTGGCGTACTCGGTTTGCTTCTGCGTCAACCCGATCCCAAATCCCAAACGATTGATTTGATCCCCCTTCACGATTCGGCACTGTTATGCCCGCGTCTCTAAACGGCACTATTCTCTCCGTGTCACGATTCGGCACTGTTATGCCCGCGTCTCTAAACGGCACTATTCTCTCCGTGTCACGATTCGGCACTGTTATGCCCGCGTTTCTACGATTCGGCACTATTCTGTCCGTGTCTACGCAAACGGCACTGTTTCACCCACGTCTTCGAACGACATTGCTGTTGTCCGCTTTGTCCAGGTGATGGACCTCTTCGCCGCGGCGAAGAAGATCGGTTTCGCCATCCCCGCGGTAAACGTGACCTCGTCCTCCACCGCCAACTCTGTCATGGAGGCGGCCGCCTCGGTCAACTCGCCCATCATCATTCAGGTATATTTTAGTTTGATACCGACACGCTTGTAACTTGTAACTCGCGCGGATGTATATTGGCAGCTGTCGTCAAAGTCTTCGCGTTGCGTTGGCGGGAAGCTGGAAAGTCCCCGGCCCGACTCAGTTGCTTTGCTTTCGTGGGGGGTTGGTGTATGTACTTTCAGGCCCAATGTTTACGCGTGCTTGTAAAGGTAATTGTTTGGAAGCGCGCACGAGTTGTCAGGTCCAAAGTGGGATCACGCAAACCTTGATTCAGAATGCAGAATGTGATTCTTTCCCTCCCTCCCTCGACCCCCCCTACCCCCTGCCGAAACGGTCGGGTTTGTTTTCGTTTTGTTTTCAACGATAATTTATATTTTTCGGCCTCAAGGTGTCGAACGGCGGCGCCGCTTTCTTCGCCGGCAAGAGCATCAACAACAAGGAGCCCGTTCAGCAGGCCTCCATCGCCGGCGCCGTGGCTATGGCCCTGCACGTGCGACAGATGGCCAAGTTCTACGGCATCCCAGTGGTGTTGCACTCCGACCACTGCGCGAAGAAGCTCCTGCCTTGGTTCGACGGCATGCTCCAGGCGGACGAGGTTAGTCGCGTGTCACGTGTCGCGGCGAAGATGTCAGGCGACAGGCAAGCGTCAAGCGATCAGTCTGCCAGTCAAGGCAGCCTGTCAAGCCGTTTCCATCCGTCTAAACGGATTGCCCCCTATCCCCCTGGTAGAAAAATCCTCCATTTACATTCGTGGAAACCCCATTTTTCATGTGTTTTCAGCAATGTGGTGAGGCGTTCCGCGTGAATGGGCATTTTTTTCCGTGTGACCGGGTTTTAGCCGTCAAGGCTGTCTGTCAAGGCGTTTGGCTTGACAGACGTCTGTCTAATTGTGACAGTGCCGCCTCCAGACTCTTGACATATGCCACATATATCGGAATCAAGGTGGAGACTTTAGGGTGTCTCTGAAAATACTGCGCAGACTTCCATGCTGCACAAATTGTAGCACACTCGTAGATTGTAACAGCAGTACACTGGGTGTACTGCCAGGGTACTGGTCGCCCCGGGTGGTCTAGTGGTTAACCTCGAACACTACTAAGGTTGGAGTCAGGGGTTCGGTGTGGAGATTTTTTTCCTTTTCTAGAGACATCGACTGCCGAGAGCGCTCTTCACAGCGTGGATTAGCACAATTCGACGCTTGTCGACGAGGGAAGAATGGGGTGAATTATTGTCGGGATAAAATGGAAGGAGTGTGCCGTAGTGGGGAGGGGGGAGAAAAGCCTGGAAGGTGACCCCGGATCTAGTTAGATCTAGTGACGGCTAATAGAGAGGGAGAAGGAGAAAGAAAAATGCCAAGATAATGAATGCGTTGGGGGGGAAAAGAATGGGGGCAGTACCGGTGTACTCTTGTGTCCGTGGTACTCACAGTATCACGACGACCGACTGACTTACTGAGTAGTTCCCCAGCACTCGCAGAATTTCAAGAGCCTCAGAATAGACCCCAGTACTCGGCAGTGTAAAACCTCGAAAATATGTTGTGCATGCCCCACTACGCTCAATATCGAATCGCTGGCCCACAATAGTTTTTCAAGTGTTACCGGTTATAACTTATTGAGTGTTTTATTTCGTTCTTCCTTAATTTCGACTGGTCTGCGTCTGGTCTTTTTATCTCCTACCTGGTAATATACATGTTAGTCTTGTTTTTTCGGCGGATTCTTTCGTTTTTATTAGTTTTAGAGTGTATGGCTTATATTTTTCCATTGGTTTACGCTGGCCCGTTACTCTGTACGCTCACGTATTATTCGCCCGCTCGCCGTTCTTGCTCCCCTTTGCGTTGTCTCGGTATTGGCAGGAGTACTTCGCGAAGAACGGGGAGCCTCTGTTTTCGTCCCACATGCTTGATCTGTCGGAGGAAGTGGATGAGGAGAACATCGCCACCTGCAAGTCGTACCTCGAGCGCATGGCCACGATGAAGGTGATGACGGCCACACGCTCGCCTGCGGCCGTTCCCGATATAGCACGCAAGATAACACACACCCCGTACCGAATAACACGAAGATAACACAACCTCCGTACCGGATAGCACGCTGGACAGCACAAACCTCCGTACCGAATAGCATGCAAGATAAGATACCACCCGTACCGAATAGCTACCGAATAGCATGCAAGATAAGATGCCGCCCGTACCGAATAGCTCGCAAGATAACACACACCCGGTCACACGAACTTCAGCAACGGTTTTGTCCAATCTGAGAGGGGCACACATGACATACATGGCGACGTTCCGAAGATAATGTCGTCCAAGCATTGCCACGGACGCATCGCATCGCTCGACGTTAAACGTTTGCCCTCTCCCCGTTGTCGCGAACATGAGCTAAGAAAATCGTCCCCGAGGGGTGGCAAGGGCTTGTTGTCTTGCGCGTTACCTGATAGACGGTAGAATGCTAAGAAATTTCCCAGACGCCGAGAAAGTTTCCGGGCAGTTGAGGTTGTAGGGTTTTTAAACCAAGTTTATTGAATCCATTTTAACGAAGCGTGGCAATGATGTCTTGAGAATGTTCCCACTCGGGCGGTCGGGAAGTACCGTTTGGCGGGCGGTCGGGAAGTACCGTTTGGAGTCTAATCCCTTTAATATTTGTCGCGGGCGCATGGGAGAGTTATCGGAAAATGTACGGACTGTAATGGAGAGCTTGTGTGCGCTTGAATCCTCTTGGGACTTCAGAGGGGCAATTGACGAGGGAAAAAAAATATTTCAGCGTCGACTACTGGTTGATTGGGGGGGGATATGTTTTGATTGACGCCAGGACTACAATGCAAGGAGTCGTGCGACACGGGCGTGTAGCATGGTCCTATCCGTACTGCTGGGCGCTCACACCTCTCTTAGAAGATTAGATGATACCGCAGCGGTTGTATTTGTTTTATCGGTGTAAATTTATTCCAAAATAGTTTACCGTTTTGTCGAAGCTAGCACTACAGGTAACAACGTAGCAGCAGTGCCATGTAGATTGTGCGTATGATGTAATCGGTCACATTTGATTGGTGAATGGTTCATGGGCAATGGTAATTGTCCCACATGTCGCCTCGCCGCCACCGCGCAACCAACTCAGCTTGTCCCTTGTCCCCTTTGTGTTCGCCTCTCGTTTCATGCGCTGCGGTATGATGATATTGCCTCTTGCGTGATGTGGTACGGTGTGGTGTGGTATGGATTGGTGCGGGCTGCTC
The DNA here is from genome assembly GCA_012845835.1 of Undaria pinnatifida. Lineage (NCBI taxonomy): Eukaryota > Phaeophyceae > Laminariales > Alariaceae > Undaria > Undaria pinnatifida. The sequence continues at coordinate 2,694,439 of JABAKD010000022.1, forward strand.
TTGCTTGATGCGGTGTGGTACGGTATGGTGCGGTCTGCTGACTCCCAGATCTGGCTGGAGATGGAGATCGGAATCACGGGCGGCGAGGAGGATGGCGTGGACAACTCTGGCATGGACCAGACCAAGCTTTACACACAGCCCGAACAGGTATGATACAGCCGGTATCATAGTGCTGGTGACATGGCCGATCGTGCAGTGCCCTCTTGGCCTAGTGTGGAACTATGGAAGTTTGGTATCTGTTCACCCCTTTGGAAGTTGGGGAGATTTGTTTTTTTATTGTCTTTAAGCTTGTGACAATGGCGGCGTCGGCGACGCTGAGCAATCCGGGCTGCTGGCTGGGGTAAGAAACTCGTGCGAAGTGCGACTTACGGCGAGGCACAAGACGCGCGCTATATGGTGATAGTTCTACTGCTTCACGCTCTCACTATAGGAGGCGGGCGATTGTGCCGCGCTTCTCGTATTTTGTGTTTTAGGTCGCCCTGCGGAAGATGCAGGACACGTGCACAGCATGATGGTGCTCGTACTGCTCCACGCTCGGGGCGATTGTGCCGCCTTTCTGTTTGTATTTTGTATTTTAGGCCGCCGTGCCTGCGATGCACGACACGCGCCCCATCATGATGGTGCTCGTACTGATACACGTTCCACGCTTGGCGGGTGATAAGCCCGCGTTTATTGTACTTTGTTCAGATCTCTACGCTAAGCCGACCTCGATTAACGTTTTCCACGTCGGACGGAGCAGATCCCTATTCATTATGTAGGTATGCCTGGTATGTAGCATGTCTTGCAGGTCAGATAGGTCCCTGATCTATAGGATCTGCATGGCGTATAGCTGATGTTGCCGGGTGGGAGCCTATGATCTGTATGATCCGTATGATCTATATGATCTGTATGATCTACTGTAGCACATATTTCATGGGTTGGATCTGTACCGCGACACAACATACCACGACGGGGCAGATATTTGATCTACAGTATATAGATTATCTAGATTTTGATTCGTCCGATGTGTGTAACCTGTAACCCCCCCCCCCCTCTCCCCCCCCCGCCATTACTACTGCTGTGTCGTGCACGATTTGTGCTGTCAGATCTGGGCTGTGCAGGAGGCCCTGGGATCGGTCACCCCGAACTTCAGCATCGCTGCTGCCTTCGGAAACGTGCACGGTGTTTACAAGCCGGGAAACGTACAGCTGAACCCGGGCATCCTCACGACCCACCAGGCAAGTTTTGTCGGGTAGTACAGCCGTTGGCACTCTCTTTTGCGGTATAATAGTAGTATTATGGAGCCGTGGGGTGTCTTTTTAGTGGTACTAGCCGTTGGATCTCTCTAGTCTTGTAGCCCCTTGGGTCTTACTGACTGGCATTGTTGGAGTAGCCCTTCTTAGCGATGTTCTCACCCCACAGATCATACCAGATAAAGTATACAGTATGTTCTGATTTTGAGGTGGTACGCATATTTTTTCTCGGTTTTTTCAAAGCGCGTGACGAAGCCGCGCTCGGGTCGGAGCCTCAGCCTGGGTTGGGGTTGGGGTTAGGGTTGGGGTTGGTTAAGGTTAGGGTTGGGGTTGGTTAGGGTTAGGGTTAGGGTTAGGGTTGGGGTTGGTTGGGGTTAGGGTTAGGGCTAGGTTGGGTCGACGCCCTCTCGCGATTTGACAAAAAAAAACACATAAAAACCCAAAGCAGCAGTCTAAAAATCTCTATACAGTGAAATATATTTGGTACTTTATCTGGTACGGTTTGTGGGGCAAAGCCGGTCAGGGCGCCTCTGTTGTTGGGTCTTGCTAGTGTTACCCGTTAGGATTCTGCAGTATTGCAGCCATTGGATCTCTATACACAAATGTGGGTCGTCTTTTGCAGGAATAGTTCCCGTGTCACCTAAACCGTCAGTGTCATGATCATGGCCATGATTCATTTTGCAAGTTTGACGTTCATTGTTACCATTGATCAACCTGGTAGGTTTTACTATTGCCTTGAACAGTATTAGTAGTGCTCACTCATGACAAGTTACTAAAAACGGGCGGCCGGTGTATCACGCAGCTTGCGAAAATGAGTACAAGTATCTACCCTAGACTTGTCGAACCCGCAGCTAACGACGTTGTTGGAGTAATTTTATGTAATATAACGCTTGGACTCTTGCCCCCCCCCCCACCCCGGATAACGTTTTTTCTCCCTTGGGATCGGGGTCATGTGTGCTTTTTGTGGCGTACTTTTCTTGTTTGTGGCAGGAGTACGTGAAGGAGAAGTTGGGAGAGGGCGCGGATGAGCGGCCGTGCATCTTCGTGTTCCACGGCGGGTCGGGCTCGTCCGAGGAGGACATCGCAACAGCCGTCAAGGTAAGAACCCTTGCCATTGAGATACAACGTTGTAGCTATGTTACAGTACGACTCATCATATAAATAATGTAAACCCTTTCATTGTTGACACCGATTAAAACCATCTCTTTTTGAATTACTTTTTGTTTTGTTGTAGTGTAGTTCTAACCCTTTGGCTGCTGCAGCAACATGCAGCTGACAGCACAGTTATAATTCGTTTTTCTTTTTTGTTGTGTTGGAATTGCTCGCGTACACGCCCTGCAGCGATCGTGTAGGAAACGTCCGACTTGTTGCTGGAATGTCATGCCAGAATGCTTGTTTGTCGAGAGCAAGCATCGCGCTTCCTGCTGAACGCATCCTGTGTTATCATTGCAGGAGCTATCTCGCCTGATGCTGGAATCCCGTGCGTAGATGTTTGCTTGTCGAAGCACATCTCGCGCTTCCTTGCTGAACGTGTCTTGTGATTTTGTTGTTGACTGGGATAGACCGGTGTCCTCGTCTTGCGGTGGTGATTGTAGAAGCATCCAGCTTGACGATGAAACATAGAATGTCGTGCCAAGACAGTTGTTCGTCGAAGCAAGTGTCTTGCGTGTTTCCAGGTTAACGCGGCTCGTTGTTTGGGATAGGCTGATGTCCTCGTCCTGTGACAATCGTTGTAAAAGCTGTCCAGATTGTTGCTAGAATTCCATACCAGGATGTCTGTCTGTTGATGCACGTCTCGCGCTTCGTGCTGAACGCGTCGTGTGATTTTGTTGTTCTTGTTCTTGTTCTTTTGGACAGGCTGGGGTGGTGAAGATGAACGTCGACACCGACACGCAGTGGGCGTACTGGGAGGGCATCAAGAACTTCTACCAGGTAAAATACGAGTATACATCGAGTACAAAGTTCCCTTTCGGGGTGTGGTTGGCGTGAAATCCCAGGGGCGTCGCAAGTTGAAAAGTGGGGGAAAAAACGAAAAACAAATTGAAAACTAATAAAAGAGTCAATCTCTCACCCCTCAACTAACGCCAAGTAACTCCGACAAGCCCAAACGAGGGTATAGCTTAGTCTACTACCTGCTACTGGTACCTGGGCATGGGTTTGTGGCCACGGAAATAGGCTTGTCCCCGAAAGGTCGATCTAACTACTTACAGATCGACCGGTTCAAGTACGGAGGCGTTTCTGTCCATGCCGAATTGTGAAGCCCCCATTCTGAGACAGCGTCCGAAGTGATGTGGCAGCGTTTCCCCGCTGCCAGGGGCGTTTTTCTTATGCGCGGTGTTGCGCAAAGGAGAGAGAATTCCCTCGCGTTATGTAACGGTGAGGGATGAGCGAGAGCGAGCCGAGGGGTGCGCTAGGAAACCCCCGACCTCGGCATATCGGCCTCTTCATGTACGCAATATTACGGGGTGATCGGGAAATCCTTGGATTGTTTATAACGCCCGTGGTATCTTCGGATAGTGCACGTGTGATGATCGTTCTTTGTACCTTTCCCCAAAACCTGTCCTCCGCAGAATCAAAGGTTTTGTCTTTGTGTAAAATATGCAGGGCTTTTCACGGTGGTCAGGTCGAGTTAGGGCAACTCGTCCCGACCCGTGAGATTCTGAAAAACTCCTGACCCGAACCCACTCGACCCGCGAGCTTTCGATAACCTCCTGATATGATCCGCGGGTCGGGTCATTACCCGTGAAAAGCCTAGTAAATGGGAATAGCTGTTCGTGCTGCCATCCAATGGGTTTGTTCTTTTTCTTCCTTTGGAGTCATAGGACGGTGCACCCCTATCCATACCTCCGATGTGTAGGTTTCCTCCCGCAGTATATGTCCCTGTGCATGGCCCTGCTACGTACCGTCTGTTTGCCTTGACCATGCTGTCTGTTTTTTTATTCAGTTTTGTCCGGCGCACACCTGGTATGGCTGCCCATGCCCGACTCGTGCTCCTTGCTCTCGCATTGTATGTGGTCGATCGGGACATTAGTATATACTCCGGCCTGTCGGTACATTCACAGCACCTGTTTTCGAGCCACTCGAGCTTACATGGGTACTTGTGCATTGCGCGTTTGCTTCTCTTTTTTCCATGTCCTGTCTGATGACCTTTTGGGGGTTGTAAAGGACAAGGAGGGCTACCTGCAGAAGCAGATCGGCAACCCGGACGGGGAGGACAAGCCCAACAAGAAGTTCTACGACCCGCGTGTGTGGGTCCGCAAGGCAAGCAGCCAGTTAAAGTCGCCCTTGATTTGCTGCAAGAATTGTCCCCCACCTAAATGCCAAACTAATTTAATTTTCCCCCCAAAACGTGAGTTGCCTTGTACTGGTAGACTGGTAAGAGTTTACACACTAGATAGGAGGCATGCTATCTCTGAATTTATGAATTTTATCGCTGCCTCCTGCTGTTCTCACCAGCTTGGCCGGGGGTTCAAGGCAATGAACGGGGGGGGGTATCGTGCACCGTAACGCCTGTACAACTGGAAACCTATTTTGGAGACAAATTTACTTTCATTTAGTATAGGCAGGGATTTAGGGGCGCTAAAGGGGTTTAACTCGGACAAACGAGCTCTATGACCTTGGAACCATCCTGCCGGCGGTGATGTAGGGCGAACGGCTGATGGCGTCGACTTTGACGGGCGTTTTTGGAGGCTTTGGGGACGGAGGGATGTCGGCGCTGCAGCAATAGAGCTTGTAAAGGTTCCACACTAATCCCATGTAGTTTGGTCTCGAACGTGACTGTTAACATAGGAAAACTTAGGACTTGAACGCTTGATAAACAATAAACCCCTTGTAGTCCCGACCGCCTGGGAAGCTTGTCACAGGAAAACGCTAGTTAGTGTAGACGATCAACATTTTTGCCGAAGCAGGGCCAAGTCCTAAACAGGACTGAAACGCGTCGAGAGATCATGCTTCGAAATATGTACGTATTCATACATACCATACTTTGTAAGGCTGTTCGAAGGCAGACTAGACTGGCAGATCTATCGTAAATACGTGGAGGGCAAAGGTGGTGCGACCAGTTAGGGCGGTCGGATAATCGACCCCGATGTCGGAACTGTCGATGTTGACGATGACGTGCTGCCATTCTTGGGTGAAGAAGATGGCTGCTCTCAGCTCGGAACTGTTCACACATGGGACAGGTCAGATCCCTATTGATGATCTGTGTCTTAACCGCTTTAGAGCCCTGAAACCCCTCCCTATACTAATTACAAGTAATTTTGTCCCAAAAACGGGTTTCCAGTTGCAAAGGCGTTATTTGTTAATTGTTTCGGGAGCGTTTATGCTGAAATGTTGTGTGGAACATACGCTTTCTCGGGTGAGATGATGAAAAGATGTAGCCTGTCCCAGTATCCCGGTTTCTGAAGAGAGGGGCTTTCGTCGAGTGGCACAAGACGCCACCGGTACGCCTTTTTCTGGCCAGGGCTCTCCCCTGGTGGTTTCAATCCTCCAATTATCGAGTTTTGTTCGCTGCCCGTTAACGGACACGTTTGTGTGTTTTCTGTGTTCTATGTTTTATGTCGTGTAATGTGTGCGCCACAGGCAGAGGAGACCATGCGCGAACGCGTGAAGAAGGCGTGCGAGGACCTCGGCAACATTGACACCCTCGCGAAGGAGGTTTAATCAAATTTGCCAAGCAGAATGCCCGGCGTCTCGAGGAGGGGGGAAAAACAGAGGCATCCTTTCATTCAGACCACCCACCTTGCGAGGCAACCCAACAAAACCCGAGGGGGAGAGTCACATGTGGCTCGGTTTCTGAGTAAGGTGGAATATTTGACAAGTCTGTTTTGCGGGTCAACCCAACCAAACTCAAGAGAGGGGGAGGGGGATGGGCGGTTTGGTTTCTTGGCAGGGCGGGAGGTTTGACAACCCTTTTTGCGATGCAACTCAACCGAACTTGAGAAAGGGAGGGGCGGTTCCGTTTCCTCAGTAGGGCGGGATGTTTGACAGCCTATCTTGCGAGGCAACCCAACCAAACCGCAGGGTGAGAGACGGGCGGTTGGGTTTCGTCAATAGGTTGGGATATGTTCACAGGAGAAGCGATCATAAATCGCTGGGCAGGACGATAGTTTTTGGCTGGGCTGTTGGCAGGGAGATACCAGGGAGATGCGTTGCGAAACGTGTACGTCCGCCGTTTTTTTTCCGTTGTTATGGTGGTGTGCGGCGTTATCGGAACGGGACTACGGGTGGGTCGGTCTTTTTTCCGTGACGGTGTTGAGGAGGTAATAGGTAATGTAGACGGGCCAGATCGACGTCGGTTATCGTAGTCGCACCCGCTTTCCTTGTCTGTTCCCTTTGGTGCTTTTGTGGCGTCGTTCGGTGTTTTTGTCGGAATTTTTTGTCAGATGACAAAAAGTTTTTTTTGTGTGCGAGTTGTTTTGTCGGCTCGGCGGTGCGTCGTGGGCCTGCGTGCGTTATTGTACGAACTAAAAAATATAAAGCTTCGCTATATTACTCGTGCAACTATACTGCAGAAAGAGTGTGTCTCGCGACTACTACTGACTCCTGTGATTTGGTGAGAAAGGTGAGGGCGTGCGTATATATATACCATACACTCGATTGGATTCGATCCCATCAGACCAGCCGCTGTTGCTTCGGGGCACCGGGGGGATCTTCAGAGGCGTCGCTTGTGTAACTCTAGACTATTTCCAGCTGGGAGGGGGGGGGGGGGGGGGGGGGGGGGGGCTTGGGAGCGCAACGAAGAATTAGTTTTCTGCGCTCCCGCAATGATTGTCGTTTAGATACGTTTGATCGCCATACGCAGAGCAGATGGCGACTTTCGTCGTTGACGCTAAGACAGCAGTATGGTGTGTGCTTGGCAGGGTATATACTCTGGGTGCGCGGGTATACCCATCGGGTACCAGATGCCGGGGTGTATGCTGAGTTTATACAGTGCTGACACGCACCCTTGCAAAGTATTCGTGGTACTATGCGGAGCACTGCGACATTGCGGTTTTGATAGTTTTTTTGGTGCAGTCCTGCATGAAGATGCCTCCCGTTTCGAGTGGTTGTTGCGTGCGATGTAGTGGCCTGTCATGTCAATCCAACCGGGGAATGATTTATTTGCCCTTCATTTTTTTTTCATGGCGTGATTTATCATGGTACATGAAGCTGTTCGGTGCATCCTGACGGCTCATAGTGGTGAATTCCAATCCTGCACGGCGGCCCAGACAAGCCTAACCCCCACCCGTTGGCGGGCTGGGGCAGTCGCGCAGCTCCGCAGCTTGTTTTGGTGGCATTTAATGGGGAAAACGGTTCGGCCGAAATGCCAACTTTGACCAATCACACAAACGAAATGGGCAGGAAGTCTGGCCTGGCCGTCTTGCGTTTAGGTCGAGCCCACACCAAGGGCGACAAGGTAAGAAGCGTTTCATGTACGAAAGCGGCATGTCGTTACTATTAATATGATGGCGAATGCGAGTTTCTAATTTTCACGGCGCGCCTCCTCGCAAGAATAGCGACCGCTTTAGAGTATGCTGAAGCTTGCTTTTGTACAGGTTTTCGATACGCCGCTTGTCAACCAATCAGGGTAGAACGTGTTTTAAAAACTATTGCGGAGTAATAACAGCATTAAAACATAACCGGAAAGAAAGAAAACATCATGCGCACATGAGAGTTTTCGGCGTCGGCACAGGCACAGTCGATAGGCTACGATGGACTGCATGGTACTCCGTTGTATCAACATGCCTGGTGTATCATGAAAATTAAAATACATTCCAGCGCTGTGAGATCGAAGATTCGTCGAAACTCATATTTGCAAGCTGTGTTGTGTGTTACTCCGATCCCGCGTGTATTACTGGGTGTGTGTCCTCATTTAAGGACATAGGTCGGTGACTCCCTTGAGAACTAGGCTATAATAGCGTGTAACGGAGTCAACAGGGTGGTGTTTATCGATCTGCGCACGGAAACGACAAAACCCATTTTTGAGGGGGACAAAATCTGACGGCGCTGTGGAATGCATCACTTTATCTTTATATATTTTGTTAAGTCATACAACCGGTTGGGGGATGGCTGGGTTTTTAAGCGGGGGGGGGGGGGGGGGGGGGGGTACTCCATATCCATGCGTGGCCGTAGTCGTATGACCATACACCCCTCGCATTCCCACCATGCCGGGACGGGGCATGTCGGGTTTTCACCTACCAGGCAGACAATGCTCGCACCAATCGCGAAGCGCCGTGAGGTGTTCAACGAGTCGCATGAAGGGTGAGCTGCATCCTACTAAGAACCGCTTGCAAGGTGGACTCGCGTATGGATGGCAGCTTCAATGAGCTAAAACAATTTTCGGTATGGCCACTTTCAGATACAGCAATGACAGGGAGTTCTATGTAACTGCCTCGTGGGTGCCTTACCGGGGGGGCGGGGGGGGGGGGGTTCCAACATTTTTAGGTCGCATAAATGCGTAGGGGGCTTAGACCAACTATTATGGGAAAAAAAAATTGGACCCTCAGAACTGAGATTTTTGGCTGATCATCCGCGATTTACTCGGTGGAACGACCAAAAACACCTATCGACTCTTTAAGATCCATCACGTAGTTTTCCGAGGGCTTTCTGGAGCAGTTCTCCGTTTCTCCAGGGTCTCGTTTTGATTTTTGGCGCAACAAATCAGTTTTCAGAAATATTCTATGTTGCTCAAAACTGGGGCCAAAAATAATGGATTTTTGAGGATATTTGGCTAAAAATCATGAGGTCGTCAGTAACTGGAAAATTGGACGAACGGACAAACTACGAGTCTGGAGAACGGATAAGTGCGTCAGAAAGCTCTCGGAAACTACGGGGAGCATTCTGAAGAGTCTATAGGTGTTTTTGGTCGTCCCGCCGAGTGAATCGCGTATGATCAGCCAAAAAATCTCAGTTCCGAGGGCCCAAAAATATTTTCCCATAATAGTTGGTCTTAGTGTAATACTGAACGCGTGATGCTAGGTCTACGCGATGGTAGGGGTGGCGGGGAAGAAGCCATGAAGGGGGGGGGGGGGGGTAATTTTAACTTGATACACAATTGATACGACCACAGACCACTGACCAGTAGTACCGAATTAGTTATGTCCTCAATCGTATCTAATAGCACGTGTACGAGTACGAGTAGTAAACAATGTTTACGTACGTGATCATATTATTAATGGTAGTGATGTACAACACGGTGGCGTGATAACACTGGGAATACATAAACTCGATACTACGATATTTACTACACCTAAACACTGGGCTGCATACTGCATCTAACATCAAACCTTCTAGAATAATAAACATTACCAGGCAGATGATATAAAGGGATGTCTTATTACTTCAATCGTCAGGTTTGTCCCCTTTAAGGAGTTATAGTTTCCGCGAACATATTGAAATGTCCCGCCCTCCCCCCCCCTTCCCTCCTCCTCCCCCGATCTCTCTTGTTAAAAAAAAAAAAAACCCTTTCCCCCCCCCCTCCCCCGATCCCCCCCCCCCCCCCCCCCCCCCCCCCCCCTCCCTCCTTTTTTTTTTTCCGCCCAGTTTGTTCAAACGCCCCACTTACAATCGAAATCGGCCAGACTAATAAACACCTCTACGCAGTTGATATCACGTCATGATCTTTCTGGCCATCCATGACGTAGTTTTCATTCTTTATCCCCACCCCCCTCAACCCCCCCCCCCTTCCAACGCCCTCTTTTCCCACCACCCGCACGATCGCCTAGACCTAGCACCACGCGTATAGCAAGCCCCTACATATCTTTGATCTTACAGCCGGAGATTTTTTGAATATTATATGTGACCTAAACCTCCTAAAAAAAACTCCCCCCCCCCCCCCCCCTTCTCGCTCTCCCTCGCTCAAACGCCCCACCTAATATCGAAATCCGCCAGATTAATAAAGACTTCACGCACTGGATACACCTCATTTTCTTTCTAGAGCCATCCATGCCGCTGCGCCCCCCGCCCCCACCCCCTCGAACACTACCGCCCTCTCTCTACTCACTGATTGTACGACTTACCCCAGGATATACATGATAAACTGATGCATTCTTTCCAAAACCGTCACATTTATCCCCTTAAAAGAATTTATAGTTTCCACGCACAGATTGAGCTGCCCCACCCGCCCCCCCCCCCCCCCCCATGATAAACTGATGCATTTTTTTTTCTTGTTTTTTTCCAGAACGGTCAGATTTATCCCCTTAAGGATTAATAGCTTCCACGCACAAATTTCCCGCCCGTCCGCCCCCCCCCCCCCCTTCCCCCCCCCTCCAACCCCGCTCCCTTTTGATCAAAACCAGGCCCCCGCGTCCTTCGAAACTCCGCCCCCCCCTCACCGGTTATTCGACATACATTACTCACTTGATAAACGGATGCATTTCCTTCCACAGCTGTCAGATTTTGTCCCCCTCAAGTACGGGTTTTATAGTTTCCGCGCACAGACTGACCAACATCGCCCTGTTGACCCTGATAGCTACACTGTAGTTGCAAGGGGAGTCGCCGACCTATATCCTTAATGAGGACACACAACCCGTAATACGCGCGATCGGAGTATCACACACAGCTTGCAAAGATGAGTTTCGACGAAATCTTCGATCTCACAGCTGGAGTGTTTTTTTATTTTTCATAATTAGCTAGTCAATTCTCTACCTCGCACGTATCAGAACTATTAGCGCAGACTATATCTGGTACCTGGTAGTATGCAGTTCTGTATGTGGACATGTGGACACGTGTAATCCAATGCCACAAAACACCACCTCCTCTACATCTACTACTGCTCTGCAGTAGCATACGTGCACGTGCCGGTATGATATTACAATTATTATTATTGTTGTTTCTCGTACTGCGATTTTTAAAAGCGACCACTCCGTTCGTTGTGTTTATTTTCTATTTATTTTTCATGATCTGGCCTGTTTTGTTGTGTTCTCGTACCCGATACGCTAGCATTCTACTCGCTTTATACCTTGATCAATTGCGATTGTTTGGTTTTTTACCCTGTCTCACAGTCTGCGACCACATCATAGTAAAAAGTTGCATCTCTCTAGGATGAAGAATCAGCACAGACACTGGGTGTAATGATGTCGTTCGGTAGTGAACGGCCCCCCTCGAAGACAACGAACGCTCGAACAAAGGTAAAGGTATTTAACCGTAAAATCCGATATCGAAAAGGCAACGACACAGCAGTCGTACGACAATAGGCCAACGCTTCGAGGTGTGACCATGAAAAAAGTGTGGTGGGGACGAAAAAAGAAACCAATTTGGACATGATGCCAACTTGGAAACAAATGTTTTCCCCATATGTGTTTTTCATTCAATTGAAAGCTCTGCATATGCCAAGATCCAAGAATAGCTCGGGCGTATACCGCCCGAAATACAAAAATTTGCGCACTTCTCGCTTGTCTCGCTCAGCCCACGTACCCGATCCCGGCCAGGTGCGGAACGGATACGGCAGGGCGAGGGGCGTTCGAGCCGCCCCCTGAAGACAGCGCTCGAACGAAGCTATTTGACCGAGAATTTCAGTTCCGAGAATCGCATGCTGAAGCCGAGACGGAAAAAGCTCCTGACCGAATCGCCGAAAAAAATAATGATCATATATTTATTAACCCTAAAATAAAAAAAAATCTGCCAAGGTAGTAAACACTACCAGCCAGCTGATATCACCTCATTATCTTTCTAGCCATCCATGCCTTAGCTCCAATTCATTTCCGCCCCCCTACCCCCCCCCCCTTTTTTTTCCCCGTTCCCTCTTGTTCAAACGACCCACCTAAAATCGAAATCGGCCAGAGAAATAAACACTTCTTCTATGCAATTGATATCACGTCATTATCTTTGTAGCCATCCATGACGTAGCTTGAATTCATCCCCTCCCTCCCAACGCCCCCCCCCCGCCCCAACACCCCCTCCTTCCCCACTCCGTGCACGATCGCCAAGACCTAGCACTACGCGTACTGCAAGCCCCTACATATATGCGGCCTAAACCTGTTAAGAACCCTTCCCCCCCAAAAAAAAGCCCAACCCCCCCCCTCCCCCCCCGCCCCCGCCCCCTTTTTTTTTCCCCGCTCTCTCTTGCTCAAACGCCCCACCTAACGTCGAAATATTCTCCTTTTCTTTCTAGAGCCATCCATGCCGCTGCTCCAATTCATCCCCCCCCCGCCCCCAACGCCCCCTCCTTTCCCACCACCCGCACCATTGCCTAGACCTAGCACCACGCGTAAAGCAAACCCCTACATTTATGCGACCTAAAGCTGTTAAAAACCCTTTTGCCCCCCCACCCCCCTCGAACACTCCACCCTCTCCTCACTGGTTGTACGACTTACAGGATATACATAATAAACTGGTGCATTCCTTCCAAAACCGTCAGCTTTATCGCCTTAAAGGATTTATAGTTTCCACGCACATTTTGACTTGCCCCACCCCTCCCCCTCCCCCCCCTCCGCTCCCTCTTGTTCAAACCCATGCCCCCACGCCCTTAAAAACTCCGCCCTCCCCTCACCGGTTATACGACATACAGGATACACTTGATAAACTGATGCATTTCCTTCCACAGCTGTCGGATTTTGTCCCCCTCAAAAACGGGTTTTATAGTTTTCGCGCACAGACTGACTAACATCACCCTGTTGACCCTCTGGTACAAGCTACGCTGTACTTCCAAGGGGGGTCGCCGACCTATATCCTCAATGAGGACACACAACCCGTAACACGCGCGATCGGAGTATCACACACAGCTTCCAAAGATGAGTTTTGACAAAATCTTCGATCTCACAGCTGGAGTGTATTTTTATTTTCATAATATAGTCTATTTATTTATTTATTTTCACACATCTACTTTCCAGCTTCTGGACAAGCCGTGGTCACAGGTGTCGTCCCTTCTTCCCCCCGGTTCTTGCCTTCGCGCATAGGGTTCAGCAATCCCACTGCTCGTCGATTTTTCATCGAGTGTTTGTTGCTAACTCACGCTCTCGCGTTTTCCGCAAGTCAATTTGTGCACAAGAAAAAGTCCCGATGAAGTTATACGAGTATGCACTCGGGGGAATTCGAACTCACGAAACTGACCTATACCAGGCTCGAGGATAACCTGATACGCCACCGGGGGAGATATTATACTCAACAACCGCTGTCGTTCGCTACGATCGGAGTCAGCCCACGGCAGGAGGATGCTGCAGAATTTTCTTAAAAGACAAGAGAAGAAGTTTCTGACTTCCTAATATGTGAGGAGCCCAACATCTCGCAGGAGAGAGAGGCATGACTTCGAAGGCAACTCAACTCAATCGCGCAACCCGACCTCAACTGAACACTTCCATGCGCTATTAATCTATTGATAATAGTATTATTGGTAGCAGTCCTAAAACAAACACGCTCTCGTAAAAAGTATCAGACTTGAGAGTCATCCCATGGTAGGGGTTGCACTTTCTGCGCGAAAACGTCCCTGGGCGATTGAGTTCCTCATGTGAGGAACTGCCGGTCAATGAACTAATTTCACGAGTACACTATATTGTTGGACTAAGGCATAGAAGCTTGGTCGTCTTGGGCGAACGAATGCCTTCCAAGTCATTTTTCGTGTGAGATATTGAGTTCCTCATGTGAGGAGCTCAAGGACTTTCTGCTACAACCCTATCGTGGGATGGCTCTTGGCCGGTAGTAAAGAGCAACTCTCACTTGTTTGAGGAGCTCAACCGGCCAGAAAAAAACATTTAACCCCCCCCAAAAAAGCGCAAAACACACGCTCGCTCGTAAAAGTATCAGACTAACCGAAAGCATTAACTCACTTATGTTATAAGGCTTAGTTCGGGCAAGCTATCGGTTAACCTTTTTTTGCAACTGGTCAAACGGACTAGTCTAATACCCCACTACTTCCTTAACAAAGGGCGTCGTCGACAGAGCATGGGTTTTTGGGGTCGTGGGTTCGATCCCCACCATCCACCATAATAAACTTTTCAGATTTTCCCCACGTCGAACTTGAAAAATACTCTCCCTGGGATCCCCAGGGAATGAAACGGCTTGGATATTGACAGAGGTCCGCCGTATATCCGGCCGACCTGCTATCCCGCCGTTTCAGGGGGGGAGAGTGTTGTAAGGCTTAGTTTGGGTAAGCTTTTGGTTAACCCTGTGCAAGTGGTCAAACGGGCTAATACCCCACTAGTTTCCTCAACCACTTGGTTTCAGCTCAACCGGCCAGAAAAACATTCAACCCCAGAAGCGCAACCCCGACGGGACTGGGATGACTCGCCGTCTCTGGTGGTGGCTTGTACGATACATCCTCGAGAAAAAGCGTACAGGTGTGCATCCTCGATCATGGCAGTAAAAAATAGTAATAGCTGCTGGCTTCAGCATGCTGGTGGTGTCAATGCTCCCACAAGTTGATGTGCCGTCCCACCAAGAACGGCATGCTCATCACATGTCTTGGGCGGGTAGGTGCGTTCTACACATTATCTTCAGTATAATAACCTGGTGTAACGATTCTCGGGTTTCTTATTTTTTTCCTGTAGACCAAGTCTCGAATCCAAACCTCGACGGCGCTGCTATTTACATTATTATTATTGTATGTATATCGTGTTGCGGGGGGGGGGCAAGGTTATATGCCCCAACAGCGCACAACTTTCGTCGTGGCAGAACTGATTCATTCGTGAGCGGTGATCGACGACGCACGTCGTGAGTCGTGAACGAGCAGCGAACAGGGTTGTTGGCGATATTATAAAAAAATGAAAATACACTCCAGCTGTGAGATTGAAGATTTCGTCGAAACTCATCTTTGCAAGCTGTGTGTGATACTCCGATCGCGCGCATTACGAGTTGTGTGTCCTCATTAAGGATATAGGTCGGCGACTCCCCTTACAACTACAGTGTAGCTATCAGGGTCAACAGGGTGATTTTAGTCAGTCTGTGCGCGGAAACTATAAAACCCGTTTCTGAGGGGGACAAAATCTGACAGCTGTGAAGGGAAATGTATCCTTTTATCAAGTGAATCTTGTAAGTCGAATAACCGGTGAGGGGGGGGGGCGGAGTTTTGAAGGACGTGGGGGCCTGGTTTTGATTAAAAGCGAGCGGGTTTGGAGGGGGTGGGGGGGGGGGAGGGGGGGGGGAAAGAGGGGGCAATTTGTGCATGTAAGCTATAAATCCTTTCGAGGGGATAAATCTGACGGGTTTGGCACCAGTTTATTATTGGGGGGGGGGGGGGCGGGGGGTTGGAGGGGGGGGGGGGGGGGGTTGGGGCGGGGGGGGGGGGGGGGGGGGCAGCTTAATATGTGCGTGGAAACTATACATTATTTTGAGGGGATAAATGTGACGGTTTTGGAAATAGTGCATCAGTTTATCATGTATATTCTGGGGGTAAGTCGTACAATCAGTGAGTAAAGAGAGGGTGGAGTGTTCGAGGGGGTGGGGTTGGGATGGGTTGGGGGGGGGGGAAGGGGGGGGAAGGAAGGGCTTTAGGTGAGGGGTTTGTTATACGTGTGGTGCTAGGTCTAGGCGATGGTGCGGGTGATGGGGAAGAAGGGGGCGTTCGAGGCGGGGGGGGGGGGGGGGGGGACACAGCGGCATGGATGGCTCTCGAAAGATAATGAGGTGATATCCTGTGCGTGAAGTGTTTATTAATCTGGCGGATTTCGATATTTGGTGGGGCGTTTGAGTAAGGGAGAGCAAGAGGGGGGGGGGGGGAGGGGGGGGGGGGGGAGGGGGGGGGGGGGAGATTTTTTAGGAGGTTTAGGTCACAAATAATATTCAAATACACTTCGGCTGTGAGATCAAAGATATGTAGCAGCTTGTTATACGCGTGGTGCTAGGTCTAGGCGATCGTGCGGGTGGTTGGAAAAGAAGGGGCGTTGGAGGGGGGGGGGGGGGGGGGGGGGAATAATTGAAAACTACGTCATGGATGGTCAGAAAGATAATGACGACGTGATATCAACTGCGTACGTATAGGTGTTTATTACTTAGGCCGATTTCGATTGTGAGTGGGGCGTTTGGACAAACTAGGCGGAAGGGGGGGGGGATCGGGGCACGGGGGGGGGGGGGGGGGGGTTATGAACAAGAGGGGTCAGTGGAGGGGGAGGGGAGGGGGGGGGCGGGACATTTCAATATGTGCGCGGAAACTATAAATCCTTAAAGGAGACAAACCTGACGATTGAAGCAATAAGACATCCCTTTATATCATCTGGCTTGTAATGTTTACTATTCTAGAAGGTTTGATGTTAGATGCAGCATGCAACCCAGTGTTTAAGTGTATTAAATAACGTGTTAAATCTTCATAATTTGTTGTTGTATGATACATGGATCGAAAGCTAGATTATAAGCAACTGAGTTAAATCGACACACGACGCGTATGAAAATACGTGGAAGTGTGGTGAGCTAAAGCTTTATTTTTCCCCATCCGCCGGACGGAGGATGAAAAAAACAAAAAAAAAGCTAGAATATTTTATTGAATATTTGTAGTTACCATTATTTTCTGACGCTTCGATATTATTATGGTTTTGACATCTCTGCGCCAAACAGGGCATGGGGAAGAAGCTTCTTCACGCCTCTTACCGTTACCTGGTATGTATATAACAAGCAAGATAGCACACCCCCCCTGCGAGGAATTTGAAATATGGTTATCCTGAGGCACACACAACTACGGCCGAGCGATCTTCTTCACAGCCGTCTTGTAGCGGCCTCTTGAGAAGATTTCGTCGAGATCTCTCCGCAGGCGCGTCGCCGGGCGTTTGCGCCCTCCGCGTGGTCGAGAAAATCAACTTTTGAGATTTTTAGAGGGGGGGGGGTAATCACGCCGTTCGAGATCTGAGGCTGCCGGCGGGTAGCCATGAGCTCGGTTGCTGCTGCTATACGCCGTGTGCTCAGTGACCAGTGACCAGAAGTGGTGCAGCGAGATGATTTGATTGCGCACAGCACTACTACGAGTAAGAGGACAGTACTTACAGGTAGCGGTGTGGCAGGACACGATGCGCTGATCGCCGATTGCCAATTTTTCTGGGCCGGCAATACAGGTACTATATCGGAAACCCACACTAATCCGCATATGCAGATTACTTATTTATAATGACTATGCCAAGCGCCACGCAATTTTAAAGGCGTTATATCGGGTAACAAGCACTAATCAACCAGCACTATATGGGGACCATGGCTACGACTATGTCCGATAATATAAGAGATGTTTCAATTTTAATTTACAAATTAAACTCTTATTATATTTATCAACATAGTAGTACTACTGTATTGCCGAGATGTAGAGGTTGCGCCGCATTTTCTGTCTCATCCAATGATGATTCAGAAAGCATCTGACTATTGCAGCGCACGCAAGCACGCAGCCACGCCAGTAGCTACACGCCAGGCACGCTCGCTGCTCTCCTACGCGGAAGGACAGCAAGGCTGCTCCGCCCCCCCGACATTCCCTGAGTTGCCCTCTCGCCACCAGGATCCCATTCGATTAGGTGGCCATTCATCTCCGCTGCGGACACTTGACGGCGCTGTGCGAGCTGCATATTGGAATATTCCGTCTTGTTTGGCTCGCTCTTAGCGGAGCAGCTACATCGGAGGGAGAAGCAGACGGGGGAGGACGAGGAGGACAAGGAGAAGGACGAGGACGAGCAATGACGCCTGAAGTACTGTTCGATATGACGAGGTTCTGGACGTCTGTCGCGGTGTCGGCTGCTGGTGCCACCCTGCTGGCGTTTGCCGTGCTCTGGTGGGTGGTATCAATTTTCTGTTTTGTTTCTTGTAGTTTTTTTTATTTTTTATTCTCTTCGGATTTGCATCCTTCATCTTGGTTTGGTTCCTGTGGGTGGCATGCGGTGTAGTTGGTTTCAGCGTTTAGTATTGTACCAGTATGTACCAGTATGCGCCAGTTACGTACGTACGCTGACTTCCGATATCACTTTTATTTTTGGGGCGGACGCACGACTTGCTTCAGCATCATACGACTCAAAAGTGTCCTGTGACCACGGGCTCATTAAGAAAGACGCGACAAACAGCAGTCGATAAACTGCTGTGTCCCACAGCTACGTATGTTGGTTTCCGCGAACAAAGAACAAGGCAACAAGCCTACAAACACAGCAGCAGTTTACGTACTGGCATAATACAGAGACCTATATTACTATAGCAGCGATCGGATACCGTCAGAGCAGTGTTACATTGCAGCAGCAGCCTGTCGAGCTGGGGCTATCTAGCATTTCGCTGCCCACCAGACGTATCTGGTATTATGGTACAAGAAAAAAAAAATCACATGTACAGCAGTGCGTGTGGTATACCTGGTACATCGGAACCGTTTGCGACAAGGCTATACCTTTTTCAGCGTCTTTTTTCCATCACTTCTTACTTTCCGGCTCAACTCATCGTAAGAGATTTGGTAATAATGTTGAATGGTTTGCAGCTCGAGTATCAACACTCGGGCCATCTCTTATAATAATAGAGTATCCGAAACAGAAATTGAACGTTTTTGGATCGCAATTCCTGTTTGGCTATATCATAGACGAAAATGGCGATTTTTCAAGCTTCTACTTTCGAATGTCGTTCTCGGGTCGGCCTCCAGCAGGAAAAGGGGGTCCATTTTCTGATGAAATCCCCATCCGAAAATGGCATCCGGATTTGGTTTTACACATACATGCCATAGGAGGCAATAAGCGTGGTAACAAGTCGAAAACATAGTAGTAGTAGTGGTAGTAGTAGTAGTAGTAGTAGTAGTAGTAGTAGTAGTAGTAGTAGTAGTAGTAGTAATAGTAGTAGTACTAGTACTAGTACTACTGTAGTACTAGCACTAGTACTAGTACTAATAGTAGTAGGAGTGCTAGTAGTACTAGTAGTACTAGTACTAGTACTAGTACTAGTAGTAGTAGTAGTAGTAGTAGGAGTAGTATTAATAGTAGTAGGAGCAGTAGTAGTAGCAGTAGTAGTAGTAGTAGTAGTAGTACAAGACACAAGGCACACGCATCAGACACATCGATCTGTCTGTTGAGCATTCAACACGTATCATAGGGGTACTGCAGTGCTACTGCTATTAATAATGTGTCCCGCTATTCGCTGGCACACACCTCGGGCCTCACCACGAGCCCATGGGGTCGGATAGTGATGGTGACGACTACAGCAGTACGAGAGCCTTGCCACTCTCTTCGCATTCGCGATTGCACCATTCGCCAAACACACGACACACACTGCTACTACGTACTCGTATTTGTCGAGGACGACGACAGCCAGCCACCGTCTGCGACATATGTCGTTGATGCACGAGATCGACGGGAGCGAAGGGGAAGACAACCCTCCGCGTGAAGCGCACGGCGTGCTTTACCTCGGCCCACCTTCAAAGCTTCATCTGCGTGTGCGCTGAGATGCTCTCGTCGGGCGAACTCGTGGGAGGACGTAGTCGACCGATTGCCATTGTTGTTTACTCTTCACGAGGGCTTGCTTCAAAAACCAATCTGTAATGTATTCGGGTTTCATTATAAGGGTCGTCGATCCCATTCTGCCCGTCTGATTCTGCCGTCCGAAAATCAAGCTCATTTTTCGATTTGAGATACGCTATTATAAGAGATGGCCTCGTCCTTCTGGACAAAACTCGTGGTCACAGGTGTCTTCCCTCCTCCCCCCCCGTGCGTGCCTTCATTTTTATCGCACATAGGGTTCAGCATTCCCGCTATTCAGCGTTTATGCTCGTCGATTTGCACCGATTTTTGCTAACTCACGCTCTCGCGCTTTTCGCCACCTGATGGACTGTTATTGTTTTACTGTTTTTTCTCGCATTAACTCGCATAATCAAGTCCGTTGTCACAGGACGGCTTCAGACACTCTGGAGTGGAGAAATCCCCCCAAAAATATGTATTGTCAAACCAAAAGGGGTACATGGATCATGTGGTATATATCTGCATATACAAATATTATCAAACCAAAAGTGGAACGTACATGGATCATGTGGTATATATCTGCATAGACTATATACTAATATAAAAATAAAAATACACACCAGCTGTGAGATCGAAGATTTTGTCAAAACTCATCTTTGCAAGCTGTGTGTGATACTCCGATCGCTCGTATTACGGGTTGTGTGTCCTCATTAAGGATCTAGATTGGCTGAAGCAAGTCATACATCCGCCAAAAAATATGAAATGAATCAGGAAGTCAGCGTAGGTACTCGTAATACATACCTGGTATCACATGTTTCAAGACTCACAGCTGAAACTCCGACTACACGGCATGAGAGGGCATGGGGCATCAAGTGCATAAAAGGCACTGGAGGGGGACTATTATACGAGTAAGCAGGATAGACTGGTCATTGCCTCCCTCGGGACGATGTACGCTTCGATCATCTCCTATGAATACGTCCTTCCTCTGTGCAATAAGTAAAGGCCCTTATGGGGGGCAGGTCCTATCTCGCAAATGGAGGTGCCCACGATGCTAAACGTAATTAGGTTCGTTGAAAAGCTACTGTTTAGATGTGGCGATCCTCATCACAAAGAAAAAAAATCCAAGTCGTGCTTGCTGAGAATTAGTCGGTCGCAAAATGGCCTTCAGGTTGAGGCCGAATTCGCGCGGGTCCATGCGCACCTTGACGAAAAAATTGCCGAGATATCTGCAACCACTTCTTCCTCCCGCGAGGTAGCGGCTGCCTGTGCTGATCAGGTAGCTAATTTCGACATCATCCTTCGCCAGTTCGTGGAGAACAACTCTGGTCGGGTAGCCTCCCGAGACGACGGCGACGCTCAGGGACGGCAGCGCCAAAAAGCACAACTTGCCACCGAAATGGCCACATGGAACAAGGTCAACACAGCTAGGAAGCTGTGCATTATTCGAGGGCGTATCCCCCGAACCCGGGAACTCTTAGTTTACTTAGTTTAAAAAAAAAGTCCCCGAGGTTCGGGGGGATACGCCCTCGAATAATGCACAGCTTCCTAGCTGTGTTTACCTTGTTCCATGTGGCCATTTCGGTGGCAAGTTGTGCTTTTTGGCGCTGCCGTTCCTGAGCGTCGCCGTCGTCTCGGGAGGCTACCCGACCAGAGTTTTTCTCCGCGAACTGGCGAAGGATGATGTCGAAATTAGCTACCTGATCAGCACAGGCAGCCGCTACCTTGCGGGAGGAAGAAGTGGTTGCAGATATCTCGGCAAATTTTTCGTCAAGGCGCGCATTGACCCGTGCGAATTCGGCCTCAACCTGTCGGGCCCACGTGGCTAGTCATCCGAAGGCAAAGCCGCACCGACGTAAGTCGGCAGTCGGCTGGCCATCGGCTGGCCTTCACCAGCCGATTTTGCTAACTAAAGTCAGTTAGTTGTTGACGTTGACTCTGGCAACATCCATGGGAGCTAGCATATCTTCAAAGAATATTACAGCTTTAAAAACGAGCGCCCGGTGTATCACGCAGCTTGCGAAGGCGAGTATCGACCCTTTAATTTATCGAACTCACAGCTGACGTATTGTAAATAGATTTGTGTATATAACACGCAAGATATACACACCACCTCCTCGGGCGAATTTGAAAATTTGGTGACCTTCCCGACAACGAGCAGGGTGCAAGCTCCGAGCGACGCGCCTATGGAAAAGCCTCGACGGGATCTTGAAAAATAATGTACACCCCTGCGGATGTATATATATTATACCCTAACTAACCGGTCGCCCCGGTGGTCTAGTGGTTACCCTCGAATACTACAGTATACTGCTAGCGTTGGTCCTTGAGTTCGATTCCCACCATGGTGAGGTTTTGAATTTATTTTCAAGAATGCAATAAAAGGATCCACTGCTGAGAACACCTGGCGGCGTGGGTAGGCACAATTCGACGCGAGTCGACGAGGGAAGAAAATGCTGAATTATTTTTGCGACAACAATGAAGGCACGTACCGTACATGGTGGGGAGGGGGCAGGAGGGCCCGCTATGTGACCCCGGATCTACAATAAGTTACTACTGGGAGGGAGCGCGAGAGTAGTGCGAGGACAAAAAATGGGATACGTGTTGCTTTGTCCGTGCAACAGGTATGTATGTATCTGTTCCTCTTCGGCACGTATGTATGTTCTTCTTGCAGCCCTTCCTTTCCGATCTTCTCGAATCACATTCTCCGGAACATCTGTCGTTTGTTTTCTTTTTCTTTTCTTTTTTTTTTCTTTTCAATGGTCTGGCTTGTTTTGTTGTATTCTCGTACCCTGTGCGCTAGCGTTTCACTTGGTTTACCCTGATGAATTGCGACTGTTTGGTTTTCCCTGTTTCACATTTTTTTCTTTCTGTTTGCTCCCTTGTTGCCTTGTTGAGGGTACCTTACCTATCCGTTTTTTCGACAACATGGTTGACATGCTCTTCAAATTATATACCGGTATACCCTAACCCTTGCCCAATGAAACGCAACAACCAACCATTGCACGGTGAAACCCCCTTCGTCTCGTACACAGTGCGCGTTAACCAAGCTGTCGAAAAAGTGGTAAGCTCTACGTAGTGCCCTTCTTTCCCTTCCCACCGGCCTTATTCTGCCTTATGCCGGTATCTTCTTCCTCTCTTCGTGTTGTTTTCGACCGTATAACAGCAGTTATCTTCTTTGTGTTGCTTTGTCCGTGCAACGACAGCAGTTATCTTCTTGGTGTTGTATTGCCCGTGCAACAGGTATCTGTTTCTCTTGAGCACGTATTGTGTTATTCTGTCAATTGCAGCTCTTCCTTTCCTTTCCTTTCCGATATTCTTGCATCACATCCTTCAGAATACTTGCCGTTTGTTTCTTTTCTTCTGTTTCTCTTCTTTTGTTTCTTTTCTTCTGTTTCTTTTCTTTTGTTTCTTTTCTTCTGTTTCTTTTCTCTTGTTTTGTTTCTTTTCTTTTGTTTCTTTTCTTTTGTTTCTTTTCTATTTTGTTTCTTTTCTTTTGTTTCTTTTCTTCTGTTTTTTTTCTTTTGTTTCTTTTCTTTTGTTTCTCTTCTTTTGTTTCTCTTCTTTTGTTTCTTTTCTTTTCCTTTTTTTTTCATCTTTTTTCATGGTCTGGCTTGTTTTGTTGTGTTCTCGTACCCGGTACGCTAGCACTTTACGTGCGTTACCTTGATGAATTGCGACTGTTTGGTTTACTCTGTTTCACACTCTGTGACCACATCATAATAAAAAGTTGTATCTCTCTAGGATGAAGGATCAGCACGAATACTGGGTGTAATGATGTCGTTCGGTAGAAAGAATTTTCAATGTAAAGACAACACCCACAACTGCTGTTACACCCCTAACCAAAGCAATGTACTTCGTGTACACACCCTGATCCCACCCACTATGATTTTGGGACTATTAATAGGGCATGGACAAAAAATGTGTATGCACCCCTAGGGGTGTGCAGCCCTACTTAATGTACTAGTATTAATAGCTACTCTTTAATAGTAGTATACCGATATACCTGGTACCAGGTCCCAACCCGACCATATGACCTAGCCCGAAAATCAGACGCGGTGGGATCGGGATGTGTACATAAAATACAATACTTTGGGTAGGGGTAGGGATGCATGGCTTATGTTGTTGTTGTTGTTGTTGTTGTTGTTGTTGTCTCACATTAACTCTTGTAATAATCTAGAGTCCGTGGTCACCCCAAGGTGCTGGAGCCCTAGGAAGATCCGACAACCCAAATGAAATCAAAATTCCTCCGGGAAATACTGCGCCTTTCCCGCCTAAGACGCACGATACGAAGAAGGCGCACAAGTGAAAAGGTCCCAATGTGCAAACTGAAGTCACATGGCTCATGTACACCCCTGTGATATGTATTTGATTTTTTCTGTACGGTTTGGGACGGGTTGGGACCTGGTCCCAGGTATATGAACCGGTTGCCCCGGTGGCGTATCAGGTTATCCTCGAGCCTGGTATAGGTCAGTTTCGTGAGTTCGAGCCCCGCCGAGTGCATACTCGCATAAATTCGTGGGGAATTTTTCTTGTGCACAAATTGACTTGCAGAAAGCGCGAGAGCGTAATTTAGCAACACTCGATGAAAAGTCGATGAGCAGTGGGATTGCTGAGCCCTATGCGCGATAAACGTTGATGGCAAGAACCGGGGGGCAGAAGGGACGACACCTGTGACCACGGCTTGTCCAGAAGCTGGAAAGTACAGGTGTGCAAGAAAAAAATAATAATACAAAAATCGGTATACTACGACTATATTATTAATATTATTAGTATATTAAGTAGGGGTGCATGCATGACTTATATACACGCCTACGATAGCTGATAGCGTTCGAGTACGGCCATGCACGAACTTACTACGATGCCCCTAGGGGTCCGTTTTTTTGTTGACGAGATCTCCCCATTTTCGTTTTCGATGTGTATGCCCCCCTTGCGCCCCCCCCCCAAAATTGGACAAAATCAGCTCTGAAGTTCATCCAAGGGTGTGGGTGTTATCTTGCGTGTTGTGCGGGTACACCATAGTGGTGGTCCGTCCCTCTATGGTTCCTATTGAGTATTGCCGCTTGCCCGCTATAGTGCCTGTGGAATCTCTTGGCACCTGTGGGAACAATGAATAGCGTCAGTATGCGAAGTAGTGCCGGTTGCCGCTATAGCGCCGGTATTTCCCTCTATAGTGCACATACATATCGGCACTAACACCTATGGAAACAATGAATAGTGTCAGTATGCGGAGTAGTGCCGGTTGCCGCTATAGTGCCGATATTCCCTATATAGTGCACATATATATCGGCACTATAGGGGGATCAGCACTGTGGGAGTAGGTGTGTCATGCGGCACACGTGTGGGACGTATCCTTTGCAGTCGTTGTTCGGACGCATCCCCTTCCTCGGCAGCGCCGGCGGCTTCGTTCCTGGCACCTGAAAATGGACTCGCGGAAAGCGCGAGAGCGTGAGCTAGCGAAAATTCGATGCAAACTTCGTGCGCGACAAGCGTGAAGGCGTGTACCGGGGGGGGGGGGGGGGCCCCAAAGACGCATGTGACCATGACCTTGTTCATAAAGCCGCTGAGGGTAACACCTTTTACGAGTTGAGCTGAAAAAAGTCGAAAGTGATTAATAGAAACAATAATGGCGGGTGCTGTAATCGAACCTGGTGTTCGACATTTTCCTCTCTCGGGTCCCAAACGACACCCACGTTTTGGGGTAAAAGTACTTGGAATTAGTGAGGGTAGCATTCGCAGTACGGTAGGGGTCCCCCATTAAGGCGGTATCCCCAACTAAGGCGGTATCCCGATATAAGGCGGCCAAAGTCGCTCGGCGCGACCGGGGAATTGCACTCAATAACGTGGAATGAATAAGACGGCTTCCCTTTATAAGGCGGTCATGGTAATATTGCTCTGGCACACCACCGCCTGACTGGTGAAGTGACGACAGCAAATGACGATTCAGGCTTCGGCCGTGTTGTGCGAAGAAACGCAGGCTGCTGATGGGGTAAGGGATGACCCCCCTGCCCCCCCCCCTGCGGATGGCACTCCCAAGTGTCCGAACCAAACTCCGGCACACGGAATTGTACAGCGCGCGCACAGCGTGATATTTTCATCGTGCTGCGCTGTGCGCTTGCACTGGTAACCGGCGGTTGATACTGGCCGCACAATTCGTGGTTTCGGTTGCTGTACCGGGGTCTCAAAGATGAATGGTTTAGACATTGTCTGGGTCAGCGTCGACTGCCGCCGTCGACCAAAACCAACCCAACCACTCCGCCCATCTCAGCATCGACTGCCGTCAACAAACCCAAATTAATCCAACCCAACCCGACCCAACCCAACCCGACCCGACCCAACCCAACCCAACCCAACCAAACGCAACCCAACCCCCCACAGGCGGGCCACCCCACTGAAGTGCTGCCGGGTTCACCTCTGGATCGGCTGGGTGATGAACCGCCTCGAGCTCTGCCGCCGCCTGTACATTCGCAGCCGGCGCCCTTTCCGAATCATCCTGATGAGACACGCCGAGTCGGAAGGCAACGTCGACAAAGGCATCTACACTCTCACGCCCGACCACGCCCTCAAGATCACCGACAAGGGGAAGCGGCAGGTAGGTGCCTCCCTCATCTGTCCTCCCCTCGCCCCCCCCCCCCCCCCCCCCCCCCCCCCGCCCGCTACCCCGCCCCTGTGCGCCCCACCTTGCCCCCCCCCCGCTACGGCCGTGCATTTAATGAGTACACTGCCCCTTCTACTTGTCCTCGTTCTCGTTGCTGACACGCACGATCCGCAGTGGTCCTGGGCTACGGTGTCGGTAGAGCGGTAAAATATGACGGCAGTAGCTTTACTATTTTTTATCGCGGGGGGGGGGGGGGCGAAAAAACTCGATGGGTTCTCTCATGCTTTTTTCGTTGACTGTAAGAGTTATCATGAGATGAGCAACAGCAACAATGTGGATGGCGGCTGATTTCATGGTGTGCTATGTAACTGTTGGTATAGCCGTCAGTGTCATACCGGAATACAGGGGGGGGGGATGGGGGGGAGGGGGGGGGGGGGGCACCGGGCGGCAGCGAACGAAGAGGGCTGGGTTTGTGCAGAGTTTAGCTCAGCTTCGACACAAGTTGAAAAGACCTTGACGTGATTTGTACGCAGCCAGCTTCTGCAGAATGGTTGACAATTCCCTTGGCTCTATGTATGCTACAAGTAAAGTCAACGCACCAGTCGAGCTTGCCATCAATTTTTGAAACGGTTGAGGTATCATACACTGCTGTGTGTACTATTACTAGACGAAGATGGTGAACCAAAACCCTACATTGGTTGAGTAGCTGTCATCGGGTCAGGGTTAGGGGTAGGGCTAGGGCTAGATGTTCTTCGCAAGCAGTGTATCGTACTTGTGATGTGTCGAACGATTTTCTCGAATATGTGGTAATGTGCCCTTCAATATGTGGTAAGGTGCCCTTCAATATGTGGTAATGTGCCCTTCAATATGTGGTAATGTGCCCTCACCTACAAGGGTGCCCTCACCTACAAGGGTTGTGCCGGACGTACGCAGCAACAGAAATGTCAGGAATCGTGGCGATAGAAACGTGACATTTTCACGAAACGTGACATTTCAACGAAACGTGACATTTCAACGAAACGCGACATTTCAACGAAACGTGACATTTTAACGAAACGTGACATTTCAACGAAACGTGACAATTCAACGAAACGTGATATTTTAACGAAACGTGAAGTTTCGTCAGGGATATATCCTCATTTTTTTCAACAGTTTTTGACGAAAAAAATCCGTGAAAATTGATGTCAGGGTTCCTAACAAACAAATCCAAACAACTAAACTCTTTTTTGTTTTTAAGCGTGACATTTCAGATTTTTCAGTTTATGTCAGAAATCGCGATTATTTGCGTTCGGGAACGACCATAATCCTATCCCCGGTCGTTTGGTACTTTCTCTGAATGATGATGTAATGAAAAGTTGGTGTAGGCTATCAACTATTTAGTCAAAACTGGACCGATTCTCAACTGAGAGAGAGGCCGTTGGTCCTCCGAGCACACGATTAGCATGAACAATGTAGGTCCTTGTCGCTGATCGGCCAACCGATCACGCCGCGTGCTTTTGCTCACCCGCGCTTGATCGTTGGAGGGGGTCCAGATTGTGTTTTGTCTTTCATGTTTTGTGTCGGACAGGTCGCTGTTGCCGGTCGAGAGTTGATAGGCGGTGGGAGCGTTAGTTTCATCATTGTCGCTGATTGGCCGATCGATCCCGCCGCTTTATTGTTTTGGTTTTCGTCCTCCGCCGCGCTTGCTTGTCGTGGGTTTTGCGTGTTGTGTCTGGCTTTCTTGTTGTCTTTCGGACAGGCCGCTGTTGCTGGGAGGGAGCTGAAGAAATTAATAGGCGATGAGAGCGTTAATTTCATCGTGTCCCCGTACACTAGAACTCGGATGACCTACGAGATTGTCAGGAAGGAGCTGGGATGCACCCAGTTCGCCATGAAAGAGGACCCCCGCCTAAGAGGTAATTTTAAAAACGAAGAAAGGGTTTGGTGGTGATATTGGGGAGGGGAGGCTTGGTGGTGGTGGCGGTGATGGCGGTGGTGAGGGAGTGTTGGTGGTGGTGGTGGTGGTGGTGGTGGTGGTGGTGGTGGTGGTGGTGGTGGTGGTGAGAGGTTTGTTGTTGTTGTTGTTGTTGTTGTTGTTGTTGTTGTTGTTGTTGTTGTTGTTGTTGTTGCTGCTGCTGTTGCTGTTGTTGTTGTTGTTGTTGTTGTTGCTGTTGTTGCTGTTGTCGTCACTGCTCTCGTTGTTGCCGCTACTGTTGTTGTTGAATGTTCTTCCTGTGTACTCGTACACAAATCTTGTCGGCGAAGACACTGGTGTGGTAATAATCTACGCATATGACCATGTAGACTCCCGCCTCCCCGTCTGACTTTCCTGGAAAATTCCCGCGCCCAATATTTTTCTCGTGCCACGCGGCGTAACTCTCTAGAGCTGGACTTCGGAAATTTCCAGGATTTGGTGACAATGGAGAAGACTATGGAGGTACGTTGTCGAATATGGATATTTTGCGTTACTCACCAACCTACCGGTACTCAACCACGTGACTTTTTTTTTATTTTTGTGTCATGAGCGTTTACTTTCCAGCTGAACTCGTAGGAGGTTTTGCCCTCAGCTACCTTCTGGACAAAAGCCGTGGTCACAGGTGTCTTCCTCCTCAACCCCCCCCCGGCTACTTGCCTCCATTTATATGGCGCATAGGGTGCAGCATTCCCACTTTTCAGCATTTATGCTCGTCGATTTGCATAAAATTTCGCCAGCTCACGCTTTCGCGCTTTTGGCCTGTCGAGTTTTAAGCAAAACTCCCTTGCGAGATTCGAACCTGCGACCTTGACCTCATTAGTGTCGCGGCTTGCTATTGGACCGCCGGGGACGCCGACTGCCTGGTACCTGTTACATGGTTTTCGTAACTCTGCACGTTTTTTTGGTGCTTATTGCCATAGTGCAACGATGCGTGTTTGTTCTTGAACCGTTTTTTTTTTTTTTTCTCCCGCTCTTTCTGTAGTGTGACGGCCTGCATTTTTTTTTTCTTTCAGCCATTAACCTTTTTTGCTGCAAATCGCAGGGTGTATTTTAAATATTCTTACGGTGGTTCTGCACCTGCTCATCTACCTCTGCTATGTGGCCCCTCGCGCTGTTCTCGCCTCATGAAATTGCCCTTGTTGCGCAATGCTGCAGTGGCACCCACGCGACGAAATGCCGAGCAAGTTGAGCGTCGGAACCCTGGACCAAAAAAAAAAAAAAAAAATCCCTGGCGTGAAAGTCCGGTAGAGGTCATGACTGCGTTGACCCCACCCCGCCCGTCCCGGCATTGCGAGGATGCGAGCGTCTATGGCCTCAAGTCTCTGGCTATGCAGGAAATGAGTAACCCCCCCCCCCCCCCAAGCCATTTTTCCGATCGCTCACCGTGCAAGGTGTCCATTTCGACCTTTCTTTGTCGTCCGTTTGTCCGGTCTGCCCTCCCCCAACGGAGATTCGAGCAACACTAGCCAAATTAAATACGCCCCCCCTCCCCGCCCCTGCCGCCGCTCCCGCACACCCCGCGCACCGCAACGTGGGGTAGCAATCAGACGAGGTTATGTACGCGCTCTGCCGATGTAAATTGCCAGCAATGTGGATATAAGCCTCCCCCCCCCCACCCGCCTTCCTATTTCCCCACTGCCGCCGCTCCTACACACCCTACGTACCGCGATGCGGGGTAACAACACAGACGAGGAAGGCTTACGGGCGCTTCTGGTTTCGTTTCATGAACGGAGAGTCGGGTGCCGACGTGTACGATAGGGCGACGGCGTTCTGGGAGAGCGTGTTTCGCTCGATGGACCACACTACACACTGCCGGTACAAGAACTACGTCATTATCACACACGGGCTCATGATGGTACGTGCCATGTATGCTAGAAATGCCGTGCCAGGATGTATTTACCTGGTTAGCACTGCAAAAAATATCCGACACTATCTGAGACCAAGTAGTTTGTCGTGACAAAACGTGGGTGGGGCTCTGGAGGGCCTAAGAGGCTGGAGGCTGGAGCGGCGGGGAAGCGGTGAAGCGGGGGGATTGTGTGTGGTACTGGTTCGCCGGGCAGATGGCAGTTGCTTGTTTTTTGTTTTTTGTTTTTGTTTTTGCTGTTTTCCGTCTTCGTCTTCGTCTTCGTATTTGTTTTTTTTCGTTTTCGCTTCAGCCTTCGTTTTACGTTTTCGTTTCTTTTTTTTCCGATTTCGTTTCATTTTTCGTTGTTTGTTTCGTTATCGTTTTTGGCGTGTTTTTTTTTCGTCGTCGCTTTCGTTTTCGTTTTCGTTTTTGTTTTCGTTTTCGCTTTCGTTTTCGTTTCCGTTTTCGCTTTCGTTTTCGCTTTCGTTTTCGTTTTAGGTTTTGCGTTCGTTTGGGTAATACGCCACGGCGTTGATCGTCACCGACCGGACGTCGCTCGAAACGGGTTGTATTAACCCCTCCCTCCACTTTTTGTCCTTCCCTTGCGCTACGACCCGTCTCACATTATCGTGCGCAATCTTTTTCGTGGCGACTGGATTGTCCGTGCCCTCCTCAAAAAACAGCGCCTGATTTTGATGCGATATTTCCAGTGGAAAGTGGCCTTTTTCGAGCGGGTATGGAACCCTGATAACTGCGAGACTTGGGTCATGGAGCGAGACGAGCTGGGCAGCTACCGGGTGAGCACACTTGCACGTCACTGCCTGTCGGCGTGCTGTGTTGGTGCTGTGTTGCGGCGCTCGGTGCCAATTCTGGACAGCTGGTTAGCTGGGCAAACTAATCCAGCTCCCCGTCCTTTGAAATTGGGAAATAAAGATGCAATAATTTTACCACTTCGGACTAACCAGCAGGTAACCGTATATATAGCAGTCGTACGTAATATACGACTGGATGATGGAAATTGTGACATACAGGTGCAACTTTCGCCGCCTTTTTATACCTGGTACCCCCCCCCCCCCCCTGTTGCTGGATATCCTGTCCGGGGGATGGTTTATCATCTTTTTCTTGTCGTAGGTTCTCATCTTTTTCTTGTCGTGGGTTCTCACCTTTTTCTTGTCGTGGGTTCTCATATTTTCATTGTCGTGGGTTCTCATGTTTTCACTGTCGTAGGTTTTCATCTTTTTCTTGTCGTGGGTTCTCATCTTTTTCTTGTCGTGGGTTGTCATCTTTTCATTGTCGTGGGTTCTCATATTTTCATTGTCGTGGGTTGTCATCTTTTCATTGTCGTGGGTTCTCATCTTTTTCTTGTCGTGGGTTCTCATGTTTTTCTTTTTGGACACAGGCTACGGTGGGGAGGTCACGTTGTCGGGCATATTTTTGCAATGACTCGGGGTCACTCGCGCGAGTGAATCCTGTGCTACTTTTTGCGATTTTATTCATTCGTGCAGTTGTAATTTTGCGAAAATGAATTCATTCGCGATGGAATGGCGCAAAGCCCCTCTGCACCAAAAACAAACGCCTAACGCTCCGCTGTGTCTTGCGAGGTACAGAGTCGCTCGTGCGAGTGTGCGGCTTAAATCCGGTATTGGAATTGGGGGTGACCCCCCCTACCGCTGCCTTGGGTTTCTACTGGCATGGGGTGGCGTTTTTGTCTTGGTGTTGCAAGGGTGTTGCAAGCCCCCCTACCGCGGCCTTGGTTTTTACTGGCATGGGATTGCGTTTTTGTCTTTGTGTTGCAATGGTGTTGCATGGGTGTTGCAAGGGTGTTGCAAGGGTGTTGCAAGGGTGTTGCAAGGGTGTTGCAAGGGTGTTGCAAGGGTGTTGAAAGGGTGTTGAAAGGGTGTTTCAAGGGTGTTACGACGATAGGGGCAGCACTTTTTTTTACAAGTAAATCTGAAGTGCGGTCCTCCTGAGCCCCTTCTGAAGGACGGTCCTCCTTAGCCCCTTTTGGGACCGCGATGGTAGAGCGAGCGATCAAACTATGGTATAAGCGCGGTCCTGCCATGGCCATGGGAGTATGTAGCAACCGGCAGTGCAAGCTATGTTGCGCGTGTCCGCACGGGTGCTTGCATTGGAGTTCGAAAGGAGAATCGTTGTCCGCCAATCTAGCAGCAGCCCGGGTTGGTTCGTGTGAAGGATGCTGCAACCGGCAGCTTTATCGGCCGATTTTCCGCCTGAGGCCCCAAAAGGGTTTAAACCCGAAATATTCGGAATGTTTCATCAGATCTTGTTTTATATTAGTACGATTTTTTTTTCTGGTATGGGGATGCCCATTTTGGCTAAAAATATATTCGTTCTGAAGGGCGGTGCTCCTTGTCCCGAAATCGTGGGAATGTTTTGATCAAATCTTGTTTTATGAATTTGATTTTTGGTATTGGGATACCCATTTTGACTAACAGTATTCGTTCATAAGGACGGTGCTCCTTAACCCAAAATCGTCGAAATGTTTCATCAGATCTTGTTTTATTCATGTTGACATGTTTTTTTGGTATTGGGATACCCATTTTGACTAACAATATTCGTTCTGAAGGGCGGTGCTCCTTAACCCAAAGTCTTGGGAATGTTTTATCAAATCTTGTTTTAGTAACATGATTTTTGGTATTGGGATACCCATATTGACTGAAAATATTCATTCTGAAGGGCGGTGCTCCTAAACCCTAAATCTTGGGAATGTTTTATCAAATCTTGTTGTTTTATTAACATGATTTTTGGTATTGGGATACCCATATTGACTAAAAATATTCATTGTGAAGGGCGGTGCTCCTGAACCCAAAATCTTGGGAGTGTTTTATCAAATCTTGTTTTATTGATATGAACATAGTGTTTTGGGTATTGGAATATCTATTTTGACTGAAAACGTTTATTCTGAAGGGCGGTTCTCCTTGACCCAAAATTTCCGCAATGTTTAATCAAATCTTGTTTATTAATATTAATATCTGGTACCAGGTATGATTTTTTGGTATTGTGATACCTATTTTGACTAAAAATATGCATTCTGAAGGGCGATGCTCCTTGTCCCGAAATCGTGGGAATGTCGCCAAATCTTGTTTTATTACTATGAATAGTACAAGTATTATTTTATTTTTTTCATGTAGGCCATGAGATTGTTCATGGAGTTGCGTTTTCGTTTTTGTCAAAAATCGGGTTTTGGAGGTGGGTCAAGTTGGACCTTTTCAAGGGAGGAGTCGCGAGAAACAACATCGGTGGGCCTATACCGTAGCGTATGTGTTTTTTATCTTGTTTTGTTTCTTATCGTGTTTTTTTCTTATTTTTTTATGGGATGCTATATACTGTAAAGTAGTTCTTGCGAATTATTTGCTTATTTTGGCCTCCCAATCATCGTCTTCGTTCTTCTTGCGATGATATGTAGGTCGTGACCGAGATACTGGACAGACCGACCGCCGTCACAGACGCCGAAGATTCCAACCCTACCCTAGCGAAGGCCGCCACAGAAGAAGACACCACCGCAGCAGCAGCAGCAGCCGCAGCC
This sequence comes from Undaria pinnatifida, assembly GCA_012845835.1. Lineage (NCBI taxonomy): Eukaryota > Phaeophyceae > Laminariales > Alariaceae > Undaria > Undaria pinnatifida. Next base: position 2,727,909 of record JABAKD010000022.1, read on the forward strand.
GCCGCTGCAGCCGCCGCCGTTTATGCCGCGGCTGCCGCCGGTCCTGGTGCCGGGTCGGGGCCAGGGGTGCGAACAGGCGCAAGTTCCGAGCTAGGCGCTTCCGTAGCACTACCCGCAGCGGGAGATGACGCCACTGCCGATGCCGCGGCTGCTGCTGCTGCTGCTGCTGCTGCTGCTTCTACTGCCGCTGCCACTACAGCTGCTGCGGAGGGCGAACCTCGGCGTGTGGCTGTTCCGCGGCTTTTCCGGAAGCTGACCGTAGATATGCCGGAAAGGACTCCTTCTGAAAGCACGGGGTTGGGGGAGGGGGGTGGAACGGTTGCAGGGGAAGAGGCGCTGGTGGCGGGGGGAGGAGGGGACGCGCGCGGTAGCCGGCAGATTCGACGCGAAAACGCGTTTTCGGGGACGGGGGACACCAGCGGTGGCGGAAAGGCAGAGGGTGGGGTGGGGGGGGGAGTGGGAGTGAGGGGGGGGGGATTGGGAGGGGTGGAGTTGGGGGGGGGGTTAAGGATGAAGGCGGGGGATGGGGGGGGGGTGGGGGGTGAGGTGGAGCCGAGCGTAACTTTCAGTCCGCCGGCGAGGGGCCACCTTGATGCGAAAGAGTCAGCGCTTAACCTTCGAGATGGTGGCTTCGCTCCAGGAGAGGAGGGTTGCGGGAGGGACGAGGAGTTATAACTCAATCTAGGGCGTCGTCAGACAGGGGACAGGGGGCGGGTGCGTCGGCGCTTACCCCTTTTATCAACTATACCAACGTTTTTGGGGGTAAGTTACTTGGAGTTGAAGTGGAGTACTTTCTTCGCTTTGCTAAAAGGGTTTACCTTAGAGGAGGTGGCTTTTTTCCCCCAGGGAAAATGGATGCGGGAGAGATTAGGAGGAGTTGTTACGTGTCCTAGGGCGTTACCAGGGAAGCTGTAGGGATCACCAAAGAGAGGGGAGGGGCTATCGGAGAGGGGTGGGGGTTACCAAAGAGGGGGCAAGGGTCCCCAGAAAGGGGGTGGGGGGGGCGGGGCGTACTCGTTTGTTGCTTGCCTTAGCCCTTTGACCATGACCACGCACCCCTCTCGCGACGACATACCGTTGCTGCACAAGAGGACGTAGGGGTCACTAGATAGAGGTAGGGGTCATCAAAGAGGGTGGAAGCTGGGAAAGAGGGGATGTGTATGAGCGCGGGGTGGGACCGGCTTGCCGTCACCGCCGCTGCCGCCGCCACTCATTTGAGATGGAAACTTGGCCCTTGCTGTGTTCTTTTTTGTATTTGTCGGCCGATTTAATGCAGCTACGGCCGGAATTTGCGTTTTTTTATTGTTGTACCTTATGCGTGTAATTGTACCGTCATACCTGGTTTGGTGTTTGCTCGTGTATAGCTCGGTGGTTGACTGTGAGGGGTGGGGGAGTGCTTGGGAGAAGGTTTGGTAGGTGTTTATTATATCAAAGGTACGCGGAGCACCTACGCGGGTATATACCCTAGTCTGTAACCGAAACAAGGAGCTGGTGCGCAGGGAAGGAGAAAGAGCGGTGCACTTTGTCTGTATCAAGAAAAAGGTGCTGACGGATGCATAGACACAAAACGTAATAGGTAATGATGACGAGCGGTCCCATCCCCGGCGGGCACTTGTCTGTATGATAAAAAAGAAAGGTACTAGATGCAAGGGGAAGGAGAAGGAGTGCCCCCCCCCCCTCTGGGAGGGCTTGGTTTGGTTTGTTTTGATTGGCTTTAGGGTTAGCGCCGTCTGCGATTTTTTTTTTTTTTTTCTGTAGCAAAAGAAAGGTACTGATTGAAGAAGGAGAAAGAGCGGTCCCATCCTCGGCATCCTTGACTTTATCGAGCAAAAAAGAGGTGTTGGTGCGGGGACAAGGATAAGGAGCGGTCGCTACCCTCTGATTGGGCGTGCTTTGGTTCGTTTTGATTGGCCGGGCCGTTTGCGATTGTTGGTTTTGTCTGTAACAAAAAAAAAGGTACTGATGGAAGGAGGAATGGAGCGGTCCCACCTGAGGGCACCATCCTAAGGTACTGACGCAAAGATAGGGACAAGGAGCGGCCCCTACACCTGGTTGGGTTTTTTTCGTGCCTTTAGTTCGGACAGGCCGTCTGCGAACGTTTATTTGTCCATTCGAAAAAGGCACTGGTGCAATGAGAAAGAAAGAGCGGTGCACCTTGTCTGTAACAACCAAAAAAGGTATGGTGCGGGGACAAGGATAAGGAGCTGTCGCTACCCTCTGATTGGGTTTGTTTTTGTTCGTTTTGATTGGCCAGGTCTTCTGCGAACGTTTTATTTGTTTCGCACGCAAGTGCTCTTTTCTTGCTGGCTCGCTCGCATGCTTGCGCTAGCTTGCTGACACGCATGCATGCATATATTTCTGGCGCGCGAGCAATTGAAAAATGATGTAAACACAACTAGCAATGTACGTTAGCTTTGGCGAAAGGACGGAAATCCGTTGAATTGATGGGTAAACTGGTGTAGTTTTTGCGAAAGGTTTGACTATCCGTGTTGAAATATGGTAAGGGCGACAACTGCTAAATAAATACTGTTACGACTACAACTGCTACTTCTACTATACTACTGCTACTACTTTTTTTTTTTTTTTTTTTATCCTCCGGCGGATGGGGAAAAATAAAGCTTTAGCTCACCACACTTCCGCGTATTTTCATACGCGTCGTGTGTCGATTTAACTCAGTTGCTTTCGCAGCCCAACGCTAGCTGGCGCACCCTTCGAGTCCCATTGTAGGTATAGCGTAAGCTGTCCCTATCAGTGGTCTTCGTTACAACCCCGAGTACTACTACTACTTCTACTACTTCCACTAGTACTACTATTATCATTTGTGCATATAATACTATTTCTACTACAATTTTTTTCCCCATCCGCCGGAGGATAAAAAAAAAAAAAAAAAAACTACTAAAACAACGGCTTGGTTTTACATAGACTAGACTATGAATACTCCTTGACACTACAAGTATCTACTAGACTATCACTAAACCAAGTACGGTTTTCCTTTGATAGTAAGCAAGAGTAATTGGCCTTTTTTCGCACATCTTCTAAAACAAAAACGCGGCACAAAAGCTGACGTTTCGACTACATTTCCGGCATTTCATTTAAACGAAACTGCCATTTCACGTTTCATGCGCACGGCAATCTGACCTTCGTTGCTTCTACCCGAACCTGGTGCTCACTCTCCACAAGGAACCCCGCTCCGCTTCAAGACCAAGCAGGTATAACACTGGCGCCTCCCTGCCGCTGCTTGTTCTGTTGCGAATGAATGTAACCCGCCGGCCGTCCGATAGCGTTGTAGAAGTGTATGTGTACAGTCCTCTTTCCGTTTCGATAGCCGGCAATTTTCCGCGCGTTCTCGCAAACTATGATACAATTTTTCCATGTTTTTTGTTAAACACACTCTCGCGGGAAAAGGCTCTTCGTGTACCATGTACGTTTTGGGTCGATTCGGGCTCGAGGAAGATGCTCGACGTCCGACTTAGCGTCTCCGATGAACCCGTGCCGAGTATCAATCCCAGAGGACACTTTCGGTGCCTGTGCCCCCCCCCTGTACGGCGATAGGGGGCTGCGGGCTACTTCTTCTGATGTGATTCCGTCGTACCGCCGTCGCGTTGCTGTATTGTCTAGTAGATGCCGCGTGAAATACGAAATTGCAGTAGGAGTTGTATGTGCTAAAAAACACCATCTGCAGGTGGGTTCAAAACGTGACACCCAGCTTTCCCGCAGGGGCAACGGCAGCAGCCAAGCACCTGGCGGTTAAAATTTGATATCCTAACGCGGCATCTAGTGGACGCTCGGCATTAGACTATAGCGTACAGCGTTGCCAACCATGACGTAGCGACCAGGGCGGCAGTGCTCGCCAGTTCGGGCAAGGTTGGTATATAGGATCTCGAGCGTATCATATGATACCTGTCAACTTTGAATAAACTTGCCTGCTTCTTTGCGATTGAATGAGGATGCAGCATTCAATTCATCACAACCCGCGCGTGCAGGATGGGTGTTGCCGAGCTTTCCACGTCGATTTGTCCCCGCCATTTTCTACGACATGGCGTTTGTTTCTCTCGCGTCAAAGCATAGTGGCAAGGGGGTCGAACCTGGGTATCTCCATCCCTCGCCCACCCCACTTTCAGTGTAGTGAAACCTCTACTCGTGTGCTTACTCCGCCCGTTTCTTCGCGATCGAAAATGCGTAAGATCTTGGATCACGGTTTGATCACAATTCGCGGGGAGGGGATGGATATTCCCGAGAGCTCCATTTTTTTTTCCGTTCCACTTTTTATTAAGGAGGAGATGACTGCTTGCCTCGTGCCGAATTTTCTCGCTACATCATGTGCAAGCACTCCCATAGTTAGCGCTGACCTTGGGGAGCGTGGTTATGGTGCACGGTTAACAAAAGCACAGCAGTCCCAGGTTCGAAACACCCCAAGAGTTCTTCCTGCCTTGTTTCGAAAGAAAAAGTGCATACTATATATGAAATTGATGGTATGACTTTTCGCCGGACGCGGCGGGGGCAAGAAAAGGCACATTATTCCCGTTGGCGCACATCGGTCCGTCCTAGAGTAGAACGGCAGCGCTGATTAACGAACGGGGTTAGTAGTCAAAGCAGACATTAACAAATACACCGGAAACCATGAGGAAACGCTTCCCAACACCGACAACCCCTCACCGCGCTCGAGGACCACTTGACAGTTGGAAACCCTTGCGTTGGGTTGAATCTAGGGTCGTGCTTGACTGCCAGGCGGTCCCCAGGTTATTCTTTTGTTACATATATGTGCACCAAAACTACTGTGCCATAGTCAGCGCTGACGATGGGAGAGTGGTCATAGCGCATAGTTAACACCGATGCATCATCCCCATAGTCAGCGCTGACCATGGGAGAGTGGGTATAGTGCACATTTAACGCCCATGCATCACCCCAGCGACGTCGCATCACCCCAGCGGCGTCACATCTGACCATCGCCATCTCACGCCAACCCCGTTATCAGTCATTTGCAAATTATACAGGCTTACACCGCCCGTTTCTTCGCGATTGCACGCATAGTCTAGTCTAATAACTTGGATTGCGATGGTCACAACCCACGGGTAGGATTGATGTTGCCGAGCTTCACTTTGTTAGTTCAGCTTTTTTACCCCGAAGAGATGCCTCCTGCCGACGCATCACCCCAGCGACGAACAAGCTGACCATCTATGTATCCGGATCTCACGGCCACCCAGCTCTCGACCCTTCGATATTTCTACCTACAATTCCATACCAGTATGATGCCCGGTGTGCCTGGAGCGCAAAATCCAATACTCAATCGGTCGTACTCACAGCTGACGACCTTTTTCATTTGTGTATAAAAAATACTCTGTACCAGCGGTATGATATCTGGCGTCCACTGTTTGAGACGCGGCACAATTTGTGACGTTTCGACAAGCCCAGCCATACAAAAAAGCAGCGGTTTCATGCGTTCCATGCGCACCACCGAAACAATGGCAAAATCTTGAAATCTTCGTTGCTTGTATCATACCTGCTGTGCTGCTGTGTGGTGCACTCTCCGGAAGAGAGTTCGTCCCTCTTGAGGACCACACAGATACGGCCGCGCTGCCCCCCCATAAGCTCATCCTCGTCCGAATCTAGCCCCGCGGTCGGCGTAGACAGACAGAGGATGCTATTAATAGGGCGGCGCGTTCTCGCAATTTACATCGTTTTCGTGATTTTTTTCTCCTGCTCCTCCTGTAAACATGTTGCGGGAAAGGCTTCGTATGATAATTAGACTAGACTATACTATTATTGGTCGTGCTCACAGCTGCTAGCAGCTGCTGACGTTTTTCAATTTTTCAAAAAATATTACTACGCACAAGTCAAATCGGAGTACTCGTAGCGTCTCCGAAGTACCCAGGGATCAAGTACCCAGGGATCAAGTACCCAGGGCCCAAGCATCCGGGGACCAAGTACCCACGGGGCAAGTACCGAGGGGGATAGCTTCGATGCATGTGCAGCCCAAACGAAGAGAGGGCGCTTCGCTTACCTCCGTCGTTACTCCGTCGCCCCTCTGGTGTATAGTCTAGACACCTTCCTCGTGGTGCTGTGTAGGTATGACACAAGAAACACAAAGAGATTAGACTATCGTAGGTGTATGATATGACACTGTTTACGGCTGTACCGAACAACGCCCATATTCCCGACACAAGAGTAACAAACTACTCCGCAGCGAATATCATGATCAGCGATAACTGGCATGGAACCGGGACGCAACACAAGCGATATCTTTACACGAGACGTCGCATTCACTACCTCCACTCTCTCGCGTGAGAGTACAGTATGCGATACCTCTAACGGGATCCCTTCACGCCCAGCGATCACTATGAGCGACAACAGCGCGGAGTTGGCAAGCAACACAGCGTTACCTTACACATGATATTGCATTAATTTGCTACCAGGTATTCATACGAAGTACCTGGTATGATATACTACTTCGTATTACCTCTATGCCGCACCAAAAAGCCCCCCCTTCCCGACGAACGCAACCATTCTACTCCGCAGCCAATAACATGACCAACAACGGCAAGGATGAGTCGTAACGCAGCACCAGCGATATCTAACACAATACGTTGCACTACATACAGTGATTGTCGACTACAGAATGTATGACATGACAGGATGCCTCTGCCATCAACTCGTAGTTTTGATATGAAAATAATATAATATCCATCACACTAACGATGCCTTCCTGCCCGGCCCCGAAACGAGCGATGATTATACTCTGGAGCAGGCACAGTAGCACCAGCGATATCTTACACAAAGATACTGCATTAATTACCTCGCATGCTACAGACTGTGGTACAGAACGTCTAACATACAACCTAAACGCTCGTTTCTCATTCGCAGGAAGCCATACATACTCGCACTGGTAGTCAAGATGCGCGGAAAAGGCAAGGAGGAAGCCAGAGACACCGGGGGTGGCGACAGCCTCAACGAGTCCGCGGCAATCAACAAGAAAAACGCCAGCATTCGCATCCAGCAGGACTCGACTACTAACAAGCAGGGCAAGCTGTCCTCGTCCGCGTCAAGCAACAACACGAAGAACAACAGCCGCAGGCAGCAAGGAGAGTCCTCAGCCGAGGCGGACAACAACAGAGAGTGCACAGAAAAGGCAAGCAACAACATTAGCGACGAGGGATCAGACATGGACATCGAAACGGAGGAGGAAGTCCAGCGGAAAAAAGCGGCGGTCATTGAAAACGCCAGCTATTTTGATCTAGGCGCCATAAACTACCAAACCGTTCGCCAGAGGGTCGGGAAGGCAAAGGCAGCGCAGGCGCCGTACTGGAAACCTCTGATGGAGGGTGTTACCACGAGCGAGGCCGCTGACATGAAGGATGCAGTTCGACAGGCAGCATGGGAAATGCATCAGGATCTCAATCACGTCTCTCGAGTAGGTAACGAAGAGAACACGCCTGGTGGAAGACCTGTGACGCCAGATGATATCGACGGAAAAAGGAACCGGGAAAAGGAGGGAGATGTGACGCCAGATGATTGTCATGGAAAAAGGAACGGGCAAAGGAAGGGGCCGGGGCAAGAAAAGGGGAAGGGGATTGGGAAGGCGGTGAGCGTAGGGGGGAAGCGGGAAGGAACGGTGGAGGGGGAAGAGGAGAGGGAGAGGGGAGGGAAAGGGGAGGAGAGAGGGGAACCGGGGGGAGAAGAAGACGGGAAACGCAAAGAGAAGGGCAAGAGGAGAGGAAAAATAACGGCCGAGGGAAAGGGGAGGGAGGAGGGGAAAGAAGCGGAAGGAGGGAAGGCAAACGGGGCACGAAAGGGGAAGGGCGAGAGGAACGGAAAGGGCGAAGGAAAGGGCAAAGATTCAGGGACAAGGAAGGGCGAAATGAGAGGGAAGCGGGACAGGAAGGGACCGCCTGCCAAGGCTGCTGGGTTGGAGAAAGGTGAAGGGTCTGGATCGGTCGACTCCAAGACCGGAACCAAGGGGTCGCCAGCGAACAACACCAGGCTGGGGAAAGGTGACGCAGCTGGCTCGATCGACTCCGGGTCTGGCTTGCGGTCCGCGTCGAGGTCGAGGGGTAACCGCAGCGAGAAGAGGGCGGCACGGGTAAGTACAACAGTGCGCGGGTACGCTTATTGTTTTGATTGTTGACACTCGCGCTGCATATCTATCTCCTCTCTCTCTTAAGCACGGAGGCTAAGCAATGCCTTGAGTTACTGCTGCAGTCTGAATCAATGTGAAATTTATTTCACCCCCCCCCCCCCCCCCATATGATGCAACGCCGGGTGTCAAACGAACTAACAATGTTGTTTGTGTCTATACCCGTCACTTTTGCCTACCAGCTCAGGCTGTTGTGAGTGATGTTAGCCTTGGCGGTCTCCTGGACAGCAAGCCGTGATCGTGGGGATCGCTTTCCCTTCTCCCTCCCAAGTGTACGCCACTGTTAATAGTGTGCATTGTACTATTAATATTACTACAGAAATATATGCCTAACTCTAGTGCTTTGAAGCAGGCGAGTATTTACGAGCGGAGCGACTTTCTAATCAACGACGACGCCAAATATTAGGGGTTCATTTTCAGCCACGTATGCCCGACTTTTCATGCGTGTCCCATCCAAAGGCCGGTGCACAGATCAATTTACTAGTAATTTCTTGATAATGAGGCTTGGCCTCAAAACGCAATTCTGTTGGGTTGGGTTGGTATGAGTTGCCGTAGGTGGGTTTGGCTGGCCCGGGTTAGGTTGGGTCTTTCGTGGTATGGTGGGGCAGTATGGACCTAGGGACCGGCTACTGCTAGGCACGGGTGCCTCTGGCTCTGTACTGATCGTTCACGCGATGGTTGCTCAGATGTTGTATCTCTTGCATTGGTTGCTTGCTGTCCGACGGATACCTTCTGACAGAAGGGGAGGGTGGAGCCGTTCGCTGAGGCGGGCGATAACGCCCGCCAGGAAAAAAGGGGACGACTGCTATAAATAAATCATAACGCCGAAACAGAGGAAAGGGGATACCGTAGAGACTTTCTTGCTTCCTGCCAACGCACACAGTTGATGTCAGTTGCAAATATCCACTACTGTAGCGGGAGTTCCTAGAGAGAGCTACAGAATGTTCCATTTTATAGAGTGCATTCTATAGCAGTGTCATCCCACGATTGGGGTGTAACATCATCAATCATCGTCGTCATCATCATCCATCATCCATCATCCATCATCACCCGAAACATGCCTTCGAAGACATTCGTTCGCGCAACCCACCCAACATTTCCATGGCGCTACTCGCAGTCCAAAAACTAACATACGAAGTATGCTCGTAAAATTGTCATCCTAAACGATACTTTGGATATAATTATATTTCCACACTTCCTTGCGAAGATCAACCGGTGGGATACGCTTGACTCAAAAAGTGCAAGCCCTTTGGAGGAATCGGCCCAGCGCTGTGCGGAAACATGTAACTAACTCTGGTAGCTGTATGGAGGGTGCCTTATAGAAGGCCGGTGCGGTGGTAGCTCTAGCTCCAAGGGAACAGACCAAGCGTGGACGACCGCCTAAAGAACCAAAACAAAACTGACAACGACAGCATGGGAACCCGGGCTTCTTGGGTAAGGGGGGGGTGCCCGAAGGAGCTGCACGGCGCGCTTGCCACATAGTTGATCTCGTTCGTGCTGAAGCACGCTCAGCTCTGTCGGTTGATGCTATCGCACATCTCTCGTGTTTGTAGTCGATATAAGGTGCACCACCAGGGTTAACCGAGCGTAATTCCGGGTCCCCCAATGAGGCGGTCTGCGTAAGGCGGAACCCGGATATAAGGTGGTCAACATGGCTTGGCGCGACTGGGGGATGGCAACTCATAACCTGGAGATGATAAGGCGGCTTTTCCCTCAACAAGGCGGTCATGTTGCTCTGGCACACCACCACCTTACTGGTGAAGTGATACGTGATATGTATTGCAAGGAGGGCCAGACGAGTGATACGAAGGATGCCTCGAAGAGGATCGACCACCCTCGTGGGCCGCTCGTTGTCGTACGAGTAGCAGCAAGGGTCCATCGACGAGGATCCAGCCAGGGTACGGAAAAAAGTACACCCATCTCTAAACACGCGTGACTTGTTGCTGCGCTGAACGGAAGCAAGTATTTGACATCTAATCCCAAGAAGCTTGTCCCCGAACCCGAAACGGGACTGCCGTGCGGGAGGGACGAAGAAAGTAGCCGTTGTTCAGCAACATTTTTTAGCCGATTTTTGCACGAAACAAAAAAATAAAAACAAGGCCAATCATTTCTTGACCGTACCGAGAGAGAAAGACGCGGGCTTTCGATAGAGGCAGCGCTTTTTTTTTGTCTGAAAAAATGTTTCTGAATCGCGGGGGCTCCTTAACCCCAAAATCGTGGGGAAATAAATAAATAATAGGCCATTTTTTTTTTGTTTTTCATGATTCTCGTTCTCTACCTCACTGACCTAAGGTCATGGGATTTTTCATAATCCGGGGTACGTCGTAGCGGTTTTATTTTTTTTCTCCACATACATCAGTGTTTTGGGAGAGGTCTTGAGCTCCCAAATCGAAGGAACCTCAGAAAAAACGTGGTGCACCTCGATTGATTGTAGCACGCGTCAAAGAGAGTGTAGGAGAGACACACCCTGCTGTCTTGGGTCAGATTTTCGGCGTGGAAGAAGCGGGAGAATTTTTTTTTTATCGTACTGCAATGAGAGGGAGGGATACAGACATGTAATAGAGCGCCAGTATTTACGAGCAAGGCCGTCTTGGTCTCTCTCTCAGCGTGGTTCTTTTTATGAATAGTGGATGTCCCTATTTGTGGGTTTAGACCTCGTTACATTCTGTGGGAGGATCTAAAGCTTCGTGTGTCATTTTTTTGTTTCAAACGGCGGTATCTTCGAACCCTTTTTTCCCGGTAATTTGGGATGAACATTCTTTTTCGTGTGTTTGTATCTATCATCTTTGCATCTATGTATATATTTGTGTATTTGTACCTTTGCATCTTTGTATCTTTGTATCTTGTCTCTATGTACCTCATCTGTGTCTTCGTATGTTTGTATGTTTGTATGTTTGTATCTTTGTATCTTTGTACCTTTGTACCTTTGTATCTTTGTATCTTTGTATCATTTTATCTTTAAACGTTTGTGTCTTTGTGTCTTTGTATCTTTGTGTCATTGTTAAGGGCTTTAGTAGGGTACTAGTCCGTTTGACCACTTGCAACTGGTTAACCGATAGCTTACCCAAACTAAGCCTTATAACACTCTCCCCCCCTGAGACGGCGGGATAGCAGGTCGGCCGGATATACGGGCGGACCTGTCATTTATCCAAGCCGTTTCATTCCCTGGGGTACCAGGAAGAGTATTTTTCAAGTTCGCCATGGGAAAATCTGAAAAAGTTTATTATGGTGGATGTGGGGATTGAACCCACGACCCAAAAACCCATGGTCTGTCGACGACGCCATTTGTTAAGGTTATTAGTGGGGAATTAGTCCGTTGGACCACGTGCAACTGGTTAACCGATAGCTTACCCAAACTAAGCCTTATAACATCATTGTGTTTTTCGTATATTTGTATCTTGCATCTTGAACCTGTTCATACAAGGGTGCCTGTACTCGTGCGTACTGCTGTCTGCCGTCGTGGCTTCACGGGGGCAGATTCCGCATTCAAACAAGGGCACGAATATTCCAAGAATATTCCAAGAATATTCCAAGAATATTCCAAGAATATTGAAATATTAATCCCTTGTTGTGAGGTTGTGAGGAACAGCCAAGGCCGAAGAAGACCGGCAAGTCCGCGGTGTTGACTTAACCGAATGGGTGGGGTTAACACCAAGCCTGCGTTTTGCAGATGGACAACAAACTGGTACACAAACGAAAGTGCGTGGAGCTTGAGCCGTTTATACTCGGATCTCCAGGAGGATCTAAACAAAAAAAACAAAAAAACAAAAACAAAGAGCTAAGGCATGCGCGAGCAAAAAGAAACATAATCGTATCAACAGTACTGCACACTTCGTCTAGATACTCAGGCATTCGGCTTTTTGACACTCCAAACCCCTGTCTGTGTTTGTGTGTGTTGTGTTCACATTAAAACTTGCATTAAACCGTTCTTTCTACCCAACGATATCAGTGCACCCAGTGTCCGCGCTGATTCTTCATCCGCGGCAGATTGAATAAACTTTTTTTCACGTTGTTTCGGTTTAATCGTCCAAAATCCGAACCATATATAATAATACCAGGTACTGTTTTTCCTCGTGGTACCGTGTAAGTTTACAGTATCGTCATCGTCACGTGTCACCTTTTTTTCGTAACGCCTGCTGTATCCTGCGTAGCAATTTAGAACCACAGCAGCAGTAAGTGCGCCCGAGTTATTCTCTTATTGCAGTTAGCCAGCACAAACTACCATAGGGTGCATATGTTTTCCGGTTGTTAGACGATATGTTTTTATTGTTGACACTATTAATAACGCTACACATTGTCGGATGGCAAGTGAACCGAACCAGCAATAATTCCAGTACCAATAATGCGGTCTAAGTAAGGCGATATCCCGATATAATGTATTCTGGGTAAGGCGGTAACCCGATATAAGGCGGTCTGAGTACGGCGGTATCCCGATATAAGGCGGTCTGGGTACGGCGGTATCCCGATATAAGGTGGTCTGAGTAAGGCGGTAACCCGTAAAAAGGCGGTGTGGGTAAGGCGGTATCCCGATACAAGGCGGTCTGAGTACGGCGGTATCCCTATATAAGGCGGTGTGGGTAAGGCGGTATCCCGATACGAGGCGGTCTGAGTACGGCGGTAACCCGATAAAAGCCGGTCTGGGTAATGCGGTAACCCGATGTAAGGCGGTCTGAGTACGGCGGTATCCCGGTACAAGGCGGTCTGGGTACGGCGGTATCCCGATATAAGGTGGTCTGAGTAATGCGGTAACCCGTAAAAAAGCGGTGTGGGTAAGGCGGTATCCCGATATAAGGCGGTCTGAGTACGGCGGTATCCCGATATAAGGCGGTGTGGGTACTGCGGTACCCCGATATAAGGCGATCTGAGTACGGCGGTAACCCGAAAAAGGCTGTCTGAACAAGGCGGTATCCCGATACAAGGCGGTCTGGATACGGCGGTAATCCGAAGAAGGCGGTCTGAATAAGGCGGTATCCCGATACAAGGCGGTGTGGGTAAGGCGGTATCCCGATACAAAGCGTCTGAGTACGGCGGTAACCCGAAAAAAGGCGGTCTGGGTAAGGCGTTATCCCGATACAAGGCGGTCTGAGTACGGCGGTATCCCGATATAATGCGGTGTGGTTAAGGCGGTATCCCGATACAAGGCGGTCTGAGTACGGCGGTAACCCGATAAAAGGCGGTCTGGGTAAGGCGGTATCCCGATAAAACGCGGTCTGAGTACGGCGGTATCCCGATATAAGGCGGTGTGGGTAAGTCGGCATTCCGATACAAGGCGGTCTGAGTACGGCGGTATCCCGATATAAGGCGGTGTGGGTAAGGCGGCATCCCGATACAAGGCGGTCTGAGTACGGCGGTATCCCGATAAAAGCCGGTCTGGGTAAGGCGGTATCCCGATAAAATGCGGTATCTCCATACAAGGCGGTATCCCGATATAAGGCGGTCAAAATCGCTTGGCGCAACTGGGGAGTGTTCTTTCATCCATAGCCTGGAATGAATGAGGCGGCTTCCCCCAACAAGGCGGTCATATTGCCCTCTAAAGCACACCACCGCCTTACGGGGGGACCCCTATAGTGCTGTATAACAACATCACTGAACAAAGAACTGGCGGCAATCACGCAAACGATATGAAACGTTTTTTTTTCTGTACGCTGTTTTTCCGTTTCCCTTGCCGCCCCCGCGGCCCCCCGTTTGTCTTTATCGCGCGATAGCCCCCGTTTTTAGTCCGTCACCAATGTCCCACGAAGACTGACCATGCTAAAAAGAAGACTCACACACCGTGCAAAGCGTTCCGGCACGCGTGATGTCAGTCTCCCACACAGCTTTCAAAGGCAAGTTTCGACGAAATCCTCGATCTCACAGCTGCTGTAGTATATTCTTGATATATTATTTGTAAAGACGTTCCCTGTGTTTTCCGTTTCGTTGGCTGCCTCTGCTGCCCCCACCACTGTATCTTTATCGCTTGATGCCCCCCCTCCTCGTTGCCTGCACCCTCCATGCGCCTCGCCGAACACCTCACGGCGCTTCGCGCTTGGTGGACGCGATGTCCGTCTGGTCGCGACAACCCGACGTGCCTCGTCTCCGCATTGCAGTAGTGCCGAGGGTCTAATAGCTACGGCTAGACGACTATGGCCATGCATAAAATGAGTACACGCCTCCCCCCCCTCAGTATGTTTACCAGTATTCCACCAGGTTAGCTGCACGGCACGCAAAGGCCGCTACTAGCTGTCGTGCGTGTTACTAAAATTAAGGGCTGGCGATGTTAAATACAACCCGCATATAAGACGTTCCCTACTTTCGTCTCCTTCACTGTCCCTGCTCTGCGCCGCCCTGTGTCCTTATCCTTGTCGCTTTATAACCCCCCCCCGCGTTGCCTGCTTTCGAGAAAAAAAAAGTGATGGGCGTCCAAATGTTGGAGGTGTCTCTATTAGGAGAAAGAACGGTACCCTGTCTCGAAAGTGATATCTAGGCGACGGTCAACTAACTAAATGGCTACAGTAAGGCAAGCAGCACATGAGTACGCCCCCCCCCCCCCCCGCCCCGCCCCCGCCCCCCGCCCTCTGCTTCCTTCACCAGTATTCCACCAGGTTTTCTGCTCGGTGCGTACACGCCCAAGATGTCGCGCACTCCGAAGGAGTACAAAATTTGGCAGGGTTCCAGTCCTACGCGGGCATGGTCGTGCAAGCGGCCGAAAATATTGTGGCAGGCTCCCGAGTAGCGGCAAGCGCAAGCCAACGCGGCAGCGGTGGTGGCAGCGCAGCAAGAGTGAGCATATTCCTTGTGCCTTTCTACCTCTGCGGCGTTTTTCACACTAATTCCAAGTAGTTTGTCCCTGGTTGGGAACGGGGCTAAGAGGACTCGTAGTTGTTGGGGACGGGGGGGGTTTCCGTGTGTGCTGATGGGCCTTTTCTGCTTTTTCCTGTAGAGCTCTCTTGGTGAGAGATTGAAGATTGGCCCTATTGGAGCTTCAGAGGGAAAAAATGACGGGAAAAAAAATGATGATTCCAATAATAATATTTGTTTTATTTCTGCCCTCCGACATTATGGCGAAGATAGATACCGTTCCGACGTCCATCGAATGTCCTTCCACAAAGCAGTAGTGTCTATGACCTTCTGCCAACCATTTCCCCATTTCCTTTCCCCACGTTTTCTCATTTTATCTAGTGCTTCCGTAGCTCGTCACACGACGCAGCCCTTTCTGGCGGGTAGAGGGCGTGTTCAAAGCGCAACGATGGGAGCTATACACCATTTTTGTACGCACCGCACTCTGATATTTTTCATATTACGGGGGACCCTAGTAAATAGGACCTACGATGGACACAAAAACCTATATATTCATCTATTTTTACCAACAATATTTGGTCCTATTTACTATCGTCCTCTGTAATAGCATATATAGCATGTAGTGCTGCGGGCTTTTCGTAGATGATTGATTGTATCTCGGAAATCAGCTCTTGGTCGATGTAAATAGACCTCAAATAGGTTGAGTTAAGGCCTGCAACGTCGATTGTCGGATGAAACACAACGCGAAAAAAAAACAACGACGACGACGACGACAACAACAACAACAACAACAACAACAACAGCAACAACAACAACAACAACAACAACAACAACAACAACAACAACAACAGCAACAGCAACAGCAACAACAACAACAGCAACAACAACAACAACAACAACAGCAACAACAACAACAACAGCAACAGCGACAACAACAACAACAACAACAACAACAACAACAACAACAACAACAACGCGTTTGTTTGGTACCCTACTCGCTGTACTTTCTTGCACTTTGTTTTGCTTGGTCCGACAGGTCGACTTCATTCAGCAAACGAAGAACTTGACCGAAAAGAAAAATGTAACTGCGTTATTGTGTGCGTCGCATTTTTTATCATGTTAGCTATTATTATTTATTTTTTTTGCTATATGAGAAGAAAACGGCGTGAGCGTCAGTCACAAAAACATAACGAATCAGCACCGTTTGTTTCTTTGTTCCATTCGCGAACTGTTCGAGCCCCTGAGTCGTTCTGCGGTAGTCCCCCCATTTCTTCTCGAACGAAATCGCTGGTTCAGAAACCAGCTCCGGGCTGTGTTTCCCGAAATACGGTGCCCCTTGCCACCCCGACGTCATAGTTCGATAGTGCTTCCTTTGCAAAAAAGGAAACACGTGAAGATTGTTCTTTCATAGCATCCTTCCTCGTCTCGAGCAGCCATGAAACGTTCTTCAAAGAAATTCGCTTGATTTTTTTGGGGGGGGCTATCGTAGAATCAGAACCCCTCCCCCTCAAACAGTTGCCCCAGACTACGCTTATCTTCATCTCGTGTGTTTTTTGTCCCCCACACCCTATTATTCCAAGGACAACCATGCATCACACGATTACACCCCCCCCCCCCTCCGCCCTCCCCTCCCAACGCCATTTCTACCTTCGGTCGAACCAGGCCGCAGGCGCGTCTTCCCCAACCACCCCCTCCCTAGCCCCCGACGGTCCGAAGAGGAGGACCAACCACCGCGGGGAAAAGGACACCAAGAAGCTTAAGGTGCAGGGCAGCGCGTCTCCTTCAAAGTCGGCACCCGCGGAAACGCCGTTACCGCTTCCACCTTCGCCACCTACACCGCCGCCGACGCTACCATCGCTCGTGTTGCCAGGGGCCGCGACAAGCCGCGAACGCCCCCGCCGTACACGCAATAGACAGTATCTGGAGACACGCAGCGGACTTCCCCGGGCTCTGGCACCCTTGGCCCACGGCGGCAACACAAGCGCTGTGAAGCTAGAAGAGGCTGCGGCTTCTACCCCTCCCGACCCCGCTCCCACCCCCGCCCCGGCTGCGGCAAGGAGAGCAGGGGCCGCAGCAATTGCACCCCCACTCAGGGCCTCCGCGGGGGATGGAGACATTCTCTTTCAGTTCGCTTGCCGGGCTTCTTACGTTGAGCAAGCGGTCCCGACCAACCCAGCCTCTCGCTCGACCGCCGCCAACGCCGCCACCACCACCACCACCACCACTACCGCCACCTCCACCGCCAAAGCCACCGCAGCCATTGCCACGGGTAACCTCGCGACGAGCATGCCTTCGTATCGCTTGGATTCCCCCCCCGGACCGCTCGAGACTGCCCCTGCGCGGGAAATCCCGGTAAGTCCAGTTCCGAGCGCCGAAAGCGACAACATTGAAGTCGACGCCGTCCCGGGGGCCGCCGCGGCCACCTCCACCGCCGCCCTATTCGCCGCCGCCGCCATGGGTAACAGTGGTGGCCAGGCAGAAAATAGAACCCGACGTACCAAGGGCAAAGGAAAAGCCACCAGCGTCAGCGACTACACCGATGGTAATTCAGGGTCAGCAACGGGCGACTTCCCCGCCTACAACCCCGCCGATTACACGGGGGGAGCTGCAGTCGGTGCAACCGCTGCCGGCGGTGGAGGATCAAGTTCAGGCGGCGGCAACGGATCAAGCTCTGGGGGCGGCGGTTCGAGCTCGGGAGCCTCGCCCGACTCCGACCTTCGAGGCAAAATCCCCGCCTCCTCCTCCTCCTCTGCGTTCGGGGAAGGATGGGGCTCCGTGAGCAGCTCTGGCGTGTTCGAAGCCGGCATGAACGCTGTTTTGTGCGGCAACCGCGCAAGTGTTTTCAACGCTGGGGTGAAAGCCGCTCTCGGTGTCGACGCCAGCGCTGCTCTCAGCGGCGGCGCCTTTTTCACCGGCGCGAGCGGCGCTTCTTTCGCCAACGCCGGCGCTTCCGACAGCGCTGGCGCGGGTGCGGGCGCCGGCGGCTCCGCCTGGGCTCGCGGTACTGGAACGGCCGCCGCCGCCGCTGGTGCCAACGCGATTGTTAACGCCGAGGGTAGCGCGGGTAGCAGGAAACGGTCTCGCGCGGAGAGAGATAATGTCGATGGGGTCCATCGTGCGGAGCGAGACGATGAAGACATGGCCCAGGCGGAGCAAGATGGCAAGGACCCGAGCAATGTCGCCGGGGCGGCTCCGGTTTCTCATCATTCTGTCCTCGGACTTCTGTGGGCTGCACAGCGGGCTGCCGACATGGCGGATTCGAGTGAAGAAGAAGGAAAGGAGCAGGAGGATTCTGTTCGGAAGGTGAAATTACTGTTGATTTTTTTTCGAAGTGGGCTCTTGTGATTTTCATTGTAAACACGATATAATAAACATTATAATCAACTTGTTATGTTCATTTCGTGGGTGTTTCTTTCCTTCTTGCCAGCTTGAGGGATCGAGAGTTGTGCTGAATATATGACCTCGTACAAGAAGTGATTGAATTAATATACCTGGTGTACACCTACTGCAGAGCAAGAAACTAGAATTCAGCAATGAGTTTACCCCTCCATTTATTTCACCTGCCATTGATTGCCGTATACCGTCTTCATCTAACATAAAAAGTAAGTAATGCTCCTGAAACAGTGTGAATCAATTAATGTTTAAAATTTTTAACAGTGAGTCATCCCAGCACCGTAGAGGTTTGTTGCAGTTTTTTTCGGACCAAGCGTTTCTGGCCTTTTGACCTTCCGATTGGATCTGATTGGTTGAGCTCCTCAAGCGTGTGCAACAACCAGATCGATTAGCATGAAACTTTTATGAGTATGTTTATTTTAGGACCATTAATACTACTATTAGTATAATACTATTGTTAGTACTAATAGCACTTGAAGTGCCGGTCGAGTTTGCGCGAACGAATGTGTTCGAAAAGGCATGTTTCGGTTGATGATGGATGATGATGGTAATGGATGATGAGCTACAGTAGTTCCTCATTTTAGGAGTTAAGAAACTTCTTGGAAAGTTATGCTGCTGCACCCTCCTACGGTGGGATGAGTCTATCAATACCATAAATTTGTAATATATCACCCCCCCTTTCACACATATATATACTTCGAAGCATGTATTATATGTGCCCCTACAGATATACCAGGTATATATACCTGGTATGTATTATATGTGGTCTCCCCCGAATGTGAAAAAAAAGAGTCTTGAATTAGCGATAATTGACTTTTTGCACACCCCCTCAGTTAGATGCAAGGTATTTGTCAATATACGTGTGCTATGAGCAAGTAGCTACCTGGCCGTTGTCTGAGGGCGAAACAAATGAACGTTAACGCAGTGGGTAACCCGACTTAAACAGCGCGCAAGATAGCACCATATTTGTGACTTGACAGCGGTCCAATCGGCGCGTTCCGTCTATGCTAAGCGCTGTATATCAAACCCACTATATGCAAGAGCAATGCCCAGTTAAGAACTGTTCGTTGTGCTTGACTATGATACAGAAAATGACAGCGGTTTGATGGCACCAGGGAGTTCCAGTAGTAGATTGGCTTTATAGTAGTGAGAACAATACCTCTTGTTTTGGCTTATCTCGGGGGCCTCTTAAATCAGAGTACCCACACTGCCGTAACGAATAAGGTATATCTTCTACCGTAGCTTGACCCCAGCTACCCCCCCCCCCCCCCCCTCCCCCTCCCCCTCCCCCCTCCCGTGCGCAACCCACCCATCCCCTTTCTTGCTGCAGTCCGGCGGAGGCAACAAGCGACGCAAGACCAACTCCTCATAGCCTCCAGGGGCGGGGACCAAAGTCTAGCCCATGACGGCGCTAAAGCTGCCTCTTTGATGGTGTACAGTGTGGCGGATGGAGCGTCTTGTACGAAAGGGGACCAACATTTCTACATTTTAAGTTTCCCGTAAAAAACGAGAATGGTGTTGTGCGATGGGTCTGACGGGCTGGCTGGGGCGGTGCAGGGTGGGGAGGATCGAGCATCTTGTGCGAGAGTGAACCACCTACGTATCAGGACTCTGGTGGATGTGATTCTACACGGTGGAGACCAGGCTGGCTCTGTGGTCGTGCACGGCAGCGTCTCGAGCAGGTTATGGGAAGAAGAGTGGGCAGCAACTTCTTCCGGGATTTTCGTGGACCCTATTGTACCGTGGGACTGGCTGGCTGCGTGAGGTTGTACGATGGAGATGGAAAATCGGGCATAGTGTGCGCGAGTGGACCACCACCACCACCACCACCACCACCACCACCACCACCACCACCACCACGCCTCAAGCTTCCCCTGGACAAGATGGTACGATGGGATTGCCTCTGCGGTGGGGGTTTTCGACGAAAATTCGAGCGTTCCACGGAAAGGGGACACCACCCGCGTCTAAAGCTTCCGGCAAACAAGATAGCACGACGGGATTGGCTCTGCGGTGGAGTACGACGATAGTTCGGGAACTTGCAGCGGGAGTGGACTACCGTGCTCGTCTCAGCCTTTTCTTCATAGATATATTGACATAGTGGTATCAACAACCATCCACCTTTCGAGGAGATGTGTTGGCTGCGGCTGCCACTGCTACCTCACGAGGCCACGTAAACGTGGGAGTGCGCGAGAGTACAGAATCAGCGCCAAATCATGCACCTATCCTTTGGGAAACCCTCCTATCGGCGCTTGTACAGAAAGAAGCCATCCTGTCGATATATTATTGTGGGAAGACTTGTTTAAATAAAAACACGAGTTGAGGGGTTTGGCGGGAGGCGGGGGGGGGGGGGTGGAAAGGGTAGTGTCCGAATACAAACACGAGTGGCGACGTTTGGGGTGGGGGTGGGGGTGTGAAGGGGGCATTGCCCGAATAAAAACACGAGTGGAGGCGTTTGGTGGGGGTGGGGGTGTGAAGGGGGCAGTGTCCGAATAAAAACACGAGTGAGGGCGTTTGGGTGGGGGTGGAGGGGCGGAAAGAGGGCCGTGTCCGAATAAAAACACGAGTGAGGTTGTTTGAGGTGTGGCGGGGGCGGGGGGGGCGGTGGAGAGGGCAATGGACATCATGGCTCTGAAGACGACCCTCATCAGATACATGAAAAAAATCGAAAACGCGCTGTGGTACTACAGGTGTGGTACTATAGGTACCCGGTGCCACTCTGGGGTCCAATGTGGGGACCGTTTCGTATCCAGATGGACACCCGGACGGTCCCAATCTTTACATCCCGAGTGGTGCATCACGCGCGTTTTTGGGAAAAAAAAAAAAAAAGGGCCTCGTGCCAGCAATGGAGGCTAAGGCAGGGGACGGGTACAGTAGCAGTGCACCTTTTTTACTCTGCTGAAACTAGACCACTCCAACGAACGGCTCAGCACCTCACATAACAAAAAAACAAAAAACAGTTTTTTTTTTTCTTGTACACTTTGTTGGCCGAGCGTAACGCACACACCGTCGGTTAGTCTTACCTTGTTTCGGCACTGGACGTGTTTCCGGTCAGGTGTACGCTGTGGTTACATGTCGTGTTGCTACGCCCAAAATTTGAGAAATCTTGAGCCCTTGAAAAGCGATCCGCCCGCCCGCCCTACCGCCTACCGAGGCGGTAGAGCTCCGTTTGGGAGTGTTGATCGAGGAGGGTATAAGCACCTCCTTGGACGTAAAACGTAAGGGTTGTTTGGTTTTCGTACTACCAGGTATTAATAACGCCTTAACAATGCCAATGCTTACGTTCAGACGGGTATGCGATGGGCGTTCTTGCTATGTTATTTTCGGGGGGTGCGATAAAAACCGTTTTGGGAGTGTTGATGAGAGAAGAGGTGAAACGGTATATGCCTTGGATGGCGGCACCAGGCAGGGGGGGGTCGGGCTTTGTCGGGCTGTTGATACGAGGACGACGGGGTGGGGCGGAGAGTTGACCTATTTTTTTTTTTGTAGAAACCAGAGGACTGCTGTGCTGACTCATGGGCTCACAGCTGAAACAAAAGTCGTTTTTCTTGTTGCCAAATATCGGGAAAATATTACACGAGAGTGCGCAAGGTCACGAGGGGCATTGAGCCGTTTGTTGGCGCCTACAGGGTCAGCCGCTCTCGGTAGTTTTTGACTCGGAGACAAAACGTGTTATCCTTGGGGTGACGATGCCGCTAAGGGCATCGTGTAGTTGACGCGAGCATGGCGGGGGAGGGCGCAGAGTTGTCAAACCAAAAAAAGCAAAGGTACGAAAAGAATTCTTGAAAAAAAAAACAAAAAAAAACACTGGGATAAATACAACAAAAAAAATAGGGGGGGGAGGGGGGGAAGGAAAAAAAATAATGGAAAATGTAAACTTGAATAACAAAAAAAATGTGGGGGTCAGTACATCAGAGCCATGGCTGTGATAGAGCCATCGACGGCTCAAACATTCCGTCGCATTTGTTTTCTGCCAAAGATTTAAAGCGGAGTTCTTGCGAGTACTGTGCCGGCGTAATTGTGGGCAAAGAGAGGGGCAGGAAGGAGGGGAGGGAGGGGTTCAAAAAATGCAGAATTGACCATACACACACACGACGGGGCTTGGTAAACGCGATATATTGCAGATTAAGCGACTTTCCCTAGCAGAAATTGGCATCTTGGGGATGGGGGGGAGGAAGGGTGGGAGAACGGAGGGGGAAGCGGGGGTGGCAGGACGGAGGATGGAGGAGGGCGGGGGGTCAAACTACGACGTCACCCATATAAGGGGACGTCGTAAACACTATATAATATTGCGCAGATAAAGCGGTTTTCCCTCGCCTAATCCGGCATCTTTGGTGTGGGTCGGGGGGAGAAGGAGTGGGATCAAAATACGACGTAGCCTATCTATGTAGTCTAGAGAGGACGTCGTACGCGATTGTCCCTCGCAGGGTCGGTGGGGGGGGGAGATGCTTGCTTGCGATGTCGCGTTCTGATCGGCGGTACGGGTGGAATTTGCGGAGAACAACACAAACAAACATGAAGATGACCGAGAGAGGACAACTATAAATAATGAAGATATCAAAAGGACAAGTACACAGCAGCAGTACGCGCGTACATTCCGGTACTTACTACAATGCTTTGCGGGCTGAGCGCGCTGTGTGCTGTGCCCTTCTGTCCTTGGACTAAATGCTCGACGGCAACATGCTACTACTGCTGCTGTGGTTCTAAGAACTGTTGCAAAATAAGCGTGTACAGTAGTATGCAACACCAGTTGAGAATATTTTATTTCTGGCCAGGCTGCAATTCTTGTGTGAGACAGGGTGTTTCGTACACTATTTTACGTACATAAAGGCCATGTTCCTATTTTTGCCTAAATCTCGAACCCGAAAATCTTGACTGCCAAATTCGTAAGTCTTGCCGCGTACTGCTGTAGTGTACGAACAACGTGTCATATTATTTGATACGTGCAATACAAACGTTCACGCGTGCGTGTTCGGACATTTTTTTTGCGCTTGATTTTGTTCATCGGCACTTTTGTGTTGAGTTTAGTGTGGGAACGCTATATCTTGCTCAATTTTGACTCTTCGTTATTTTGACTCGAGTTTTGAAGATCCGCTTAACGAATTTATACCAATTACTGACTTTAGTGTGGAAAAAATGTTTTAAAATTTCTGTGGGGATGATCTTGAAGCAGTGCTGGAGATTTTGTCTTGATGTTAGTGTAGGGGCGATCGCGAAGCACACGAAGTAGGCGAAGAAAGCAAGGAAAGCGAAGAAAGTCGCCGGGAAAGTTTCCCTACAAGAGGGTTTACCCAGGCGTGTACCGGGTGGGGGCGCTGAGAGCGAAGCAGGGCGTTTTGATCACGTAACTCCAAGACGAATTACGTGCCGAGATGTTTGTGAGTATGTCCATGTAATTGTCCCGGATGTGGTCGGGTGTGTGCGAAGCGAGGGGCTCTTAACGGTACCTGCCAAGTCTAACAGTGTGTACACAGGAACAAGCATGGGTTAGGCTTGGGTGGCTGTACATATTTAGAGCTGCGACACCAAAACAACGCAGAATTTTAGCGATGCCGCTTCTGCTAATATTGTTTTGTGAAAATGAATACGCGACAATGATTGGCCATGGGCAACCCGTGCAAAGTAATGCGGGGGTAAGGAATTGGCCACATGGGCAATTAATGGGAATGGGAGGAAGAGAAACACGTCATCATCGATACACAAATCAAATTCATGGCTGCCGTCTTTCTACAACAAGGATTGGTCAGGGGCAACTAACTAGTGTGAACAGGCAGACGAGAAAACTGCCTTCATCATCGATACACAAGAAAAACATGGCTTCGTATCATCTTTCTTGTAAGCTAGATGCTGTGTTTTGCAGCGAAGTTAGTGGACGGGAAACACGAGTCTGCGATTTCGATCCTCAACAAAAAAGGGAGGTCCGCCACGTGACGACTAAAGTTGTCCTATTACTATTATATTATGTTCCACTTGCCATCAGATAATAATGTCTAGCGCCTGCTTCACAATTTTCTTGCCATCCAACATACAAAAGAAAATCCATAACCCGACGACGCCAAACAGACATGGAAGATGGTACTTACTACGAGTATCACATCTGAATACTGTAGTACCTACGCAAACTCCTGGCTTGCCTGGCCAATCCAGGGACTACCTCATGTCTGCCCACGCTGTCGGCAAGGGCTCCAACTCGCTTGCGCTCGGCGTGCCCTTTCTAGCCTGCACGCGACGAGCTGCACCCGAGACCGGTCCTGGGCGGCTCGCTTACCTTTTTCTACAATCCCCTGCGAACCCCATTTCCGACACAGACATACGGTCCATGCTCTCTATCAAATGCAATAAACGTATCGCTTTGTCTGTTGCTTTGTGTGTTCTCGCGTTTTTTTGCAGACAAAGCTTCCTTTTTTATTCATGTATATTTACTATTGCCTTTAACAGCAGTGTTGACTCATGACAACTTACTACCTAAAAACGGGCGGCCGGTGTATCACACAGCTTGCAAAGATGAGTATCGACCCTAGATTTGTCGAACCCACAGCTAACGACGTTGTTGGAAAATATTCTTATAAAATGCGCCATTCTCTAATCCATGTCGTAGAGAACAAGCCTTTTACACGCTCGCGGCGGAACCCTGAACAAGCTGCGTTTCACAGGACCTAGGCCTGGTGTCAAACCTTTCTCCTCTCCAGCGGCTTTGCCGTATTTTTATCTCACAAAAAATCCGCACAAATCTTCAACCTTCATTAATGTTATTATTATAAAAATATAGTTGTTGCCATCCGACGACGCCATGTATTATAAGACTAGGGAGGCTGTTTACGACACAGGCCACCCTTTGCAGGTCTCTCTACTAGGCAGGTTCCTCGTTGATCACTCGCTTGTACTAGAGAAGCTGTTGTATTAGTCCACACGGCCACGGATGAAGAACTGACCGTGTGCAATTCCTCGAAGCAAAAGCATCACCCCCTTTTCGCTATACGCACATGCCTTCAAAAACATGTGAAACCCCGTTTATATCATTTCCGTTTCTAGATACTACGCCTTGTTACGCTTCCAGGGCAATACCATAACACTAACCCACCCTAATGAGCCGTATATGCAGAAATATGGAAGATTCGGGGAAACACCGGTTCCACGGTCTAGAACATGACTCGAAGATGCGGCTCTTCAAAGCCTACTCCCACACCTCTACCATGCGAGGATACCAAGCCTCAGGAGAAATGCTAAAGCAGAAAACCGCAAACAAACGAAGAACGGAAGACGGGAAAAAGGGTACAGAAAAAGGACCATCGGAGCTATGCGAAAAAATAGCAACAAAAACAAATACGAAAACGCTGGGGTTGAAGGCGGAAGAGTCAAAGACCTCGCGAGCAAAACCCCAAGCGGTCGCAAAAGCGCACCAGGACGCGCTACGTACGAGACCCAACTCGCGCGCGCGAAATGAACATCGTGCCTCACCCTGAGGGGGCGACGTCGAAACCGGGCTACGAATTACCAGGAAAATATCCACAGGTAAACCCCAATCAAAACCCAGAACAAGTGCGAATATCCCCAGAAGGAGCAAAATTCAAAAACCGTGAAAACCGGATCAAATACTCGCGGGCAGTGGTGACCTGCACGTCAACTAGCCACGCCCGCGCCTCGAGATTCATCTACTAGTATGTTAGTTTAAATCCCGCGTGCAACTGATCTAGTCCGACGGAGTTGAAGGCACCAGGGACTTTGAACACCTCCTGTCCAAGTCGTGTAGTGAGCCGGAGAGAGCGGAAGCTTGATCGGTTCCGGGTCGTCTAGAAAACGTACCAAATATTCCCCATTGGTGGTTCTGCGAGCGCTGGTTTTCCCTAGCCACCACAAGCCGTCATCGGCTTCGTACCAAGAATGGACCCCATTTGGGAGCACCGTGGTGCTGTAGTAGCGGAACCAGCCAGCGCGCGACGCGCAGTCGTAGCCAGGTGCCAAAAATAATTTGCCGTTAGCACGAGAAAGCTCCAGTTGTGCAGCCCAAATGCGCATCTGACGATACAGGCGGTTGGTTTGGCTGGACTGGTTCCGAGTGCCAGTCCAGTAGAGCAAGATCTGCGGGCGTGGGAGCTGGAGGTCCATCTCCCGTTCCCACGACGGACGGGAGAGCCCAGGCCAACGCATCTCGTACATCACCGCGATGTCCCCACCCCCACCACGGAGCGATTGGTGGCCATGCCGGTCATCCTCTCCGCCTCTAGCCGCTGGAGGGGCGCCGACATGTCGTCTTGGGTCGTCTTGGGTCACGTGATGTGGGGGGGATTTTTCGTAAACCTGTTGAGCACGTACTGCGTCAACCCATCCGGAAGCTCCTTAGGCATGTCGACGCCGTCGTGGGGGTTGGTGCAGGGCTTGCAGCGCTCGACGGAGACGCGGCGGTGCGCATCCACGCCGGGCATGTCTGTGGGGAAGTCCAAATAGAGGAGGTTATCTCCGAGAGGGGAACCTTTCGGTGTGACGCTAGAGGGGCAGGGGCCGACGGCAAAGATCTTGTAGGGGCCCATCCAATTTGACGCGAATTTGGTCTTGAGCACCTTTGCATCCGTGCCGGCTTTCGCACCTTGGCGAATAGTGGAGGCCAAATTATAAAGCCAAGCCCAATCGCCCACAACTGATTTGGGTACCTGGCGCAAAGCGTCCGAAAGACCTGAGTTTCGCCGTTCCACACGGGAAACTGTTGAGGCATGCATCTGGTGAACAATATCGTTGGCGCGCTGTTGGCGTTCTGACGTCAGGTCGCAGTATGCGAGGTGGTCGCGGGCCAGGCTCTGATGGCCGGCGACCCCGGAGCGGTCGAAAATAGTTAGAAGGAGGCGCGGGAGCCTGCCCATGTGAACCTCGTTGGGGGCCAGGCCAGTGGCGGCGCTGACCGAATTGTTGTAGGCGAACTCCACGTGCGGCAACTGCGCATCCCAATCGTCTTGGCGTTCGTTGACGACCATAGCCAGCATTTGGGCCGTTGTGTGGTTAACACGCTCCACACCACCGTTACCGCTTGGATGGTGGGAGCTAGGTGGCGATTTTTTGAACACCACGAAGCTCATATACTACGTGCGACAGCCTGGAGCAGAACTGGAGGCCGTTGTCCGAGAGGATGCTACGTGGACACCCCCAAAAGGGGAATGTACCGGTTGATGAGGATATTGGCCGCGCCTTCAGCTGTAAATCCAGCCGCGGTGACTTCGAACATGTCCGCACGACGGCTAAAGCGGTCGATGAAAAAAAAAAAAGGTGTTACCCCGGGGCGTGACCGGCAATGGTCCAATAGAGTTCACGCTTACCGCAATGCCCGGTCTCGGAGGGAGGGGAATCGAGATGACGGGCCAACGAACTGTCAGTCGCGGTGTCTTTCGCGCTTTGCACTTCAAGCAATGGCGCAACCACCAGCGGGTGAATATGCTCATTCCTACCCACCAACAGAAACGCTCGAGCATGCGAAGTGTGCGTGCCGTGCCTAGATGACAGGAAGCAGTCGGATGGCAGGCTTGCATGATCCAAGGGCGCATGAGCAGGCGCACGTAAATACGGATTGGTTCGTCTCCTAAAAGGCAAGCCGCGCGTCCCGCAGGCCGTAGGGGATAGTGGGCCGGGGTTGGATTGCGGACGAGGAGGACAATTTCCTCGTCGGTAGTATGAAGGCGGCCATTGCCGGCGAGCTCCTGGATCTCCGAGAAGGGAGGGCGCTGGTGTGAGAGGAAACGCGCTAAGACTTTGGTGGGCAAGACCAATGGCTGGCCGAGAAGAATACAATGGATGGCGGTGTAGCACGTAGGCTCTGTGCGTTTCTTACTCTCCCAGCCGGCGTGCAAATAACGCGCAGCGGAATCGCCAGAGTTTATTTCGGCAGCAGCGCCGAGGGCGTCCAAACCGGCCGTAGGATCGTAGGGAGACTCCGAAAGGATCGAGAGCCCTAAAAGCAGGGCACCCAAAGGCTCCGATCGATCGCGGTCAGACGGGATGGGTACCGTCGGGACAGGCGTTGGGACCCGAGGTGTTGTCGGGGCGGCAGTCAAAGGCAGCCGAGGGCGCGGAGCGCGAGGTGAAGGGTCGACCCGAGAAGGAGACGTTCGCGGAACCCTGCCTGGTCCGAAACCATAATCAACGGCAGGCGGCGCGGCACCGGCAGCAGCGGCTGTTCCTCGGCGCGTCCGAGTGGAGATGCGGCCCGTAGGTGGCAGTGCCACTGAGGCCTCAGATGGGGGCGTAGGGGCCCGCGGGGGTAATTCTGGCGGAGTAGCCCCGAAGGGCACCGCCAAAACCGGAGTGAAAGTGGCGTCGGCGGCAGGCCAAAATGGCACGCGGCCGAGGTAGTCATCACCGGTATCGACCAACGCACACACACGGGCGACGAATCTCCCGGTGGGAGCAGAAAGGTCGTCAATCCTCATACGTGGCTCGTGTGCGCGAAAATCGCGAAAATCAATGGAGGTAAGGGGGAGCCCACCCAATACGGCGCTATCGGGTTGGGTCACCAACCCACCCAAGCCATTGCCGGCGACCGATGTGGAGGGGTTGAACAAGCCGCAAGCCCTGACGAGGTATATGGCCTCATCGTCGACAGCGGTGAGGCGGCCAGAACCGCTGCGGTCGTGCTCAGTCGCCGGCTGTGGCAACCGCGAGAGGAAGCCAGTATTGCCATTTCCGCTTCTCTTTCGGTACTCGAGTGTGTAGTCAAACGCGGTGAGGTACTCGAGCCACCTCTGGACTCGCGCGTGGTGATGCCCAACTTTCCCGATATTTTCCAGAGCCTCATGATCCGAGAAAATGCGAAGCTTCGTACCCTAAAGGTAGCCTCACAAGCGCTTGATCGACCATACGATGCTGCCTGCTTCCAAATCGAGCGGCATCCAATGTCTTTCCGAGTCGAGGGTAGCGCGGCTAACATAGGCACTGGGCCTCACGGAGCCGTCGGGCTGTTCTTGCTCCAGCGTAGCGCCGAAGCCGCCAATGCTAGCGTCGCAGTACACCCGAAAAGTGCGGGAGCCGTCCTCCACGGCGTCCCAACCGGAGAAGACCAGAACCGGTGTAGCAACGAGCTCCGCGAGCATGTCACGCACGATGGCTTCCACGCTCGGCGTGAACAAAAATTTGACGCCCTTCTTGAGGAGGGCCGTGATTGGTCGAATCCGTTTGGACATATCTGGCTGAAACTTTCGGTGGTACGAAAGGCCACCCAGCAGAGAGCGCAGCTGCTTCAGGTCACGGGGCATGGGCATGAGAGTCAAAGTCGATACTTTCTCGGTGTTTGGGCGCACGCCCGCGGGCGAGATGGAGTGGCCCAGGAAATCGGCGTCCGTCGCGCCGAGTCTGGCTTCCAAGGGAGAGAGATTGAGGTTGTGCTTGCGCAGTCGCTCGAAGAGGGCACAGATGGTTTTGACGTGGGCCGAAGGGTCTGAATCGAACACGATGACACCGACCAGGTATGCCGCAACCTGTTCCAAACCCTTGGTGACCTCGTTGATCACCTTCACAAACCAACCAGGCGACGCGCTGCTGCCCTGAGGTATAACCAGTTACTCATAGAGGCCCGTGGGGGTGCAAAATGCCGTGAGTGGAACTGTGTTCTTGTGGGCGGTTATCTGGTGAAACGACGACACTCGGTCGAAGAGGGAGAAACCGCGTCCCTTGCGCAAAGAGTCCAGGATCTGATCCACGCGCGGGATGGGAAGCTGGCTAAGGCTGCTAATGTCCTTGAGCTTCTTGAACTTAACAGTGATCTGAACACCTCCCCAGATTTCTTTGGGACGACCACCAAGGGGCTCGAGTATGGCAAAGTCGAGTGTTGCATCAGACCGGCAGTGAAGTATTGATTGAGGGTGGCGTCCATCTCTTTACGCCAAAGTCGGGTTGACGCGATGTGGCCGGGAGGTGACAGGCGCGCTGCCCTCCGGTACCGAACTTTCGAAGGGCATCAGAGAGCAGGAGCAAAAATTCGTTTTGGAGCTGGAGAAAACACCCGGAAGTTTGCAGAGAACGGCACCTAGTTCCTCGGTGGCCGCAGGGGTCTACTCCGGGCTATGTAAATCGAAACTTATGTCGCGCAGATGCCTCGGCCGGCGGTGCCAGACGCGCAGGAACGAAACCCGTTGTTCGGGAGTCAAACACTCGAGCAGGGCAGACAAGGGCGAGGCCGTGGCTGTAGCTGCTGCAAGAGAGGGTTCCGAAATGACCGCAACCTCAGGCGCGTTCCTGGGCGGGGAAAAGGCTGATGCATTGTTCGTACCCAGGAAAACGGCAATGGGTGCGCGCATCAACGTGGCGTGGGCGACTCCCAGAAGGTCGCCGGGCTCAAGGTCGGTCGCGCCACTGATGGGGAGGATCTGTCGCCCTGAAGCGGCAAAACGTTCTTCGGCAAGAAGAACGTCTGGCTGGGGTGGTAGCATTTCGACGAGATAGTGGCCTGTAAGAGCTGGCCGGCCGTTACTGCGGGCCAAGTTAACAGGGAGAAGCTGAGGCTCGGCTGACAAGTTGACGCGATCGGCGCCATCGTAAAGGAGGTGAAAACCTCCGCCACAGGCGAGGGGATCGGGTACAGAAACCGATGCACCCGTGGGGGCATGGTGAGATAGCGTCAGCTCCCCACAAAATCTCTGGTCAGAGGGGCGGGGAGGGAAAGAGCGGTAGAACCGCGTGTTTAAACGCATCCAGCTATCGCATACCAGGAGCACCGCGTGTTGCATAACTGAGGGCGGAACGACGCAGGCCCACACGGCGACAGAGCTCGTTGGCTGGCCAGTCCGGAAGAAGTGGACGCTCAAGCGGACGCTCGTCGAAGTTTCTAGGGGGGCGGATTTGCCGAGTCGCCTCCAGGAACGAGGGGCAGAGTCCTGCTCGCAGTTAACGGCGGCCGCGCCACCCGCGAGCATCTGCTTCAAGATGTCACGGCGGATGAAAGTCTGAGGGAGGCCAGTGTCTAGGCGCGCGACGCAACCAAAAACTGTAGAGGCGGTGGTTCCACTATGCACGGTAATTTTTAGTGGCAAAAGAGGCGTCGTCGAGCGTAATCGTGCCTCCGACGAGGCCCAGGCCGTTGGGGAGCGTGGGCGTGTCCGCGAGGGTGGGTGGGGGCGGCGCAAGAGGCGACAGCCAGCACATCGGGGCTGTGGTCCGCTGGCGCGCCGGCAAATTGGGTTAACAACTCCGAAGGATGACCGGGGTAAGCACGTGCTGAAACCCGAAGGCGCGTCAGCAGTGCGGGGTTAATCTCATGAACTCCCTCGGACAATATCGGAGTGCAGAATTGAGGAGAAGAGGAGGGGTGTGCCAACCCTTCAGTATTGTGGCGAAGTAGGTCGCGGACGGTAGAACGAGCTTGCCCGAGCAAGTTTTTTCCTCCCTACAATTGTGGGTCAATGCCCCACACCTGGTCAAAAGGGCTGGCTTCAGCTACAAGCTTGTTACCAGTGCCTAAAAGGTGGTGTTTCATATCTAGGTTTTGCGAAAACTTGGCAAAAGTCCCAGCGAGAACGGCGTTTTCGCGTTCCCGCTCCCAAAAGGCCTCGTCGAAACCCCGGACGCTCCGTCCTATGCGCTTGGGCGATTGGGGTTCCGGCGTGCTCAGTATGAGCTCCAGTGCACGGTTTTCGTGGAAGAGGTGTGCCTTTTTCGGCCATCATAAAATTGCTCTGCGCAAGAATACGAGACGTCGTCGACGAAAAACGCCGACGCTGTCCATTGCGAAAAAATGGAGGGGGGTTGTCAAAACAACACGACGTTTCCTGTGGAATACTCGCGTGTAGGGTTAAAAATCGAGGTGGCCGCGCCCTTGGAGAGTATGGTTGAGGCGCGCAGTGCAACCCTTTTGGGGCATTGGGTCGCGGTAGTGAGCTGGTCTATGGCAAGGGGCTCTTCCTGGGTCGTTCTGGTTGTCTCAGAGGGACGTGGGGAGCCCGTGCCAGGTTGGTTCATCGGGTGGACGGCACGGACGAACTGAAGACGCGTTGCTAATCCTCGAATCAAAAGCGTCATCCCCTTTTTCCTATATACATCCCCTTTTTCCTATATATACGCACATGCTTTCAAAGGCATGTGAAACTCCTTTTTTATATCATTTTTCCAGATGTAGATGTTACACCTTGTTAGGCTTCCAGGGCAATAATATCATAATACTTCGTATCGTGCGGCGCGCGTATCGAAGATTTGCTCGGGATGTCATTCGGGTTCATCCCAGGCTTGAGAAGCCCGGTCTGCTTCGTGAGCCCGACTGTCTGACGTTGTAATCGTCACTATTCTGGAGACGACCGATGAGCTGTAATCGACACTTTTTTCAGAGACGACGTAAATTGTCACACTCTTTTTCGACAACGTTATCTGTGAGACGGTACGACAGTCCCCCAGTAGGTAAATATCTTCGGTCAGGATTGGGTGTCGAGACACATCGCGTCAAATGGGTCGTTTGACGGTCTACGGTAGTTTTGATCCGTCAATGACTGCAATTTCAATATGAACTTCACTACACTACTAGTTTATGAGCGGGGATATCTTTAACGGCTGTTCGTCAAGAACGCGGTCTACAGTAGTTTGACCCGTCAATGCCTCTGAGCCATCCCACGTTTTAGGGGCGCAGAAGAACGTCCCTGCGCTCCTGATACGAGGAGCTCAATATCTCACCCGAAGCATGGCTTCGAAGGCATTCGTTCACGGAAGCCAACCAAGCCTCTATGCCTCCGGTCCTAAAGGCTCAACCAGCCATACACCTTTCAACTAAAAAAATGCAACCCTTACCGTGGGATGCCTCCTCTGCAGACATAGTGTCCACTGGTTTTAGTGTGGGGCGCTCCTTGACGGCTGTTCGTCGTGTGGGGAGCTCCTTGAATGCTGTTCGTCAAGGACCTGGTCTAATTTGACCTGTCAATGCCTCTGTACACTTAGTATACTAGTTCTTGAGTGGGGAGCTGCTTGACGGCTGTCCGTCAAGGGCCCGGTCTTGTTTGACCCGTCAAGACCTCTGTAGACTTGATATTATAGTATTAGTGTGGGGAGTTCCTTGACGGTAGTCCGTCAAGGGCTCGGTCTAGCCTGACCCGTCAAGGCCTCTGCAGACTTAGCACACCAGTGTTAGTGTGAGGAGTTTCTTGACGGATTTCCTTGACGGCTGTCCGTCAAGGGTCTAAATTAAGTGTCGTGAATCGATATATTGGTACCGAGGTGGTCCACGCGGCGTAAGCACACTCTGGAGGGTCATCAACGAAAGTTATCTCAGACCGACACAGCGGAGACAGGGGAAAGGGTTTGAAGATGTACATTGATACCTAGGCGGTACCATCTAGGGGGCAGGACCCGGTATCGATACGGTGTCCGCCTAGTTGCAAGGTTGACATTTCCCCCCGTTGAAAGTCCGAATAGGGTTCACACTTTGTCCACTAGAAGAAACACATTCATATTATTATTATAATTATTATTATAATTATAATTATTATAATTATAATTATAATTATAATTATAATTATGATTATGATCATGATTATGATTATGATTATGATTATGATTACTATTACTATTACTATTACTATTACTATTACTATTACTATTACTATTATTATTATTATTATTATTATTATTATTATTATTATTATTATGATTATTATTATTATTATTATTATTATTATTATTATTATTATTATTATTATTATTATTATTATTATTATTATTATTATTATGATTATTATTTTTATTTTGAGGCGGTATCGTCTACGGGAGAGGAAAGGGTGTCCACACTTTTCCCCCTTTAAAGTCCGAATAGGGTTGACAAGTTTTTCACTTGAAGGGTTATGGTGATATCAAGGCGGTACCATCTACCTGGTAGGTGATAAGACCAGTATCCACATTGTTATTCCTTGGGAGTCCCAAGAGGGATAACCCGTTAATCCTCCATGCGCAGTCTAAGGCGTAACTCACCATCCATCGAGTCACAACGGGCGGAGTAAAATATACCAACAATCCGAGCGCACTGAAACCCCTTCACGGCGGAGGCAAAGGCGGTGCGGGGGGGGAGGGGGGGAGGGCGTCAGCAAGGAACGAACCAACGTAGCCGTGCCATCGCCCATCGCAAGCAAAAACCAAACTACCTATCCGGTAACAAACAAACGTCCATCAATACTCCGTCCTTGTCCCTATCCTCCCTTCCTCCCGCCTCCTCCGAAGCATCTCTTGCATCCACGTCCCTACCCTCCCCTCCCCCAACCCTCCCTCCTGCCTCCTCTCTGAAGTATCAGTTTCTTGCTTCCATGTCCTTGACCTACCCCTCCCCCCCTCCCCCCGACCCACTCACCCCCTGCAACCTCTACTCCCGCCTCTTCCCAAGTATCTGCCTCTTGTCCCCGACGGCGCGATTCAATCACCCAAGTCCCTATCCTACGCCCCCCTCCCACCCAACCCTCCCTCCCGCCTCCTCCGAAACATCAGCCGCTTGCCCCCGGTGCCGACCTAACCACCCCTCCGTCCCTGCCGCCGCCCCTACCCAACCATTACACATTGCTCCGTTTTCTCTTCCCTATTACCCCGATCGTGGCGGCTGCATGCCCGGCCGGGGAGGGTAACCCCCCTGGCCCGGGGGGGGCATTCCTCTGCCCATACCCTGTGGGGGCATGCCCTGGTAACTTCCGCCCATTGGCGGCATGCCCATACCTCCGGGGGGGGGTCCCCCGTAACCGGCCGGGGGCATTCCCCTCCCGCCGGGAGGCATTTGTCCGGGGAGGCCGCGACCCATGGGCCCCCCACCGCGGCCGTACGCCTGTGCTTGCGCGGATGCCGCCACTAGTAAGCCAAGTTTTTTCGGCAAAAAAACACCAGGTTGGGGGGGAAACGGGGGGGGAGAGGGGGGGGATGGGGGCGGGAGGGGGGGGTGAAGCGGGGAGCGGGGGCGGGTATTCGGGACGAGAGAGAGCTTACGATTTGTCGAGGCATGTAGGTTGTGGCGGTGTGTATGAGTACACGTTGGGAAGGATACGAGGCTGGGTGGGAGCTGTGGCATTCGGTGTTTCGTTTTGGACACCCTTTGCGTTGTGTACCGCCGGAAAGGGCCACGGGATACTCGTTCCGTAACGGAATGACAGACGCACATCACCTTGTCGGGAACACAAGCTAAAATACAAGAAATATATGCATGTTATTATATACGTCTTGATGGGGTGTTTGTGGCGTTAGTGCGGCTTGTGTGCTTCAATTTCATTTCACCCCTGGCGAGAAAAACATGGATGGGACGGGACAAACAAAAAGCCGGGCAATCCAAAACAGAAAGCGTACGACCATAGACACTTCGCCAGGCACTGGGTTATGAGGCCACGGTTGTGAACCGAATCAGCGACAACAGCGGCGGGTTCGGTTGACAGGATAGCGGTTGGTGAACGTGGCCACGGATCTAACCGCGCGAAGACCAGACGAAACAACTGCGTGGGCGTCCCACGCTGCGCGCGCAAACAATCTCGTGAATCCATCCCAGCGAAACTCACTTCACCCCCCGAACAACACAATCGACAAAAACAAACTAAATGTGCAACCAACGCCTCAAAACGATAACATTCGACAGTATTCAGCACTCGGCGCTCAACATTCGACACTCAACACTAACCACTCAACACACAACACCCAACCTCCAAGATACGCCCCCCTCTTACCCCCTTTCCCTTTCAACGTATCTCCCCCCCCCCCCCTCCCTCCCCCCTCCTCTCTCTCCCTCCCCCGCCCACCGCGTTCGCTAATGGCCACGCAAACCGCCACACTACACATCGCCACCACAACTGGTTACCAAAAACCGCAACCCCCCCTTCCGCTACAACCAGCCACAAAACTCGCCACCACAAAGCACCACCCCCCCCTTCTCCCTCCCTCCCCCACAAACCGCCACCACAACACCACCAAAACTCGCCTGCTTGCGGCTGCATCATCGAGGACGCTGGCCCACCAATCCCCCTAACGGGTCCCGCCAGGCCGCGCGGCGCCCCCGTCACAGGCATGGTGGGAACACCCCTACCCGCCGCTCTACCAACTCCGGGCCCCCCTGGGGTTGCTTTGCCCGTGTCCTCCGCCGGGGGTGGGCCTTCTACGGTGAGAGACTGCACATTTTCTCCGCGCAGCAACACGAGGCCTAAGACTCGCTTTTCCTCACGCTCCTCATGGATCCCGGCCGGTTCTGAGCCCTTCTTGGGCTTGAACCTGCGGTACTCTTCGCAGTCGCCGAGCACCTGCGTGGGGATAGGGTGAGGGTTGGGGCGAGGGGTAGGTAGGGGTAGGGTGAGGGTTAGGGGTAGGGTGAGGGTTAGGGGTAGGTGAAGTTAGGGTTAGGGTTAGGGTGGTATGAGCCTTTCATGGGCTTCACGCGTCGATCCCCCTCCCCCACGCAATAAAACCAGTACCTGGTGTATATTGTTCAACCTTGGGATTTTTTTAGACTTTGGTCTACAAAAATGTGCCCGATGCTGATTGCCGACCTATAACCCGAAGGAAGGAAGTGAAAGCGATCATAAATACAAGGGAGAAGAAAGGAAGAAGGAAGGATAGCAGAAAAGAAAGACAAAAAAAAGAACGACAAGAAAAACAGGAAACAAACAGAAACAAGAACCAGAAACGGTGACCCACCAAGTTGAGGTGACGATCGAACGCCATCAGCGTTCCCACAAGAACCCGACCATCCAGGATAGTGATCCGCATGCGGTAGTTCACGTACTGCAGCATCTTGCTGCTCCGAGACATAGACTGAAACACAGAGAGGTGTAAAGAGGATAATAAGGCACAGATAGGAGGGAGAGGAGGAGGGGGAAGTGGGAGAGAAAGAGAGAGGACGGGGAGGGAGAAGGAGATACAACGACTTTTATTAGGCGAAATATAAGGCCCATGCTGTTGCCAAGGTTAATGCAAAGGCGAAAACATGGTACTAAATAATGCTAATGCGAAGGATAATGAGCTAGGTCAAAGTTAACGCTAG
This sequence comes from Undaria pinnatifida, assembly GCA_012845835.1. Lineage (NCBI taxonomy): Eukaryota > Phaeophyceae > Laminariales > Alariaceae > Undaria > Undaria pinnatifida. The sequence goes on from JABAKD010000022.1 coordinate 2,765,153, forward strand.
ACGCAGGTAAGAAGGCTAAACTTAACTCTAAACCTCAGGCTACCGCCAACGTCAACGCTAACCCTAAGAAACATGGTAATGCGGTGAAAAGCGCGAAACCCTGGACAAAGGCTAGGTAAGGCGAAGGAACGGCCGAGGCGAAGGCCAAGGCCAAGGCCGAGAGCCAGGGCAAGGCATAGGCAAGGCTAAGGCTAAGGCTAATGTCAACTTAATGACAAGCCGATTTCTCGGGCTAAGACCACGGTAAGACAAAGGCTGAAGCTATGACTAAAGCTAGGGGCAAGGCTAAGGCGCTAAGTCCAACGCCAAGGCTGACGACCACGACAAACAAGGACGAATCAACATGCGCGCTGTGAATAACTATGTGACGACGTTATGGCAGCACAACAGCGCTCCTACTGCGCGAGCTATGTACAGTACTAATACCAATTATGTACGGTACAATTTTATGATCTTGCGGGTATAGTATCATGACACAGTAGAAAAACCTGCGGCTGTTAATATCCGTAGTGAGTGGGTGCATCGGTCGGCGTGTTGGGGGCGGGGGGTGGGGTGTCGTTCCCCATCAACGTACATTCTTGCATTAGATCTATATCACGTCACACATCAGGCATCTATTACCTCACACTCTTATCGTTCTCGTATTCCTAGTCACGACACTTCCTTACTCGTCGGGTGTTGTCGTATATTTGTACAAGGGCGCCGCATGGGTGCCGGCAAATGCTCAGGATAGGCTAAAGTCCGTGCGTTTATTTGCTTGTCTCATCATGCTTTGACAGCTGTTTACACAGAATCAAATACATACCAAACTTGTACATGGTATGTTCCTACTGTAGCATGTGTTTCGCATGCCAAGAGCTGCAGTACGATGAAGACATTCAATCGCAATACTGGTATATTACTGCAGGGCAGCGCCAGGTGTTGGAAATGACGAAATAAAAGTATCAACAGAAACGAAACATCGCATTTACAGGGTATTTCTACGTATACCACGTGCGGTCAGAGCTACTCACGCGTTAACACGTAGCACAACGGCGTAATACCGTAGCTAATGGCTCTTGCGCTGGAGGGCTAGAGATAGGCACATCTTGGCATGTTCGCGTTTTGCTTGAGGCATGCAAGAGCACGCCCACGTTGATTCCAAAATCACAAAAGTACTGGAAGATAAACTGCATACCTGGCAAAAGTTTACAGCAGTGCGAATTCCGCAACGGTACCAGTATTGATGTACCAGCGTACATGCTGGAGGGCTGAGTTTATCCTGATTTTGGAAGTACAACATGGGGCAACGTGGCAACGTCCTGCTAGCCTGCTGGACGCTGCGAATAGTTTACCTGGTACTCGATATGTATGCCAAATTTCGATCTAATCATGTGGCCAAATCTCGCTCGTGGCACTATACTATAGCACGCCGGTCGCAGACTCGCGTGGTGCCCATGTATACTATATATGTAAAGGAGGATGAGGGTCAGACTCACTGCCAAGTGAATGAGAGCGTGCGCTCCGCGCTTCACTCAGAGACGTGCGTGATTTTACCAAGTCAGTTGCGGTTGGTTGAGCAAAAATGCTCTACGCAGTATGTTCGAAGGTGCGAAGTCATCCTCGGCACACGCACCCTCCGGGCATACCCTCGTGTACCTGGTACCTGGTACAGGTTTATTTGCTCTTCATCGTACAGAGCGTTCCCGAAAACAAAACGAGAGCGCAGGGAAAGGAACACAACCAAGCGAAAACAAAGACGTTTTTAAAGAACTAATGTTAAAGTCAGCTTACGCTATACCTACAATGGGACCCGAAGGGTGCGCCAGCTAGCGTTGGGCTGCGAAAGCAACTGAGTTAAATCGACACACGACGCGTATGAAAATACGTGGAAGTGTGGTGAGCCAAAGCTTTATTTTTCCCCATCCGCCGGAGGATAATAAAAAAAAAAGAAAAAAAAAAGCTAAAGGCATCGCCAGGGTTTCCTGAACTTGCAGTGAATAGCAACTGAGCTTTATGTACCTAAAGAGCTCTTGAAAGGAAAGACCATCCACTCAGGCGGTGTAATGTAGTCCGACCTGGTATGGCGTTTGGTATGGTATACTAGAGCCATACAAGTTACCAACCGAGGTTAGCTTCAAGGTGTCATAAAGGAGTGGCACTTGTATCCGTACAGCAGCAGGGGCACAGCAGCAGCAGTACGAAGCACGGAAACAACAATACAGAAGAAATAAGCAGAGGAAGCTACTCCTCATATTGCTACTGGGTAGCACAGACATAAAGAGCAGCGGAAGCTACTCCTCACATTGATAGTGGGTAGCTCAGCCGTAGAGCTTGGCTGAACCTACCCACCTGCAGTACAAATCAAGCTGCCTGGTTATCGTCATCGACAGCAGCAACCCTAACTTAGCAGCGGCAGTACCAGCAGCACAGGAAGAAACATGCAAAAGCAGGAAGCAGCAGCAGCAGCAGTGCCGTGGTCTAAAAAAAAGACCGTTTACTGCTGCTGTAGTTTTCGCCCACAAGCTCACCCCTTTCGTTCGGCCGCCTACGAATGCTGTACAGCTGCTCCTCTACATGCGAAGCTCCGTACGAAGGTCCGATCGCAGCTGCTGATTTACATACATCCGGAGACATTTTCAATGCCAGCTACCGCTGTAAGTACTTACGCATGTGATAGCTCGGCATAACGTTTGATACCTGGTACCTGGTATCTGGATACCTGGTATCTGGTACGAGATAGCAGTAGCAGCTCTCAACGAAGCCTGGGTGGCATATGCTTTAAGGGTGTCCCAATTGTATCCTAGATACGAACACACAGCTGCCTGTGCAGCCCCAGACAAAGACGGCGCCGTTAGAGTAGCCGACCAACCCCATGGGCCAGAGGTCGGAGAGGGCGCAAAGGAGAAAAACACGCGAAGACATGGGCCCTGTCGGCAGACAACGCCCCAAAACGCTTGCAGGGCACGATTTTTCGGAGATATCGTCGCAGATCTCGACGTCAAGGCCTCGCGCAGGCCCTACGGCGCTGAGCGGGCGGATCCGCGAAGCCGGCCGTTGCAGGCGAGGCGGGGGCACGCCTCAGCGAATAAATCGCGCGAAAGTGGGTCTGAGGCGGTAGAGATCCGCAGACAAAAAGCGATAAGGTACCGCCTGCGAACTAACGTATATTTACGTGCGATAGTCAAACAAGCTTTCAGCACGAGGCACCAGTCTCTATATGACTTGCACGAGTAGTACAAACAGATACAAAAGGTTGAATGCACGCAAACGCGTGAGATTGAGTACAGAGTATCGTGCGTTGTGGCGCTAATCCACGAGGCAAATTGGAAATCGCAGTCGACATTCTGGTAGCACAGATCTTGAGCCTCCCTTGGGTTGCCGCGTTCGAATAAACTGCCAGGTAGTAGTATGATACCTGTTACTTCAATTTCAATTTCAATCAATCGTTCATCATGTCAGTATTACAAGTATTAGCACGGAGATTAACAATCACGCCCTTCTGGCGACAATTTAATCACGACTATCATGCGGGGATATTTAGAATATATCCCCGGGTTTCAGGTCTTGTGTTTCGGCTCGTGGTTGGGGATACGTCGGGCTAATTGCCGGTCTCGAAGGTTCCAAGAGCCGCAGCGAATAGGTTTGACGGGTCTACGCATGGGTCTATGGCATGGCATACGCCTCGGGGCAGGGTTATACACTACGAGAGACGCTGCTACAGGCCTCCGCTGTCGTTGCACTCTGGTCTGTGGGTGCGCTGGAAAGGACGGACGCGGCGAGAATATGCGAAGCGTAAGACCGGAAACCCGGGGTTGGCTACTAAATGCCCCCGTAGTCGTGATATAAATAACGTTTTGACTCTTACGAGTGCCGCATCACTTCCCTGTAATGCAGGCCCCTAGAATTGAGGTGTCGACAGCAAAGGGCATCTTTGTACCAAAAGGAGGTAAATAGCACAAGGTGCCGCACTCTCTAAAACAGGGTAGTTCCATCATGATGCATGTCCTGGGCCTGCGGCGTCTACAAGGATTGGCGATTCCAACCTATAATACGAATATAGATAGATACCGCTAACTTTTGATAGGCGGGAAAAAACTATAATTTCAATTACTCACTCGACGGGATTGCTCTGCATCGCGCAGGGTCGGGGAATAGCTTGACTATCAACGACGCCAGCTCCAAGAAAGCAGGGGGTGGTGTAACACAGTAGACGGGTGGCCAAAGATCCGACTTGCGGCGTGCCCAGGAATATTGTGCAGTGTTGTCGCAAAGATCAGACAGACAGGCCTACACACCCATCCACACCAACCACAAGCAGCGAAAACAACACAAATCTATCCACACACGAGCAGCGCAATACAAAGGCAGCAGAATGTACTGCCCGAGCAGAAGCTTTGCGACTCCGGCTTCGCGGTCTCGCTATGCAGCCATCTTAACAAGTAAAATCAAGCAATGCAGCCCTCCTCCAGCGCGTCTTCACGTTTTGTGGGCAGTGGGTACAGAGAGCACTCACCATGATGCCGTCCTATGGGAGTACCTCCAAGCTTGGAGCACAGTAGGCGTGGTGATATGGTTTCGCGCAAGAGGGTCAACCACCACCACAGTTAGCTTTCCGCGACAGCAGACTCCGTGCAGGGAACAACAATGCAATGGCGGTGGAGTATCACCCTCTTGCACAAGCACTTCCAGAATCCAGATGCTTTTTTTCCCCTCGAGTTTTGCAGTTCGCCATGGCCGCGGTGAGGAGCAGGGGATGATTAATATATACCCCCTTGTCACCATAACGCTTCCAAGGTCATGCCTGCCCCTTCGCCGCCCCTTATGGCTTTGTGTAAAAGACGGATTGCCCCGGACCAGAGAGGGAGCCGGGGGACACCCACCTTGGCGGTAAGTAACCTTGCGCACATGTCGTTGGGTCGCTCGGGATGGTGGAAACGGTGGTCACAGATTCTAATCTCGGCTACCCGAGACCTTGTTATCCCCCTCCATATTTTCGTGTGTTGTGTGTGTCCTGTCGACGCGCGAAGATGAAAGGGCGGCCTTGCCTGTAGGAGCGCCGTAGGCCGGATCGGCGGTCCACAGGTCGCCGTGATGGAGATCAGTGTACCGCTTTGACTGTCCTCCCTCTCGCCGTGCCTTAGGTTTCACGCAGGCCTCAATGTTCGCCGCCTTTTGTTGTATATTGATCATGGAGTTTTCGTAGTCCAGAGGGTTGATTGTGCCACAGACCTTCTCTGCGAGTAGCACCTCCTGCTGGGTCATGGTATGCAGGCACAATTCAAAGGGAGAGAGCGAGAGAGCGAGCTCGTCGTTGTATCGAGCGAGACACGAGCTTGCCCCGGGGGAGGGCCCTTTATCCCTGTCGAGGAGCTGAGCAAAGTCTGGTCTCACCCGTGGCCCCCGCTCCCGCTATGCCCCCTCCAGTGTTCGCGCGCCTAGACCAGAGAAAGAGGCATCCAAAGTGCTCCAAAATGGAGGTCTTATCGCCGTGAGTGTCCCCTTGCTGATATACGAGTAGAAAGCACCCAGGGACCGATTGCATTTGAAGATAGCTCCTCATGGTGCTCAAGGGCGAGCTTGTGGCATCCCCGAGTAGCATCGCCAGCGATCCTCGAGGTCGGTGAGCCGTGGGTATCCGACCCGTCTCAAAGCAACATACATGCCTGGTGTAGACCTCCGGCTTATCCGTCTGGTTTACATTTCAATTTTTATACGCTTTTTGCATGTCACCCTTCACCGTCATTTTTACCAACAACGACTCGCGCTCCTCCCAGACTACTACGAGTAATACTAATAACTACCAGAGGAATAGTACTCGTAGCTTGCGCCCACTCAGTAGAGCCTTCGTACTGGTACCTGGTACAAGTACTGCTGTTAATATTTATAGTAGTAGCGCCCTCCCCCCACTATTTGTGGTGTGTGTACGAATATGTACCGGCAATACATAAGATTATTAATAGCAGTAATAGCGTAATAGCTGCATGTTTGTACTCTGCTGTACGCGTACCAGAGATCAATTATAGGCCCGCCATTAAGAAAGTCCCCAATACGATGGTGATGCTCACTTTTGGGCAGTCGCTAAGGAAATTGGACTTAGAGCTTGTGCTCAGCGGCGAGCGCTACAATCAATCGTATATCATAGCTTATGCTCGAGGTTGTTGAAAGGTGGTGCCGCAATAAGAATCTGAGGCTCACTCCAAATAAGAGTTTCTAGTTGGCGGGCCTATACTGCTGTACTATTAATTTTAGTATGTACTCGTACTAAATCGGGTGTAGCTTTGTGTCCCGGGGTACTGCTGTGCGTAACATCGTCCCCTCTTCTTTGCTACTGCTGCACCTTCACGACGTCGCGTGTTGCTGAACTCGCTTGTGTTTCATTGTTACTGAGGATAACATGACATATAGTGTCGAGCATAATGCTAGCCGTTAGAGCTACTCGTACGCACCTCGTACGATGTACGTTGGCTAGCGATGCCTGTAGGAACAACACGGATTATTCGAAAATGGAGTTGCAAGGTATACCCGGTACCAAGACGAAGCCCGATTGGATCTTCGATGCCCGATTGGATCTTCGATGCCCGATTCGCTTTTTGAGTTGTAACGTTTTTACCGCCTCAGCCAGAATCAAGCGGGTACAAAGTGGGTTCCCCGATTTATGAGCGCCCCGCGACAAGCCAACATGGGCGCTCTTAACTACTAGACATGGCTGTTTTCTAGTGGGAAATATATAGCTTTTAGCATAGTCTAGGCGGGACATGCCGGTTTGACCGCCTCTGCAACTGGAAACCCGTTTTCGGAGACAAAAATACTTGGATTCAGCATAGGTAGGGGTTTTGGGGCTTTCAAGGGGTTGTCCCGAACGCTCTTATGCTGGCCGCTCTTAACTCGGGGGTGCCCACTGCACTTTGTTGTCTTACTAAATACCCCGGAGTATGTACCAGGCACCAGGTCTCCAGGTGCCGGTATATTCGAATCATCATCGAGATTTCGTAGGTCTGCTTTCAGTCGCAAGCTATCTCACTATACTAGTACGAATAACGAGCGCTGTTATGATACATGATACCTGGTGGCCCCAACAGCCCGAAGAGCTATTCATTCAGATGCGAGTCGACGCGGGAAGAAAGGGCTGGAGTCTTCTCGCGACAAAAATGAAGCCGCGTACCGTAATGGGGCGGGGGGAGAAGAGCCTTCTTAGCGACCCTGGATCTGAGTTACGTCTGGGGAGGGAGACAGAGAAAGAAAAAAGGCGAAGATATTGGAAGGGATGACCAACAAATTACATGAAAGTAGAGTCGTTGGTAAGACTTTGGCCTCGTTTTCGGATTACTAAACTACTACCGAGTATGATACCAGGTACTACTTGAAGGTTGGGGTGATTGCTTGGGTATTTGAGGTCAAGTTGTACAAGCCTGTCTTTTTCATGGACGGAATGCGAAAACTTCCCCGCACGCTCGACGGAAGCTCGTACCTTGTGTACTAGCGTCCACTGCTGAAGCGCTACGTGATACCTGGGACTTGGTTATTCGCGATTATGGGGGTGTTTTTGGTGGACTCTTTGATGTCTCTATTGTACCTAATCGCTCGTGTAATACAGAGCAGCAGTGGTTTGAAATCGCACAAAGACATGATTGCGATTATCCTTTCTTCAGGATGTCATTTGTTTTCTCACAACGGAAGCGTTTCACTGTCAATGGTGCCGTTGGGGAGATGATGAGATAATACACATCCGGTACGTTGACAGCACGGGCGTCTGTGAAATTTAGATTACACGTGGGGGGGCGGATAGACTCCCAACGAGGCGCTACGTATACCTATTGCAAGGGGGCGACGGCCGCTTATCGCCGGCTGTGCGTCAGGCCCCAATGGTTGATGTAAGGACTATTGCTATGTCGCCGGGTTTTCCAACTTTTCTTTCTACAAGACTAGCCCCAACGGCAACCCCAACCCCAATCTCAACATCCGAGTCATCTGATGCATTTTTATGCTTTAGAAAATTGGAAGTCCGAGGTAGGTTCGTACATATACCCTCTGGTACCTGACACCAGTATAGACTGCGAGGCACCTGGTATAGGCTGGGCAGCAGTGAAGAGTATACCCGGCGTCTTTGTGTGATTTTACCCCAGACAGACGTCTATGTCCATCGTCTATCGCCTCTCCCTCTTTTCCTGCCGACGGATAAGGGTTACTAAACTGCCGCAGATTTCTGGTGCTTTCTGTGGGAGAACGTCGGAACGTGTCCGACCAAAATATGTCTAATTACTGCTGGATTAATCACTACAAATGCTAAGGTAAAAATCTAGACTATACGAGCTGTCGCTATTTATAATGAGTCACGCAGCCGGATGTTTGTATCTGTCGTCAGCTTGTGTGTTGTTGGATTTGTGATGGTCGAGATCAACTGCTTGATCAGGTAAAAGGCTTGAGCCATCTCGAAGGTGTCCCCGTTTTTTTGGGCGTCGTGTAAATTCGAAACTCGCATCCGCTACGTAGTGGAGTGAAATCAAGGCGTACTAAAGCTACAACAACATCAACCACAAGCCAACACAGCAGAAGAACGAACATAAGGCAGCAAAAGCATCAGCTACCAGCCAAAACAGCAGACGATCGAACACAAAGCAGCACAAGCATCAACCACTGAAGCACACAGGAGTATGTAGCAGCAAACATCAATCACCAAGCACCAACGGTACGCAACTTTCGGAGGGAGGCTCGTCGTCGGACAGGCCAGATCCCCATTCATTATTGACAACAGTATGTCATTCAGGGAGATGTAATCCCTGGTCTGTATGAACTGCATGGCCTATAGATGATGGCCGGCGAGCCGTATGATCTGCATGATTTAAGGCTGCGGCAACGGTCCACACATCGACACACGAATCAGACCCCTTTCGATGGTCTGTGTAATTCAGGGCAGACAGATCGCTAGACTGTATTATCGGCCTAGCCTATAGATTATGTTGGCGGGTAGGGGCGGTATGATCTTCATCTAGCACATATTTCGTGGGTTGTATCTGTAGTGCATAGATCCTTCACCCTTCACAGCATATATCATGAAATATATAGAACCTAGATGGTCTAGATCTAGATCGTTATCTGTCCGATGTGTGGCGGCTTCTGCTCGAAAACGGTCGGAAGGAGGCTTTTGCTCGGCACAAGGTTAACCCCTTTAAAACTGTAACCGCGTTTTTGGGGACAAACGACTTGGAATTTGTGCGTGATACTTTTGCGGTAGGAGTAGGGTTGGGGGATGGCGAAAGCGTCTTCTCTCCTGAGCCACAGGGTGGGCACGTGGGAAAGAGGCACCTTGTACAATGCGCACTCTGTCTCCTTGCAATGCTGCGATGTATAGATCCATATATGAATCTGCGAAGGAAACCTCGAGATGAATCCAGGATGTCCCCTGGTGACCACGGGTGCTAACATGCTAAATATGTATCTGATACCACAGACGGACATCTATGACAAGCACGGCAGCAGCTCTCGTGATCCGTCACCCTGGCTAGCTTTTTTGTTTGTGCCGAATGGCCTTGTCTATTCTGACAACTGTTCAAGTGTTTTTGTTCCCCTTTATCGGCCAAACTCCAAAACCCCCCCACTAACGCTCCCCAGCACCTTCCTGCGGAATATCCGTGTGTGCTCTTGCTCTTGCTGCTGCTGTTGCTGCTGCCGCGCTCATGTTTCTTCATCGCGCTGCTCTTGATCGTGCTTACTTTGTAATGCTGCTTGTGGAGTACGCAGTAGCACGTAGTCAAAATACTTTTTTGACTGCGGAACTGGTGCTGTACAAACAGACTCAGCCTGTCCCCTCTTATTTTTCTCGCTGTCGGCCATTTTACCTTATATTGTCCCCTATGGGTACATACCATAATTGTCAACTGTTTTGGGCGTCGCTTGCTGCCACCCACGAGAGACATCGTAGCAAGTAGACTTCCTGCGCTTCTGTTTGTACCTTTAGTACGTTTAGCACGTGGCCGTCGTTTCGCCCTTGCCTTGGTCCATGCTATTCTCCCCTTTCGACGTGCACCCGCGTTTTTTTAAGCTCACTTTTGAGAGTTGAGAGGGCAAACGCGACGCATGTATGATACATGACAATTAATCCTTTCACCGCTGCAAAAAAAGTCCACCCTAATTCGATATAGTTTGTCTCCGAAACATGGCTGCAGGCAGTTCTAGCCCTTTTGGCAGTGAACCCTTGTGTAACTGTGCATGTGAACTAAACACTAATTCGAAGTGTTCTGTCCCCCGAAACGTGGGTGCAGTGTCAAAGGTATCGGCCGCAAGAAGCAACACGGGCTGCTGAGTGTGTGTATGTGTGAGTTTTCTTCGCGTTAAAGCAGTCTTTCCACACATAACATGTAGTGTCACCAGTGTCCCTGCCGATGCCTCCTCCTAGAGAGACCATCTCTGTGGTCAACTACAAAACAGGTATAACAAACCGAAATACAGCAAGGTGATTTGGCCATGCAATGCCAAAAGCAATGAATACGAGAGAGCGGATCAGAAGTAAGCGAGCACACCAGACTGCTTGCAAGGAAGAAAGAGAAGAAGACATGAGGGGGGTGGTAGAGCAGTTTGTATCCGAAGGACAGTACCATGCAATGCATCGTATATACCACACGGCTTGCGCTCACAATGGATGACTTGCTGCACGCCCACACTAGGCGGTTGACAGTTGGTGTCCTTGCCTTGGTCGTTTATATTCCTCGGCCGATTCGGTTCAACCCCTCCTACTTTCTGGGCGCATGGACACATGTATATATATACTACTTGGAATCATAATAGAGTCGTTGTCGAAGCAGGGAAGGGGTTAGCAGGTAATAGGCCTCCAGCTTTAGCCCCTCCCACTTTTGGGGGACGCACTGTCGCAAGCTGACCGGTCCACTCATCTAATATACATCCAGCACAGCCAGTGTCCGTGCCGAGGCCTCCACCTAGAGAGACGAGCTCTGTGCTCACACACTACAAAGCAGAGGTACACGTCGCAAATACAGGTGATTTTGGCTGTGCATTGCCGAGTACTACGAAGACGGGGGCGGAATATAAGCAAGCCAGCACACCAGACTTGGTACACTACTGGGAATTGGAATTGAATCGTTTTTGGAGTAAAGCAGGGGTTAAGATAGGCAATAGGCTTCTTTTAACACGTTTGATACTTCAGACGCAAATCTTGACGACCGAAACAGCCGATGACGGCATCGGCCACATGAAGCAATTCGAGCTGGTGGTGTAGGAGATGTGCGCGAACTGCAACGCGGGAAGCTCTGAGGCAAGCGTGAGGGGCATGACGATGCTCGGATTGCCTCAGGCTTTTCCTGGACGCTTGGTTAGATCTCGCTCGTCGTTTTTGGTCTGTATACTATGATCAAGATGTAATCAAGCCCCCAAAGGGTTAATTGCTCACTAGACTAACCAAGTTGCTGAAAAATTGACCACCCTACCACTCTGGGGGACAAACTACTTGAAATTTGACAAGAATCGTTGCCATTATTTATGTAGTATTTGGAAAAGGGTCTTTTGTTGTTGGGCCTCCAGCTCAATAGGACATCCAAGCTACTGAAAACACAGTCGGGTTTGTAGAAGCACAACACGCCTACCAGTAGCATGTTGATCAGCTGAAACGGGCGTGACCGTTGCCCTGTTCGCGGCGGACATGGTCTCGTGTATGGTCGTTTGAGTACTGTATACTGTATCAACCAAGGTCCTCAACGGTATCGTGGTGTGTTCTCGGTGGCTGTGAGATAGTAGGATTACAGTTGCCCGTGCACTCACCATGCACCCTGTCCGCGTTGGATTTTTTCCTGGGTAAGTATTTTCCCCCTATCCAAAAATCGTATTTGCAACATTGCCCAAAATCGACGTGCTCGGTGTTTGGTAAGTTTTATCTCTAGTGGAGACAAATCGCGTCAACACGTGCCTGCGATAAGGCGCGTCCAGCGGGAACCCCTCTCGGATCCAGGTTCGTGGCTACTGACGCAGCCAGGATTCCTCGCCCTGGCTTGAGCTACCAGTATCCAGCCCTTGTTTTAACCATTCGGGACCAACTCATTTGGGACCCAGCCATAGCGACCGAAACATGTGTGCGGCTTTTTCAGCCGTGTATTGAGCTCAAGTTTCGACTTATTATATCTTATATGGACTACCGGCTTCGTATACCAGGTATATCGTTTTTCCCCTTGAATTATCGGCATCATGTCGAAGTCAATTATCATTTTCGATTTCCATTGCTCGTGGCCGATGCTGTTAGCGTCATTTAATTAAGTCACCAGAAACCAGAGAAAAACCACCAACTAAAACAGAGCTAGCTGCTATTAATTGCCTGACAGGGTTGGTAGTGCCCTGTGCTCGTGCAGTCTGCTATATCTGCTCCAACGTGCTCTCGTCCTTTTACACGATGATTGCTGAGAGCAGTGTCTGCAACGTTGCTAGATCGCGCTTTTGAGACTTGTTCTTGTTTTTCCCATCATGCGCTCTTAGATTGTGCACGGCGGCTTTCTGACTCCCTCCCTTTCTCTTTCCCTCCGTCTCGTCCCAATATGTGCGCCGCTGTATCCGCCCGACGTTGGTCTCTTGGCCGAGCCAGTGATAGCAGCTGCTCATGAATGACGCACCGGGGTTCGGAGGTGGTGCAGGGGGGTTTGGAGGAGGTTTTAGCATGCACGGCATGGGAGGGGGTGGAAGAGCCGGCATGGGACCGGGAGGTGGAGGGGGTGGTGGTCAAATGGTGAGTTATTCAACTTTTGCGGCATCTAAGAGCGCTGGGCTCACAGTTATCGTGATCCCTCGCTAGTGTAGTGCCTTGCCATATGAGGACACCCGCACCATACGTAATGGAACCCAGAACTATCCTGGGAGAGTGCTTTGCTCTGTGTAACGATGGTGTGAGAAGCGACTTTAATAGCATGAAACAGGATGCCCGCACCAACGGGTACTGCTCCAACGCGGGACTGTTATGTTGCTGTGATTTGTTTCGAGTAGTCGTGTCCTTGGGTATACTTGGCATGTCTCTAAGACGTTGATTGGGTGTAATTGTAGGCTGGGATGTCGTTAACCCCTTTAGAGACCCAGAACCCCGCCCTATACTAATTCCAAGTAATTTGTTTCCAAAAATGGGTTTCCGGGTGTGGGGTTCAATAGACTGAAGTATATGATTTGTACTGGTCGGTGTTACTTACCGGGTTACTTGGGCGTCGGCTTATTTTTTATTGACTTTCAACAGTTTCCCCCCCCTTTCAACTTAAGACACCCCGAGGATTTAAGTCCAACCACATCCCGAAATGGAAGCTTGTACTGTATATAATCTCCTAGGACGATGTCATACGTAGTGGGAATTTGGGTATCACGGTCTTCGATGTTGGAGGTATCATATCCTACGAATGCAGTAGGTGCAATGCTTTCAGTGACGGTTGGTTACAGACACCGCGAAGCGCCCGCTCCCGCCGCGGGTAGTGCCGCCGCGTGTGATCGCGCCGCGTGCGGTGTGAACCGTGCGGGTGACTCCATTTCCGCTACGACGGCGATCGTCGTGTGGGCGTTCGGTGCCGCAGGTGCGCAGGAGAGAGGGGGCGGTGTATTGGACAGTAGGCGTCCCCTTTCTTCGGCGGGCGAACTACCGAGTTTTCATGATCAAGCAGTCGCATTCGATTGGGTTAGGGTTAGGGTTAGGGTAGTCCGGTTTGTCCCGTACGCAGTGTCTGTCAAGCCTTGTGTCGAATATCTGGTAAACTACCATGGTATCTGGAGCGGCGTGCTGTGCGCTTTAGGTGAACCTTCTCGTTTCCGATCAAAGATGTAGTGAGAGAAATGTCGTTTTGGGCGTCAAGGGCTATTTTGGCATTAATGCACTGTAGTTGTAGTGTAGGGGGCGGTCGGTCAAAAGGGCAAACAGCGTTATCCCATGATACCATATGTGGCCCCGACCGTCTTCCTTGACCCTTGCCCGTCGTCACCCCTCCTTCCCGCTCTCAACTGTCGGTATGATTTGAGGCCGCCAGTCCTATGACTGCCTCTCACAACCCTCCCCCGCCCCCCCCCCACCACCATGCCCCCTCCCCCCATCCCCCCGCTTCCACCTCCACCGCCCCACGTGCCCCCCCCAGCCCCCAACTCCCCCAACCCCAACCCCCCCGCCAACCCCCCCCACCCCCTCCCTATATCCCAACGCAACCCAACCCAACTCTATCTCGTAAACCGTGCTCGATCGCCTATTCATATATAGCCGACGGCGTTCAGTACACTCTCGAGAGGCGGTGCGCCCGGAGCCCTCGGCATGCCGGGGGGAGGAGGGGGAGGCGGCGGCGGTGGTGCGCACGGACAAGCCCTCGGAGGAATCGGGGGCGGCGGTGGCGGCGGTGGCGGTGGTGCTGGTGCTGGCGCTGGTGCTGCTGGAGGAGGCGGTGTCAACGGGGGGGGCGGGGGGGGCGCTCCGAGAGAAGGGGGTGGCGGCGGAGCGGGTGGGGGCGGCGGCATGTACATGCAGCAGCAACAGCAACAACAGCAACAGCAGCAGCAACAACAACATCAGCAGCAGGCTGGGCAGCGAGCGATGCAGGACGGGATGTCATACCCGGCGTCAAGTTTGCTATCGGCTGTGGGCAACAAAGGTGCGGTAGGAACAACACCTACTCTAACCCTTGTACTGCTTGAAACTTGATTCCACGCTAAATGCAAGTAGGTTGTCCTCCAAAACGTGGGCACGGTGCTATATTAAAGGAGTTAAGAAGTAAGATGCTAGGAGTCCGCGGTATGACCCACTGACTGACCGCCTCCATACACTGAAACCAGTATGTTAACACCAAAATATGTCTTGACGCGTCCGCCCAGCTTGGACAGTAGGGTCTCCCACGATCATGACTGTCTTTGCTTGTTCTTAGGTCCTGGCTTGTCTTGAAAGCCCTTTTGGCCTTGTCACTCGCTGATGTGAAGAGCCAGGGAGGGTGTTCTTTTGGGTCCATTTTACCAGCATCGACTGTTACAAGGTGTAGAGGATTGTGTCAAATACGCCAGCTGTGAGTTCGAAAATTTGAGTGGTCGGTACTCATATTTGCATGGTGCTTGACAATTTGATTGGCCTTGCGTTCGTACAGATGTAGTCCTCTTCAAAGGAAAAAAGAACATGAAGCTAACAATGTAGGTTCAACCCCTGCCAAACCGATGTTTAATTTTTGATAGTGGAGTCTAGCCAAGTTGGTAAGGCGCCCGTTTTTGGCAAGGGACTGGAGGTTCGAGTCCTTCGACTCCAGAAGCCAAAGTGGTGGAATTGGTATACACGCTGGGTTTAGGTTCCAGTCCTTAACGGGATAGGGGTTCAAATCCCCTCTTTGGTAATGTCAAGGCCAAGTATCAATCAATTGTGCGACCCAAAGGCCAAGGAAAAAAGCAAATAGAAGCGACAAGTGTGGGTCTTCGTAGATGCCCTCGGAAAAGAGGAGGATGTTTTTCAACACCTCAGTAAAATTAACGGTTTACATACCCTGTCAGGTTCACAGGTTGCAGGAGCACTTAACAGGTTTTGGTAACGCAGGTCAGTCAGTAACTCCCGTTCATGCTACCAAGGTCAACAGGATAGTTTAACCATGGGCAATGTTGGTCCATCGTCAATCTGCGCACTGATTACGTTGAGGATTACCCACGGTTTTGCAGGTATTTTGAGGGGTCATTGGCTTGAAAAAAACCGTATAAAACCCGTATACATGTTTTTTTTCGTTGTGCGAGGGGTTTCCACCTAGGCGTGCGGTAACGGTTACACTTTGTGGAGGACTCATACACCTTGCATTTTTTCGTTGTGCGAGGGTTCTCCGCGTAGGCGTGTGGAAGTTTAGTTGCTGTACCGTCGACTGCGCCGTCACGATCTCGAGAGAGCGTGGAAGCGTGTCCTGTAACGATCTCGCGGATGGTCGGTTGGGTGGGTCGTTCGGCAGTACGTCCACACATCGAACAGATGACGATCTAGATCATTATTGATTGGCCCCATTTTTGCGTCATAGGATGTCGTGCAAGAGCCGTGTATCATAGAGATCCCACCTGGCAAGTATGTGGGCAAGAGCCGTGTCATGCAGATCCGACCCGGAAAGCATTATCTACTATCTGTAGATGCTGCAAATTGTATACATTTTGGGCGCGTCTTCCCCGAAAGATCTACAGCAGTAGATCGTGAACTAGATATCTGGTCTGTCTGACATGTGGTCGTATTTTCTGTTTCCGGCGGTGGCCGCTCTTCGGCAGTCCCGCATGCCCCAGCGGCCGTACGACCCCACCCCACTCCACCCGACACACCCCACCCCCCACCGCACCCCCACCCCAGCCCCACCCCACCCCCACCCCGAGGCACCCCCCGCACCCTCGTACCCATACTTGCACCCCTACCCCCGCCCCCACGCCCATCCCCACCTCCATCCCTACCCGCACCCCCACCCCCCACCCCCACTCCCACCCCCACTCCACTCCCACCCCCACTCCACTCCCACCCCCACTCCCACCCCCACTCCCACCCCAACCCCGCCCCCACCCCATCTCCGCCGCGACCCACACCCACACCCACACCCATACCCCCGCCCACGCCCCACGCCCCCACCCACACCCACACTCTTACCATCACCCCCCGCCCCACTGCCACCCCTCCCACCCCTCCTCCCCTCCGCCCCCCCCCCCTCCCCCAACGCCTACGCCCACGCCCCACATCCCTACCCACACTCCTACCACCCCCCCCCCGCCCGCACTGCCGCCCTCCTATTCACCCCCACCCCTGCGCTTCCCCTCCCACTCGCATCCACCCCCACGCCTCACACCCCCACCCCCACACCCTCCTCCACCTTCTCCAACCCCCACCCTCACTCCCACCTTCTCCAACCTCACCCTCACCCCACCCCCACTCCCACCCCTCTCCACCACCATCCCCGCTCCCACCTCCCCCCCCCCTGCTCCCACCTCCCCCCCCCCTGCCCCCCCCCCCCCCCCCCCCTCCGGTCTGTGTGCAACTCCCAGGCGCATCAAGTATGGCATCCCAGCGCGTGAACGCGGGGCAGTTGGTGATGGACGGAGGGGGGGCAGGACCATCCCCGTTCGGTGGTATCGGCGGCGGCGGTGACATCGGCGTCCACGGCCTTGGGGGGGGGGGTGGCGGTGGTGGTGGCGGGGGGGCGGGGAACGGTGGTGGCGCTGGTGGGCTGGGGGCAGGGCTCGGCGGAAACAGCGGAGCTCCTGGCGGACACTCTTCTCTGTCTTTTGACATGAAGGTATGATGTAAAGCGGAAATAACGTTTAGGTGTATGTATGCAGGCGACGCTTCGCCGCGGCGGGCTGATGCCCGCCGCTGGCTCCGCGTATGGTCGTTCATGTCGAGTGATGTAGGTACGCTGGCACAGGAAGCCGGGCCCATAAAATCGTCAGCAGCACTTCGAAGTGGGGGGTGTGCGCTCGCTCGTGGTGCGAGTGATAGTAGTACGTCGTGAAGCAGCCGCAGTTTTGCCGCATTACGTAAAACAACAGCAGTACGCTTGACCAACCATGGGTCTCACCCCGGTAGTAACAAACACGTGCAGCAGCAGCAACAGCACAGAGCAACGGCACGCAGCGCTCGCCATAACAGTGCAGGAGTAGCCAACCGTACTATCTACTACCAGGCGCGTAGCTGCAGCAAACACCAGTTGTCCGCGATCCAGGTACTACTAAAAACGTGTTTTATGAGAAGCAAAAGCAGAAGTAGCGGCAGATCAGCAGTGACAATAGCAACAGCAACAGCACTGTAGCAGCAGCCGTTCGTCAGCAGCAGAAACACGCATACCACCCTATTGAAACATGCACTGTAGCTATGTCGAACCTCCCATTTATCGATCGACCCCGCAATGCTCGACCGACTTGGCGTCGTCACCTCTCTCCGTGACCCTGTCCGATGCAGTCGAGGCGAGGCAGGCGGGCGCCATGGTGAAACAGTAGGGGCTTTTCACGGATCAGGAGGTTTCCCAAACCTCACGGGCCGGGTCGAGTCGGGTCGGGTCGATGTTTTGAAATCTTACCGGTTGAGTCGCTTCGGGGTAAAACGCTTCGAAAGCTCAAGGGTCGGGTTGGGTCGGGTCTGGTTGGGTCGGGTCGGGTCAAGAGTTTTTAAAATGTCGCGGGTCGGGGATTTTCGTGACCCGCAAAATACGGGTAATGTCATGGGTCGGGCTAATTTGACGCGAGGGTTGTTTTCTTTTGAACCGGGGCACGACCCGTAGATTTGACACGCGGATCCAACAAATTCATGCTTTCAATTTCCTATCCGAGGGCTTATCTGGTGCTGATACCCCGTTTTGGTCATGTTATTATGTCCAGATCCATCCATGCCCATTGCATCAAGGTCACATACCACTGTGGGGTACAACAACACAGTGTGAATGGTTTTCAAAATGTCGACCCGCGGGTCGGATCCACGGGTCGAACCCGTGAGTCGGCGGAAAAAAACTCGCGGGTCAAGGTGACCCGACCCGCGACGTGACCTGCATCTCATGGGTCATTCGAAGCCTGGCGAGTCAGGTCGGTCCAGGAAGTGTTCAAAATCTGATGGGCCAATTGTGTCGAGTCGTAAGGTTTTGGAATATCACGAGTCGGGTCGGGTCGAGTCGGGTTGGGCCAGGAGATTTTGAAATATCTCGGGTCGGGTCGGGTGGGGTCAGAAGGTTCTTGAAATATCACGGGCCGGGTCTGGTCAAGTGACCCGCCCTGACCCGCGAGGTTTTTCTGACCCATGAAAAGCCCTGGAAAAAGTGAACGACAACACCGTCGCCTTGAAAAAATATCAATGCACACATCGCCTTGAAAAATGATCAATGCACACATCGGACAGATCACGATCTAGATAATCTTGATCCTGCATATGTCGTCAAGGCATGTCGTGCAAGATATGTAGATCTAGCTCAGTAAATATGTGCTATATCATACAGATCATCCGGCTATCACCCGCCAAAATGATCTATAGGCCATGCAGGTCACATTGACCAGGGATCTATCTGCCCTCTAAGACACAGGTCAGTGATGGGGATGTAATCCGTCGAACGTGTGAAAAGTTGTCGAAACGCCGACGTAAAAACGATTTCCAGTCCAGCGATTTCCAAGATCGATGGATATCGCACATATTTGCATTACAATTGACTGTCGGTGCCTAGTGTTATGTTTCCTCTCTACCCAGGGAAACACTTGACAATCACGGAAACACGCCACTGTTTTTGCAGTATCGTGGATTGTAGGTGGGGTGCAACTATGTAGACCCGAGCTTGTGGGAAAAAACCACAGGCCAGTCACGAATATACTCGTTTTTGCGTTGTTCCCGTTTTTGCCGTGGCCTTGTATGTGGAGACCCCGATATTGGTGGCTTGAATCGCGGGGGTTAGGGACGGGTGCTACGATAGGGATAGCATTTTTGGCTAATTTTTTCTTCTAGAAAGCGGGGTTCCTTAACCCAGAAACGCCATGTATTCTCGACCCCCTCCCCCCCGCTCTCTCCCCCTTCACACACCCACCACCTTCACCCACCCCCAAATGGTTACGCGTCCGCCGTTTTCACATGCCCACCGCCTGCACCCGCCCTCCACATTATTACACCCCCCCCCCCCCCCCCTCCCTCCCGTTTCTCATGACCACCGCCTGCACCCACCCCCATCGTTACGCCTCTGTGGGTTTCCTTTTCAGGAGTTCCCGGCCCTCGGCAGTGGCATGGCCAACCTCAACTTGGGGGGAAACGACGAAGGGTACTCCCGACAGGTATTTACACGCGTTGGGAAGGGAAAAGCTCGTCCGTTCTTTAGCTTGAAAGGCGAGCAGGTTCTTGGTGTTTTCGTTGTTGTTGTTGTTCTTGGTTCGTTTTTTTTGGGGGGGTAATTTTTGTTGTTTCTTTGCTTCCTCAGGTTTTGTTTGGTTGTTCTTGTTCTGCTTTTGCGTCTGCTTCTTCCGTTTCTGAGTTTCGATCGGGTATTCCTCCTACGTCGAGTAGAGTTTACCATTTGACCTAGTTGGAGGGTGGAATACAGATGTGTGATTGGCCAAGTGGGGATGTTTGATTGGGCTCGGGTTGGGGTAAGTCCGCTTTACCTCGTACCCATGGGTCCGTAAACCACTCCGCCGAATGACTGGTAAACTGCGTTTGCTTGTTCTTGTCCTTGTCCTTTTTCTGGTCCATGTCCTTGTTCAGGTTATTGTTCATGTGCTTGTGCTCGTGCTTGTGCTTGTTCTTGTTCTTGTTCAGGTTATGTTGTTCTTGTTCTTGTTCAGGTTATGTTGTTCTTGTTCTTGTTCGTGTGCTTGTGCTTGTAGTGCCGGTGTCCGGTATACTGCCGGTATTTGTTGGCTGCCCCATACCGGCGCTACAGGAGGGCCACCATTGTACTGTGTGTAGTAGGCAAACCGCCGGGAAGTAGTCCAGGATCACCAGGACAGTGCAAGGAGAATAACTATTGACTATTCGACCTATGTGCCGAAACTCCATGTCATGGTGGACTTGAGTGCCTTTTAATTCTTCCGCTTTCGGTTCCTCCGCTTTTTATTCATCCGCTTCGCCCCCGCCTTGCCCTGTGTGCGCATTTACGCACACGCCTTGCGTCGGCGTTGATTACCTTTCTGTCTCACCGCTATTTGTCGGCACTGCTGTCGTGATAGGCTTCCCTAGGCGAGCGCAAGGGTCGCAGCGGTTGTTTTTTCGCTTTTAATTCCGCAGCTTTTGCTCCCTGCCTTTTTTTTTACTTCAAGCATAACGATAGCCATCGATGTTGAGTGAACTAAGTGAAAGTTTTTACCACCGATCGCTAGCAATGAAAGGACCACCAGATCTTCGGGGGCAGTACAAAGGCCAACACAAAAAAAGATGTGTATGGTTACACGTTATGCACCCTCCATTGTTAATTCTCCCGCTGTCGGACCGCTACGCGCACGCCTGACGTGAGCGTTGCGAACCATACTGTCCGCTGTTGGTTGTGTCGCGGTAGGCATACCGAGGCGAGCCACAAGGGTTTAGCATGCAGAGCGACGACTTCCCGGCACTGCCCGTTGCCGCTCCGTCTGCAGCAGGTGTGTGTCAAGTCACTTTTAATGTATACTAGCGCTTCTCCTACCTTCGGGAAGCCCCCAATTGATTTGCAATGGCTGCCTGGTATATCTATCATATACTAAGTAGTATATAGATTAGCTGTCCCTAGGCACTCGCACACCGGGACATTTGTGTCTAACTGTAGTCAACTTGCGTGCGTTGTTAGTTGGCGTCGTACTGTAGGACGTATATGTTCCGCAGCGCTGTTCGTTGGCTGACTAAACTTATAGTCGGTCGCCAACTGGGTATTCGTTGGTTTAGGTTCTTCGCGGTGGTGCAGTTGGTTGAGCCGGGAGCCCTGCCTCTTTTCATCATTACTTGCGCGTTTTGTGGCTCGACGTGGGGTGTTCGTTTATGAAGAGTATATACGTGAGGTGGCTTCTACAGTCAGTTGGCTTTTACTCCGCCACCATTCACCTTTATGATGACTTCCAGGTAGCCGTCAAGTCCGGCCAACTCGCAGTTCTTAGCTACTACCACGTGGTAAGGTGTTTTGCTATTTCCAAACTCTGTTGGGTTGAAATATATATACAAAACTTCGACGAACATCATACCAGGTATATAACCCAAGGCCAAGCACCACCAGCCCACGAAAAAAATGAATTGAGAAAATACGTTAGTGGAAGGAAACCACATTTATACCTGGTACATTTTATTGTCCGCTGGTGTTGGCCTCGGCTTGGATTGTGAAGTTCGTCGACTTCATTACTAACGTCGTATGTTTTGTTACCCAACTTCTACCCAAGAGAAGTTGGTAGTTTGCAAACACGGTAGCGACCTCGAAAGGAGTCGCTTTTTTTCGGCGCGGTGTGAGTTTGAAACTCGTTTTCGTTCGTATTGAGAGCTGTTTTGGCCCTTGAGAGCTTGACCGACGTTTTTGGCGACAAATACCTTGGTTTCAGTGTAGGAAAACAATAGCAGTCGATTAAGGGTTAAGCGGTGTCGCATACTTTAGTGCCGAGTGGTTCGTTGCTTTTATTTTCGCACACTCTCAAGCTGATTGGCTCGTTGCTTTTCGCGTTCTGTATGCTGGTTGGCTCGTTTTTTTTCGCTTACTGTATGCTGATTGGCGTTTGTCGCTTTTTGTCCGTTTTCCGCGACGTAGGCCAAACAGGTTCTTCCGCGCTAGGGGGCACCGCTTTCCACCCGTCCTCTATCGCGGAGGGCATGGGATCTGGGGCGTTGAGAGGAGCACCAGGACAGGTGAAAAGTTGAAAACACACTGTGTACTCGGAGTACAAGATTTCACCCGTTGGATAGATCACCAGCGATCCCCACTTGGCGATCTAGATGTTTCAGGGAAGATCTGTATGATCTGTATGATCTAGTTCATGTTGCCGGGTGAGAACTGTACGATTTGCGTGATCTAGCACATGTTGCGTGGGGTGGATCTGTGCTCGATATTTACAGATGTTGCACAACATGTCACAGCGCCAGATACAGTATAAATCATTGCAGATGATCTACAGTAGATCGTGAGCTTTTTAATGTGTGCAGGATTTCCGTCAGGTGGCGGGCTCCGTTTTTTAGTCGCAGCAAAGATAAGCAAGTGATCCAAGAGGGCTTTTGACGGCAAAATACAGAAGCAACAAATATTGCGTACCTGGTAGTTGTTGAGTGTACCGTTTTAACGGTTTAGTGTTCCTACTCAAAAAGGAAGCTACTGGATGGAACGGGATGGGTTTTTTATACACGGTTGCTGCGCGGCTGCGACCTCTTAGCACTTGTATATATTACGTCAGGTGGAGGGGATGGTGAATGTGTAGCGAGAGGGGTGGATATTATTATTTCGAGTTTGAGTTGGTAGTGCTGTGTATTGAGGGCACGCTCTCGTTCGTGAACATTAACCGCGGTAATCTCGAATATATTACGGGGTTTCCGTATTTTACAGGCGAGGCCAACGGGGCCAGGGGTTGCGGGGGGGGCAACAGCGGCGGCTGTGGTGGCGGCGAGCGAAGGGAAGGCGAAGAAGTACGGGTTGCTTGGATTACTGATGAATGTGTGGCGAGAGGGGTGATTATTTTTACGAGTTTGAATTGGTGGTGCTGTGTATTGAGGGCACGCTCTCGTTCGTGAACATTAACCGCGGTAATCTCGAAAATATTACGGGGTTTCCGTATTTTACAGGCGAGGCCAATGGGGCCAGGGGTTGCGGGGGGGCCAACAGCGGCGGCTGTGGTAGCGGCGAGCGAAGGGAAGGCGAAGAAGTACGGGTTGCTTGGATTACTGGGGGTGATTCGAATGACGGACCCAGATCTCAACACGTTAGCGTTGGGATCTGATCTGACTACGGTGGGGCTCAATCTTGACAGCGCAGAGGTAAGTGGCCTCGGGGGAGTATCGAATCGATGAGTGATGGGTTGTACCAGGTAGACTGCAGGGCCCGATTTTGCTCTGCTTGGATTACGCGTGGGAGGTTTAGGGGGGCGATGACCACAAGCTGAAGACCCTCTGTAGTTGGACGTGCAGTAGAGTTGAACGGCACGGTGTTTGGGGAGTTTGGAGCGGCGGTGAGAACCATGTGCCCGACTTTGCTGAAGGTTCCACCATGCACTTGAACGATTTGATAAGGTACGATACGACAAGAGGATAGGCGATACGATAAGATACGATACGATGTGATAAGACATAATGCCATACAATTAGACAAGACACGATATCTTAAGAAGGATGCGTGATGACCTATTTTTTGGTCTGTACTCCGCACGATACGGTACAATGTGAT
Organism: Undaria pinnatifida; assembly: GCA_012845835.1. Classification (NCBI taxonomy): domain Eukaryota; class Phaeophyceae; order Laminariales; family Alariaceae; genus Undaria; species Undaria pinnatifida. The sequence goes on from JABAKD010000022.1 coordinate 2,788,912, forward strand.
ACGTGAAGTTTTGGGATATGTATGGTAAGGTGCGGTTCGTTGAGATGTTGTAAGCTTAAACTTGGATAGAGATGCTACGATAATAACACTAAACCAAAACACTAAACCAAACCAAACAGGTATTGTACGCTACGTTTGCGAGTCCGTGGGCAGAGGAGCCGGCGACACCAGAACCCCAGTTCAACCTCCCGTCGTGCTACTTCCTCCAACCACCACCCTTGAAGCCCATGCACTTGAAGAACTTCCAGCTCGAGACGTTGTTCTACATCTTCTACTCCATGCCACAGGATGTCTTACAGGCAAGTCTTGCTCCTTTCACCACTGCGCTCCCGTTTCGGGGACGACACACTTGGAAATAGACTGGGATCACTTGAGGAGTTGGACAGGTAACCCTTTGAGAACTGCACCCATTTTTTTCGTCGCAGTCTACTCGGATGTAGGGTTAGGTCAGATGTTGGGAGTAGTGAAAGAGTGAGTTAACCCGTCTAACTCTGAGGAAATGGTTCAATTTTTTTGCCGAGCAAAATTTAAAATTGAGAGGTACCTGGTGTAATATGTCGGTTGACGGTGTAGCTTTGGCCCGTCATGGCTCCTTTAGACGTAGACTTCGTATACTGGGTTTGTTGTAGGGAGTTGCTTGACGGCTGTCGCTGACTGCTGACCGCCAAAACGACGGTCCGTCAAGGGATTAGAGTACCGGCAGCCGACGTGTTTGGTCTGCTAATAGTAAAAAAAAACATACATATATAGTCTATATGCTTCGTATATAACATCTGCCACCGACACAATCAACTAACTATCGGTTTATTTTCGGATCGCCCGCAACAAAAACGCCGTCACATCTTCGTAGCAGGCAGGACTTTCGTTTTGGCTCGTCAACACCTTTTTGGATTTTTTAGCGTGGGTTGCCGACTGCTGTGTCGAAGCTTCGCCAAGTCGTGAGCACTACTCAGCCGAACGGATCGAAACGCTTTGCGGAAGTATTAGTCTCTCTTGAGATCTGAGAATGAACAACTGCCGAAAACAAGTGACGATTACGGCATCCGCCATACATGGCAGCACGGGTTGTCGGGTTAGGGGCCGCATGTTATCAAGATATGATGGCGTTTTTGTTGCGGGTGATCCGATCATGAACCCTCAATTAGCTGACTTTGCGTCAGCGGCTGATGATAGCTCTCGTCATATTAATCTACAGTAGTGTCTTGACTTATGGCACGTACAGTTGGAAGACACACGCGCGCAGTATGACTCTACAGTACTCGTACTGAACTTCGCAATATCAAAAAGGTTAGACCTAAACCCTTGGTGCACGTTTTCCGCTCATGGCGTTTTGTGGGGGGGGGACAGGCGTACGCGGCACAGGAGTTGTACAGCCGTGAGTGGCGGTTTCATTCCGTGCTGAAGCTGTGGTTCAAGAGGGTGGCATCCACAGACGGGAACGTCCCGCCCGGGGTACAGTTCATATACTTCGACCACAAGGAGTGGGACCGGCAATTCTTCGCAGGCAACGCGCAGATGATTGTGAGTTGGTGCTGGTGATGCTTTTTGTTTTGCTTTTGTTTCCCATCCTCCGTCGGATTGGGTAAACCTAGAGTTTTTTTCTTTCAGAACTGCCGTTCTTGGGGGCAGCTTACTTGGAGTTAGTATGGGATGCCCTTTTCAGTGGAAAAGGCTCGCCACGCTTCGACGTATCTTGTGTGTCATATGTGGCGGTGGTGGTGTTCGTCGATGAAAGGCTCAAGCTTGCACTCGAGAGCGGTGCCATTTGGTGCGAGGGGGTTATTTTGCCCAGAGGGGTGGAGGCTAAAAGAGTGATTGCGCTCGCGCTGCGCTCGTGGTTGGAATCGCGCTTGGGCTCGTGCTCACGCTAGCGTTCTGGGCTCAAGCTACGCATTGAAGCGTGGGCTCGCGAGCGGTCCTTGCGTGGCAAGAGGCGGATGCCGTGTATATATAGCTGCGACAGCAAGCGAAAAAAGTTGCCTCTCGTGCTCTACTGCTTTGCTGCCACTGCCGCAGCTGCTGCAATTGCTCCCGCTGTTACTACTTTCTACTCGACGCTGTTGCTACTGCCGCTGCTATTCCTACTACTGCTGCTGTAACAGCAGGTCTCGAAAAGAGCAGTGGGAGGCACGTGGACGTAGAACAACAGGTTGGCGTTCATGTTCATAGCGTCGTAGAGTAGTACGTAGTATATTTACAAATATCCTAAGGTAGTGGTCCTCCTCCCCTAAAGTGCCGATTGATTAGTGCTGGTTGCCGTTATAGGGCCTGCGAAATTGTTTGGCAGATATTGGATCCCACGGAGTGGCAGTATACGTAGTAGTGCGGGTTGCCGATATTGTGCCGGTATTCCTGGCTGGCACATACGGACACTATAGGGAGACCACCACTGTATACCACATTGGACTGAAATGTAAGGACCGTTTGGTTTCATATTTATACCCCGAAGGAAATGTTTTTTTGTCCGTAGGCGTATATCGCTTCGGCGGTGTACCATGAGTGGAGGCGTTTTTTTGCCAACGTGCAGGCGCCGCCATTAATAGTGTATCTGTGGAAGGTGCCGATCAAGTAGTTATAGTGTATAGAGGCGGAGCGTTACGGCGATTGAAAACTGGAAACCCGGAAGTAAAAGTTCTAACGTATTGTGAGATAAATAACGGGATCGAGGATAATCTCGATATGTTGACGATATTCGCATTTTGTGTTGTTTTCGCGTTTCGCGTTTTGTGTTGAAATCACGGCCGTTCGTGTTTTGCCTGAGCTTGTTTGTCGCCCTCCAAGCCATGTGCCATTTCTACGTCACACGAACATAGTTCGTGTTCCACAGCCTTGTTTGTCTGTTTCAAGATGGTTTCGTCTTTCGAGCTTTAAACTGTGTGTTTGATAGTATTTTTGGGTGTGACCCCGAAGTCTTGACATGCAGGTTGCAAATATAGGTTTCAATCAAACTCTCGATATTTTACAGCTGAAGTATTTATTGTATTTTGTACATATGTAGTATTGAGTGTGTATTCTTCCGTCCGTCCGTGCGTCCGTCCGTCCGTCCGTCGGTCTGTCTGTCTTGCCCCGTTCGTTTCCCGACCCAGCAGCAGGCTGCAAATGGCTTGCTCACGGAAGAAGACATCCGCATCAAGTGATGCGGTGGATGGTGAGGGCCCGGCAAAGAGGATCTCTCCGAGAGGGGGGGGTTGGGGGTAGAGAACAGCGGGGGACTTCTTTTGTAGAAATCCCTTCTCTCCCTCGTCCTCCCTCGATCAGGGGGGCTTCTTTTGCGGAACTTCCTTCTCTTGATCCTTCTCTCGGGATTTGTCTATTTGGTGTTGATCGTGTGCGAGGAAGGGCGTAGAGAGGCAGCCGCCATCCCCTCGTTTCCCCCCTTCCGATGAGAGAATTCCCGGATAATTCTTTCGTTCCTGTTAGAGTGAAAAGGCAAAAAAACAAAAATCATTTTTTTCCCGGTTCCAATGAAGTTGGCGGAGAGAGAAAGAACATATGTATTTCGAGCTTCTTTCGATCTTCGTCCTTGTTTGGACTTGTAGGTACAATCCAGTGTAGGGTATGCTGGCAGACCATATGAACGAGTGAGGCACAAGTTTGCCTTCCGCCTTCCTAGTGATGCTATCGAGAGCAGTATCTCTCCCCCCCCCCCCCCCCCCCCCCCCCGCACCCCGCCGTTGTGGAGTCGCGGGCGGGCCCGCTGGCTCGCGTTCCCCCCGACTATGTTCCACCGAGAAACAAGGCACCCATGATTTTCTGGGCGGCCGCGTTAGGGTTATAGACCATGCCCCTAATGGTAGCCGGCAGACTGCACGAGGCACTCGTGCCCGATGATGATATTCCCAATAGTCGTTTATGTGGAACCGTGAGGTTTCACGCGACGCACTCGTCTTGGATGGAGGCGTCGGCCAGAGTGGGGGGGGCTGAGTGGGCGTTGTTACTGGTTCGGGGATGGGGGAGGGGGGGGAGGTTCGCGTTTCGCCGGCTAAATGGCTGGCTTCCTTAGATCCTGGCGGTTGTGTCTGTTTAATGCGATAAACTGTCTTGGATGGTTTCGTTGTCTTCTGTTGCTGGTGGTTTGATCCTGTGTTGGTACAGTGGTGGTGCGCGCGTTTGGCTGTGTCAGTTGCGCGTGCGAGCAGTGTGGGCACTGGAGGAGGGAGGGCGGCAACTGGGCTAGGCTGGCAGAAGATGAAACTCAACTTCCCGCGCTATATGTTACGTACCTGGTACGGTTTTCTGGTGGGCCTTCCTTGCAAAGAGGCTATCGTCGCGCTTTTGGTGCGTGAGATCGTGCGTGGGAGCGCAACCGCGTCGAAAGTGACGGTTCGGTGCGCCCGCCGATTATTCGTCAGTCACGGTGTTGCTGACCAGAACAAGCGGAGATTTGCTTCCTCCCCAGCATGCAAGAAGAGGAAGGAGAGGAAAATTAATGTGACGATATACTACGCAACCAACCACAACAATATGCATGCAACCACGAAACCCCGAACCTCGTTTTTTTTTTCGTGGTCGTCGCGGCTTCGGAGCAGATGATGAAATATAATCCCGAGGTAATTTGACCCATTCAGTTAGAAATGAAACATGCTCCCATCCTGATGCCGCGTTTGTCCCCCGCCCCGAAAAACGGGTGCCTTTGTAAGGGTTTACCTCCTCCAGTGGTTGTAGTAGTAGTAGTACCGTTTTTTTCGACGGAGCGTCCAAATAAGTGCAAGTTAAAAAAACGTGTTTTTATCGTAAAGCATTAGTCTACTAGTCTAATTATTTTGTAAATACTGTTTTTAATAAAAGGTTTTGTCGGATAAAGTGTGTTTCAGTGTGTTGAGTGGAGATTTGAGACGAGACGCTTATCTTGACCGTGCCCGTAGGAAAAGCATTCAATTCGTCAACCATGTGACATCTGACCAAATATATCGCGCTCAGTTCGAATGAAACGTTTGTTTTTCCGAACGATCCGTGGCGAATGACGCCCGCCCGTGCCGCGAGTGATGGAAACCATCGCTGATCGCTGTCACACGCAACAAGTAAGTGCCCTGCGACACGTACGGGCTCATGACAGAACGACACAATCTTCGTAGAGCGTCTTACTAGGATACAAAGAAAATGTTTTCCGCACGTACGTCGTGGAGCGTTATACTACTACAACAAACTACTACAACTACTGCTACTACTTACTACTATTACTACTAATACTAATACTGCGTCGTATAACAAAATTGGTATGTTTGCCCACATACATTAAATTATAGACAAACCCGTACAACCCCGGTACCTGATACTACTACTACTGCTGCAACAACTAGTAGTATTAATAGTATGTGATCCCATTATTAATTATTAATAGGAATGAAGTGTCGAAAAAATGTTGCAACTCTTACGGGCACTCATATACGACAAACCGATGGGGGTGCATTCCTCTCAAAAGTCGCATCATGCCAATGGCAAATTGAATGGTGGTGTGGGTGCCAATCAAAGACGAGTGATAATGGATGTGGTACGACATAGTCTAGTAAGATGATACAGTACTGCTGCTCCACGGATTATTTTTGTTTGTCTTTGTGTGAGGCTGTATTATTGTGATGTCTGGATGATCCTTTTTTTCCCGTTTTTTTGCACCTTTTCTCTACAACACGAAAGTGTAAGTAAGTTCTGCATACATTGAAGGTACAAATTGGATTGAGGGCATTCATTCAGTGTCGCCATATTCCCTTCCTTTACTCCTTATTAAAAAATGAGAAACGTCATCTGTGAGTACTACCGATTGAATGGTTGAAACGCAACTTTGCAAACTGACAAAAAACGTCTCAACACGTCAGCTGTGAGACACATGAGTTCGATAATTAGCCTTCTTTTTGCGTAAGTATCGTCTTCTTAGAGTACTTGTATAGAGTCTAATATTAATATCATAGAATGTGTGCATCTTGTACTGCTGCACGACTACATAGGTAGCTGGTATGATACCACGCCGCATTGAGCGTTGAGGGCAGAGCGTCAAAGCGTCAAAAAAGCGTCGAAAGCGCGAAAAAAAATTAAACGTGAAGCTTGGTACGTTGAGTGAAGACGTGAAGACAAACAAACGACAAAAAAAATCGACGGTTTCAAATTCCATTCGCACGTAATTTTTTATGTTTGTAGGTCTAATTCCGCCGCATCCTTGTCTGCTGTCGCGACGCTACCGAATCGTCCACAGTAAGCAAGGCCGGGCTTCGTGAGGAAGTGGGCAGTAGAACATCTGTAGCGGCGAATAGCAGCGAGAAGCCTCTCTCCCTCCACGATGCAGTTTACTCCGCAGCAGATGGCCGGCGCCCAGCGATACGGATCGCAGACGCGCATCGGGAATTGGTAAGAAAGTTTGAACCTGCTCAACAAAAAAAGTACAGCAGTACACACAAAACATTAGTCTGATACGGCATGTATGTGTGTTCGCGTTTCGCTATGGAATATCATGTGTGCGGGCATGCGTTCTGTCTGGTGTAGTGCCCATCTGCACCAAGCCCATCCAGTGTCCGTGCCGATTCTCCATCCTCCAGAGAGATACAAGCTCTTTGGTCACAAACTACGAGACAGATACATACATCACACCTACCATTCAACAGCAAGCAATAAGGAGGTTGGCACAGTACTACGCCAAACGCCCTGAATACGAAATAAGTATCTTCGACCCATCTCCACATGTTCACACGTTCGTTGTTCAGCTGGCTGCGCACAGCTTTCATGGAGGTTGTGGCCAGCCAGTGCATGGGGAGACGGGAAGGAGGGTGCAGAGTTGACACGATGGTGTTTTTGCTTGTGCCAGTGCTTGACCGCGTCAGTCTGTGTCCCCCAGCACTTATCGGCAACCTTGTGAAGATGTGCACGTCTTGACTCACGAATCGTGCGGGGAGGAAATGCATGATGACTCCGTGTACGTACTGCTGTATACTTCTATAGTATGTGAACGAGTGCCCGAGGGATGCAGGGTAGTCGGTGCTGGGTAAGCTCTCTCCTCTTGGTTCGTTGATTTCATTAGTGTCCATGTGCGTATGATACCTCACGGCTCCATTAGCAAACATTAGAACACGGGGAGCAAGGCAGAGTGGGAGATGAGGGGATGTTCGAGGTACATCACATCTCGAACATCCCTCATATTCCCGTACGCCTGTCAGCAACGTAACGCCACAATGGCATGTTCTGCGAATTCATGGCACGAATGAACTACATTAGTCTATACGTTAATCTATCTACGGCTGCGAATACGGATGCCGTATGGGACTTCATAACATTAGCCCACCCTGAATAGTCGTAGAGGTAGATCACAAGACCATCGGAGGAAGTCATCGAAAACCCAGGAGTCGGAAGGGGAATCGAGGATGCGGCTAGTCGAACCTAACACAAAGGAGGATGTAGATTCCCCCACACCTCGTAAAGAGACTAAGACGCTTCTTGCCAGAGTTAAAACTCTGTAATGGAGCTCACGACAGTGAGAGGTCGAGATCGGGTGTGCTTGCGATGTATCAATAGCAATTGGGCTACAAAAGTTCGAAGGGTAAGGGAACAATTCGAAACCGTACAAACTTAAGATATACACGTGGAAACGTAGACAAAAGAAAACAAAAATCAAACTTCGAAGCACCGGAAGTAGGGCTCGAAACGTGGAACCTGAAAGGCCGGAAAAAAAGTAGGGCCTTTGGCCGAATCGCAAAACGAAAAACGGGGCTATCAAAACAAGTAGCAAGCAGTGATTTCTAGGAACAGCCGGAGACAATATCGTCGCCGAGTTTTCACCGGGTACGAGTGGCGGACTGTAGCAAGCCTAACGTGCTTAAACCAATAAGTTTCGCCAATTTCTTGGAAAATAAATTCAATATTTTATGAGCGGGGGTGAGAGGGTGTCGCTTTCTTTTGTGAGGCCATAAACACTCTTCCAAATGACCTCAGAAGCACGTGGATCATTTTCGTGGGACAATGTACTTATGACAGGCTGTTTATGAAATGGCCTGATACAGGCACAGGCAACTCCTTGCAGCTCTTTCTACTAAGCAGATCCCACAGTGTTCACTCATTTGTGTATCCTTAGAGAAGCACTTTGTGATCCTTGTGTCACGGATAGAACTGAATGCTATGCGCGATACAAATACGTAGAAACGATTGCATCATCCCCCTTTTCCTACACGCAAATGCCTTCAAAGGCATGAGAAACCTCCTTATCCCATGTCGATATCCCACGTCCTGGCACTTGAGCTGTTGCTAGGCTCCCAGGGCAACATCATAACATAATGTAGTTACACGTTTTTTTACAATGTTTTGGGTAGCGGCAGCTGCCTGCATACTGAAACTGAGTCGTTCTACAGTAAATTGGACCTCAGTCACTAGCTCACATTTTGGGGCCGTCTCAGGCCGGTTTTGATCGGATCCAGACGATTTTTTTCCCACGTGTCTCTTGATTTGCGGCGGAAGGCGTGACGCAACGCTTATTTTGATATCGGTATCATTTCGCGGGGGTTCTGGGGTCCCAATGGACGCGTGCCACGATAGAGGTGCACCACCGTTTTTTGTGAGGTTCCTCAATTTGGGAGCTTAAGACGTCTTCAAAAAACTGATTTGGATAAAAGTAAACTGCTACCGGATGAAAAATACCATGGCCTTGGTACACAGCGAGAATCATGCCAAAAAAATGTCGTATTTGTGAAGATTTTGGGTTAAGGAGTCCCGTCATTCAGAAACCATTTCACACGAAAAGTGCTACCTCTATCGTAGCATACGTCAATGTCTCGATATGCCTATACAATCCCTTGTGCCGCACGGATAACCGTATAGCCGATTAAAAGACAACATTGTCACAATGGGCCTTCCGTTAAGCCATTAGTCATACATCATAGAACACGTGTGCGAAATTTCGTTCGGATCCGTTTCAAACTGGTGTGAGACGGCTCTGCTTACTTTTCCGGGTTGACATTTTCTGAACCAGCCTGTACTGCTTTTCAGGAGTTCCTCTGGCTTTGCAAGGGTCACTCACACGAGAGTTGCTTAGATGATATATTTGTAATAATTGCTTGCTGCCCGCCTGATGCCTTCTGAGACAAGGGAGGGGCAGGGACTTTTGTTCAGACAGGCGATAACGCCTGCTAGATAAAATTAGAACACGTGCTACAAAGCATAGCACCGCAACGGGGGAGGGAATGCCGGAACACTAGCCCACCCTTTAGGGTCGTATACGCAGATTCATACAAACATCAGGTGGACTATATTGATCCGGAGAATTTTGAGAATGAATTGAAGATGCGGCGCTTCACAACCCACTCCCACACATCTAACTTGCAGGCAGAGGTCAATTCGACGTGTGCAAGGCAGATGTCAACTTGGAGAAGGGTCGTTCTACACTACCTTCAGTGTAGCGGCTTCCGGATTTATGTTGTTCCTGGAAATAGCCAGGGCTTTTCATGGGTCGGGTCACTTCTCGCGGATGAGGTCGGGTCAGCGCGACCCGACCCGACACAACCCGTGAGATTTGAAAACCTCTTGATCCGACCCGACCCATGAGATTTCGAACACCACCTGACCTAACTCGTCGGTCGGGTCATGACCCGTGACAGCCTCTGGAAATATCGGCCTACCTTGCTTATTACCCTGTTTATTAATAGATGTCCTGTAAAATGTATCCCCAACAAACAACAGGTATGAGGACGAGCGGCTCGCGGAAAGCCGTTACGCGTCCTTCACGGACAAGAAAGACCGGAAGCTGCTGGCTTCGGACAACCGCCACAAGAAGATGGACACCTGCATGCAGAAGGCGAGTAGGAAATGGGAAGTAGGAAATGGGGGGTATGATATACGGCAACCGCCTCCACCACCGCCGCCGCCGCCGCTGCCGCCACCACCACGCCCGCCCCACTCCAACACGATAGATCAGGGCCACGCTACTGTTGGAGGTTATATTTTGCTCAGGTTCCGTATCACCACCGGCCCTCCCGTAAGAAAGAGATACACTGCCGGCCCTCTCATCAGAAAGAGCTAAAAAACCGGTCCTCTCGTAAGAAAGAGCTAAACTACCGGCCCTGTCATCAGAAAGAGCTACACTACCGACCCTCTCTCATTATAAGAAGAGCTACACTACCGGCCCTTGCATAAGAAAGAACCCTACAAGAAACCTCGCCTAAACTTTACGGGCGGGGTCAAAAATGGCAGTTGCTGTACTGAAGTTAGTGCACGACACACACTTTATCAAACAAGAAATAAGGCCCAAAGCCAATATCTCGGTTTTTTTATCTGGGGGCTGGTATACCATTAGCATGAGAAAACCTTATACCTCACGCTAAACCCGAGTTTGACGTCTACGTACGTCGCAAATGTCGGCAGAAGCAGAAACCAGCAACAACGGCCACCAACATTAATACCAACACCTCGACCACCCCCACTGAATCACCACTTCAACAGTCGAACGTCCCTTTCTGAAGTCCGAACGAACATTTGCCCGTGCTTTGTTTTGTGGTGTTTCGTTGTGGCAGGTGCCCTTGTCGTACTGCGAGGGAGAGGAGGTGCGGTACGGCTCCGTCATCCAGCTCCAGAGTGCCGAGGTGATTTTTCGTGTGACAGGTTTCGTGTTTGTATGTTTTCTAAGCCTTAGCGGAAACAGTCTACACAACAGGCAGGTGATCCCTACGGCAATGCTACCTTGTACATTAACATATGCCCATGCAAATCCAACCCAGTCCCTGGAAAACAGCACCCGGTGCCCTTCGAGAACTTCACGCTTCATGGCGGTAAAATGAGTATGTCCCCCATCCCCCACCCAAAACCCCACCCGAATCCCCAGCCCTACCGTCACCCACACCCCAATCCCCACCTCCACCCCTCAGCCCTACCGTCACCCACACCCCAATCTCCACCTCCACCCCCTCAATCGCCCTCACCTCATCCCACAATCCCACCCCTACCCCCCCTCTAACGCCTACCTTCACCTCCACCCTCACCCCAACCCCCACCTACACCCCAACCCCAACCCTCCCCCCCACCCCCTCCTCCACCCCTTCCCGCAACCCCAACCCCACCCCTTCCCACCCCCTCCCCCAGCCGCGCTCCCAGCCCTACCCACCCTCACCGCCACCCCAACCCTCACCGCCACCCCAACCCTCACCGCCACCCTAATCTTCACCCCTACCACCACCCCCACACCCGCCGCCACCGCTACCCCAACCCACACCTCCACCCCGACTCCCACCCCGACCCCTACCCCGACCCCTACCCCCCGACCCCATCCCAGCCCCCACCCCCACCTCGATCCCTACCCTCACCCCCAACCCCATCCCAGCCCCCACCCCCACCACAAACCCAACCCCCAACTCCCAACCCCACCCCCACCCCACGTTCTCCTGTCAACGCCTATAAACTCGAAGGTGGGCGGACCACTGGCGTGTGATCCTTTTGAGGAGATATATTTGGGTTCTCAGACTTTCTTGGCGACCGTTGCTCCGCGCCCTCCCCAGTCTCCCTCCCCCGCCCGCATGGCGTTCAAGGTGGTGGCCGTCACAGACCCGCGCCTTAAGGTACAGTACGGGACACCTAGTAAGAAACAGGACTGCTGGCTCAGGCTGGAGTTATTTTTTTTAGAATGGGTGCGTTCTACACTAACGTCGGTATAAGTTTTATACTCGGTATGGACTGTTTGCACTGTATGAGCTGTATTTACTATGTGTGCTGTATTCATTGCATGCGCTGTATGTGTTGCATGCGCTGTACGTACTATATGCACGGTATGCGCTGTATGCACTGCATGTGTTTAAGAGTTGTGTGTGCTGTACGTACTGTATGCGCTGTATGCACCGTAAGCACTATATGCGCTGTATGCTTTGCATGCGCTCTACACGCTGCATGCGCTGCATGTGCTGTACGTGGTGTATGCATCATACGAGTACACGCACGTTTCAAGAATTGTATGGACTACACGTAGGCGGTGTGTGCTCTCACCCTATGAGCTGTGTGCAATATGTGCGTGATATGTGTTGTGTGCACTGTGTGCGCTGTATGCTTTTTAAGAGCTGAATGCGATGTATACACTGTATAAGCTTCTCACTGTCGCACTAACTGTGTGAGTTTTATGCAATGCATGCGTGAACAGGTGTTGTATGCATAGCAGTATGCGCTTTATGCGTTTTAAGATATGTATGCGTTGTATGCGCGGTATGATTTGTGTGTACTGTACGGACTGTGTGATTTGTATTCAATTCAACGCGAGCGATGTATGCACTGTACTCAATGTAAGCGCCGTATGCGCTGAACCAGGTAGGCACTATATGTGTTTTACGTGACTGTTAGTGTTTCATGTGCTATATGTGTTGTATGCGCTGAAAAATGCTGTATGCACTGTATGCACTGTGCACTGCATGCGCCGTATGAGCTGTGTTCATTTTATAACCGTTGAATGTGTGCTTCGAACGTTTTTTTTGTCGGTGGTTTGTGATTACCGTGCGCAGGACTTGTCGACACAAGTGCTGCTGCGCAAGGAGGGGAAGACCTCGCTTCCGGCCGTCGAGGGAGAGCCGGTGAGGCATTACATTATGCACACATCGGACAGATTACTGCCTAGACCATCTAGACCCTAGACCATCTAGACCCTAGACCATCTAGACCCTAGACCATCAAGACCCTGCATACGCCGCTATGAAATATTGTACAGGATCTGTGTCACACAACACAGAAATTATAAGCTAGACCATTCCCAGTGGCTTTAGCCTCAGGTTCTGTCCTGAAGTTTCCCAGCAATCCCCAAATTCTCTGCCTTTAAAATCTAACTGCAGGTCTAATTCCATATTTGTTTAGGCATCCCCTCCCCTACTCAAGCCACGTTCATGAGCAAACTGGCTCTATCGCCAATCACTCATCAATTCGATACTTTATCTGCCTTATAAATGTTGGCTCTATGCGTCCAACAGGCATTTTTGAAAGTCTGTCCCTTGTCGCTCACGAATTCATTACTTCCTGTGTCTTCTTTTATGGGGCTCTATCGCGCCAACCGTGACCGGCCTGGTAGCGAAAAACGTGCTGTTACATGTCGCAACGTGTCACCCGTCGGTCTATTTTTCTCTTCTCCTGTCACGACGACAGCCGCTAGCTGTCGTATGTCGTATGTAGCTGTCCAGCTATACCTCTCTCCATCTATCGGGATCTACCCCTGAGGCTACGTTCTTCTATTTTTCTTTTTTCTGTGCTGCTGCGGTCACGACGACAGCCGCTGGTTATGGTAGCTGTCCAGCTATCTGATCTCTCTTTCCGTCTATCGCGACCGAACGCAGTGACCAATGCGAAGGGCCCGATCGTGTGTGTGGTTGTCGTCCTGGTTATGTGGTGAGGTACACAGCAGCAGCAGTGCGGGGCTCGAGCCCGCGCGTATGTTTGGACAAGGAATAGTGTGCATAACCATGGGCGCTTGGGTACTTCTCATGTTTTCATGCCGGTACATACTACAGCTTTTTTTACGTCACAGCAGATTCATGTTTGCAGCTGAGACGCGGAGAGGCCAAGGTCGACACATAATACGACTTCGTATACATACGAGTATCCGCCATATTCGCAAACAGCACAGGGCTGCGCAGAGGGGGGGGTTGGGCATCAATTGACCTGGACGAAGATTATTCATGACCATGGGCCTTGGTTACTTTCCATGTTTTCATACCGGTACATATTATACGCCACAACAGCCGGTCACGATTTCCATGCAACATTGTTCAAGTTTTTGAGACTTGGCGAGGCCGAGATCGATAGAGTACCCGTCATATTTGCAGACAGCACAGGGCTATGCGGAGCGGCGGGAGCGGGGTGGGGCGCAGCCCCAGGCCGCGCGCCCAGCCCACAGCCGTCGAACCCTCGTGTGCGTGCCTACGATGGCCTCGCCCACTCCGCAGATTTACTGACCGACGGGAGATTTAAATTCGTATTGTTACACGAAAAGCCAAGCGACATACTCTGTAGTCCATGCCAACTGCAGCGGGAAGGGGTAGATGGATGCTCATAAGCTCAGCAGCAGCAGCAGGAGGAGAGAAGCGTCACTGGGACCCGCGTGCAGAGCAACCCCTCTGGACACTATGAAGTATCTATGCAAGGTGGTCTAACCCGTAGATCGCACGGCTCCCACCCGACAAGGTGATCTAGATAACATAGATAATGGAAACTATGACGTGGAAGCACCCATACAAAAACTCTTTATGGCGCGGAAACAACCACCCCGCCCCCCCGCCCCCCGTTCACCCGGCCGATTGTTGGTGCGCTCTCTCCCTGCTCGGGCTGGTTTATGTTCGGTGCTTCAACCCGATTGCGAACCGATTGCCAACACACTGACAATTCGGATTGATCTCGGATTATTTTAGGTTCGGTACGGCGACCTGTTCCACCTGGTGGGCGACCCGGGTCTTCGTGTGTGTGACGCGGTGAACATGCGGAGGCCGCCCCTCTACCTCGCTTCTGGTGAGCGATTGGCCCTTTGGGCCAGGGCTGCCGTGTTCTGTAGTATCATACATAGTGTTCCACAAAGTATTATGCACAGTATTCTATAGTACTATAGTATATCGGGTATAGTAGTGCACCGTCGTTTTCCCTCCCGTTTTTTTTCATTCACACGAGCGGCTTTGCATCTCACTCAAAAACCGACTTCAAAACTTTCTTGTTGGCGCGCAGGCTGAAAAAAAAAAAAACGTGGCAGCGGTGAATATCGCAAAGCCGATCGGCATATATTTGTAACGCTGCAAATAAAGAGGTTGGCCGCCTCGCGCTTCGTAGCCAGCCGGAAAAGTGACCAATTGACAGTACACCGCAATTGCGCAGCGTACCGTAGCCTTGATGTTTCGGAACCCAGGCGGACGTGACCTATCGTAAAGCGACAAGCAAGTATGTGTTGCCATCAAGCCTTCTTATAGGAAGAGCGTGCTACGCTCGAATTAGTGTCAGCAGGCTGTGCGCGTGTCGTGCTATCTCCTTTCTCCTTCGTCCGGCCAACCGTACGGTAGCGGGATCACTTTTTATAGCCTTGTTCGTTTTGCAGAGGCAAGGGGTCACTCGAGCGAGTGACCCACCCGTTCCTTCGCGCGGTCCTGAAATATTTCCTACCATGTTGTTTTTGCGATACCAACCAGCGTCGGAGCCTTCGCGCGGTCTTAAATCGTTCCTACCATTTCGTTTTTGCGATACCAATCTGCATCGGAGTAGTTAGCTGCGCCGCGCCAAGCAAATCATCGTCTGAGGCGTTTTCGTCGGTGAGGTTCAGAGTCACTCGTGGGAGTTTCTCAAGTACAGTAGTAGCTAAAAAGGGGGTATATCACATCATCAGCAACACCGTAACCTTGTTTCCCCGTGGCACTCCGGGCACATCCCCTGCCCCAGTAGCGTCGCGTGCCACGAAGACATGTAAGGGCAGCCGCTCTTGCCGAAATTGGTCTGCTTGACGAGGCTCGTCTACCGAGGAAGCTACCCGGTTACTTAACTTGTTGTGCCTTTTACGTTCTATGCCAGGCCGTTTAGATAATCCGTCGGGGGTGCGGTTTCGTTTCGTTTTTCCCGAAGTCGGTCGGTGGGGGGGCGAGGGGAGGGTGAGGTGGAGAGCTCGCATGAGGAGCCGCGGAAAATCTAGTGCTACGAAAAACTAACCCTATCGTAGCATGCATCCATATCGTGCGACCGGTGCTGCAATAATCGGCATCATTTTTTTTTATTTTTTTACGTGGCTTGCCTTTTCGGGCTTGCCGAAGGGCTTGGTCCCTTTTTTGGTGGGGCCGTGAGGTGGTTGGGCGTTCACGGCTAGTTGCTAGCTGTATTTTATTTTTGCCGGGGCACTACTACCTGCGATGAGATTGCCGCGTTGATTCCGGGCAAACCACAGCAGTGCGCGAGCTGCACGCTCTGGGTGGGAGTCTCCGGCTGATCGCAGCGCTATATATATACTTCTGTTATATGAACGAAGGCGACGGCGGAATGTTCACAACAACAGTAAGAGCCAACTAACTGACTTAGTCTCTTTCAGTTAACGCCATCATATCGTACATCGAGCCGCAAGCACGGCAGTCAGATACGAAGACGAGGGGTTTCCGTATACATGTAAGCATGCTGCTTCTGTTGGGAACCTGATCCTTTACACCATCGCATCATACGTTGAGCCGCAAGCACGACAGTCAGGTACGAACACGCAGAAAGTTCGCAAACTACCTCGCGAAGCTAATTGGAATACCTCGCAAACTACTTCGAATGACCATAGTAACCAGTACCCACGATATACACAAACCTACATATCCCCTTGTTTTTACCAACCATACTTGGTCCAAGCAACTACTGTTTATATTTTGTATGTGCAGTATGTGCATGTACGCGCATACAAAAATCTAACACAAAAAACTGTATATTTCTCTGTGTTTTGCTAACCGTAGTCAATCCTGACTACTATGTCCCCCGGTAACAGTGTTCCCCAGTAATAGTAAATACAGTACCAGTAGTCAGCGACTGAAAATCAGCCGACTAACAAACAGTCTTACCTTTGGGACTTTAGAGAAACAAAATGACGAAAAACACTGGAGGATACAGCATCGATCGCGTAACGCCTGCTACAATATTAGAGGTAACAATTTTCGGCAAAAAATCATTTACGATGAACTTCGGGAACTCCTTTTAACCCCATATCGCTGGATTTTTTTCTTTTGACGTTTTTTGTTTTTGTTTTATACCTAAGACATGATATATTTTTTGTCGGGTTGTACAAGGTGCTCTGATTTATATCAAGATCGATTTTGTATGTGGGGGATGGAGCTGCTCAAATCAAGAAGGAACTTGCAGTGACAAAAAAAATGTGCGTCTCTGCCGTTGCGGGTGTAGCATGTGTCGCATGAACCAGGCCGGGTTTTGCGGCTGGGGTGGAGTGATTTTTCCGAACCGCAAAGGACGAGGGTGCACGACACAGGACACGCGCAGCATGGATGGCGATACCTGTCCTGTTTATTGCTTGCTTGCACACTCTCCCGCCATTCCGATGAGCTTAGCATGGAACAAGATAATTTTCGACGCGTTCAACAATAGAGGCCGAACTTTTTGACAAAGCATTTGTTTCTGGTCAGCTGGGCTCCTCGACGATGGACGTCTCCAAGGCTCATGGCACCTCATGTATTCTTCGCTTTTCGTTAATGGCTCAAAATATCACGCAAGACCAGATATCGTACGAGTTCTGGAACACAGGCTAAATATCACGCAAGACCAGATATCGTACGAGTTCTGGAACACAGGCTAAAATACTCGCGGGCCGGATGTGTGATGCCTGCTTCCACGAAGCGTCGCCATTATTTGCACGACCATCATACAGAGAGCTACGCATGGCATGATACATTTCTGCAGCCCATGAGACAAACTTGCATGATTTCCCGTCTACGTCTAGCCCATAGCTTACACATCTACATGGCGGCGCAACCTCACCAATAAGATTCAGCACGTGAACATAATCTGTAAAAATGTAATGTCTGACAGAAGAGCACTCCACAACACCTACCACCTGCTATCGTTTGTGATTTACTATATCTTTCTATTTGCAACTATTCCTAGGTAGTGGGTTTGTTCGTCACCTTTTGCACCTTCTTTTTTGTCAAAAAGTCAGTTTTTTTCCTTTCTGGTAAGGTACTACGCGGCTTAAGCCAGGATTCTGAAAGAAATTTGATGTGCCCTTGCTGTAGCGTGGCTAGTTCTGCCCCGCTGTTATTCCTTCTCGTAACAAAAAAGGCAGATCGCGGTCTCATCACGTCATTTTTTCCGTACAAACTCGTTTATGTTTGGTAGTATTTATGTTGTGCTCGGTCATCTTATTTCCATCGCTGGCCATCCCTGAAGACGCAGAACCTGGGCTCAAAGGTTTCCAACAGGCAGGAAGGCAGCAGACAGCGTTTCTTCGGTCAGGGGCATTTAGCGCGACGTTGTGGCAGTTTAAAAAAACGAACGCAAACCTAACTGGTCAATCTCACAGCTGACGTATTTTTTAATGCAGTACTTACTGCCTTTTGTTTTGCGTGTCCCGTCGCCTTGACTTGATGGTTCCTTCGGACAGCCCTGAAGACGCAGAGCCTGAGCTCAAGGGTTTCCAACAGACAGGCGGTGTTTCTTCGGTCGGGAGCATCGAGCGGGACTGTTTGGCAGTTTCAGAAAACGACGCAAGGAAAGAACGGCAGCGTGGACAGGCTCTCTGGCGTCGGCCTTCCCGTCAAATCCAACATCGAGGTACAGTGGGGGGGTCCGAATAGGGCCGGTTGAATGGTGCCACTGCCCTCTATAGTGCCGGTTAAATCTTTCGGCACGGCTGGAACTCAGCAGGGGGGTCCCTATAATGCCGGTTAATTATCTCGACACTACTGGAACGCAGCACGGGGGTTCCCATAGTGCCTGTCGAATAGTGTCACTGCTCTCTATAGTGCAGGTTAAATCGGTGGGCACGACTGGAACTCTCTAAAATAATGATATATATATACTTGTATAGCTATAGTAACCTTATTCCCAATATATAGTGCCGTTCCCAATATATAGTGCCGGTGGCCTGGATAGTGCCGGTATATTGGGCTATTAATAGCACACGCCGACACCATTGGAAACCCTCCATTGTAGTGTGCAAGGATGTGAGTTTCCAGTCGCAGTTTGCGAACGGTTTCGCAAACCCGCACGAGGTTCTCGGAAAAAACGCGGTTCTTGAAGGTTTGGCACTAGCCACGTAACATCTAGCTAGAAGCGTTCCAAAATAAACAATGTGGTGGTTCTTGCAGCTTTGGCTACAACCCCTAAAAAGAAGCGCCTCCATATATATTGAAAGCCCAGTTTTTTTTACATTTTTCTAACAAGGAGGTGTTAGCGATCCATTCCCCACCCGCGAGATTTTGCGGTGAGCGGTTTTTAAGTGCGGTTGGCAGGGTTTGCTCTTTTTTCGGCGTTACCGGTTGGTTCGCACTCAAGCCTGCGGTGAGACGCATCCCTGGCATTCTTATGGGGTGTGGTTTCACCAGTACGGTACGGGACAGGACGCCTGGTAATTGGTACTGATGAATCATTGCACGCTATTATAGGGGTGCAGCAGAGCTTTCTAAGAATTTTCTGAGCCCCTAACATGAGGTGCTCAATATCTCACCATCATCATCCATCATCATCCATCATCACCATCATCACCCGAAACACGACTTCGAAGGCATTCGTTCGTGCAACCCGGCCAATATTTAGGTGCACTAGTAGTCCTAAAACGTGGTCCTAAACCAAACACACTCGGTAAAATTACCATGCTAATCGATAGTTCCCACGGCTGAGGAGCCCAACCGGTCAGAAGGTCAGAAACGTTTATTAGGTCAAAAAGCTGCAACCCGTACTATGGGCGGACTCTCATATGGTGTAGCTGTCGCTAGGACCCCGCGCAGCAAGAAATTTACAACTACTGTCGCCAAAATGTGCCCGGTGGCGGCGGACGGCGGGAGGTCGCATAGTTCGGCTTTAGCTGTCTCGGAAGAGGCGTTTTTTTAGCGCGATATAAATCGCAAATACTTGCCTTTCGCGCGTATTCATTGAATAGTCTGTGGTTCTCCGGCACATAGGCTTTGGTTTGAGTCATTTTACAGATTAGATCCTGTAGAACAGCACGCCCATTTTGGAGGGAAAGTCCCTTGGAAACAGTGAACGGGCATTTTTTGGGGGGTACGCGCACAAGGGTGAACCTTTTTTCCCCCTTGATTTTGTGCGAGTGGCGCGAAATTCGTTTTTGTGCAAGGGTCAAGCTTTTTCTTCCCTTGATGCTGTGCTAGCGGTGCGAAAGTCGCATAATTTTGGATTGGACGGACCCAATTTCTATGCGAATGTACTACAACGGTTCCGTATCCAAGTAAACCGCCTTACAATTTGTGAACAACGGTTTCATATCCAAGTAAACCGCGTTACAAACCAGTACAAAACCCTAGTATCATATTGAGTTTTTCTTGTACTGCAAACTGGCTGACAGGGTCTGCCCCCCCCCCTCCATACAGTATTAAGAGCAGAGCTAGAAATGTACCCACTTAGAACGAATAGAGACGTGAGGAAGTTGAAATGGCAATACAAAGTAAAGAATATGCCAGAAACGAGGTTGCCAGCCATAGTTGATAGGGCTGTATGGGAGAAAATGACAAAAGGACGAGCTGGAACATGATGGGATAGCATAGTCGAGAAGATATGGAAGGATTTAGAGGGACACCAGAAGAGGTATTGTCTATGGAGAAGTCTGGCGGGTACAAGACAGAGGTAAAGAAATAATAGAAGAAAGGGAAAGGCTAGCGCTAAGAAATAAGGTGAAAGAGGAGAAGCACTTAGAGACATACGGGGCGTTGAGGGAAGATATTGGAATGAAAACGTATCTGCACGGGCCAATGGGCTACGAGAAAAAGCCGAAAGTGCGACTTCGTGTAGGGGACCTGGACCTACCAGAAAGAAGAAAGAGATGTGCCAGTAGTCGGCAGGAGGAGGACGTGGCTACAAGTATGTGCCCGCGAGGCACAACAATAGAGAGTAGGACTCACGTCGTAGGAGAATGTGACATATACAAGGAGGAAAGGAATGCGTTAGAGAACGAGATTATGAAATTAGACGCATGTCACATGGAAGAGTTTGGTAGGCTAGAGAGTAGCGAGAAAACGATCGCTATCCTAGAAGATAAATGGTGGCCGCAGACGGCGAAACAGGACGGGGATAGGACAAGCAAACAGTTTCCATGTAATATATGGAAGAAGCGTAATGAGCGCCCAAATTTTGGAGGTGTCTCTATTAGGAGTAAGAACGGTGCTCCGTCTCGAAAGGGATGCGTGTCAATGGTCAAATGACTAAGGCAAGCAACAAATGAGTACGCCCCTCCCCCCCCCCCCCTCCCCTCCCTCCCGGTGTGTTCTGGTAACCTTTGCGGGGAAACCCCTCCTAATGTGATTCGTTTTTTTTCCCTCTTCTGATTTTGGTGCAACCAATATCTGCCTGATCGGTGGGGGCCTGACATGCCCAGTCCTGGCAATGCAGGGATCCGAAGGTTTTATTGTATTTTTTGCTCATCCCATCTATTATCTTCGCACTTTTTTCTCTCTCCTTCCCCTTCCCTAGACGTAGCTCAGACCCGGGGTCACCAAGCAGGTTCTCCGCCCCCGTACCCACCGACGTACGAGCCTGCCTGCATTTTTATCTCGGGAAGAATTCAGCAATTTTCTTCCCTCGTCGACTCGAATTGAAATAATTATTGCCTCC
Source organism: Undaria pinnatifida (assembly GCA_012845835.1). NCBI lineage: Eukaryota > Phaeophyceae > Laminariales > Alariaceae > Undaria > Undaria pinnatifida. The sequence continues at coordinate 2,810,131 of JABAKD010000022.1, forward strand.
CCCGATTCATGTTTTTTGTTACATTTACGGAAAACCCCGTAATAATATTTCACTTATCGGACAGATCACAATCTAGATCATATAGATCATGTAGATCATGTAGATCATATAGATCTTATAGATCATATAGATCATGTAGATAATCTACTGTAGATAATCCAGATGGTATATATCATATAAACCTTATAGATAATATAGACCTTATAGATTATCTCGATCATCTAGATCATCTACAGTGGATCCTTGCTGCATCTGCCGTTGTGGTGTTATGATGTGCTGTGCGGGATCTGTGCAGCACAGATCGATCCAACCCAGGAAACAGTTGCCTAGGTCATGCAGATCATAGGGATCCCACCCGGCAACACGATCTATTGGCCACGCAGATCATGTATCAAAATATCAAGGACCTATATGCCCTGAAAGTTACAGATCATCTATCGATCATGAAATCGAATACGATCTGCCCGATGTGTGTACACGTTTTGTTAGGTCGTTATCCAGCATCGGGACACTCTGATGGCTCTCAGCTGCGAGAGGAGCAAAGTCGAGGCCACTGACTTCGGAGCAGAGTTTGAGGTGATTAAAATGCGTTTTTTTGGTTGAAGGGGGGGGGATGGGAGGAGGAAAGGGGAGGGGAGGGAAGGGGGCGGGGGGGGAGGCGGGAGACGGGGCGGGGTAGGGGGAGCGCACTCATTAATTGCTTGTCTTAGTTGTTTGACCGTTGACCACGCATCCCTTTCGAGACGGCGAAGAAAGGGGAAGGGAAGGGAGGAATGTGATGATGTAACGGCGTGGAAGGCGGCGGGCATGCCAAAATGCTCCAACAATGTACCAACAAATCTCCCAATCAAGAGCCCGCAGTGAAGTGCCGTTCAATCCGATATCTGACCAAGGTCACGTAGGAGAGGTGCTCCCATTCTAATGCCGAGCAACGTAACACACGATTCGATGGCGGCAAATTTTGCGGAATATGAAGTCACAAAATCTTAGCTTGACGCTTGCAAAGCATTGGGGTTTCCACGCGCACGAGTGGCCTGTACCCGCTGAAGTTGAAGGATTGCCCGCCCCTATGTTCTTGGATTGTAGGGATGCGAAGATCTATGGCCTGGCAGACTGCGGCCAGGCATGACAATGATCGTGACATGATTTCACTCCGCTGCCGCGGCCTTGACCACCCAACGCTATTTATCGTGCATGCTGTTTACGTGTGTGTGGTTGTGGCAGGTGTGCTGCGAGAGCTTGACGACGAACGGCCGCTCTCTACAGCTCTTGGCAGAGTTAGAAGGCACGTTCTTACGATAGGGTGGCTGTCGCCATTACCCGTGACCTACAGAAACCAGAACCCAATATAAACTAAAACATTTATGTACGAACATAGTCTCCAATTTTCTCCACGAACCATGTTTGTTTGTGACCTCTATGGTACCCCGGGTAAAGAACTCACAATCAGTGGCGGATATCTGGAACTGTCGTCATCTGTGTTCGCTGATGGGACGTGCCTGGACGTACGTGAGACCATGGCTACCGTAGGAGGGGGGGGATTTCCCCCTTTCTCACTGCTGGGTCTTCACCGCGCGCCCAAGAGACTCTGTACCTCAATGCATGTTAGGCTTTAGGCGTTTTTTTTTTACGCAGCGCAGCTAACCATTCAATGGCGGTTTCATGTGGCAAACAATAAACAGCACTAAAGCTCAACGCCTGTACCACTGGAAACCCGTTTTTGGGGACAAGCTACATGAAGCTGGTATAGGGAGATATTCTGGGGCTCAAAAGGGGTTAAAAAAACGCGAAGGAATAGGGGGTCACTCGCGCGCGAAGTGACCCCGAGCCAATGAAAACGAAACGCCTGCTACGGTGGTAGAGGTTCACCATTCTTTTTTCTGAGAATTATCACTTGAGGAGCTCTTATTTCCTTCCGAGGCAAACGCTTATTTTTGGGTAAGCTGAATGTGAAACTCGATGGGCAGACTCATGGCCACGGCATCGTAAAATAACATTAGTTTATCGCATAAACTAAAAAAAAGGACGCATTTTTTTCCCGACGATTCTGAGTTAAGCAAGCCCCGTCGCCCGCAGAAAAAAAAAACGTATTCTTTCGCCAAAAAGTTCTTCGTACCTCTGTCTTAGCACGTTTTTTGCCATCGCCAAGATGTAACATTCATCGCTGATGGGCCCCTCTTCAACTGCAGAGACTACGCGATGCACGATGCGATGGTTGTATTCTATGAGCCATCCCGCGTTAGCGAGAGTTTTCTGAGCTTCTGACACGAGGCGCTCAATATCTCGCCCGAAAGCTATGACTTCGAAGGCATTCAATCGCGGCAGCTCGACCAACGCGCTATCTACGCGCTGGTCCTAAAAACGAAAGAATACCCACAAAAACTATCGGACTAACCGGTGGTTCCATGGCTTCGAAGGCGTTCAAATCGCGCAACCCGACCAACGCTTTTCAATGTCCTCAAACGAATATACCCATAAAAACTATCAGACCAACGGGTAGTTCCTCAAGTAAGGAGCTCAACCGCCCAGAAATGTCTGCCCCCCCAAAAGTCCAAGCCCCTGCCCGTGGGATGACTCCTGCTAGGTATACCGTAGCTACGCCAGGCTGCGCTTTCTTTTTGTTTTTCTCAGGATCAGTTTTTGGGGCGAGGTATTTACGTACACAGCCGTAACAAACAAATTCCTCATGTGAAGATTTCACAGACAAAAATCAGGTCGCTCGCCTCGCCCCTGCCTTGTCCGCCGGAGGAGTCATGTCGCGGCAGGGGCTGCCCTTTTCGTCGCGCCCAACGTTTCGGACGGGTAGAGACCCTCAGATGTGGAGCTGTCGGTTAGCATGGTGCTTTTGCGGGCACCTTTTTGTTTTTGTAGGACTATAAGCGCATAGAAATGTCGCTTCGGGTTTCATGCGCGAACGGACGCCTTCGAAGTCGTGTTACGGGGGAGATGTTGAGCTTTCTCGTGTGAGGAGCTACGAAAATTCTTGGAATCTCCTGCAACCCTTTAGGATGGGATGACGCGCGTGTGTTATAACATTCGCTCGATGCTTCCCGCTTTCCGTTTTCTGTTCTCTCTTTTGTCCTTCTGCTCCCTTTGCTCCTGTTGCCCTCGGTCACCTGCGGAAAAGTGATAAATAGCTCTCGTGCCTGTTGATCCCGCCATTCCCTGGGGTTTTCTGTATTGCCCTCGGTCATCTGCGGAAAGTGATCAATAGTTCTCGCGCTGTTGATCCCGCCATTCGCTGGGGTTGTCTGTGGTTCGTTTCCCGTCTTCCGTTCTCCGTTTGTGGTTTTCTGCTTTAACTTTTTTCCTGGGGCTTCGTAACCTCGCAGCGTAGAGGTGTGGGAGTGGGTTATGAAGAGCCGCATCTTCTAGTCATATTGTGGACTGTGGAACCGGTGCCTCTCCGAATCTTCCATATTTCTGCATATGCAGCTTATCAGGGCGGGCTAGTGTTATGGTATTGAACTGGGAGCCTAGCAAGTCGTGATATTTAGGATACGCAAATGGTATAAAAGGTTTTCACATGCCTTTGAAGGATGAGCATTTAGTTCTGTCCGTGGCTTGTGGGACTAATGCAAGAGCTTATCTAGTACAAGTAAGTGACCAACGTGGAACCTGCCTAGTAGAGAGACCTGCAAAGGGTGAACTGGGTCTGCCACAGCCCCCCTAGTCTTATCATGTACTTGGCGTCGACGGCAGGACTCGGGTTGTAGCATGTAGGTAATAATGATAAACATTACGAGGTACGCGTTTACGTTTGCGGATATTTTTCGGCTCGGGCGGCGAGGATCTCCGGCTGTTTTTTCGATGCAGAAGTAGGTTTAAGGTTCCCCCCTGGTGTGGGGCGATGCGTCAGTGACGAATGCAGTCTTGACATCATCAACAGTGGAATTGAGCGGTTGGCATCGAGAACAGCAGGATTGAACGGTGCTGTTTGGAAATCTAAACAGATCTCCCCGGCCTCCACCCCACCTCTCTCCCCACCCCTCCGCCCTGACCGAAAAAACAAACCACGTCGTTCGATGCTGACCCCCGTATGTATGTAAGAAAGTACGCGCAAGGTGCCGAAGTCCGCCTCGCACGCGGTTCGTGGTAGGATGCAGCTTACCCTTCTGGCGACTCGTCGAACACCTCACGGCGTTTTGCGCGTGGTGCACATCCTCCGCTCCTCCTCCCCGCCCCCCCAACGCCCCCCCCTCCCCCTCCCCCTCCCCCTCCCCCCCTCTTCCTCCTACCTGCCCCCCCGCTCTCCTCCCCCCCCCCCCCCCCTCACCTCTCCCACCCTCCTCCCCTTCCCCATCCCGTGCATTTTTTTCCTTACGGCTGACAGGCAGAAAAACAGCGGGATCCGCCGCAAAGTCAGAGCTTCGCGCCAACCGTTGGTTGGTTCGCCAAGGGCAGCACGAACATGGAACGCAATATGAACACGAAGGGGAATATGAAACGCCTGAAACTGTCAAAAACGAGAATGGTGATGGTCGGGAGGGATGCGCAAGGCAACTGCCTCCGGAGATGACGCCGGATAACCTCCTACAAAAGGTCAGTTTGTACTCAAGGAACGCGGAGGGGGGGAGGGTGCAATCATTGTTGAGAGGGGGAGGGGGGAGGGGGGAGGGGGATGTTGAGGTTAGTTGGGGGCAGGTGGGGGGGGGCAAGGGTGGAGGGAAGGGTGGGGTGGTCGTGGTGGTGGTAGCGGTTTGGGAGAGAGGGGGGGGGACTGTTGGTGGTGTTGATGGTGGTATTGGGGGTGGGGGTGGTGGGTGGGAGGTGAAAGGGTTGGTGGAGGCGGTGGGGTGGAAATTTTCGTGGTAGTGGTGGTGGGGAGGTGGGGGTGGGCGTGTTGTTGGTGTTGGCGGTATTGTGGTGGTGGTGGTGGTGGTAGTGTTAGTTGTTGTCGTAGTGCGAGGTAAATGTTGCAGTTACAAAAACAGTTTTTAACTCTGAGTCTCTTAACCTCTTAAGAGCGACGAACACGATTCCACACTATTTTCGAGTGATATATCCCAAAAACGTGGGCGCGGTTCTAAAGGGGTCATGTGCTGCTATACCGTACTGTGTTCTATCGCGTGGTCTCGCAGGCTAAGTGCGTCGTGCGCGGGCGTCTGGGCGGCGTCCAACAGCTTAGAAGCGCCCTCCGCTCCATTGATCCCGTGGGCGATGGCAAGCTCGACCGTGAAGACTTCAGGTTGGTGTGGTTCGTTCGGGGGGGGGGGGCGGGAGGACGGGGGGGTGTACTTATTGGTGACCATCGTATCATGCATGTCTATAGTCTGCAGGACCATAGATCCTCGCGTCCCTGCTACGCCGGGATGGAGCACGTCGGGTTTTCACTGACCAGACAAACGTTTATGGCAGAGCGGGGCGTTAACGAAGGGTTGTTTTATTTCCGCGTACCAGGTACCAGGTACTAAGCACTGGTGTGTTATATTTAACAGGGTTTTTCGCAGATCGGGTCATTTCTTGCGGTTTGGGTCGGGTCAGAGTGACCCGACCACACCCGTGGTATTTGTAAAAGCCCTGACCCGAACCGACCCGACCCGAACCCACCCGACCCAACCCGACCGCGAGATTTCGCAAACCTTCTGGCCCAACTTAAAAAACCTTGATACTTTTGGTGGTTGGGATGTGTCATAGCGGGGTAGATGAGAAACGTGTGATGGCCCGTGCAGCGCAAAGAGGCGATGATATTTTTTGGGGGGAGGGGGTCATAGAGCTGGACAGGGAGAATGTTAGGTTCGCATGGTGTTTGTGGGGGGGGGTTGCTGTTGTTGTTGTTGTTAATGTTTTTGACGTTGCCGTAGACATGCTTGTCATTGTTGATGCCGTTGCTGCTGTTGCTGTGGCTGTGGCTCCCAACATTTTTTCTTGTTTGTCGTTGTTATTGTTGCGTGCTCTGCTGCTGCTCCGCTGCTGCCATGCTGTTGTTGCTGCTGTTTGGGGCAGGTGGTGCCTGCAAGACTTCGGGCTTACTCTAGACGAAGAGCAGAGCAAGATCCTCTTCGACAAGTACGACAGGGACGCCAGCGGTCTCGTAGAGTGAGCGCAAAACACCTCGGGCATATAATATCACGATCTACTATATATAAACAACTTTGCAATGAATCCACACATGGAACATACCTCGGGCTAGATCACCCACTTTGCAGACACTCCACAGCAAGGGCGGATAGTATCATCTCAAAATCCCACCCGGTAAGCATGTATGTGCGCAAGAGCCGTCTGATACGGGTCCAGCCCATCAAACATGGTGTACAGTGGTAGTAGATCGTTCAAACAACGTTGATCGGGAATATCTACCTTCCCCGAAAGATCACTCTAATCTGTCCGGAAACGTGGTAAACCTTTACACATTGGCATTGAACTAATTTTTTGCTTATATTTTCGGACAGAGTGGCGGGTAATCAATTGCGGATCTTCTTACAACTGACCCGGGTGATCTAGCTAACCATGGCCGGATGCGGCTACGGCGTTAGGGAGTTCGCAAGACAACATTTTTTTGGTTGGGTAGAAAAACACAGCTTGGTATAACAACAGTACGAAACCAACGAACGTCACACCCCACATGCCTAAGGCCAACCCACGAATAACCAGGGGTATTCGCGGGTCACGGTCCGACCTTTTCGCCGGGTCCGGAGGTTTTCAAAATCTCGCGGGTCGTGTCGGGTCGGTTCGTGAGGTGCTTGGAATTTCACGGGCCGGGACGGGTTACCCTGACTCGGCCCAACCCGCAAGGGTTGATACCCTGGCCCGGTCCGACCCGCGAGAAGTGATCTGACCCGTGAAAAGCCTTGGAATAAAGGCGTTTCAACTCTAACGTTTTGTTGGGTTGGGTGTTGGCCTTGACTGTTGACGTTAGTTGGTGTCGTGTTGTTATACTACCCTATAATACATGTTTTCCTGACCAACAAAAGCGCCATAAACGTACCCCGTCCTCTACCGCAGTACCGTAGACGTGACCTCCTATCCTAGCGCCGTAAACGTGACCCCTAGTGCTGTAGCCATATTAATATAGGATACTTAATCTCCGGGTCCCAAAAATAACTTTCGCGACGACGGTAACGACTATCCAGGATCGAGGAGTTCCTGTCGGGACTTCGAGAGCCTCTAAGCGAGCGCAAGAAGAGCGTTATCGAAGAGGCGTTCTGTGCTATGGGGCCGGACAAACACGGAAAGGTGGGGGTACGGGCAGCTCTTTTTCGTTCCCAATTTATATTAGGACTGACGGGGCGTCTTAGCTGAAAAACTACCAACACTCGATCTCATTTCGCGTGGTCTGTGTGTAGGGCAGTGCCCAACCGACTCCAGTATGTGCACCACGAGCTTCACCGTCGATCACCCATGTTAAAATTCGTTGAAATCCATTTTTTTTCACTTTACAGCAGTATCAATCGTTGTGTGCCTAGGTGATGTGCCTGTTTTTATGGGTTAGTACAGGATATTTGGAAGGGAGGGAGGGAGGGAGGGGGGGGGGTGCACTCGATACTCATGCATGGCCGTAGTCATATGACAATAGGGTATAGACCCTCGCATCCCCACAATGCCGGGACGGAGCATGTCGGACTTTCACCGACCAGGTAGACATTGCTTGCACCAAGCGCGAAGCGCCGCGAGGTGTTCGGCGAGTCGCATGAAGGGTGAGCTGCATTCTACTAAGAACCGCTTGTGAAGCGGACTTGCATATTATGATAGCATCAATTAGTAGGGTGGGGGGGGGGAGAGAGGAAAAGAGCAGGAAGAAAGGAAGGAAGGAAGGAAGAAAGGAAGAAAACTAGCCAACGAATATATTTGCCTAACGGTACACCAAAAGCCCCAGGCAGCGGCACCAAACGTCACAAGAAACAGCACATACCGTAAACATACACCGAATCTCCGCAAGGCATGTCTTTACACTCGCAACCACAACCTGGGTACAACTTTCTGATACCCTTTTTTTCTAAAACACGGGGTAGGGGACGCCACACTGGTCATGGCTTCGGAAAAACACTCGACAAGAGATTGAATAATGGCACCTCGCTTTGCGTTAACACTCTCCCTGGAGTCGACAAAATCAACATCAGGTTCGACATACTTCTGAAGAGATGTTTCGTCTTGCGTGTTGCACACTACCTGGTATTCTTTACCACCGCGACCCTCCTCCTCCCCACCTCCCTCCCTTCGCCCTCCCGATTTGTTACGGCTCTATGAAAGGTAACCCTGAAGCAACTGCAGGCCACTTTCGATGCCGAGGCCGCCGGACGAGCCCTTAGCGGTAACGACAACGCCGCCCCAACAATGGAAGCCCTAGATGCTTTACGCTCGGGGTTGGGGGCCACGGGCGCGTCGAAGAACGGAGCGATGACTCTTCCAGATTTGGAGCGGTATCACGAGGTCAGTCGCCCCCCTCGGCCCGGTCTAGCCCCACCAAGTTTTGTGCCTATTCTGCGTTTTTTCCCCTACTTTTACTCTTTTTGCTGGATAAGAAACTAGAAAAATATTTTATTGAACTATTTTAACATCGTCAGCTGTGAGCTCGACAAATTTGGGGTCGATATTCATCTTTGCAAGCTGCTTATTACACCGGTCGCCCTTTTTGATAACTTTTCATGAGTCAAAACCTAGTCAATACTAGTGATGGACATTAAGCTTGTAATTAACCATGATGAAGATGTTAATGTGTTAGGCCGGTGACAACGGAAGGCCAGAAGTTTGAAATTGCCGAAAATCCCAGCCAACTTTTGCGTGGATGGTCGCCTATGGACCCAATTTGGTAGAATTATTTTTCGGAGCTGTCCAATTTTCCAAAAGAAAAATGATTTATCGCGGCGATCTTGGCCAACATCTGCTTGAGTAAGTCTCATGCAGATCTTGGACTAGACGCGGCGTGATTTCGTGTTCCCCACACACTTCGTTCGACGAAATCAGCGACAGCGTCGTGAACTCTGAACGTTGCGAGCTCGTTAGGGGCTCCGACCCCTCCTTGGTGTAGAGCGCTCACTCTACGGCCGGTGATTTGTGGCGAGCGCAGATCAGGCTTCTGTTAAAAACACCTTTGGCGGCTGGTGTGTAGAAAACTGAGACAAAAACTCTCTATCGTCTCCCAACGGGCGAAGAACATTTTTTTTAGAGGATTTGACGGAAGACCGCAGGACAACACAAGCAACCTCTAACGCCCTAGAGCATGGATCGAGATGAGATCTTCAACGCTGTCACCTAAACTCATGTGACCTTGCCCGGAACGAAGAGTAGTGACCATGGGTTGTCTCCATCTCGAGATCGAAGGTCAATCGTGTTTGGTGGACAATGTTGATCAAGGCTTGATGAAAAATTGACAAATTGACCTGTTGAACCGCACAACCGAAAAAAAGCCAGGAAAAAAAATGTTTTAAACGTTTTTTCCCCATAGCGACGTTACCCGGAATCTTTCAGCAAATAACCCCAAAATAAAGGTTGGAAACTTTTTTGGCCAAGATTTTCAGGGCTTTTCACGGGTCATGACCCGACCCGCGGGTCGGGTCAAGGGGGTTTCAAAATCTCGCGGGTCGGGTCGGGTCGGGTCAAAACATTTTAATACCTCACGGGTCGGGTCGGGTCGGGTCAAGAGATTTCAAACTCTCGCGGGTCGGGTCGGGTCGGGTCGGGTCGGGTCGGGTCGGGTCGGGTCGATAGGCTTCAAAATCTCGCGGGTCGGGTCGGGTCGGGTCAAAACATTTTAATACCTCACGGGTCGGGTCGGGTCGGGTCAAGAGATTTCAAACTCTCGCTGGTCGGGTCGGGTCGGGTCGGGTCGATAGGGTTCAAAGTCTCGCGGGTCGGGTCGGGTCGGGTCAAAAGGTTTCAAAATCTCGCGGGTCGGGTCGGGTCGGGTCAAGAGGTTTTCAAAATGTCGTGGGTCGGGTCAGGTCATGACCCGCGAGATACGGGTCACTCGCGGGTCAAGCCATCATGACCCGCGAGTTGCTTTCGGGTGACCCGCGGGTCAAACCCGCGGATCTGGCCCGCGGATCCGCCATTTTCAAACTTATTACAGCTGAGGGCCATTGCCGTGCCGGCACCCCGCGGGTCCGGCCCGCGGATCCGTAAATAAAATACAAACCTTTCCGCGTCCTGCCTCTCTCGTGCCGATGCTCCGATCATATGTCATTATAGCGTGCAAAACAATCACCAGGCAGTACCCCTACTCGTACCAAGGCATACAGCAGTGTGACGCGAATCCCGTACCTGCTGAAGCCGTAGCAACAGTAGTAATATTACGGTCATACCAGTACGAAATGTGACCAAACGTAAAAAGGCAAGGAAGGGCAGTCGTCGTCGAAGCAGCAGCAGCACTGGCAGCAGCAAGCAGCAGCAGCAGACCCCGGATTCTCGCGGATCGCAGCCCCTGCTAACAGACCCACCGCCCCAGTTGTGGGCTTGCTGCCGGAGGCAGCTCAGCTAGGCTGCTTGCCGGGGCTGGAGACTGCACCGATAGAAGATAGATACAGCAGCAGTAGTGGTAGTAGTAGCTAGCTCGAGAATTATCATACCAGTACGAAATGTGACCAAATGTAAAAAAGCAAGAAGAGCAGTCGTCGTCGAAGCAGCAGCAGCAGCACCAGCAGCAGCACCAGCAACAGCAACAGCACCCTGGCAGCATCAAGCACAAGCAGCAGACAACGCATCCTCGCGGATCGCAGCCCCTGCTGACAGATCCACCGCCCCAGTTGTGGGCTTGCTGCCGGAGGCGGCTCAGCTAGGCTGCTTGCCGGGGCCGGAGATTGCACTTATAACTTATACCTAGCTCGCTCGTCGGGTCGCTCGTCAGGTCGACCCGGTGGTCTGGCAGTACGGGCATGCCCATGCATGTGGGTTGCGGTTTCTTTCCTATTTTTCGCGCGCACACCACATGACATAATCATCAGCTGCAAACAATGCCGGTAAAAAACCCAGAGAACACGACATACTGGGAAAAGTACGAGGGACCAAGGACCAACCAACCGACCGAGGTATACATGCTTTGACCCGTGAATTTTCGACTTTGACCCGTGAGAAATGTCACGGGTCAAGTCGACCTGACCCGCATGAAATCCGCATCTCGCGGGTCACGCAAATTGTGGCGGGTCGGGTCGAGTCCGATCAGGAGGATTTCAAAATCTCGCGGGTCGGGTCGGGTCGGGTCAGGAGGTTTTCAAAATCTCGCGGGTCGGGTCGGGTCGGGTCGGGTCAAGACGCCTCGAAATTCTCGCGGGTCGGGTCGGGTCGGGTCAAAACGTCTCGAAAATCTCGCGGGTCGGGTCGGGTCAGCTGACCCGACCCGACCCGACCCGACCCGCGAGATTTGATCCCACCCGTGAAAAGCCCTGAATATTTTGGCCTTCCATTGTCACCGGTCTCAGGTGACATTGAAATTATTACCCATTGCAGTAAGAAATAGATAATGCCATGCTAATTTCGATGTATCACATCGCTTTGTGCACCAGGCAGCTAATGTTTTTTCCTTGCCGTCCGAAAATGCGTACATGAAGTGCAACGTCGACCACTCACAATATTCCCAGAGTAGAAAAAAACAGAGGAAGACCCACCAAAAAAGGACACCTATGCATTGAACTCTACCTCCCTTATGTACCTACCTACGATAGCATGTTTCCATATTTCCCTCCCAATTATTGCTTGTTATGCTCGAAAAAAGCCCAGTTATGCTACGCTTATGCTCTCGAAAACTCCCAATCACGCCGAAATAACTCCTAGCAATATGGCTATGAGCCTAGGCCCAACCCGTAACTATACCAACCACGCACATGCACTGACATAGTCCACACACTGTTGTAAGGCCTAGTTTAGGTAGGCAATCGGTTAAGCTTTTGCCAGCAGCCAAAACGGATTGATGCCCTCTAGTACCTCAACAAATGTCGTCGACGGCAGGACCTGGACGTTTACAGGCTTCCCAAGGCAATGCCATAACAACACACACGCACATGTACTACATACAAGCCCACCCGCATGCGCACGGTAATCACACCAATGCATGTGCACTGCATACAAACACAGCAACGCGCATACACCGCATACAAACACCCACGCACATACACAGCATACAAACACACACGCACGTCCACTGCATACAATCAAACCCATGCATATACACTGAATACAATCACACCCACGCAATACACTGACAAAATAATACACACTCGCACATACACCGCAAGCACACCCGCGCACATACACCGCAAACACACCCGCGCACAAACACCGCATACAGTCACACCCCCGCACATTCACTGCATACAGCACCCACGCGCATACATTGACAAAATCCCTATAAACACGCGCATACACCGCACACTAACACCCTCACACACTGACATAGCCCAAACACACACTCACATACACTGCACGCAAACATCCTCACGCACATACACGGACATAACCCAAACAAATGCGCATACAGTAGGTGGCCCTATATAGTGCGGGTGTGTGTCACGAAAATTTACCTGCACTATACCGGGCACCCGCACTATATAAAAACCGGCCACTATAAAGGGGTCTATATTGTGCTAAACGATTTCACCCGCACAATATCGGACACCCGCACTATATGACCCGCACTATATAGGGCCACCTACTGTATACACTGTATACAAACGCACCCGCATGCACATACACTGACACAAGCCATACACACACGCATATGCACCGCATACACACACAAACACACGCGCATACACTGCATACAAGCACGCCCACGCACACACACGCGCATACACTGCATACAAGCACGCCCACGCACACACATGCGCATACACTGCATACAGTTACACCGACGAAGATACGCTGACATCAACTGTACAATATGAATCCCTCCTCCTATTCTTGGCGTCGTGTCGGCAGGATCTGTGCGTTGACGGGGCAGACGACGGATTGTTCGAAGGTCTCGTCCGGGCGTCTTGGAGCGGTGGCGGCGGCGGTGACAACAACACACCTTAGATGGGGGGTGGGGGCGGAATTGGGGGCGAAACCGAGTGTTTTTACGTCGTCCTCGAGGAGTGTACTTATGTATTACGGAGGCGAGTTCGGTGTACATAAACTGGTACATACACTCGACGAAAACATAAGAGGTCCAAGTGTTTCTTACACTTCCGTCGAGAGTGACGCGTGCCTGGTACCTGGCATGCACTTCGTAGGGTGTTTGCAATGTACCGACTTTGGTGGGGTAGGCGTTGTTGGGTAAGGAAATGTGTACTATTGATAGTATTGAAACCGTCGAACGTCACAGTCTTAAGGCCAACCCAACCCACGAAAAATCAGCGAAAAAGCAGGTTGAGGCACGGTTTCCTATTTTTTCTTGTATTTTTTTCTAACCCGTTTTGCTTGTAGGTTGGTTGGTTGGCCTTGGGTGACATTTCATCGGTTTCACTACTATTTTCAAGTTTTTTCTGACCCAACAGAGTTTGGAAATCGCAAAAACGCTTACTATTGGAGGCATTTTCGAGTGTTCATACTCGTATGCGCCATGGAATACCAGGCATGTTTTACGGGTGGTGTTTCAATTTTCAGGCGGCACATGTCGACGAAACCGACGACTGCGTCATGAAATCTGGAAGTGGTGTGCTCATTAAGGCGTTGGTGCGGCGGCGGCGGCAGCACACCGTAGGCGGGGATAGGGATGGGCACGGAAACGGAGGCAAAAACAACCAAGCGCAGCCGAAGTATCATTCACAGCTGACGTATTTGCAAAAAAAAGGACAAAAAAACGGAGGCGAAGAGGCATAGCGATCGCGATGATGATGGTCATTTACGTTTTAGTTTTGTTTTGTATTTTTACTTTCTAGGTACTCTCGTAGGAGCTTTTACGCTCAGGATTCTCCTGGGCAAAAGCCGTGGCCGCAGGGGTCGCCCCTTCTAGCCCCCGGCACGCCTTCGTTTGTATCGAGCATAAGGTCCGGCGTTCCCACTGCTCGTCAATGCGCACCATGGTCCATTTTTCGTTATAGATGTATTCATGCAGTTCTCCGCGCCTTCACGAGGAGATTCATACGTATTCATATCATAAACGTACTCTATGTCGTAAAAAACAAAAGTACCCTTCTATTCACGTATGATACGTACTATAATGCACACGTCGTCTGAAGAGCAGTACCACCGTAAACAGACCCAACAAAAGACAGCGACTATTACCACTGCTACCACTACCATCCTACCGCTACTTCTACTACTAAGACCACGTTCTTTTTATCACCGACCACGTACTTCGTTTCAAAGAAAATCGACCAATGGGGAAAAAAAGCTGGCGTGTACCTTTTCTCCAACCAATCGATCAAGAATTTCCTTTCAAAGAAAACCGACCAATCGCAAGCTGCGTGTACCTTTTACTGCCCTGTCACTGGAGGGACAAAGGAAATCGACCAACCGGGAAAAGCTGCGTGTACATTTTTTCCGACCAATCGAGCAAGTATTTTCCTTTCAAAGGAAATCGACCAACCGCAAGCTGCGTGTACCTTTTATTGCCCTATCACTGGGGGGACAAAGGAAACCGACCAACCGGGAAGCAGCGGGGTACTTTATACTTCGCTTCCACCGCAGCGACAAAGAAAGCCCAACAACCGACACCTGCGGGTACCTTTAGTTTCCCTTCTTCCACTGCAGCGACGTGTACTGCATCGCGGCTACTGTTCCAGCAGTAGAGTACCTTATGGCATAAAGCGGGAACAGCAGCGGTTATCGAAGTAGATAACACACAGCAGCGAAAGTGCCATGAGACCGCGGTGTGACCCGCCCCCTCCCTTACACACAGTAGCAAAGAGGCCAGGAGACGGCACTTTGACCGCTTGACTGACCGCCCTCTATACTAAAAACAGCATGTTAAGACCAAATGAGGTCTTGACGCGCCCCAAAAGACCGGCCTCCTACAACTGCATGTTTGCACCGCATTGCCGTCAGCCATACACGGGGAGCTTGCAGTACCCCTAAGCGCAAAAAAAACCCAGCCAGAAAAACAAAACACGCACCCAGTCTACTTGTGTGTAAGACCATGCAGACACATTTGAGCACCAGAGTCGTAACGCACAGCGTTACACAGCGAAGTGTTGCACAGCGAAGCGTTACACAGCGAAGCGTTACACAGCGAAGCGTTACACATCGAAGCGCTACACAGCAAAGCGTTACTCATCGGAGCGTTACTCACCGAAGCGCTACACATCGAAGCGATACAAAGCAAAGCGATACCAAGCAAAGCGATACAAAGCGAAGCGCTACACATCGAAGAGTTACACATACGAAGCGTTGCACAGGGAAGCGTTACACATCGAGGCGTTACTCATCGAAACGCTCCACAGCGAAGCGTCACACGGCAAACAATCGGACATCAGCGAATCATTAAACAGCTACTCGATACACATCGAAGCGCCACATAGTAGCGAAGCGTCACACAGCAGTGAAGCGTTACACAGCGAATCGATAAACATCGGCGCGTTACACATTGGAGAACTTCACATAAAAGTGACTTAAACGGCGAGTCGTCACACATCAAAGCGTTACTCATCGGTGCGTTACACATCAAAGCGTTACACAGCGAATCGTCACACATCGAAGCGTTACTCATCGGTGCGTTACACATCAAAGCGTTACACAGCGAATCGTCACACATCGAAGCGTTACTCATCGAAGCGTTGCACAGCGAAGCACTACACAGCGAAGCGCTATACAGCGAAGCGTTACACAGCGAAGTGTTACACAGCGAGGTGTTACACATCGAAGCGTTACACAGCCAGGCGTTACACATCGAAGCGTTACACAGCCAAGCCCTACACAGCGAAGTGTTACACAACGAATCGAACACCGAAGCGTTACACAACAAATTGCTCACACGGCGCGGCGCTATACGCATACACTTCGATACGTTACAAAGCGAAGCACTACACCTCGAAGCGTTACACAGCGATGCACTATATTCACTTCGAAGCGCTCCACTATGGGCGCAAAAGCGCAAAAGGTGTATCGTAGCACCCACGACACAATAACCCCCCTCACCCCACCCTTGTCAACCCACCCCCTTCCCCGACCTCCTAGCCTTTACAACGCATATAACGGTGTTGGAACACCCACACACATTTTTACATCGAGCACCGAGCGCAGCGCACAACTGCAGCAGGCTTGCTTTTCATCCCTCGCACATCGTTTTGACGAGAAGGAACGCTGAGGCCAACGGTGCTTAAAACCGAAAAACAACGGTCATAAACGACGGTTTCAGCGGCGGTCTGCAGTAGCAACAGCATTAGCAGCAGCAGCGTTAGCAGCACCAGCATTAGCATTAGCAGCAGCATAAGCAGCAGCATGCAAGCAGCGGCAGCAAGAAGCAGCAGCAAGCGGCGGCAAGCAGCAGCAGCAGCAGGCATCAAGCAGCAGCAGCAGTAGCAGCAAAAGCAGCGCGTACGAACGAGCATGTACGAGTATCGAAACGGCGCGAGCTGGCTAACACTTGCCTGCTATCCCCGCCTGCTGTATACCCAGACCCTCAAAAACAAAAACAAAACACGACTCCAACTTCGAACGTGGGGAGCGAAAATAAATAAATATGAACCCGCGCGATGCCTTGGAATTCGAAAAGCGTGATTTCTCCTGAACAGCCCAAACATGTACTTACTGCTGTAGCGAGGTGGGTCTCTAGCGAACACCCAATACCTCCTTTCCATCCTCCTATTGCCGCCCCCACCCCTTTCTCTTCGTTTCTGTTTCCTCCTCCCCCCCCCCCTCTTCTGTGCAAAACCCCACCCCTTCCCCCTCCCTTTCTGCCTGTTGTCTGCGGATGTCCGTCTCCCGTTTTCCTTCGCCACACAGAAAAAAAAAGAAAAATACGCGAAACACATAAATGAGACAAGAGGAAAATACACAAAAACGCATATAGCAGGCACACACAATCACAACAGATCATCCACAATAACCTCTACCCCCCCCCCACCCCCTCGCCCCCGGTATATCACGTACACCATCCCATCCGCAACCATCTCCATCACCCCCTCGCCCCCGCCCCCCCCCGGCAAAAGGCCTCCGCACGGTGCAGTGCGGTCGTTGTATGGAGAGGACAAACGATCCTTCCGATTTGATTGATCGGTCGGTCTCTTCCGATTTGATTGATTGTTGATTGGTAGGTCGATCGGTAGGTTGATTCGTCCATCGATCGATTGGTTAATCGATCGATTGAAGATCGAATCGTTGATTTAACGAATGGATGATTGCCGTAAAACACCTCCATCCCCCCTGTAGCCGTTTTATCCTCTTCGTGGCTCGCCGGACGCTCGCTTGCTGGATGCCTAGCTCATTGGATATTTATAGCCCACTGGATGCTATAGCTCACTGGATGCCATAGTTCACAGGATGCAAAAATATACAGCTCCCCGGATGCTATGCAGCATAAGCCATTGTGTGTTGCATAGCTTACTGGATGTCAACAGCCCACTGGTTGCTATATGTATCTCACTCGGCGGTATATATAAGCATAGGTCATGCCGTACAGGCCACTGGATGCCAAGAGCTCATTGGATGCTCTTCGAGTCTGCTTTCGCGACGGTGAGGCGGCCCGTGCTGATATGGTCCATGAAGATGCGCGTCTTGACACCGCCATACAAGGACAAGAACACCTGCAGAGACACGGAAAAAAACATACACACAAAAAAAAAACATACACATGAAAAAAACTTCAGTACAGCACAAGAAATCCAAGCTGGCAGTAACAAGGAAAAAAAGTCCTGGAGCCTTTTATACTAAAGATAAGTTGCAGAACGCACCAGCTCCCAGATAAGAAACCCCGCCTGAGTCGTAAGCAATAATATTTCCCATCACGTGTCCTGCAGTGTATTGCATACAAGAAACGTCAGTCCTAAAAACCAGAAAAAAAAATCAGTCCTGCGGTACAAAAAACTGCAGCGTACTGCAGTGCGGAGGTGGTCAACCCTATAATACAGCAAATCAAATCCTTCCCGAGAAACGGGAAAAATACCAGGTACTGCTGTACCAGGTACCATGGTACTGGCATAAAATTTAGCACGCTCCTTATCATTCTACCCACCAAGTTTACCTGGTATAATATAAGGTATAATATATAAGGTATAATATACAGGGTATAATATGTAAGGGGGCTGGTTGGAAGAATCTTTTGTTGCTATGCAGGAAGAGGGACGCCATACATGAAAATACGTGCAAGTGTGGTGAGCTTAACCCCTTTAGAGCCCCCGAACCCCTCCCTATACTAAAGCCAAGTAATTTTGTCCCCCAAAACGGGTTTCCAGTTGTAAAGGGGTTAAGCTTTATTACTCCCCATCCGCCGGAGGATGAAAAAAGAAAACAAAGAAAAAGTATAGAACACGCGTGGCCGACGTCTCACGCATCTTAATAAGTTAAGTACCAACGATTCAACCAGCCAAACTCATAGCTGACGAACTCGAAATAATTGAGAAACAAAATAATCTAGGGCGGCGTAACCGTCAGCGGCCGCTGCGAAGGAAGCGTTTCTAGCGCCCGGGGGAGAAGGGGGGGGGGGGGGAGGGGCGTACTCGTTTGTTGCTTGCCTTAGTCATTGGACCATTGACCACGCATCATTTTCGAGACGGAGCACCATTCCTACTCCTAATAGAGACACTTCAACATTTATTAATAGGCGTTCAGCGAGTTTCTTCCATAAATTACATAAAACGTTTTGATCATCTTATCTCCTTTCCGTTTGGCCGTCTGCGGCCACCATCGGCCTCCACGGGTACTAGCGATCGTTTATTCGCTGCGTACTCTCTGGCGTCCCAAACTTATCCACGCCACACCCGTCTACTTTCCTCATCTCCTCTTCAACACCTTCCCTTCCTCCTTGTACAGTTGACATGTTTTCACTATGTGGGTTCTATTCTCGTCTAACCTCGTCTGCGTTGGCACAGGGCAGGGGACTCGACTCACCGCCTTGGGCTTGACGACCGTTATTTCTCCATGGAACTCCTCGCCGGTAACTCGAGAGGTCACCACAACAGGGTCGCCCTTTGCAAACGTGACGCCCCGCACGCGGAATGAATCGGGGGATACGTTGACCTTGGTCCAGTGGGAGTTGTCTGTCATCGACGACGTTTGCAAGGAGGCGGGGATTGGGGACGGGGACGGGGGGGGGGGGGGGGGGTCAAATATTGCTGTTACTGTCAACAAGTCGGATACGTTGACCTTGATCCACAGTCGTCTGGCATTGAAGGCATTTGTAAGGAGGCGGGGGGGGGGGGGGGGGGGGATTTTTAAGGAGTCGTGGCATACCTTGACCTTGGCCCAGTGGGAGTTGTCTGACATCGACAGCGTTTGTAGAGGAAAAGGAGGCGGTGGTGGGGGTGGATGGGTGCGTGGATGAGTGGCCCGGTCGGTGGGTCGGTGGGAGGGTGGGTGGGTGGGTGGGGAGGGTGAACAGGCTGTTGTCTATGTCAACGAGTCGGGGGACACGTTGAGCTTGGTCACGTGGTATTTGTTAGGCATCGACGGCATTTGTAAGGAGGCGGCGGGTGGGGGGGGGTGTACCCGATATTCATGCATGGCCGTAGTCGTATGACCATAATGGTATGTTTCGCCCCTCACATTCCTACAATGCCGGGACGGGGCATGTCGGGCTTTCACCGACGAGGCAGACGTTGCTTGCACCAAGCGCGAAACGCAGTGAGGTGTTCGGCGAGTCGCATGAAGGGTGAGCTGCATCCTACTGATAATAAGCACCGCTTGTGAGGCGGACTTGCATATTGACGACAGCTTCAATGAATAAACTATAACTTCCGGTATGGCCACTTCCAGAGACAGCAATAGGAGTACTATGTAACTGCCTCGTCGGTGCCTTACCATAATCACTATGGGATACGAGGAGGGTGTGTGTGTGAACAAAAAAAACATTGTTAAACGAGTAGAGGAATACGTTGACCTTGGTCCAGTGGGAGTGATCTGATATCGACGGCGTTCGTAAAAAGGCGGGGGCGAGGGAGGTGGGTGTGTATGAAGAACGAAAAGTGAAAAGTGAAAAATGAAACGGTTGTTGGTGTCGTCTTTGTTGTTGTGTCATCGTCGTCGTCATCGTCGTCCTTTTCACATGGACCCTTGATGGGACTCCAGAGGGAAAAAATATCGAAACAAAAGTTACTGCGATTGCGCCGAGTACAACGTCAGCCATAGCAAACAGCCCCTGCTGCTGCTGCTGCTGCTGCTGAGGCGGAGCATCATAGATGGAGCACCACAAAGCAACGCAGTAAGTCGCACGACACGCGCGCTGCACGATACTAATTGTACGGCGCACCCACACCACAACCATACGGGACCACACTTTTTGGTTTTGTTGTCGCCGTAACTGGGTCCCGAAGGGGCTCGCTCGCCGTCATATAATAAAATCGGCGACCGGTGTATAACGCAGCTTGTAAAGATGAGTATCGACCCCCAATTCGTCGAACTCACAGCTGACGTTGTTAGAATAATTTATAATGCAATAGCCGTCAGATTTCGTGCCCTTCAAACGGAGTTTCATGCCTCCCGTGCGCAGAGTGATAAAATTAAAGGCTGAACGTCTTTGTACCACCCGGTCGACCCTGGGACTAGCTGTTACGAAGGGGAGTCGCCGACCTTATATCCTTCTTGAGGACACACACACACCGCACCACGTAAGACGCGCGATCGGAGTACCACAAACAGCTTGCAAATATGAGTTTCGAAAAAAAATCCTCGATCTCACAGCCGTAGCGTGTTATCAACTTTTAATAACTCGTGCCTGACACTGTCGGCGTGGTTCTTCGCCGAAGCCTGCCCCGGCCTCGGACGCAAAGGCGGGCATTGCGGATCCACCGGGTCAGCGCCGTGGCGCCTGGGCCAGGCTTGGATGTAGGAATCTACGACGACGTCCGAAAAACCCTCTTCCGTGAGCGGTTTGGCGCATGCTCTCACGACAGGGCGTACTTCTGCGCGTAGTTCTGCGCGTAGTTCTGCGCGTAGTTCTTTGCGGCATGCCCTCTCTGACATCCAACCCGCGGGGGGCGTCGGCTAACCTATCAGCGCCGACTTTGTGAGAGCCTGCGTGGGGGGCTGTGTGCTCAGATCTAGGACATAATTGGAACGCCTCGAAAACAAATGCCATCCAGGCTCCGTGGAGAACTTCTACGAGCACCATCTACAGGTATCAGCTATACTAGTACACGTACGTGTGTGCAGCGGCAGCAGCAGCAGCAGCAGACGAAGAACATGTACGCGGAGCATCGTGTAATATGTACAGCAGCAGCTACATGTGGTGATCGAGCCTTTTTATGGAGCCATGCGTGTACAGCAGCAGTGTGCCCTGCAGCAGTCGCACCAGCACAGCAGATATAATGATCACCAGCAGTTTTTTTTCGGGGTTTCGACATAAATATGCACTTTTCAAGAGGGAACTTTTTCCGTAAAAGGATGTTTTTTTTTTTTCCGATTTTCTTCTTGATGCGCGTATCATACGTACAGCAGCAAGTGCCGACGACCATTTCTCACGGAGTATGCGGAGCTACAACAACAGCTAAACAGCTAAACAACAGCAGTCAGGCATGCGTAGGGCATGTAGCCTGACACTTAACCGTAGCCTCTATTGGCAGTTTCACCCTTGAATTATACCGCAGCTGTCCCATCCTTCCACGATTATTGTAAAAAATTGAAAAGACACATGTCATGATGAGCACATCCTCTGTGAAATCATGTCAGTTTCATCCTTCTCTACTCGTATATCATCATTTTTGATATTTTTCATTTTCTCACACTTCTACTTTCCAGCTTCTGGACAAGCCGTGGTCACAGGTGTCATCCCTTCTCCCCCCCGGTTCTTTCCTTCAATTCTTATCGCGCATAGGGTTCAGCAATCCCACTGCTCGTCGATTTTTCATCGAGTGGGTGCTAACTCACGCTCCCGCGCTTTCCGCAAGTCCATTTGTGCACAAGAAAAAATCCCAACGAATCAATACGAGTCGTATGCACTCGGCGGGGCTCGAACTCGCGGAAATGACCTATACCAGGCTCGGGGATAAGCTGATACGCCACCGGAGCGACCGGTTTATATGGTACCGCACCGGCGGTATATTTTTTGTTTTGGTTGTGATATACTCCGATAGATTAAGTTTTCTATACGCAATTCGATGCGAGTCGACGAGGGAAGAAATAGACGGAGGCTTCTCGTGGGGAAAAAAAAAAAGACGCGCGTATCGTCGTGGGAAGGGGGGAGCTTCTAAGATGACCCCGGATCTGAGATACCCTCTTATGAGCCCAATGCCGTCTTTAGTCAGTTCCTGGGGTCGCTACGTAGTGTGGCATTTTTTTCTCTTTTCCTTACCTTGCTTCCTCTTCTTGTCTTGTCTTTTCTTGCTTTTCTTGTCTTTATTTTTCTTTCTTTTCCTTTTTCGTTATTTCGCTTTCTTGTCTTGTCTTTCCTTTCCTTTGTCTCCTTTTCTTTTCTTTGTTTCTTTTTTTCCAATTGACTTGCGTCTGTCGTGCGTATGCGTAGTGATAGGTACTCCGTGCAATATATACGTGGTAGTCTTTCCTGGGTGGCAAGCGGTACAATCGGTTTTTCCAGGCGCGAGTAATGAGACGTATGCACCGGTATGGACCTGGCACTGACTCCCGGCTTCACTTTTATATGCTTCTGGTGGAGGCATGAATTGCGTCAGCTATGATATATGCGTGTACCACCTTTGGTTTGTATGTGTTTATTCCCTGGGGTATTCCTGAGCTCCAGAGTGACTAAGGCCTGTCCTGTGACCACGGACTTGATTATGCGAGTTAATGTGAGAACAGCATTTTTTTTTTTTTCTTCATCCTCTGACGGATGGGGAAAAATAAAGCACAAGCTCACCACGCTTCCACGGATTTTCATACGCGTCGTGTGAGAACAACAACAACGACGACGTATTTGGGAGGGAGAAAGAGAAACAGAAAAGAGCGAAGATAATCGTAGAAGGGATGAGAAGAAAAAGGGAAAAAAAAGGGGAATAAAGTACTCGATTTTATCGCTAGATCGCACAAGTTCCATCCTCCTACCTCGTCGCAGTGGTTTCACTCGTCTCGGCAGTTTCATCTGTCATCCTTCTAATAAAAAATATTGACACAAAGTCTGCGTTCTGCAGATGGACGAAAACTGGTACACAAACGAAAGTGTGTTTTTTTTACCCGGATCCCCAGGAGGATGAAAAAAAATAAATAAAATAATAATAATAATGATAATATTAATAATAATAATAATAATAATAATAATAATAATAATAATAATAATAATAATAATAATAATAATAATAATGATAATAATAATAATGATAATAATAATAATGATAATGATAATAATAATAATAATAATAATAATAATAATAATAATAATAATAATAATAATAATAATAATAATAATAATAATAATAATAATAATAATAATAATAATAATAATATATCGTATTATAATATATATACCAGGTAGTTGAGATCGGAGTAACACACAACACAGCTTGCAAAGATGAGTTTCGACAAAATCTTCGATCTCACAGCTGGAGTGCATTAACAACATATTAGTAACATACTAACATTGTATATATATATTATAAAAATAAAAATATATAGTTGCGGTCGGAGTATCACACACAGCTTGCAAAGATGAGCTTTCGACAAAATCTTCGATCTCACAGCTGGAGTGTATTAATAACATACAAGTATACTAATTATAGTACATCAATAGTTAAGCTCACTAACTGCTGCAGGTGGAGAGGTACTATAATAACGTATTAATAACATATTAATACCATATTAATTTCAACATATTAGTGCCATATTAATGAAAACATATTACGGAGTACTAGTTAAGCTCACTGCTTTTGCAGGTGGAGAGGTAATGCATTAACAACATATTAATAACGTATTAATACCATATTAATTACAGTATACTAATGGTCACTGTAGGTGGAGAGGTACTGTATCAACAACATATTAAAACATATTAATAAAATATTAATCATAGTATACTAATGGTCACTGTAGGTGGAGAGGTACTGTATTAACAACATATTACTAACGTATTAATTATAGTCTAGTACTTCGAAGTATAATAATTATCACATTTCAATAGTTAAACTCACTGTAGGTGGAGAGATACTTGGCAGCGCGCTCGCGCCAGTCGGTGATGATCGCGCGGAAGTCTCGCCGCATTTCGATGTCCGACAGAGTCACCGTGCGGACGCGCCGCGCTTCCGCCTTCGCCAGGACTGGTGTAGAAAGGAAGGGGACAAAAAAACACAAACAAGTGGACAAACGAATGAATAAATCCAGAAGCAAAAAGAAACCGGGCGAAAGCAAAACAAATAACGTGAAACACAAACCAAAGAAATACACGTACATAGCTACAGCTTGCACTGCACAAACAAGGCACATAAAAATCAGTGAAAGCACCACATGAAAACGAACACCGAATATGAACGAAAAAACACGCTAACAATTTCAAAACAATCTCAAAACGAAAAAAAAACAAGGAATAACACCAAAAAAACAAAACAAAACAAAACAAGCGAATACAGAGAAACAGAGAAAACGCATGCAACCAAACAACCAAAGAACAAAATAACGATAAAAACGAACGTCAACAAAACAACAAAACAAAGACACAAAACGAACATCAATAAAACAACAAAAACAACGAAAAAGCAACACAACGAACCAAAACGAAGACATGACAACACAACAAATAGACATACACAAATAACCACTGC
This sequence comes from Undaria pinnatifida, assembly GCA_012845835.1. NCBI lineage: Eukaryota > Phaeophyceae > Laminariales > Alariaceae > Undaria > Undaria pinnatifida. The sequence continues at coordinate 2,834,838 of JABAKD010000022.1, forward strand.
GCTTTCATAGCGTTAGTTAGCGCCGCCCTCGCTGTGTCAAGCACTGCGCTTTCATAGCGTTAGTTTAGTGCCGCCCTCGCTGTGTCAAGCACTGCGTTTTTATAGCGTTAGTTAGCGCCGCCCTCGATGTGTCGCGCGGGCTCCACTCCATCGCCAGTCTTGTGCATGATTTTCTCGAAAGCTCGAAATAACCAAGCAACCACAAACAACACAAGAAAACGCAAATACAAAAACAAGCATCTCGTTATCATAGCGTTGTTTTAGTTATCGCCGCGCTCGCTGCCCCCCCCCCCCCCCCCAGTACACCCCTCACCCTGCCTGGTTGGTGAAAATCCGACATGCTCCGTCCCGGCATAGTAGGGATGCGAGGTCTATGGTCATACAACTACGGCCATGCACAAACTGAGTACTCCCCCCCCCCCCGGGGCTACCCCACCCTCATCAGCCTCCGGCATGCCTTTCTCGCATGCTCGACACAAAACACACACACAAAAACATAAACACAACAAAAAAAAAGCATAAATAAGTATAACGTTAGCGTTGTGTCAGCGCCGCGCTCGCCGTTTGATTCCCATGACTATCCATGACTCCATGCTCACCAGCTTCGGCCGTGACTTTCTCGAACGTTCGGGCGGGCATCAGCCGCGCGCGCTTCCTCCCCAGCAGCATTTGAGTGCCGGCCTTGTCTGCCTCCGCCCCCGCCTGGCCTCCGATCGCCTCCGCCCCGATGCCGTTGGCCGCTGCTAAAACCACAAAACAGCCGAAACAACACGGGGGAAGCTTAGTTAAGCGATACAACCACTTCAGGATCGGTTCTAGGGCTGCACAAGCCATCATATATATGTATATACGTGTATCTACCACTTTTGGATTGTTTTATTTGTTCCCTGGAGTATGCTTCCAGTCCAGAGTGACTGGAGCCTGTCCTGTGACCACGGACGTGATTATGCGAGTTTACGTAACAACAACAACAACCACAACAACAACAAGAACAACAAGAACAAGAACAAGAACAAGAACAAGAACAAGAACAAGAACAAGAACAAGAACAAGAACAGCAACAACAACAACAACAACAACAACAACAACAACAACAACAACAACAACCAAATTTTCGCGGACAAGAACAACACAAGTACATGTCTCGTTTTTTTTTCCATCTAACAAGGGTTAATCAAGTCCATTAGACTTACCAATCCTAAACACTTCACCCCAGACTTTTTTGGGGGAACCCAGGCATAGCCACCTAAAAAGCGACAAACACGCTCTTCTCAGCCTTACAAGCATATCAGGTACCTATGCTCGTATCGGCATGTTGCACGCGTGTCGCGCACCTACCTCCTTCTGTTGCTCTTCAGACACGGTGCTCTACGCCGACAGCCCGGACTGCTTGCATGGTGTGAACATCATGTACTCGACTTTTACTTTCGGCATCCCCCTCCCCTATTCTGAACCCCCGAAGGCGTTGTCCCTTTTTCTACCGTGTGCAACTTACAGAAGGATAAATCTGACTCAATTCCCAGGTAATTTGCCTCCGAGTACCTAAATCTAAATCCCAGAATTAGAGTTGGATATGATTCTAACTCGAATTCCCGAGTGATTTTGCCTCCGAAAGGAGATATCTAAAAATCTAGCTATAACTCTCCCAAGTAATTTGCCTCGGAGTACCTTACCTTTGCGAGACAAATTACTTGGGAGGTAGAGCTAGATACATGTTTCCTCAGAGTCCAGCAATATTAGGGTTAATATTCCTTCTTAGCAAAAATCGTCCCACAACGGGAGAGGAGGCTAAAAGGATATCAACAACCAAATCTGTCACGAGACGGTCAGTCGAGGGGAAACGTCCAGCGGTCAAGGGTGTCAAATCGATCGTTCGACACTAAAACCTACTGTAGTAGTTTGGCGTCCGTCAAGGCAGATTATTGGAAAATTGCCCTCCATCAAGCGCTGCTGTGCCGTCTCCCGACATCTTTGCTTATACGAGTAACCCTGTAGGACTGCACTCCCATTTCAAAGTAAAAGTAATATATACATATATACATATATATATGATGATTATTTTTGTTTCGGGGACAGGGATTTGGTCAGGAGATTTTTGCCGTCTTGGCCTCAGTATGGGATTCTCGAAGCTGGAATTTCTCGATCAAATCGCTTCGTTCGAGCGCCGTCTTCGACGGGCGGTTCCAATGCCCCTCACCCTGCCTTATTCGTTCCGCACCTCGACGACGTCAACGAGTATGGGGGCGGAGCGAGACAAGCGACAAGTTGCGAAAATTCTGTATTTTGGGGAGGTACTCTCGAGTCTTTGGTTGGATCTTGACGTACATACATATCCTCCTGTACTATCCTCCTGAAAAGTAGTGCAGCAGTACACCTGCCGAACTTCCTTCTTAGCAAAATCGTCCCTCGCCAATTCCAATCAGAACACACGCGGGGGGGAACGCTAACCTTGTTAGCAATGCACTCCCATTTGGGGAACAACTAACTTGGAACTAGAATCAGATGTATGCTTCTGCACAGCGCAGCAGTAAAGGTTTCAGCCCCCTTCTACTTAATAGTAAAAATGGATAAGGTTATAAAACCGACGAACCATCCCATCCCACATATGACCACCTAAAATACGTAAAAAAAAGTGTGGCCTGACGTACCAACTCGAACGTTAGTGCACAAATTTTCATTTTCAATGTTTCCCGGTATGATTTAAGAGGCTCATGCAGTAATAATCATTTTTACTTCTTCATTTTTCCCTCTGAAGCCCCAAAGACCAAAGGGTTTTATAGTTATTTTATAAGCCTTGACACCACGGACAGACAGACCATGATCTAGACCATCGAAGATATGATACCCTGTATCTGCCGCTACGAGATGTGCGGGATCTGTTTATGGACAGTACAGATCAAAGTCGGAAAGCATTGCTAGACCACGTAGATCGTATGAAATACCAAAAGGGTCATGCTAACGCAGCGGGGATACCCACTCTGTACTACAGAGCGTTCGCGAGTTCCAAATTCGTTTGGGTTGGAAAACATATAATATTCGCATTGAAACGGACGAACGTAATTCGTTTCGGTTGGACAAACATACAATAATAGTATTGAAACCGACGACCATCCTAACCCAATTCAAGCCAACCGACGGAAAAATCAAGAGAAGAAATAAAAAAAACGGTTGGGAAGGCATTTTTCTAGCCTACTTTTTCGCTGATTTTTCGTAGTCCATAGGTCGTCGGGTTGGCCTTGGAATGTCACGGTCGACGATTTCAATACTAACCTCACATGTTTTTCTATCCAGCTCCTACCCGACCAAAGTTGCTGGCTCCCAAAGAGCGTACTTATTCGACAAAACGCTTGAAGCACACCGTGTGCAAGACGAACGGGACTAACCGTACATTGGGCAATGTATTGGGCGTCACTGGCGGGGGGTTAGGGTTAGGGTTAGGGTTTTATAATATAATTGGCCCTGACAACACCCACGGGAGTAACCGACCTATATCTTTCATGAGGATCAAATATATAACACGCGCGAACGACCTTCCGTAAATTTTGGGCAACTACTGTGTATTAGCGAAATATACATGTACCACGCAACTTGCAAAGTTGAGTTTCAATCATTCAATCGGTCGTACTCACAGATGACGTTTCTCAATATTCATAAAATATAATTCACAGCGTATGTCAACCATCTTGAATAAGTGGCAAACCATTTTTTTTTTTTGTGGCCCAGATAACGCGTCTTCACTCACTCTTGGCCGGGACCAAGCCCCCGTCCACCTTGGCCTTCCTGATGCGTTGGTGCACGTCGTCCAACAGTTCCTCCTGCGTGCGTTCCAGGGCCACCTGAGCGGGTCAACCAAAAGGCCAATTAAATAGGCCAATAAAAATCGGTCATTCAAGCAGGCCAATAAAATGGGCCAATAAAAAAGGTTAATCAACGCCGATCAAAACAGGCCAATCAAATAGGCCTATCAAACAGGCCTATCAAACATGCCAATCAAGCAGGCCAATCACAACAGGCCACTCAAACAGCCCAACCAAACACGTCACCACAACAGGCCAACCGAGCATGCCAATCAAACAGGCCCATCAAATAGGCCATTCAAGCAGACCAATGAGATAGCCGGACGTGAAACCATTCCTCAGGGCAACTTCTCATACGCCTTCAATTGACTTGACGCTAACCTCAAGGCAAATTTCAAGGCACTCCTTAGCGCATCCTACATGATACTGGTACTTTTTATTGTCAACTGCCCCAAACACTTTACCAGGTATTATGCATGCACCAGGTATATACTTGGTACGCCAATCCTGTTTCCTCCCCCCCTTCACCCCTCACCCCCCCGCATCACCACCCCCTCCCCCCCTCCCAACACCCCCCACCCAGCCCTTCCAACTCCCACCTTCGTCTGCACGTCCGAGTCGCGATGCTCAGCCTTGTTCAGCTGTTCGATGTTATTCTTCAAAAGCAAGCGGTTTTCTTCGGAAATTTCTAGGCGGCACTGCTTTAGCCCCCCTTGGGCCCTCATCTCAGCCTCCATCTTAGGGTGCTTGCCTGTTGATAGTCCACATACACGGACAAAACAACCAACACACATACAGCAGTGGGGAGGCGGGGACAAGAGGGATGGGGAGGTGTGGGTGAGGTAGCGGAGGGTGAGGGCAGAAGTGGGGAAGGGGGGCGAGGGGGGGGGTAAAGGTGGAGGAGGGGAGATGGTGTGTGGGGCGAGGTGGGGCGGGGAGGTGGAGGCGGTGGTGGGCTATTAACAGTGGGTGTAGATGGGGGTGGGTGGGTGGGTGGGTGGGTGGGTGGGCTTGCGCGTGGTGTTCTAGTCGAGTGCTTGGCGAGGCTTTGCCCAGGAGATGTTTTCGGCGCACTTGAGAAAACCAACGCTTGTGCACGACAAGCTACGACTGGTGCGCATCCCGTGGAATCCGGCGGTAACACCTTCCCTCCTTAGGTCTTGCTCCTTGTCGTGCTCCACGTCCTCAAAATAAACGTACACCGAAGGCACAAGGTCCCCCTGCGGGATGTGGTCCGCTTGATATCCCGAGGGTGTGACAAAGTCAAGAGAGGCACAGGCATTCCCATGAGGCCATAAGACCTATAAGAAAACTAGGTACCTGGTATAACGTAAAAAGCTCATGAAAACGAAAGAAAAGACAAATGGTCACCGCACAAGTAACCTAGCAAGCAACACCGACCCGCCCAAGCGGCTGTACAGGCTTTTACATTAGAAGTTGTGAAACTGTGTAATAACCATTTCGTAGGTTTCATCCATAAACACCATATCATAAATGAAATATGGATGTACCACGCAGCTCGCAAAGTTGAGCTTCAACCATTCGATCGGTCGTACTCACAGCTGGCGTTTTTCATTTTATCATAAAATATACCCGGTACCTACTGTATGTATTACCTACAGTAGATGCAGTGCTTTACGGCCAAACCGTTTTTGTCGGACGCGGCGCATCAACTGAGGAGCTACTCATTAATATCGTTCGAGTATCAAAATCGTTTGAGTGTCAACATCATTTGAGTATAAAATATCGTTCGAGTATCGTTTGTTTATATATTGATTTTGTGTTCCACACCCTAACAAGACATAAGACTCTACCCGGTACTAAATAGTGATGCGTGCAAATTCGCCTGTCCCTCATCGCATGTAAAACACGAATGGCTACAATTTTTGTGACTTGTAGTCGTCTTTGCAACCAGGTATGACACTACCGTACCCGGTAACTGGTTTCTATCATTTTTTATATACCGTGTACTGGTACCAGGCATCGCATACATGGTATGGTATATAAAATTTTTATATACGGTCATGAGTTACGATACGGTGGTATACCAGGTAACCGTTTTAAGACTGTCCATCTTACTCTAAGAACGTCAGAGGTTTTAAGGCCACACAAAGTAGAGATAAGACCAGGTTAACACAAAGTAGAGATAAGACCAGGTAAAGCGGCTTGTCCAGGTACCTAATAGGAGTATCACACATATCAGGTAGCTTGCAAACATGAGTTTCGACAAAATCTTCGATCTCACAGCTGGAGTGTATTTTTATTTTTCCAATACATGTATTAAAACCCCCCCTCGTACTGCACATGACAACACATCCTGTACATAAAATAGGTACGTGGTACAAGGCGCTTCGCTCGGGAAGGAAAAACACATCAAATTAGGTGACACGGAGAAAGGTTCACGATTTTGATTGTATCATAGTAGGCGCAAACTTTGACAACGCCCTGTGTCCCGCCGCAATGCTGCAGGAAAACAGCCCGGACACCACATGCATGACTATACTTCGAAGCATGAGTATTAGTACATTTCTTCGCAGACACACACATATACATGCCACGCAGTCACACGCGAGCGGGACAACAGGCTCTCGTGTGCTTGCCTGCGTTCTTTTTGTTTCTGATCGGGACGAACGTATGCTATTACATACTGCTGTTGTAGGCACTTTGCTGCTCCTCTGGGCCGACTGCAGGCTGTGCTGCTGTGCTTGGGGGCCGTAGATTCTGTGGCTATATATCGGAGCTTGCTTGGTGCGTTCGTTTGTGGTGTGTGCGTACGAGTACGTAAAAGAAGCAGGTATGTAGCAAAAAAACTGTCGTGCCGTACTCGTATCAATTACAAAAAAAAAATGGCTACGTACGTGGTATGTAAAGACAGGAAAAAAAAAAACAAGGTTACGGTAGGGGGGGGGATGTTACGAGATATCCCCTTCTTCACTACCGCCTGCCGGGTTTTGAGGTATCATACCACCACTCGCACAAGTGACTCTGTACCTCGCTGACAAAACGAACTGCAGGCGTATTGTTTAGCGCAGCGTAGCTGACCAATTCCACCGCGGATTCACATCGAAAAAAACAACAACACGAAAGCTTAAGACCGCAAGGAACGGGTTACTCGGGCGTGTGGCCCCGAGTCACCACAAAAAACAGGCCTCAGAAGTGAACCATTCGCCTAGCGTAACTTTGGTCGAAAACAAGAAAAGGGAAGAAACACCACTCCAGAGATCGATCCTGAAAAAAGTATTATTCCCGTCGGCAATTAAGAGCCGAGGATGGCTGAGAAGCCAGGGATGTGCCAAGGCTGGCCAGTTAAGTAGACAAGACAGGAGTACGTATGTATGCGATACCTTTTTTTTCTCTTCTATTTATATTTACCTGGTACGAGTACATGATAAGACGGTATACACGGGTACTGAAAGAAAGTCAGAAACACTGACACGAGAGCTCAAAACCTGAATTTCTTCCCTTTGTTCCACTGATTGATCCACTGAGCCACTGGGGCAATGCTGTGGACGATGAGACGTGAGACCCAAAGGTCGAAGGAAATCGAGGTATCATTTTCTTTGGCCGCGAGGTTCCCTACAAAAACCGAGAGGCCGCGCCACCGGCCTGATGGCGTAAAACAATATGGGCTGTTTTGCTGCTGCTGCTGGTGCTGGTGGTGCTGTTGCTGCTGCTGCTGACGTTCGTTGCTATGACATGCTGGTGCAGACTGCAGCATGCATTATTCAACGTACATTATCTCTATCTGTACGCAAACAACCCAAGACTTGAGCAAGAGCTGAAGGGGCAGAACTACACTGTTGCAGTGAGGCAGATGGGTGAAACGAATTGTATCAAATGAGTATGGGAGAAACAATAAAGACGCCCATTGCCCAGCCAGAGGCCTAAAATACGCACTAAGGGCCTCTCATCGGGGAAAAGATCGCAGAAAGTAACGGAGGGTTGGCAACACCGGCCGCGGGAGGTGATGCCATTGTTTCGACCCACGCTATACTGGAGGAAGAACAGGCGCGAAGATACTGCTGGATTATCCGGAACAGGGATAGGAACGATCTCAGAGTGACGTCACCCCCGTGACACCTAAGAAGCAATATCTTGACACCTAAGAAGCAATGTCTAGTCGAGTTCACCCCTCCGAAGTTCACAACTAATGAATCTGAAGTTCCCACGAAAAATATAAAAGAAGGGGGAACTCGACCAAGTCACCACCCACCCACCCACCCAGTCACGAACGGTCAGTCTACAGAGTATGGTATCTAGACGCCTTATTCTCCTTCACCGTCGTTATAGATCAGTTAGAGTGTCGGCGCAGCAAGCAGCACAGGACACAGGACACTCAAACAGTCCTATTCGCGACGGGATGGCAACACCGCCCGCCGCGGGAGGTGATGCCATTGTTTCGACCCGCACTATACCGGAGGAAGAACAGGCGCGAATATATTGCTGCATTTTATACAACGTACATCATCTCTATCTGTGTCTGTATAATCCAAGCCGAAACGCACTGTACATACGTACATAGTACAGGACACCTATTAATAATAACAAATACCTGGTGGAAAATTACGACAGACTGGCACTTACAGCAATACAATAAATCCGGGAGCCGTTATGCTGAAGTTAGTGTATAATAACAGTGTTACGTCTCAACAAAGAAACAAAAACAAGTGATTGTTTGTTTAAACTAATTGATTTTATAAACCAATCTCAGTTCAACTTCTAATTAAATTCTTGACGTAAATGAAGCGGGGTCAAAATCTCGATCGACGGCATTTTGTTGATACGAATCTCGGTTGAGTTTTTGATGTTCTTTGCGCCTCTGGGGCGCCCGCATGGCATTTCCCGACGTTGGCGTGCCCTCGCAATATCATGCAAGGTTCTCTGGCTCGTCATTTTACGTCTAAAAAGGCTGTGGGGAGCAATGCAGTAGTCATGGCATATACGAGACATAATCAAGACGGCGACTGCGGGGGCCATTCCCGAGTTTCATGACACGCGTTTGGCATGTTCGAGCCGCGTCCGTTCTCTCCACAGTAGCACGACAGCCAGCTCTCACAGACCAGCGTGCACAACAGCTGAGCCTTGCTGGAAGGACCGTCTCTAAGGTTGTACCAGGTACCAGGTATCAAGTTCCAGGTACAAAGCAAAACTGTCACCCTGGGTGGATACGAATAGGATACCAGGTCTACGAGTATATATCTGTCAAATCTAGAAACTGAGTTAAATCGACACACGACGCGTATGAAAATGCGTGGAAGTGTGGTGAGCTAAAGCTTTATTTTTCCCCATCCGCCGGAGCATAAAAAAACAAAAAAAACAAATCTAGAGGCCTGTATTGTAGCTCTCGCAGCCGTTGAGACCGCCACCTAGCCCTGACCCTTAGCCTGGTAGGCTATTGAAACTCCGGAAATCAATCAAAGCGCGGTTGAAAGCATCTCAACTACAGCAGTGTACCAGGTATACGAGTATATGTTGAATTTGATCCCTTTTAGAGCCCCAACACCCGTCCCTACACTAATTCCACGTAAAATTTTACCCCCAAAAAGGTTTCCAGTTGTAGAGGGGACGTTCTCGCGAGATATCGATCAACTTTCACCCCGAAAAAGCAAGTCTCGTCTCACTCTTTTTCAGAGCCGAGAGGCAACACAAGCGTAAAACACACCCTCTCCCAACAAAAAGAAAGTCAGCCTACTAGCTCTAGGTCAGTATTTCTGTTTCCTATGACAAAGGTCTTTAGGTCTCTGGTCTCTGGTCTTATTTACAGAGTAGTTTCGCACTTCCCGTACGACTTTTTCTTCGGAGAAGGCCCAATCAAGAGAAAATGCATACGAAAAATATTTCAATGTTCGAGACACGCTACAAGTAGTACTCGTATTAATAGTTACGTGCGGACGGTGCTGCTGTTGCTGTCCTGTTATTGTACCGCTGCTGCTTCTGCTGCTACACTGATTTCGCTGCTGCTGCTGCTGATGATGATGTTTGAGTGCCATGCTGGTGCAGCATCGTACAATACGAAATTCGTCGAACTCACGGCTGACGTCCTGAAAATATCTTCATTAACGTACCGGTAAAATACATCTCCCTCTCAGGCTTGAAGCGGGAACGTGCCGGTTTTTTTTTTTTGCGCACTTTCGGAGAAGTTCATTTGGAGAAAATGCGTGCATGTGCTCGAGGTACAGAAAGCAGTACGAAATAATACCTACTACTACTATTGCACCAGGTATGCGTTTTTGTGCGTACGGGAAGGTGCCTTTGCTGAGGCTGTCCTGATGATGCTGTTGTTGCTGCTGCTTGGGGTTATACTGCGGTGGTGCAGTGCGGAGCACGTGCAACATACCGGTGAATCTCTCAAAGGCTCAAAAGCTGAAACGTAGTATGATATGATCCAGATTTGCTGTGCACTTTCGACTACGATTTATTGCAGATTGCAGTGCATTTTGGTCAAAACTGCCAAATGTAAACCGGTAGTTATATCTGCAGCACTTCCACCCGGCCGCTACTGCTGCTGTACGCGCTACGTACACCAAAAGAAGCAGACTTTTCTTTCTTTCATGACAACGATCCCGCTCAGCCTCCCAGCACCCCCTCGCAAACAGATAGCCGCGCCTAGACCCCAGCCAACCTCAACAACCCTACAAGGCAAGCAGGTGGACACTCCCGTGGAGCCTGAAGCCCGCCTCCCAATGCGTGCGCTCACCGCTCCTGATGTCGTCTGCCTGCGCCTCAAGCTTGGCGTGAGCTTCCCGCTGGGCAGGGGAGATGCCGGGGGCAGCAGCGATCACAACAGCAGGAGGGATTACTGGCGCCGTGGCGCTGCTGCTCTCCCGTGAGCGTGAATATGGAGTGTCATCCTCGTCCATCTCCGAGCCTTCTGCTCTGCTGCCGCAGCCGCCTCCGCCCCCGAGCCCGTCTTTGGTGCTGGTGCTGTTGGCGGGGGAGGAGGGTCGGGGCGACGAGGACGTGGAAGATGTACCCGCGGCGGCGGCGGCGGCCGCGGCAACGGACAGGGTGGCGGCGGCGGCGGCGATCGCGTCCGCATTGGCTACCTCCTCCGTGGCTGCCGACAGTACGTCCATGGTATTCTGTTCGTGGTGGTGGTTGAGGTGGTGGCGGTGATGGTGGTGGCTGTAGATGCTAGAAGGTGCAAGGAGGCAAGCGGTAGAGTTGGTTGGGAATTGGGAACGATTCTCAGTTCTCAGTAACTCCAAAGGGTTTCAGTATTGGTTCTAGTGGCGTTTTTTATATAATTCGCGTCGGAGGCAGCCACTCGACCAAACACAAAGCCAAAGCAACCTCTCCTACGTACCTTTCAGCTTCAGCCCCCCCTACTCCATTACCCCGACTCTACTCTCACGCCCCGGTGCGATGGCTCCTGTTACGATCGAATCACTCCTCAAGGCTGCGCGCAACGCCAACATCAAGCTCCCCAAGGTGTGTTCAGCAGCGGTAGCGGCAGATCAGTTGCAAGCAGAAACAAGATCACAGCAGTACAGGTTCCTGCACTGCACGTTTTTGAATTCCCAGGAAGGATCTCCTTGCTGAGGTAAAACGTAAAACGCGATATATGCCTGTGAACTTCGCTGAACGCACTGCTCAAAGATAGTGTAATACACAGCAGTAGCTGCTGTGCTGTCACAGAGCAAAGCCGCTGGGCTGCGGTCGAATCAGCCTTAGGATGAAGCCTCTATTAGAAGCGCTTGAATTATCAATATTGACCGCCAGGCTGTCATGGCGCGTTTTTCCAAGCTGCAGGCTGCATGCTGCACCGACCACCTCTCGCTCAACCAGCCGATTCCGTATCCCAGGTGCTAATTTTTCTAAAAAATTAAATCTTGGCGTCCTTTATTTCCGCCGTTCTGTTGTCCACACTCTGTACGACGTATATTATGTACGTCTCGAACGGAAGTTTTTCTAAATTTTCTAATTTTCCGGATTGTTTTTAAGTATTAATATTACTATTAAATTCATATTACCTGAATAGATCATGTGCATGTGTAGGGATGGTGAGGCTTCTCTACCATGTCGCCGGCTCTGTTCCGCCGAACAAAGCTAAAACCTCACCGCAGTAATTGATGATGCACACGTCGGGCAGATCAGATCCCTACAAATTACTAATGATTTGTCTCTTAGAGGGCAAGCAAATCCCTGGTCTGTGGTCTGCATGGCCTAAAGATTGTTGCCGGGTGAGAGCCGGACGATCTTCATGATCTGTTAATAGCACATACCAGGTATGTCCTACAGTAGGGATGCGTACAACACAGATCCTGCACAACATACCATAACGATAGATATAGGACGTAGATGATCTAGATCGTGATCTGTAGTACGTAGATGATCTAGATCGTGATGTGTAGGATCGAGATGATCTAGATAGCGATCTGTAGGAAATAGATAATCTAGATCGTGATCTGTAGGACGCAGGTGAACTAGATCGTGATACGTAGGATCTAGATTATCTACATCGTGATCTGTAGGATCTACATGACCTAGATTATGACTTGTAGGATCTAGATGATCTAGATCGTGATCTGTCCGATGTGTGCAATAATGAGATGCATGTTGTAGGCGACCGCGGTTTGACACCTTGACTGACGGCCGCCTACACTAAAACTAGTACGAGCGAGTGCCAGTTTCTAATTCACCACAAAGGCCAGACGGCCAGACCCTTTCGAGATGTCTGAAGCTGTTTCATACTTGATTAAAGGGTTGATTCTGCACGCGGCACAAAATCATTCTCATACGAAATGCACCCTCTATTTTTCTTTTCGGGGGGGCGTGGTGCTTTGGGCTTTAAGCCCTGTGGCTGTTACACCCTTCCCGCAGCCGCCGCACTTCCGATTCGATCGGGGCCAAGCTTGGGGCACGGGAGCTGCACAAGGCACAATATGCCAGGAGACGGCACTTCGACCCCTTGACAGACGTTGTCAAGGCAAACGCCTTGACAGACAGCTTTGACAGATAGAACCCGTGACACGAAAATGAATCCACGTTTTTAAGTTTTCACCAAACACCTCGCCATATTATTGGAAGCACATGCCAAGGTACCTGATACAAAGTAGGGGTTGTCCACACCGATGTTGGAGTTTTTCTACAAGGGGGAGAGGGAACAATCCGCTTAAGGATGGAAATGCCTTGACGGACAGCTCCGATTGACTGACTGCTTGACCCTTGCCCATCTCCTATTAATAACAACTGCGGCATGGCCTCGAAGAATGCACGTGGACTCACGTATCATATATTTCGTGGCTATCGATACAACGTATACTTTGTGGCTATCGATACAGACACAGCCGTCAAGGTCCCTCGTTTTTGTGCGGTGGTTTGCCGGATGACAATGCCCGCACCAAAAGGGAAACCCGAACTGTTCGAGGCTAGTGCGGCACCCTGGAGGATGAGGCCGTAACAAGCAGTTCCACCGCACGAAACTGGAGTCCCGCACTAAAGTGTACCGCACTAAAGTGTACCGCACTGAAGGGTACCGCACTAAATTCAGCCCCGCCCTAATGGGTACCGCACTACCGTGGGACCCCTACTGTTCTCACTGGTTTCGTGTATAGTTTCTTATTATGTTATTACAATAAAATTGGGTTGGCAATTGGTTATCCTTTTTCCAGTGGTGAAGCGGACTGATACCCTCTAGTACCTTAACAAATGGCGTCATGGACAGGACCCGAACCTGCTCGTGACATCACAATGGGTTTCCGATCCACTGTCCTGTCGACGACGCCAATTGGGATATGATTAGGTTGGGGAGTCAGACTACCTCCTTGCAGGTCGGCTTATTCAGTACTAGGTAGGATCCTGGGGTTACTTATGTGTGTTGATACCCTCTAGTACCTTAACAAATGGCGTCATCGACAGGACCCGAACCTGCTCGTGACATCACAATGGGTTTCCGATCCATTGTCCTGTCGACGACGCCAATTGGGACATGATTAGGTTGGGGAGTCAGACTACCTCCTTGCAGGTCAGCTTATTCAGTACTAGGTAGGGTCCTGGGGTTACTCATGTGTGTTGATACCCTCTAGTACCTTAATAAATGGCGTCATCGACAGGACCCGAACCTGCTCGTGACATCACAATGGGTTTCCGATCAATTGTCCTGTCGACGACGCCAACGGTGACATGATTAGATTGGGGAGTCAGACTACCTCCTTGCAGGTCAGCTTATTCAGTACTAGGTAGGGTCCTGGGGTTACTCATGTGTGTTGAATACCTCTAGTACCTTAATAAATGGCGTCGTCGACAGGACCCGAACCTGCTCGTGACATCACAATGGGTTTCCGATCCATTGTCCTGTCGACGACGCCAATTGTGACATTATTAGATTGGGGAGTCAGACTACCTCCTTGCAGGTCAGCTTATTCAGTACTAGGTAGGGTCCTGGGGTTACTCATGTGTGTTTGTTGCGCAGAGACATGATACTTGGGGAGTCAGACTACCTCCTTGCAGGTCAGCTTATTCAGTACTAGGTAGGGTCCTGGGGTTACTCATGTGTGTTGATACCCTCTAGTACCTTAATAAATGGCGTCGTCGACAGGACCCGAACCTGCTCGTGACATCACAATGGGTTTCCGATTCATTGTCCTGTCGACGACGCCAATTGTGACATGATTAGATTGGGGAGTCAGACTGCCTCCTTGCAGGTCAGCTTATTCAGTACTAGGTAGGGTCCTGGGGTTACTCATGTGTGTTTGTTGCGCAGAGACATGATACTTTTTTCCTCTTCTTTTTCGTAGATCCTGGAGATCCGGGTAAAAAAAGCTCAAGCTCCGTACGCTTTTGTTTGTGCACCAGGTTTTGTCCATCTGCAAAACGCAGGCTTGGTGTTATCCTCGCCCATTCGGTTAAGTCAACACCGTAAACTTGCCGACCTTGTTCGGCCGAACCCTATAAGGTTTGACTGTTATAGCTTTGTTCAGTTCACGTGCGTGTAAAAGCTGGTTCCCTGGGGCGAGACCGCCAAGGTTCGTTTCATATTTTGACACGAACGCCTTCCAAGATATACCGAAACGTCGCAATTGTCCGATAACTCAGGTAGTTACCGACCTTCCGAGGTAATACCATAACATAGAGGTGCTGCAGCAGCGGAATTCTTTCACCGGGGATAAATATATATTATCCCGTTTAGGTTATTTTTGAGTTTTTTAGTTTGTGAAAGTTTTCGCCTCCGGCCATTGTTTCCGGCTCGCCTTGCTCGGATAAGTTATAGGGGTCGAAAACACGAAAAAAACGGAGAGGTTGTCGGAACTTGGCGTCACGTTGAGCTATAGTCTTGAAGGCACGAGGTAGCTCTACCTGTGCTACGTACGCACCGTGGAGCGGCAACGCGGTACGTGACGCCCTTCGGTAACGGATCTCGAAAGTTGTCTGAATCTGGGCACTACGACTACTCTTTGATTGTTGCGGTATTTTACGGACATCGCGCGACAAAGAAAAGGGTTCGTACAGCAGTGGGCAGAGGTGCGTGAGGGGAGAGGGGGCACTGCTTCGAGACCCCGCATCTGAGTTGCTACGCGAGAACCGCAAGACGTAAGGGGTGGGTGTCATGGGAAGACCCTTCCTCCGTGGTGATATGCATATGCGCAACATATCGCTACGAGTATCGAGTATTGGAGCCCTTTGGTAGTTAGCGCTTTTGGCGTTTCCGCGCAGGCGACGTCTCGTTTTTGTATGTGCTCGTTTTTCTCTTTCGTGCGTATCTTGATGGGTAGTGCCTCATTTATCGCTGTGGTTGCCGTGCATTATATATTATAATAAATGAAAATACAGCCCAGCTGTGAGATCGAAGATTTCGTCGAAACTCATCTTTGCAAGCTGCGTGTGATACTTCGATCGCGCGTATTACGAGTTGTGTGTCCTCATTAAGGATATAGGTCGTATATACGGAGTATGTGGTTATGACTGCCGCGGTTGTACGTGCCTTCTTGATACTTGTCCGACGCATGCATGTTTTGTCTCACTCCAACTGTTGATGGCAAAATGGCACATGACGAATGGCACAAACAGTATGGCCGCCCCATCCCATCCCATCCCACTGCGTTCCATCCGCTCATCCATCCCACCGCGTCCTATCCGATCCCATTCCGTATCATATGATCCCACCCCATCCCGTTGCACGCCATCTATGCCATATCATCGCATACCATCCCATCACGTCCCACCGCATCCCATTGCTTATCATCACATGATATACATCACATCACGTTCAATCGCATATCGTCATATAACATACGTAGCATCATGTCCCATCCCATTCCGTTTGGTGTATCGGGTGTCTTCTTCATTTTCGTGCCAGAGCAAGAAGGAATGCCTCCGGGAGGTCGAGTCTGCCCTAGCTGCTGCCATGGCCGCCAATGCCGCCGACGAAGACCACGAGCCCAATGACAAAAAACGCGCCCTCAAGGTACGGCATACAGCGCATGCAGCACATACAGCGCATACAAAGCAGCATGTATCTGGTAGCCCATACGTGGCACAGCGCATCAAAATTAGCAATGTATAGCGCATACAGCAGTAGCACATAAAGCGCATATATAGCGCATACAGCGCATGCCGTATGCACCACATAGATCATACGGAATATCTGTCTATGGTCTCTGCACCGGATTTTTCACGACTTGGCCCAGCGTCGACGTACTGGTTGATAGTCCACACTGACTCCTCGTTGCATAGTTTATTCCGAGAAAACTATAGGGTGACCGGGGTCAGGGTTAGAGCTAAAGAGTATATCGTGTCGCGCATATTCCAACCGTTTCGTCGGGACTGGACCAAGGTCTGTGCAGCCCCCTGTTTGTTTTCCCCCACTTTAACCCGTTTACCAGTTTAGGGACCCACACGACATACACGTATACCGACCAAAAATATGCCTCGAGCGCGATCTAATTCAAGCATCTAGGAAACAGCGTGGAAGCATATTGCGAGTATGCACGGCGGTGGAGTGCCCCCGATTTTAACAGCGTTCGTGATAAGAGAAGACGGCTTAAGAGCGGTCCAATCGGTTTCTCACGCCCTGTGACGCCTATCCACCTGGTATGTTATACCTAATTTTTAAGGGCTTTTCATAGGTCATGACCCGGCCCGAGGGTGGGGCGAGAAGGTTTGCGAAAACGCGCGGACCAGGTCGGGTCGGGTCGGGTCAGGAGGCTTTCAAATATTATGGGTCGGGCCGGGTCACCCCGTCACGGGTCGGGCCGGGTCACCCTGATCGGATCCGACCCGCGAGAAGTGATTTGACCCGTGAAAAAACCCTGCCTAATCTGAGGTAAGAGCGGCACAGAGATGACAGCGTTAACACTGGCGTGTTTTGAGGGGCTCTTAAATCGAGTACCCCGTCGTAGCAGAATGCTGCGCGCGCGCGTCTTGCAGCTGCTTGCGTTGCAAGGTCGGATGCATCCCCTCACCCCAGTGCTGCCCGAGGTGTTTTGCTGTTTGCGATGCTGTGATCGTCGTTTGAACAGTTTCGGTTTTTTTGCACGCCTCGGACCGATCACGATCTAGATCATCTAATGATCTAGATCATCTATATCCTCTATATGTCATGATAAACTGTGCAGAATCTGTGCAGTACAGATCCAACCCAGGAAACAGTTGCTATGGATCATGCAGATCATGGGGCTCCCACCCGGCAACGCGATCTAGGTCATGCACATAATATAGACCAGGGATCTATCTGCTCTGAGAGACAGATCATCAATATGGGACTGATCTGTCGAAGTTGTAAACATTTTCAAGTGTGCGTGTTTAGTGGGGCATATACTAGTACCCGGTACACACCCGAGTATGACATATGCAACCAGGTGAAGTACCCGGGTATACTCGGGTGTGTCGAGCGTGTATACCCAACACACCCTTGCAATGCTTCCCCTCTGAAGCTCCAAAGGGATTAGTACCACTCTAGCGCGTGAACGTTTACCTGTGTTATACGGAATACAGTACTGGGCACCTAATAAGAAACTGGAATGCCGGCTCGGGATGGATTTTGATACTGCAGGGGTCTCCCAAGAAGGCTGTGGTGTGCGAGAGCAATATGACTGCCCTATAGAGGGAAGCCACCTTATTCGTTCTAGGTTATGAGTACTGCAGTGCAATTCCCCAGTCGCGCCAAGCGATTTGACCGCCTTATATGGGGATATCGCCTTATATGGGGATACCGCCGTATTGGGCGACCCCTACTGTACTGGAGAAATCGTGCGTCTACATTCATTTAGTTTTTGTGGCTCGCTCCCGAATTTCTTGCATTCGTGTGCATTTCGACTTGGATTTTTTATTACCCAGTTTCGTATTAGGTATCCTGTACTGTGTCGTAATATATCTGCTGTGACGCCGTCGTTGCACCTGTATGGCTGGGCTGTTCCGGCGCCGGTCGTTTCCCAGTTTCTTGTCAGGTGTCCTGCACTGCTGTATCGTAGTATGTCTGCTGTGACGTCATCCTTATTGCCCGTATGGCGCAACTGCATCACCGGCCAGTTGAACCCCTCCCCCCTGCTGCTGTTGTTGCTGCTGCTGCTGTTAGTTCTTTCTCGCCCGCTCGGTCGATGGATCGTTTCGTGCTTGGTCCCGGACAACTTTGAGCGTTGACAGCCTTTTGTTTTCGTACGCCGCCTACCTGTGGCGGTATAGCGCCAGTCGAAACCATTTTCCGCACGCACGTCAATACATCGCACGCGAAATGGATAACATATTTTAAACGAATCCCAACTTGTCTTGCAAGAACGTGACTATTAGCAGCTTGCCCTCTCGTGGCGCGCGAGTGATCCACTCACCGCACCCTTTTTTTTTGTATTTTTTGTACTTTTCATGTTTTGTGTTTTTATTCCTTGTTTTTTTTTGTTTTTTGTGACTTGTGTGTTACTCGTAGTACTTCTTATTTTTGTGTTTTTGTGGGGGGGGTTCCATTCTTTCTCCCTCCCCACCCTCCCCTGCTGGCAGGTCTTGAAGGGGAAGTTTGGCCGTACGGCGGAAATCAAGCCGGACCCTAAGAAAGAGAAACCATCCGGCAAGCGCAAGGCCGAAGCCCCCGTAGCCGCCGATCAAAAGGTCGACAAGAAGCCGGTAACGCCTTCTTCTTCCGTCCTTGACGAGGTGAGCAAGCAGCCGTTCCGTTCCTTTGTTCGTTTTCGTTTTCGTTTCCCTTTCTGCCGTGAAGGGATCCATATAAGAAAAAGTGGTGCCGAATATCGCCTCCTGTCCCACGCCCCCTCGTTTTCCTTTTCCTCTGCTCATTCCCATTCCCATCATCATTCCCATCGCCCCCCCCCCCCCCCTCCACTTTCCGCTTCCCAGTCATTTTCCCTTTCCCAATCCCGTTCTTGTCCCCGTTCCCATTATTCCGCCCATTCCTGTGCCCGCCCATTTTCCTGTCCCTTTTCCATTACCATTCCCGTGCCCTTTGGCATTCCCACTCCGATTGTGAGTTTCCTCTTCCCATTCCTGTTGATTTTCCCATTCCTTTTTCCCGGTGCCGTTTCCATTCCCATTGTTTAGTCCCATTCCCGTTATACTTGTGCGCACGCTGCGGTAGGGACACACCTTAGGTTTATGAGGCTCCTGGCTTGAGGCACTCCACAGTAGTACTGTACCGTACCCGACAGCCCTTAGGGGCGTGGTACGGTAGAGGTATTAAGGCGCGTGGTACTGTAGAGGTATTAAGGCGTGTGGTACGGTAGAGGTATTAAGGCGCGTGGTACGGTAGAGGTATTAAGGCGCGTGGTACGGTAGAGGAATTAAGGCGTGTGGTACGGTAGAGGTATTAAGGCGTGTGGTACGGTAGAGGTATTAAGGCGTGTGGTACGGTAAAGGTATTAAGGCGCGTGGTACGGTAGAGGAATTAAGGCGCGTGGTACGGTAGAGGTATTAAGGCGTGTGGTACGGTAAAGGTATTAAGGCGCGTGGTACGGTAGAGGAATTAAGGCGCGTGGTACGGTAGAGGTATTAAGGCGTGTGGTACGGTAGAGGTATTAAGGGGCGTGGCACGGTAGAGGTATTAAGGCGCGTGGTACTGTAGAGGTATAAAGGCGTGTGGTACGGTAGAGGTATTACGGCGCGTGGTACGGTAGAGGTATTAAGGCGTGTGGTACGGTAGAGGTATTAAGGCGCGTGGTACGGTAGAGGTATTAAGGCGCGTGGAACGATAGAGGTATTAAGGCGCGTGGTACGATAGAGGTATTAAGGCGCGTGGTACGATAGAGGTAGTAAGGTATACCACTTTTTGGATTTTTTCGTTATTGTTTCTGAATGACGGGGAGCTCCTTAACCCCTTTAGAGCCCCCAACTCCCTCCCTATACTAACTTGAAGTAAGTTTGTCCCCAAAAGGGGTTTCCAGTTGTACAGGCGTTAACCTCTTTAGAGCCCTCACCCCTCCCCATATACTAATTCCAAGTAGCCCTAACCCCTCCCCCTATACTAATTCCAAGTAAATTTGTCCCAAAAACGGGTTTCCAGCTGTACAGGCGTTAACCCAAAATCGTCGGGATGTCATTTAGTTGTTTGCACACTGGTATGCTTTTTTTTTCGTATACCTGGGCTATCATACCATATGGATTTGTTCATCTGGTTGCACTTCCGGTTTCTTCATAAACTCCTAATCGTTGGGTCATTCGCCCGAGTGACACTGTCCCTCACAGATCATGTCGCAGGCCATGTATATCATGGACCTCCTCAAGCCATCACCCTTACTTAGAAGTAAAAGTGGTGTACACCTCTTTTTACCGTGGCATGTGTCCGTAAAAAATTGATACTTGAGGGTTTCAGGATTGAGTTTTTGACGGAAAGTAAGAACATGGCCTCGTTTTTTACTAAAAATCAGCGATTTCCACGCGATCCGGCCCGTGGGTCGGATCGCCGCGGGTCGGATCAGGAGCCTTTCCAAAATTCGCGGATCGAGTCGGGTCGGGTCAGGACGTGTTCGAAATATCACGGTTCGGGTTGGATCGGGTAAAGAGGTTGTCAAACATCACGGGTCGGGTCGGATCGGGTGACGCTGGGTCGGGTCGGGCCGGGTGACCCTTGACCCGACCCGACCCGACCCGCTAGTAATGATCCGAACCGTGAAAAATTCCTGCTGAAAATAGTGTAGGACACACCCTGCCTTACACATGAATTTCAGCCTGGCCAGAAATAACAGTGAGGTTCTGAACTGGTGTCGCATACTGCTGGGTTAATATGTTTCACCCAAAAACTGTAGTTTGAGAAGAATTGAAAGGTGCAAATCCATGTGTCGACAACGTCACTGTGAATGACATCACGGTGGACACTGCTACCGACGTACCTGTCGTGTCGCAGATAGGACGATTAATTAATCCCATGGCCTAAACATACGGTGGGTACCCCGATTGAAGAGAATTCGACGTAAGAGCATTCGGGGCTTGGGGGCGGCGAAGCCGGCATGTCCCGCCACACTAACAGCCATACTCTTCCCACTACAGATGAGAGGAATGTATAGTTAATAGCGTCTGAGAATGTATAGTTAATAGCGCCTGAGTAATGGGCTTGTCACGGGGTCTCTTAAATCGGGGTACCCTATGTACTGTGAATGACGAAGGCTACGTACGGTGGGGTTTCGATTTTAAGAAGTTTTTTTTTTCCATAACTCAAAAGCCACTCGATCGCGACGTGGCTACCCTTTTCTTTTTTTTTTCTTCATCCCATTTATTGTCCTCGCACTACTCGTGCGCGCCCCCTCCCAGTACCAACTCAGATTCGGGGTCCCATAGCGGGGCCCTCCTCCCCCCTCCCCGCTACAGCACGTGCCTTCGTTTTTGTAGAAAGAATAATTCATTCTTCATTTTTGTAGAGAAGAATTCAGCATTTTCTTCCCTTGCCGACTCGCGTCGAATTGTACCTGCCCAAGGTGCTAGACGCTCTCAGCAGTTGATCCCTTTTTTTTCATGTGCTGGTCTGTTCCGCGGTATGCACCGCCGCCATGGAATGGTTGTTTACGCTGCGCCAATCAGAACAATTGGAAGACTATTTTTGATTAATGTACCGAGTTGCACGCGCGCACGGCCTAAAACTCGGCGGAGCAGATGGAGGTATAGCCCCTCTATAGTATACTCGGTCAAATCACAAGCCACAGATTGTTCTCCAACGACATTAGGTAGTTCCTCATCTCAGGAAGCCTTCCAAGGCAAAAACAAAAATGGGCAGAAAATGTCACCCTTGTCGTAGAACGCGTCCCCGCTATCCCCCCCTCCACTAACGCCTCCGGTCTATGCTTGTGTGGGTTTTATATGTCGTTGCTGCCTGTTTCGTCGTGGTGTTTGGGGGGGGGGGGGGGGTTGCGCCAGGTGTGGGATGTCTCGGACAAGCCAAAGAGAAATGCGTGCGGCACGAAGCTTGTCGATGTCGCAAAAACGAGGGGAGTCAAGATGCCGGAGGTGAGTGGACCAAGACCGAGGCTACGTACGGTTGTATTGTTCCATTAATAGTGTTATTAACAGTAGCATTGTACTACTAAGAGTCAATTTTACGGTAGTGTTTTTGTACTAATTAAATATTAATGTCACTTTTACTGTACTGTAGTATTTTGTACTGTTGATAAGTTACTTTTACGGCTAGCTCGCGCAATTCACTGCCCTCTTGCTTTGCGATATCAATCTAAAGTGTTTTTTCGGTCTGGCGATATGCATCGCCGCTATGAAATTGTATTTTACGCCGCGCCAATAAAATATTTTTGAATTATTTTTTGAGCGAGATACAGAACCACCCGCGCGAATGGCCTATACTATCCATAACTGAAAAGAGGGGTATCCACTCTCCCGCAACCTTAATCGATGTTGATTTTGTAATTATGTACCTTCGCCTACGTAGTCTTCTGTTTTTTCGTCTGCTCTTGCCTGATGGATGTTGGTCCGTAGCTCACCCACGCTGCCACATTAGATTCATCATGTCAAGTTTGACTCGATGTATGGTTCATGATATATCACGCGTGGTGTCTCGTGCGTGCTGTCTGGTGGTGTCTTTTGGCAGGACGAGAAGGCGGCGCGCATGGGTGCGTTGACGGCCGTGATGGGAGTGAAAGGCGAGAACGGCAAGGTCATCGTGAAGGACGCCGTAGAGGTGACTGAGCCGTTATTTCCGTCCCCCCGCTCCGCGTCATGATATCATAACCGCTTCATGACGTCATGATCGCGTCGCCATGTCATGACCGTGTCCTGCCGTCATGACCGTCGTGACGGCGACGGGCTTGCCTGTTTATCGCTGAATACATACACAACATTGGTAGTAGTGACCGATCCTCTCGAGTGTGCCTGTGACGCTGAAGACGCACGTGCAGAGCAACAGCGGCAGTAGTGGCGGCAGCGATAGTATGGTAACACCTCTACAGCGATACTCGTCACACTTAAATATCGATTGTAACGCCTTTTCATCGATGGAAAAGCCTCAACAGTAATACCGGTTATCGTGAAGGACGCCGTTGAGGTGACCGACGCGTTCTCGTCGTCCCCCACGCCGGTCATGACGTCATAACCGCGTCATCATGTCATAACCTCATCATGGTATGATATCATGACCGCTTCATGACGTCATGTTTGCGACTGCATCATGACGTTGTGACCGCTTCATGACGTCATGACATGGTGACCCATCTACAGTAAAGCGATAGCAGTAAAAACATCTAGAGCGATAGTCGTAAATATAACAATATCGACAATAACGCCTGTGCACCCATAACGAACTCAATAGCGACAGCAGTCATGACCGCGTCATGGCGTCGTGACGATCGCTGGTTCGCCTGTGATGCAGAACATGCATCGAAAGCAGCAGCAGCAGTAGCAGCAGCGACAGTATGGCCCTCACGCGGCACCCAACCGTGCGTACTACTAAATTCTAATTGCGGAGGATTCCCAATTTACCCCCCCCCCCCCCCCCCCGCTGCTGCATTCGAAACTGTCATTCATGTGCAAGAAAGTACGCACATGGTGCCGAAGTCCGCCTTTCAAACAGTTCTTAGTAGGATGCAGCTCACCCTTAGTGCGACTCGCCGAACACCTCATGGCGCTTCGCGCTTGGTGCAAGCAATACCTGCCTGGTCTGTGAAAACCCGACATGCCCCGTTCCGGCATTGTGGGGATGTGAGGTTCGAATATACCATATGGTCATACGACTACGGCACTGCAAGAAACAAGCACACCCCCCTTCCCCCCCCCCCCTGCTCCGGCCTCCTTTGATAAACGCCTCCACAGTTCCTTGAAGACAAGTTTGGGAAGGACCCGAACTGGGTAGATCCGGACAGTAAGGCACCCAAGAAGAAGAAAGTCAGCAAAGCCAAGCCGGTACGTCGAAAATCCTGTAGACCTTGCCCACTGATTCGACACTGCTGCTGTGGTTGACGCACACTACTGCGTACGAGACAAAGAGGACCTTTGCAGCCCTTAAATGGTTGACTTGGGGGGAGGGTGAGGAGCAGGGTTAGGGTTACAGTCGTATCGTACACACGGACCCTCAACCATGGTATCGAAAACCTGGTACCAGGGGTATCTGGTAAGGTGCGAATCGCCTATTTCGCAGGCCATGTAAAGATGAATACACCGGACACAGTGCGGAAAAATATGTTTTTTTCGCGTATGCGGCGTGTGGTTCCAGTATTACGAGAAGGACTTTTAGCACAAAACGCCCTAAAAGCTAGCCCTAGCCCTGACCCTAACCCTACCCCTAAACTTTAATCCTGACCCTAACCCCAACCCTAAGCCCTGCCTCCGACCCCAACCCGGAGGCGACCTGTACGGGAGTTGCGCCCTTCGAAAATACGTCATTATTCCGCCGGAGGGGCTAGCCATGTCCCGTTGACCCAATTGGAACTGGCCCCACGTTATGGGACATACCACTTGGAACGATTGTCGGCAAGGATGATGCTGTGCAGGCACGGTGGTGATCCGTCCACAGGGCCGGTTGAGTAGTGCCGGTTACCGGGAGTGGTCCCTCTATAGTGCCGGTTGAATAGTGCCGATTTCCCGCTACAGCGCCTGTGAGGTCGTGTGGCACAGATGGAAACAACCAGTAGTGCCAGTATGAGGAGTAGTGCCGGTTGCCGCTATAGTGCCTGTATTTCCCTTTACAATGCGCATACATACCCGTACTACAGTGGGGCCAATACTGTATCGCATAATAACAGGCGTACCGACCAGTTTGTTACCCGTTTATAGTGCCGGTTGAGTAGTGCCGGGTGCCCGCTTTATTGCCTGTGAAATCGTTTGGCACACATGGGAATCACCAGTAGTGGCAGTATGCGGAGTAGTACCGGTTGCCGCTATAGTGCCGGTGTTTACGACTATTAATAATTAATACCGCTCACATACCCGCACGATATGGGGACCGCTGCCGTAGCAAAGTTCGGCCGGGTCGCGTTCGTTCCACGATTTTGTTGATTGGGGGTTCTGATTTATCTTTTGTTCGCTTGGAGGGTCGGAGCGTCTTTGGCTGCAGGCCGAGGTCAATCTCAGGCCTGACGTGTTGCTTTGGACTACTGTACTTTGTATGCATGATAGTAAATAGTAAACTGCAGCTACGTTTGGGAGACAACCAATGAATAGTTGGAAAAATGGTATGAAAATGCTAGCATTTGTAAAAACGGTTGAACCGAATGAACAAGATATACCCGGTACCTGATACAAAGTAACACGCGCATACAAAGTACACTCATTCCTGATGCGTTGTGGAAAGGGAAAAGTTTACCTGTGGTACGAAAACAGCGCAACCCCATGAAATGTGTACGAAATACTCGGTACCTGATACGAGGTAACAAGTGTTGACACGGTGCTTCAACGTAGTAAGTTGTGAAATGAGGAATTATTTCCGTTCTATTACGGTTGTCCCACCATTTCCGTTCCACTACGGTTGTCCCACCCCCCGTCCGTCTGTTTGTCGGCTGTCGGTCGGTTGTCTGTTTTATTTTGTTGTTTCCGTACCTTTTTATATTTTCCCCCTGCTTCAGCTCCCTTCCCTTTCGCAGCTCAGATCCGGGGTCGCATGTTAATTGCTTTTCGTTTATCGTGCGACAACAACAACAGCGCACAAATCGGACAGATCACGATCTAGATCATCTAGATCCTATATCTATCTATATGGGTATGTTGTGCAGGATCTGTGCAGTACAGATCCAACCCAGAAAACATGTACGTTTATATTTAGTAGGTCATCCTGATCGTACAGATCATATAGATCATATGGCTCCAACCCGGCAACATGATCTATAGGCCATACAGATCCTATACAGGACCTGTGCAGTACAGATCCAACCCAGGAAACATGTGCTAGATCATACAGATAAATATGGCTCCCACCCGGCAACATGATCTATAGGCCATGCAGATCCTGTAGAACAGGGATTTATCTGCCCCGTATGGCAAAGATCATTAGTTGGAGCTCAATGGGGATCTAATCTGTCAGGCGTGTGAACTGTTCATGCTATTTGCCAACAGTGTACCAGCCCAGAAAACTCGGACTTGGCTGAGGCGTTCGACGAGCTGGCGGGTCTGTACTTCAAGGAGCAGAGCAAGGCCGGATTTGTCTACAAGAAGGCAAGTTTGCTGCTTGCTGTACTGTTTACGTTCGCTCTCTTTCGCGGAGCTTGCTTACCGCGCATGTACGTGCTTACGAAGGGTGACTGGACCATGGTGAAGCCGAACGTTTCGTTACTATTATCATGTGTTTTTCGAAATGTACACGCAGTATTATGGGTAAAACATCCAGGAGTCACACGATCGGCTGGCGTAGCTATATCTTGACCTAAAGTTTCAGGTCTAGCAGGCGAATTCCAAGTCGAAGGTAGCTTTATAAATTTATACTTCCAAGTATCAATAGTAGCAGCGGCCAAACCACTTCACATTCGAGCACATTCCGGCAGGACTTTTTGCATATTAAACAAAATGGTTGAGGCGCACTGTGTACGTTACGAAGGAGATTATGCCAACATTGGTTGATTGGGTTGGGGTCGGGGATAAGGTTAGATATACAGCAGTAATGGGGAGTGCCTATAGAAGGCGGTTAGAATATGGCGACCACTCGATATAGTGCGGTTGAAATCGGTTAGCACGAGTGCAACTGAATACAAGTGCCTATCATATACGAATAGGGCGGCCCCTTGATAAGAGTGCGGCCGAAATTCCTTCACTCTATACCGCCTTGTATAAGCCTCACCGTTGTAATTCAAAGTGTATGTCAACCTTTTTTTTTTTTTTACAAGTGGTGAGGTACCCTCTCACGCTGTGGAACAGTGTTTCGTCAGGGTTGGGTTGTCACATGCTCTTCCACGCCGACAACAACGACATGGACCTTGTGTGTTTTGAGAAAAGGTGCTGGAAGTATTATATAAGTCCCCCCCCCCCCCCCCCCCCCTTGCCCCCTACGGCCTGCTGACTGACCAGGTGGTTTCGGCCATCAAGGACTTGCCCGAGCCGCTCCGTGCCGCGCCGAAGGTGATTCAGTATTCTTTGCAGGAAACCTACGGGAACCGGGAAAAAAAGCCTTATACATAGAAGACCTAGACAGGGGGGGTTGCAAAAGTCAACCAATCATATACTCCGTACTCTGGTATATTGTAAGTAAAAACATATCTGTCCCAGCAGCTGCTGGCCAGCTACTTGCAATACTTCAGCCCACTGTTGTTCTAGTACTCTACCAGTCTGCCAGCACCATCCCGTGCTGTATCCACTTGCTATTGCCCCGCACGCGGCCAACTAAATACAGTCAATCTGCTGCAATCAATTTCAATGATTCAAGTATCTGAACCAAAACGCCTACCTGGTACGTAAAATAGTTCTCGCATCAAAAGTCACATTATTCTTGGTTCGGTTCCCGATCTGCAGTAATCCTCTCCCCTTTTTTGCAACGCTCGTGCAGAGATCCTGTCCAACTCCCCACTTTTTTTTATGCTTTCTGACACAAGGGGCAGTGTGACGTCGTTTTCTCTAGTTTTGGTGTACTGGGAACCCCCCCGAAGATCGCTACTCGTATTACAATAAATGTCGATTTTCGTTTCTACTTGTTTACGGTGTGCCTTGCCCTATAAAGATTGAGCGGCGCTCCGCCCCCTCCCCCTCCCCCCCCGACGCATGCACCGCCTTTTGTGGAGGCCGTCGCTCTCTCAATAATGAAACACCAAACAGGCTGGTAGGGCACCGCCAAAGTCGTACGACCCCCCCCCCCCCCACGCCCGACGCTTCGCGCGTGATGCAAGCAATATAGGTCTGGTCGGTGAAAACTCGATGTGTGTGCTGTATGCTGGCTTTGCAGGGATGCGGGGGTTTATGGTCTGGAGACTGCGGCCAATGCATGGTCATGGGTACACCTCCGTCCCGTCCCTCCGCCGCTCGGGCGTGATATGTGCTCCGCCCTCGCTGTAACTGCCTCCGCCTCGCGCGAAAATGTGATATATCCATATCGCTACACCCGCTTTGGATGCTGCCGTCTGTTGTCCCGGCTCTCGCCTTCTGCCCCCCCCCGCCTCCGAACATGTGAACGCCTACGAGGAAAGAAAGGAGAGATCAAGGGGGTCGGGGCGAAGACGATCGCCAAGATCAAGGAGTTCCTAGACACGGGCAAGATTCAAGAGCTGGTGCGTGGCTCATCCCCACGCGTGGGGTTCCAAATCTCGAGTATTTTTTTTTTTGGTCTGGTTGTTTTTTTGCTATGGTTAGCTCTTGCTGTGTGAGGTAGGTCTACGCTTTTAAGGCAGGGAACACACGAGGGACATTGTTTCGTGTTGGAATGCTTGTATGTGGTGTGTGGTGTAATATAGTGAGGGATGCGGGGGGCGGAGGGGTGCGGGAGTGGCAAACGTGTTGCTGCTTTGATATGACACGGCTCATGCGCAGATGCTTGCCGGGTGGAATTTGTATGACACGGCTCTTGATGTTGTGTGTGCTGTATGTGCTCCATGTGCTGTATACACCGTGTTCTATGCGGTGTATGTGTTGTATGCGCTGTGTTGCATGGGATGTATGTGCTTTATGCGCTTCATGTGTTGTATACACTGTGTTGCATGAGATGTATGTGTTGTATGCGCTGCATGTGTTGTGTGTGCTTCATGTGT
The DNA here is from genome assembly GCA_012845835.1 of Undaria pinnatifida. Lineage (NCBI taxonomy): Eukaryota > Phaeophyceae > Laminariales > Alariaceae > Undaria > Undaria pinnatifida. Next base: position 2,863,669 of record JABAKD010000022.1, read on the forward strand.
TACATGTGCTGTATGCGTTTCAATGTGTGCCATGCCGATGCGTATGTAGTTCCATTTTCCCGAATGTTTTTTATTTATTTCTGCCGTTGTTGGCGTGATAAAACTAGCTTCGCGTCTTGAAGGGAAGGAATTGAGGAGGAAGACATTGTTGCACCGGGTTGTATGCGCTGTATGTGCACGCCATGCCAACGTGCGGTGAACTTCCGCATTATCGACGTAGTTGTTTCAGTTGCGCCGTTGTTGGTTTCAGAAAGCACGCTATATTTTTGCGTGGGATGGGCCGGCGCTTTGTGACGGGGAAGTCAAAGATGAAACGTGTGTTTTTTTAAACAAATAGAAATATATCGTGCATGTGTTGTATGCGCTATGTTTGCTCTGCCAACACACGATATGGTCCCGCATTCGCGATTTTGTTATTTTGTTTCCGCGGTTATTTCGAAAAACATCGCCGTGTGAGATTGACGTTGCCCTTTTCGTTGCGGTTATCCTTGCTTGTGTTTGTGTGGGGCGCGATCTCACACCACATTACCCCACAAGTTCTGGTAACACACGTCTACTTCCTCTCTTATCCTCACGCGCTTTTTCCTGCTTGCTGTCGTTTGCCTCCCCCCTCCTCCTGTTCCGCACTTCATCGCTGCCCCAACGAACAACAACGCCTACGCAGGAGGACAAGCGTGCCGAATCCCTGGCCTAGAGAAGTTTGGGCTGAATGAAGGTTTTGATGGCGGTCGCAGGCGGTGTGCGTGCAGTGAGTGCGTACCCGCTGACGCGTCGCATGTTTGGCGCGCCTGGGGTGGAGTGACACCGCTCCACGCGTGTACATACGATAGGGTTGCATCGGTGAAACCGGTATTTGTAGTATTGTGGCGCTTGTATGATAGTCTACGGCATCAATTAGTTGGTACCGCTTTTGGTGTATATTACATATGACGCTGGTGACGTAGTTTCGCGGTGCTTGTAGTCTATACCTGGTACATCAGTGTAGTCTACGACGTAAAGGCTTAGCTGGTGCCGCTGTTGTATGCTGCTGATGATGAATAAGTTCTCCAACTATCACGTTGTATGCGTACGTGGTGGAGAGCTTGCACGTTTCGAACTTCCTCAGAGGATGTTGATTGGCTTGCTGCTGAGCACGTCTTGTTTTGTAGGTTGTAGGACGTTGATTGGCTTTGAGCGGTGTCGTTTTGAATCGTAGGCCGTTGATTGTCTTGTTGGCGCTGGCGTTTGGATTTGTAGGGCATTGGTTGGCTTGTTAGCGGGGAAGAAGCCAGTCACCGCTGTCGCTGCTTATTCGGTAGGATGAAAAACTCACGCCAGTATTTTTGTAAAATCAAGTGCCGGTTGTATCATCGGTATATATCTGGATGCGGACTGGTGCACAGACGATAATCGCTTATTAATCGTGAGGTACCACTCTTTGAACGTAGATGTAAGGCCGGTTAGATATTCATCTTGATAACCCTACGGTACTTATTTTTCCGTCCATAGAGGCACCAGTTACTTTCTTGCGCGTTTCACAGACTGCAAGAAAAATGGCAAAGGCTTCGAGCGACCATCTTTGAAACGGCGTAGTATTTTCGCCCCGACCGAGGGCTGCAGCAGGGCGTACTGGTAGACAGTGTTGTTTTACTTAGGTCTCAATATGTATCCGCATTTATTTTCAGGAGAGTATTCTAAGGTTCGTATTTTACTGTGATACTTCTCCTGTTTTAGTTTTCCATGTGATAGACGGTTGGGGTAGTTTTTTTCGTACGTAGCATACCTGGTGGTGCGCGTGGACGTATGATGGCCGCGTGTTTCTGAGTCGTTCTTTGCCGTTTCGCACAAGGAATCAGCGTCGAGGTCGTTGGTCCAGCGAGCGAGCAGCAAAACATGCTGTCGTTGCCAGTGTTTTGTTCTCGACATGTCTGCTTCTTTGTTGCCGTTATGGCTGTATCGTGGGTCCAGTTTGTTTTTGTGTTGGATCTCGACATTTTTTTACGTACAGCGTGCAGTAGAGCTTTGACACGAAGAAGCGTACAGGATTGCACGTGTCAACAGCAAGGAGGGGGAAGAGGGCGGGGGGGGGTGATGTGTCAATTTTTTGTGCCTTACGAACTAAGAAAATGCTGGGGCCCAGTAGGTTATGTTAGCATCCTTAATGCCAGTGATGTCATGATGGACCACGTTCCTTCTTCCACTACAGTACTCTTTGGGCTACAGCATGGAAGAAACAGCCTCGAGTACGAATCGGAGACTCACCTTAAACTGGGCGCGAAGGTTTTAGGACTTATGAAATTGCGCTCAGCGTCGAGAGCTACACTATATCCAACGTAGGGGACACGGTGTCTGCCGTCCCCGCCATTGCATCGGAGGCGTTTTCGACAAACCTGGATGGGTCTGAGTCTTGCCTATCATATATCTCAGGGTTGGCAGTCCTATGCTGTAGTCTACAGGTGCCTGGCATATCGATAGGTGGAGAGGTGCACTGGAATTGGAAGTGGAACAATGGCAGATGCCGTACATGTTATATTGGCTACAGCTTGTATACTGCTGTGTTACGTGATGAGTATATACTAGGAGGTACTGTACGTAGTAGGAGGACGTGCTATTCTCGTCTATTTGCGGCTCAAGTTTGGCGAGTATCGTCACCACTGTCCGAACTCATGGTCGAATGCCTTGTTTTATGTTTTATCTTGTTGTGATCGTTCCGTGTTGCCGCGCCCATGTCCGACTTTTTTATGCAAGTGCAGCGCCAATGATTTGCGTCGCCTTGGCGTTCCCCAGTGTCCTGCTTTATTGGACAGCCGGATGAGGAACTTACCCCCTCTTCAAAAACGACGCATAATTGTAGTAGAAATTCCTACCTCCACACCAAAAGTGCTTTCTGGCAGATTGTTGCCGCGTTCACGCATGTTGCATCTCTAGACAGCATTAATTTGTGAGACCCCCCACCCGCTGCCCTCGGGGCAGGTTGCTCTTTTAGTCATCATAATATATTATATGATGAGGTTATTCGTTTATCTTTAACGATTGTGTACCGTAAACTTTTCATGGAGAATAAGAAGAAGAGTGTGTCGTGACGCTCGTCCCCACAACCGCGTCGTAGATCATCTACAAGTAGGTCATGGGGGGGCACTGAGGCAACAGTCAAGACTCACTCCCAATTTTTTCCCGTCTACATCGATCAACACAGCACTTTTACTACATGCTGACGAAAAGATGGGAGGTGTTATAAGGCTTAGTTTGGGTAAGCTATTATTGGTTTCGTTAAGGAATTAGTGGGGTATTTTTGACTCGTCCGTTTGACCACTTGCAAAAGGCCAACCAATAGCTTATCCAAACTAAGCCTTATCAACGCTCTTCCCCCCTGAAACGGCGGGATAGCAGGTCGGCCGGATGTACGGGCCGACCTGGCGGACCTGTCAACTTCCGAGCAGTTTCATTTCCTGGGGATAGCGGGGAGAGTATTTTTCAAGTTCGACACCACGGGGAAAGTCTGAAAAAGTGTAATATTGTGGGTGGTGGGATTTGAACCCACGACCCAAAAAAAAACATGGGTCCTGCCGACGACGCCTTTTTTGTTTAGGAATTAGCGGGGTATTAGTCGGTTTGACCACTTGCGAAAGGTTAATCAATAGCTTACCCAAACTAAGCCTTATAACAGAGGGGCAATCCGACTTGACCGCGGATCCCAATGAAATAATAGTGCATTCTAGACTAATTTTATACCCTGCTGGTACAAAATTATTCTAAATACGCCAGCTAGCTGTTATAACGGCTTCCGAATTTCTTTACTGCCCATTATTTCTCTGTGAAGCTGGGCCAGCTATATTAATAATAATGGCGACTGGACCACGTTGTAGGGGAAAAAAACTACTTGGAATTACTACAGGGGCTTTTGGGCAGTGCTACTAAAGTGTATGTTGAATAGATAGATGTAATGCCCTGCACTTACTTGGTATTCGGCGAAGGGAAACACACTCAGTGGCATCCTGCGCTGCAGTCATCATGGGGATTGCGGAGATGTGCCGCTTCTACACACACACGCAGTACTAATACTAATGAATGTTTATAAAACCGCTGTTCGCACGAGAGGCGGAGGCCGTGCTTTTTTTTTTGAGATTGTCGACGCTCACTCACGTAACTTAATAGTCTGGTCTAATACTTTACATAATATAGTCTACATTATTATTATTATTACACCATAATCATGATATTATTAGTCTAGACTACACATACATACTATACATGCATTTATTTATTTCACATGCTAGAAAAATATAAGTAGGCTGCTGTAAGAAGATAGCTGGACCCTATAAAAATCATCGTATACCACCGCTCGCTGCAGTGTGCCGTCGTGCCCTCATCACAACTGCACAAACAACAAAAAAAAACAGTACCTAGGTCCTGGTAGTAATTAATTAATATCTACAAGTATTAGACTAGACTATATTGTTGGCAGTCGGTGTGTGTGGCAGCTGGACAACAGATAATAAGTAGATTGATGTGTGTCGGGCGTTCATCATACTCACCGGTACAACAAACATCTTCTACCCTTTGCGTGCCGCAGACAGAGAGAGTAATACCGAGACACCCACCACCGCGCCCAGTATGGGACGGCGGACCAGTCATTCATTATTGTTGGCTCTCGGCACACTAAGTATAGTCTAGACTACAGCAGCATCATCATCATCATCATCATCAGCAGCAGTATAATAATAGTAGTAGTAGTAGTAGTACTCGTCTCCAACGAACCATGCATTGTTTCTAGGTGGGTGTCAGAACCTCAACGCTGAAGTTACGGAAGGTCATTCGGTTTACATCATCAGAACATCAGCATCATCTACCACACGCTATACCACCGGGGTACTACTAATAATATCATTAGACTAGACTATTATCTTATCATCATCTGTTGTTATTATTGGGTCTGAAATAAGCAGGCAAAACCTCCTCCTCCTGGTCAGTACAGGCAGTAGTATTATGAATATATAGTAAAAAAACAACCATCGTTTCGTCGTTTCCATGTCGTACATATATATTATGTGGGGGGTGTCAAAACCTCACATACATGCTGAATTATGATAATAACGTGAGAAGATGATGTTGCGAAATTGATACTGGTACCATAAGGCACAGCTGAGCAGTAGCAGCAGCAGTAGGTACTTTGCAAATTTTCACGCATTCACAAATGTATAGCACACAGCAGTACTCAGCTGTTCTATTTATTCGTACGCGGCCTACTGCATGTGAAACCAGGTACTTACTACGTACGAGGTACCTGGGGTATTTTTCCTATAAAAAATTGAAGAACGTCAGCTGTGAGTACGACCGATTGAATGGTTGAAACTCAACTGCAAGCTGCGTGGTACATTCATTGGATGTTTGTTGATGGATATCATCATGTTATTATTATGCTGTATGTTGATTATCAGTTATCTTCCTTCTTTGCGTGAAGCTTTGTTCGTGGATTTCCCGATTTTTCTTTTCGATTTTTCGATACGATTTCTGACGTTGTTTTTGCCGAACTTCGACGACGCGACGACACGTACGTTTTGTCGTCACTGGATTGCCGCCATTGCGATTAACTGTTTACGAGAGAGTGTGCTTGAGGTAGACTCCTTGACAACTGGTATGCGCCTTGCTCCCCTAGAAACACCTATGCTTGCGGGGTCGCACAGCTTACGGTCGTGCAGCATCAGCAGCACCAGCACCACAGCAGCAACGGTGGTAGTAGCAGCGAGCAGCAGCAGCAAATATCACGATATCACGCATCTACGAATCAGATTCTGCCGTCTGCGTCCAACAGACTGAAACGGTTGCAAACTCGCCGCAAACGGCAAGTGCACACCAGAGCCAGACTCAAACTGTTTAGTTCATGCGCCATGCGTGATTCGCGACCACGGGGCGGAATCATCACTGGACAAGGGGGCATCCCGAGCCACAAGCACGAACACGCCCCCCACGAGGGGTGCAGTCGTTGAGGTGACGAAGCATCGTAAGATAAACCTAACCAGAACCAAAATCCAACAATTCTCTTTGAAACTCCCGAATCCCGATCCCCGGATCAATACGCCTCTTCGATTTTCGCGGGATCACAACACACACCTCCTCGAGGATAGCAATCTCAGCGCAGCTGTTGCCAAGCCTCACGACGACTCAGAGCCACCGCACGCGGCATCTAATCCGGTAATCCAGTGGAAGCAGGCGCGACCGAAGTCCACGGACTGCGGGCGACCTCTCACACTATAATCATCTACCGCGGTTGGTTACTATTTTTCAACGACGTTCCGTGAGGGCCGCGGTTAACTCCTGTAAAGAGCCTTCTTGGCGTGTGTAAGTGAGGGAAGAGCATGGCAGACAGCCCGCCCGTCACGAGGAAGAGGTGAGCTTGGGAAGAGGCCGTACGTTGCTTTGAGTGTCTATCGAATATCTGGGCCGGCCACTTTCCCCTTCGGACCGGACGTACCGCACAATAGGTTGGGTCTCGTGCGGAGCAGTGTGCGAAGCAATCGCGGATGGTCTCATATTGCGAGCATAAAATTACGGTTATGAAAGCTAGCAGGTGCTCCGGGCGGGGCGGCCGTTTCCCTCTCTCATGATCGGGGCGGTACATACCCGCATCAAGCACGGCTCCCTGCGCTGTCGGGGGCTCTCCCGCCAACGGAGGTTCTTGCCGCACCGATCCTTGCACTTTTCCCCCCGGAATGATGCCTCACCCCCCAAATGCGATGGCGGCGGCTGCAGTATCAACAGCACAAACAGCAGCAGCGCTAGATCAGCACGGCAGTATGTAGCACATGATGATCGCGAAAGCACGGCCAGGCCAGCCCTGCGAGCTCATAGCTCCACACCGCAGCACCACCACATTGCACGTGACCTCCCCACACCAAACAGTGCCGCATCCCACGGCGGCCTACAGCAGCAGTCATTCCCTGTAGCTTACCCCTCTCGTAAGCCCTCTGTTCGCCCGGGGCCTGCTGGCCCTGGATAGAGGCGCCAGTGTGTTGCGGTGTAAACCGAACCGTTTGCGGGCGGACACGATGTTGCGTGCCGACATAGAATCCACGAACTCGGTGGGCAGAGAGGGAGTACGGGCACGGGGATGGATCGAGCGGAAAGACCTGCCGCAGCAGTAGGAGCATTAGCGCTGGCACGCCCGGGGTCTACTGGGCAGGCAGGCCCGGGCAGGACTTGGTGGGAGGTACGGCCGACGGCCGCGCGTAGTGGGGTGCGGACGCGAGGCCTGTAGCTTCCTTTCTCCACTCGTGATTCGCCACAGGCACAGATTTAATGTGAATACAACACGCATACACAACACACAGATGTCTTCTGTGTGCTCTGTGCGGTGTACTGCTGTATCATGGCTGGAAACGAATTACTTCTGTAATTAACAGCTATTAATACCTGGTAGTAATTAACATGATAGTAGTCGTGGTACTGCTGTAGACAATCAGGTATGTTATGGCAGGTCCAAGGTGTAGACTACAGCAGTGCTCTGAGGTACTCGTGTCGTGCTGGTGTGCTGCTGCCGTGTTTTGCCTACAGACGTGATGCGACTTTCTTTACTGGTATGTTGAGTACTCTGGTACCACCATGGCAGCACCATGGACTGCTGTTTTTTTTTCATATTAATATCCCAGCAGCCTGTATATTTCCGCCCAGAGCGGGATATCATGAAGTTTATCAGGGTATGTTGACGGGACGGTATTGGCGGTAATGGCGGGACTGGACGGGGTGGAACAATGACAAGTAGAGGCGCGACTCTTTACTGGTGCACCCCAGGTACTCTGGTACCACCATGGACTGCTATTTTGTATTCATATTAATATCCCAGCAGTCTTTGTGTTTCCGCTCAGAGTGGGATATCAACTTTATCAGGGTATGTTGACGGGACAGTATTGGCGGTAATGGCGGGACTGGACGGGGCGGGACAGTGCAACCGACGTCAAAAATTGTCCTGTCCTCCCGTCCCGTCCCGTCTCGCCGCCGAACTCATGTACCGTTGAAGGATACCGTCCCGTTCCGCCGCCGTCAAAATTTTGACCCGTCGTACCGTCCCGTCGTCAAAATTTTATTAACCGTCCAGTTCCGTCGTGAAATATTTTGCATTTACCGTCCCGTCCCGCCTTTCCGTCCCGTCCCATCGTGAAAAGATATTATCTACCGTACCGCCCCGCCGTCAAAAAATTTATGTTTCCGGCCCAAAGAGGAATTGCTCTGACACTACCGGTAGCTCGAACCGCTTGGGCTGGTCGTCAACAACGGGAAAGGGTTGTACAGGCTGCTGTTGCCTTCTGTATTTCGAAAGTGGCATTGTCCAGCAGTAGTTTGGCGGCACCACAGCTGTAACCTTCTCTTCCGTCTTGTGCTGCTGTCGACAATTATTTAGCTCCATCTCTAGACTACATGTATCTCTAGACTAGCTGGTATTGCTTAGAATACCTGGTATCGCTGTAGAAAACTTGACCACCCGCACTGACTCCATCCATGTCCATCTTTCAACATTCCATTCCCTTCCCTCTGCCCCCTCCTCCCTCCCCCCCTCCCCGCTCCTCCCTTCCCTGCCGCCTTCGAACCTTTGAATGCATCGTCAGAGGTAGACACAACGAAGCAGACCGGGCCGTCACGAGGGACCGCAGGTGCGTCACATATGTATAAATTGTTTTCCGTTGGCTGATTGGCGGGCCTGGGCACTCACACTTTCTTGACCAGTCACAACCTGTGGCCTGCGTCTCCGGTTTATACCCGTGCCCATGCTTCAGGCTCTTGTGGATCTTCAGTTATCCCTGTTATTTTAAGACGTGGCAGTCTGAAGCCTCGTGCATATTATCCACCAGTATTCAACACCATCCACCACCATCCACGAGCATGCGCCGGCACCGTAATATTCACCAACACACATCATCGTCCACCAACATCCATCTACTGTACCAACAGCCATCAACGTCCACCAACAACAATCAAAAACACCTATCAATGTAGCGATTCGATGCGAGTCGACGAAGGAAGAAAGGGCTAGAGTTTTCTCGCGATAAAAAGCGAAGGCGCGTACCGTAGTGGGGAGGGGGAAGAAGAACCTGGTTAGTGGCCCTACTGGATCTGAGTTACGTCCAGGGAGTAAGAAGGAGAAAGAAAAGTGCCGAAATAACACAAGATATGAGCAACACGAAAAAAGCAAGAAAAAGTTCACTATTAACAGCATCGACCGACACGTGCTGCGGTTGAGGTGGGCCATTTTTTTTTCTTTTTTTCTTGTTCTGGGGCTACCTCTTAAGGCAAAATCTGATGAAGAAAAACTTTTGACCGGATGAACAAACCCCATGCGCTAGTGTTACAACACACCAGTATCGCGAAGCAAGTCCGAAATTCGGGCGATTTTGGGTTAAAGGGCCCTGTCGTTCAGAAAACGTTTTTCGCCGAAAAGGGCTACTTCTATCGTAACATCCGTCAACAACACCCAACAGCATCCGCTAACATCGACTGACGTTCGCCAGCACCAACCAACATCTGTCAATAACGCCCACCAATATCGACCGACACCATCCGCGAATATCCACCGGCTTTCGCCAGCAGCATCCAACAACAGCCACCACGACATCCGACACTAAGATCCAAGATTCGCCAACAAGATCTACCCATCCATATTCGACCACATCCACCAACATCCGCCAACCAACCCCCCGAATGTCCAATCAACAACACCCAACATCAACATCCACCAACAACATCCCACACCAACACGCGCCAACAATAACCAATATCCACCAACATCCACCAACATGCACCAACATGCACCAACATCCGCTGGTATCCCCCAACATTCACCAATAAAATCCGCCAGTACTCACCGACAACCACAACAGTACGTACGTACTGTAGAGTCCACCAGTATCCGCCAACATCCACGACCGGTAATATCCAACACCCGCCAAACATCATCCAAGATGCCATCCGCCTATTCTCGAGATCCACTAGGTTGTATCCACCAGCATCCACTAATATCCAACACCCTCCAAAAACTTCATCCAAGATAACATCCATCAATAATCACCGAGATCCACCAGCTCGTATCAACACCCACCAACACCCAGCACCCACCACCAACACCCGCCAAGATAAAATGCGCCGATGCTCATCAACATCCACTGGCTAGTATCCGCCAGCTCCATCAACATCCAACACCCACCACCAACATCCACCAAGATAACATCCGCCAATACTCACCAACATCCACTTTTTATAGCTAGTACCCACCGACACCAACATCCTCTAATATCCAACATCCACCACCAACACCGACCCATAACTCCCGCCAATACTCTCCAATATCCACCAACATCTACTGCTTGCTACCACTATCCAACGTCCGCTACCAACATCGACCATATCTTCCACCAACGACTCGAGCTACGATAATAGCGGTAGCACTTCTTAACTCAAGCGTTTTCTGAATCACGTCCCTAACCCTTTTAGAGCCTCAAAACCCCTCCCTATACTAATTTCAAGTATTTTAAAAAGGGTTTCCAATCGTAAAGGCGTTAACCCAAAATCGTCGGAATTTTCATCTTTTTCTTTGCAACACGTTTCGTTGTATACCTGTATGCTACGGATATTTTTTTCTTTTATCGGAAAGCACATTTTGATTTTCTCCAACTACAAATCCGACGTTATAAGTAAGCTCGATGTGGATAATGCTTAAAAAAATGCGCGATACCGGAGATCTGGAGGGGATGAAAAAATAGCGTCCCCGGGTCTCAACCAATGGATTATTCAACCCTTCGTGTGTACGTGCATGGGCATACGATTATCAATGAGTCTTGGGTTTGTGATAGCAGTACCGTGTGGCCTCAGTTCCGTATCGAGCTCATGTTTTATTGTTTTCATATCGAGCATACATTTTTTGCCGGAATGGTTTTGAGTGCGGTACGGACCTTCTCAAGACCAACGCTACGGTACGGGGGGGGGGTGTACTCAGTTTGTGCATGGTCGTAGTCGTATGACCATGGACCCTCGCATCCCTGCTATGCCAGAACGGAGCACGTCGACTTTTCACCAACCAGGCAAACATTGCTTGCTCCAAGCGCGAAGCGCCGTGAGGTGTTCGGCGAGTCGCATGAGGGGTGAACTGCATCCTTCCAAGAACCGCTCGTAAGACGGACTTCGGCACCTTGTGCCTACTTTTTTGTTTATGGATGACAAGCGCCAATGAGTTACTTTGTTTTCTGGTGTGGCCACTCCAGAAACAGCAACGGGTAGTACTATGTAACTGCCTCGTGGGTGCCTTACCATATTCACACTATTAAAATATTAATACGTGATGCGATAACGTGGGGGGGGGGGGGGTACACCACTTTTCATTACCGGGTTGAGCCACTCACACGAGTGACACTGCTGTACCTGATAGACCAAAACACTTGCGTTTTTTTTTGTGATGCCATGTAGCCTATCATTCCTTTCCGGAATCATATCGCGAATTTTAACCACACGAAATTTCTAATACCGCAAAGGGACAGGGGGGGTTACTAGCTTGACTAAAATCGAGCTACTGCAAACAATGGCCCCAAGCGTGACCCCTCGGCCTTAGCTTGAGTCTGAAGATGACCCCTTTAGAGCCCCAAAACTTCTCCTAATACTAATTCCAAGTGAAATTGTCCCCAAAAATGGTTTTCCAGTGGCAAAGGCGTTAAGAGACCCAGAAAAACAACGGTGTACCTTTACCGTAGAATGCGTCCGACGTACACCTCAAACCAGGACCGCCCCTAACTGCACCCTATGCTACATGCCAACTGTCCCATCCCCGCGCCCCTTCTACCCCGGCCTCCTTCAATCGAACGTGTACAGTGCGATACTAACATTTACTAAAGTTAGGATTAACGTCTTGCACGAACACATAAAAGCCCCATATTTTCGTGCTGAGTTAGTGGGCGACATGCCCTGCTTCAAGTAAAGAGCTTTGGCCCTGGCCGAAAAAAATCGAGTTTCTTGGGTAATTGGAAACCCAGGTTTTAATGCTGAAAATTGTGTGCGACACGCCCTGCCTCTCATGAGGGTAAGAATGCAACTAGTCGAATATGTGAGCTTCTTGTCTCCTGCAGAACTACACACGCATTGTTGGGGATGTTTTGTATGTCGCGTCACTTTTCGCGGATCGGGTCGGGTCAGGGTGCAACTGTCCGACCCGTGAGCCTGGAAAGCTCCTGACCAGACCCGACAAGACCTGTGGGATTTCGGATACCTCCTGCCCCGGCCCGACAAGACCCGGGAGATTTTCAACACCACCCGACACGTGAAAGCCGGAGAATAAAAACATTTCTGAAGGGATAACCCTTCTAGCACCGCACTCCCGACCTGGGTACAAAACACTTAGCGTTAGAGTAGGTAAAATGTGGGAGTTGGAAATGGGTTAATTAAGTGGTGTCGCATACTATGCCTGGTGTATCTTTGCGCAAACGCAGACATGGAGGGGGGGACTGGAGGGAGTCAAACCGCCATACGCGCGTGGAGGAGCCGGAGAAAGTCGTGGTCGACAAGCGCAAGAAGTTGGTTCGGGCCATCCCAACGACCATTCCGGGAGTGTCGGCGGTAGCGCGGGGGGACGCGAGGAGCGACATCCGCAAGATAGAGGCGTGTACGGACATGCAGGTGCGCGCATGAGGACGATAACTATTTTTTATAAAGTGATTTCAATTGCGTGAGCTGTGAGCTCTACCGGTCGGGTGACCCGATAGTCGGCTTTGCATGTAGTTGTAGGCACGAGCCTGTGGGAGAATACCACAGGTCAGACACTATTGTACCGGTTTTAGTATGGATTGGGCCTTTGTTGTGATGGGGGTGGTTGGGGTGATGGGGGTGGAGGTTGTGGTGGTGGGGGTGGTGGAGGGGGTTGGGGTGCTGGTGCTGGAGGGGATGAGTGGGTTTAATGGTGCTAGGGGGAGAAGGGGCGGGGGGGGGTGGTTGGGGTTGAGGTGCTGAGGTGCTGGTGGTCGACATGGTGGCGGCGGTGATGCTGGTGGTGGTGGTGGTTATGCCATCGGCCCGTTTCTTGCTCCTCGCACGGAGAGTGTTCGTTCACGCACGACGCGTGTTCCGTTGCCCTCGGGGTTACCAATCATTTCCCCGTTGGGTGGGTCTCTGCTTCTGCATTGAGAGTGCGATACCAGTATTGTTGAGAGCAAGTCGTTCCTCGATTGGGAGGAGGGCGTTCTTGAGATGAAGCCGTGCTTCTGTTGGTGCGAGAGAAACACGTTCTCTGTTGTAAACCCTATCCCTCCCCCGCCCGCCCCAACCTTGCGCCACTGCCCACCGCTACCCATTGTATAAGGTGCTGGAATTCGAGGATCTTGCCCCTGGCGCCGTGCAGGCCACTCCTCACCCCCCAATGCCCAAGGCCAACCAGCTCGAGCCGAAGAGGGCCAGGCTGGTTCGGTGGAAAAAGGACCCGGACGAGATAGAGAAGGACATGGCTAAGCAGCGTGAGGCGTTGAAGAGGGCGGAGAGAGAAGACCTGCAGGTATGATGTTTACTCGTACGAGTGGTATTTGCCCTTTTGGGACCTACCTATGGTGACTTAAGAAACGAAAAGTGCGGTTCCATCCGCCGTTTAGGAAGAATGGGCAACAATACGGTACAGTATAGATCCGTCTATAGTGCCGGTTGAGTAGTGCCGGTTGCCCGCTATAGTGCCTGTGAAATTGCTTGGCATATGGGGAACAATGAATAGTGGCAGTATGCGGAGTAGTGCCGGTTGCCGCTTTAGTGCCCGTATTTCCGACTATAACTATTAATACCACATACATACCGGCACTATAAAGGAACCACTACTGTATCGTCATGCTGCAGGCGTGTACCCGTGCGAGTAGTACGATTAATAACCCGGATGTGGCGGCCTAAAAATGCGAATTGTGGGGTCTTCTCAACCATCGCCTGGGAAGAAAGGGCAACAGTGCAGCGTAATCGTGATGCGTGCGTGCTGTACATCTACGTTGCACGCCGAATACATCGTCTATGTAGCCCAGTAGTAGCCCGATTTTTCTTCCTGTCCGTCCGTCAGCCGGTCAGTTTTTCCGTCGGTCTGCACGTCCATCCATCCATCTACTCGTCGATCAATTGGTCCGCTTTTCCGTCCGTACATATGACTGTCTTTACGCCGGTCCGCCTTCCCGTTCATCCGTTGGTCCGTCTTTCCATCCATCCTTTGGCCAGTCTGTTTGCCTTCCAGCCCATCCGTTGGCCCGTATGTCCGTCCAACCGTCGATCTATGTTTCCGTTCGTTCGTCCACCCGTTGGCCTGCCTTTCCGTGGGTCCATTCATCTGTCCGTCCACTATCCCGTATGTCCGCATTTCGTCGGTCCGTATATGTTCCCGTCCATCATCCCCGTCGTAACGTTTTATTCCTCTTTAACCCCCCACCCCCGCGACCATCTCAATAAATCAGCTGGAAGCGGAGCGGGATGCTTGGGAACGGTGGTACTTTACCCTTAGGGCGCACCTAACCGCGGGGCATCGGCCTACCGCATCTTGGTCACCCTCTACTGCCGCCGCTGCTGCCGCTGCCGCCGTCACCGCCGCCGCCGCCGCCGCCGCCGCGGCTGATGCTGATGCCGCCGCGGCCGCCGCGCTAAGCGCGAACGCGGCGAGCGAGTCGCCCGTTTCCGCTATCACCGCAGGCGAGTCAGACTCGTCGGACGAGGAGGAAGCGCCGGCGCCCGTGCCCGCACCGGCGGCGGTGGTGGCGGTGACTGGGAGGGGGAAGCGGAAAGGACAGAGTGGGAGCAGCAGAAGCAGCAATATCAGCAGCAACATCAGCAGTAGCGGCAGCAGTACGAGCAGCAGCAGCGGCGTTGTTGGTGGTGGTGTTGGTGGTGATGGAGTTGGTGGTGGTGGCGGGGGGAAGGCGGACGCGGTAGACCGGCGCGTTTGGAGGGGTGGGGGGGAGGAGGAGGAGGAGGAGGAGCGCGTGAGGGTGTTGCAGGCGCTGGTGATGAAGCGGGCTGGCCTTGAGGGGGAGTTTGACATGGACAAGGTCAGCCTATTAATGGCTTTGCTTTGTTTGAAGTATACTACCTTAGCCCCTGAGCTAGCAGTCAGCCATAACCACAGAGGTACTGCATCTGTACCAGTTTGGATTCTCCCTAACCACTGAGCTAGCAGTCAACTGCCGACTGCTAGCTCAGTGGTTATAGCCTACTGGTATATCTCAAAGAAGGACGTTCTGGAATCCGTCCGGCTGACCACATCCGCCAAACTACAGTAGGCGTTCCCCAAAAACGCGATCTGAGCAAGGCGGTATCCCGATAAAATGCGGTCGAAATCGCGTGACTGGAGATTGCACTCATAACCTGAAATGATTGAGGCGGCTTCCCCCAACCCCAACTAGGCGGTTGTATTCATCTGGCTCACCACGGCTTTAGTGAGGGAGCTGTGCTGATAGTACTGATATGGTAGCAGTCAGCGCTGACTGCAGGGCTCAGTGGTCATGGTGTATATCTAGCATGTTGTATACCCTTTGCAGTTGCACTCCTTCGTTGGGAAGAAATTGCTTGGATTTTTTTAATAGTGGGGGGCATCGTTTGCTCGGGCCACAAGGGTGCGCTGTGAAATTACCGCAAATTAGCGACAATATTGTCACCGGTAACACAAGATAATCGCACGTCTATTTCTGTTTCTGCGCTTATCGCAAAACAAAAAACGCTGATCCTCTGATGCGTTTTTTTTCCCACCATGGGGATGGCGCAATTTGATAGGTTTCCCAATGTGAATCTAGGCGTTTAAGTTCAGGGGATCCTACGCTACATTGTGTTACCGCAAGAAAAGCGTTACGTTTGTGTCACCGTTACCAGTAAGGTGCATCCCTGAGTAGAAACAAACTTGGCCCTTGCCCCTTTCCTTCACCTTCCCTCCCTTTTCGCGTTTGACGTTTGGTGGTCTCGGATAACCAGATCGTTCAAGTGCTGGCTGGTTGTAGCCGCGATGCCATGTCCGCGAGGCGCGACCACGCCGCCATCCTCGCTAAGCAGCAACAGCAGCAAAAGCAGAAACAGCAGCAGCAGCAGCAGCAGCAGCAGCAGCAGCAGCAGCAAAGCGCGGATGTGGAGATAGGGTCGGAGGCAACGCACCCTGGGGATGAAGGGTCGTTACGGCGCTGGGAGGAGCTGCTAAAGTCGGCGGACGCATATGGGGGGCGGTGGAGGTCCGACGTGGTGGGCGCTGACTCGGCAGGTGTGTCATTAATAGCAGACGCTCAGGAAAATCGGGTGCACCTTAACCCCTTTTAGAGCCCCCAAAATCCCTCCCTATACTAAGTGCAATTGAATTTGTAAAAAAAAAAAGGTTTCCAGCTGTAAAGGCGTTAAACCTTAACCCAAAATTGCATACAATATTTTGCACTAATTTTGTTGGTCGTTTTATGCAGGAAGACATTGTTAATGTTGTTAATAGGACAGCTCGAAAGGGGTTAGATCGGTTGTGGTTTAGTGGCGCTTGGATGCCGGCCGGCCTCGTGGCTGCACGAAAGGCGTTCCGCATGCGCGTTCCCATTCCTAGACAGCGTGAGCACCTGATAACCCCCCCCCCTCCCCCCTCCCCCCCCGCACCCCCCCCCCCTTCCCCCGCCTCATCCCACCACTTACCCCCCCTGTGTTTGCTTCTTCTGCTCACCAAACCGCACCAAACTAAACCAAACCAAATCACCTGTGTGAACGTTTGCCGGTACGCAGATTGTTTTTCGATATCAGCCGCTTCAGCCGCCGTGGCTGAAGAAGGGGAAGGAGGCGAAGGGGGGGGAGGAGGGGACGCGGGGGCAACAGCAGCAGGTGGAGCAGCAGAAGGAGGGGGAGGAGGAGCAGGAGCAGGAGCAGGAGGAGGAGGGGGAGAGTCGAACGGCACAGGCGCGGTGCTCAGCGTTGTCCACGACGACGCGGAGGAGCACGACGGATGGGAGAACTTGCTGATACCGCGGGGGCTCGACCTCCTCCCAAGCATGAGGGCGCCGCGACGCCTCTACAGGCCGCAGCGGACCACACCCGTGGGTATCGGAGAGGCTGGGGACAATCACCGCTCCAACGCTGGCGGTGGCGGCAGCAGCAGTAGCAGCAGCGGCAGCCGCCATGGCGGCAACGCGGCGGTATCAGGAGGCCCCGGGGAGGAGAGGGTAATGGCAGAATATGTGCCCTGGGTCGGAGGGAGCGGTAGCGTTGGTGTGGTTTACGCAAGGCAAGCAGCGGCGGCAGCAGGGGCGGGGGCGGGGGGGGGAGCGGGGGCGGGAGTGGAGGCGACGGTGGCGACCGCGACGGACACGAGCGTGAACGAGGGCGAAACCGGGAGCACAGCCAGCGGGGTGTGGGACAGAGTGCAGTGGTTCTCGAGGGGTTTGCCGGAGGAAGTGGCCCCGCCGGGGATGGGAGAGGTGAGCGCAACTATAGTACCGCACCGTCGGAGGGTGTTGCGATCCGCTCGTGCGGAGAAAGGGGGGCGGGGGCGGCTGTGATTGAATCGAGTGGGGTTGTGTCGTTTTGTATCGTCACTGCTTCGTGAGATATACAGGAGTCAAGGAGTCGGTTTAGTTCGGTGCTAGTTTGAGGTCGCTGTGGATAAAAGGGACGTGTTGTGTGGATAAAAGGACGCGCTGTATGTGTCGCTCGTCCGTGCGCAAGAAGTGGTGACGCGCTGACCTTGGTAATGCGTTAACCTTTTTTTTTTTAATATAGGCCTGATCAGGTATAGACTATTGGTATACGATGCGAAACGTATCTGACTCCTGTTTCGAGCAGGGATACACGTTACGGCTATGGAAAGCGCGAACAGCGCCCGTTCGCACGACCTGGCTAACTAAAATAAGTACGAACGGCACCCGCAAATGGCAATCGAAAATATTGAAAGGCGTTGATACAGGGGACGGAACACTATCATCCCCTTCGAGGAAAAAATGCTAAAACATATGGGTTTCCAGTGTACATGGAAACGTTTTCAACCGGGGAGAGGGGAAACTAAAAATCAGCGAACGGCAAGAAATTTGCGAACGGCGCGTGGATACGTGAACGCGAGCGTGTAGGTTGCGTGACACGCACCCCTGGTTTCAAGCAGTTTTGCCCCTCCAAATGGGTGTGCGTTAGCCCTACACATTGATGCTGTTTTCATCGTTGCTACGTGGTATCTTGACAACCACTGGCACCTGCGTATTGAGAACGGACTAGTTGGAATCAGACTTGGACCATTGTTGCGGTAGTATCACCATGGCTTGTACGATTGATATCAACCACATCGTGCAGATCCATAACCTAAGTTTAACAAAGTCCGATTATTTTCCCCCGAGAACGCTAGACCGGCGGTGCAAGTCAAACGGGGGCTGAGAAAACTTGTGGTTTTACTGTTTTTTGTTTTTTGGTGGGCGCGGGTTGTCAAGTGAAACTCCCCCCGCCGTATTGGGAACAGGCAAGTTTTTATTTTTTATTTTTTTGTGTTTTTTTTTAATTCGACTTAGATCGTTTTTCCGGTAGTTTTGGGGCTAAGGTGTTACAAGGTTCTTTCCGGTTATTTTTTTTGACAAGGCGGGAGTGTAGAGTGATCCGCGCCGTCTGCAACGCGTCTGCTTTGACCTTTCGCCTGTTGTGCTTGTCGTCTGTCGTGCGTGTCGTCTGTCGTGCCTGTTCTCTGTCGTGCCTGTCGTGTGTCGTGCCTGTTCTCTGTTGTGCCTGTCGTGTGTCGTGCCTGTTCTCTGTCGTGCTTGTCGCCGCCGGTACTTGGGGGCTCGGTCTTGGGGTTGGGGCGTGATAGGATGAACGCGAATCGGAGGTGTTCAAGAGGAGGGCGTTGAGAGCGGTAGACAAGCTTTTTCACCAGACGGCCGAGACTGCCAAACGACAGGAGGAAATGGATGCCAGGCGCCGGGAGAAGGTGACGCTAAACGCTTGTGCTGCGCACTTCAAGAATTGGCTCACACAAGTTCTAAGTGGTTTGCCGCCGAAAGCATGAGTGCAGTTCTGCAGAGTTATTTTTTATCCTGAGCCCGCTGTGTAAGGCCTCGGAACGACTTAAAACCTCCATGAGCTCCGTCCCCTCGCCTGCCCTATCTCATTGGTGAGCTTTGTCGGGTCCAATGCCGGCAATAATATATTTATCACCACACGCGTGTTTTTTTGTTTGCTTTTTTTTGCTCGTCCCATCTATTATTTTCGCACTTTTTTTATTTTTCTCCCTTTCTAGAAGTAACTCAGACCCAGGGTCACTATAATAAGCAGGCTTCCCTCCCTCATCCTCACTACATTACGCGCCTTCATTTTTATCGCGAGAAGACTGCAGCCCTGTTTTCCCTCGTCGTCTCGCATCGATTTTTTTTTTTTTTTTCGCACACTTGTACTTTCCAGCTTCTGGACAGGCCGTGGTCACAGGGGTCGTCCCTTCTCTCCCCCGGTTCTTGCCTTCATTTTTTATCGCGCATAGGGTTCAGCAATCCCACTGCTCGCCGATTTTTCATCGAGTGTTGCTAATTCACGCTCTCGCGTTTTCCGCAAGTCAATTTGTGCACAAGAAAAAGATTACCAAACGCTGGCTCACTTAGACAATGGGTAAACAATATACCTGGTAGATACAATTATCCTGTTCATCCTGGCAACACCCAGGGGAATGAAATAATTTCGAAGAATACTACATGTATTGTTTCCGCGCCGAGAATGATCCCCTCCCCGCCCGTCCCCCCCCGTCCTTTTCAATCCCCCTCCCCCCCGCCCTCCCCCCCCCCTCTAAAATCTGCTCCCTCCCCTCACCGGTTATACGACTTGCAGGATATACATGATAAACTGATGCGTTCCTTCCACAGCAGTTAGATTTTGTCTCCCTCAAAAACGGGTTTTACAGTTTCCGCGCACAGATTTAGTTGATCCCCCTGTCTCCCCTCTTTTTCAACCCCTCCGCCCCCTCCCCCCGGCCCCCATGCCCTTAAAAACTCCGCCCTCCCCTCACCGGTTACACGACTTACAGGATATATTTGATAAACTGACGCATTTCCTTCCGCAGCCGTCATATTTTGTCTCCCTCAAAAACGGGTTTTATAGTTTCCGCGCACAGATCGAATAACATACCACCCTGTTGACCCTGGTACAAGCTACTTGTAAGTGGAGTTGCCGAAGTATATCCTTAATGAAGACACACGCCCAGTAATAGGCGCGATGGGAGTGTCAAACACAGTTTGCAAAGATGAGTTGCGATGACATATTCGATCTCACAGCTGGAGCAGTGTATTTGTTTTTTTTTAACTTGTGAAAACGCGCAGCCGGAGTATCACGCCGAATTGCAAAGATGAGTATTGGCCCTTGAATTGATCGAACTCACAGCTGACGTATTAATAGTTTGAACTATTTTAATAAAGCATGCCTGGTACCTGGTAGTCCCGTTTTCTACATGGCATGCCATATTGTCTCGTAAAATAAAAAGTGGAGAAGGTGCTTCCGTTTAGGACCGCACTCCCGTTTCGGGGACAGTTTACTTGGGGATTGAGTTAGACATGTGGCGTTGTACAGTGCACTCTTAAGGGGGCTAGTTAGCCTTGGCCCAATCAAAACCACTACTGGAAACCCGTTTTTGTGACAAATAACTTGATTTGGTATAGGGGGTTTTGAGGCTCTTAACCCCTTAACAAATGGAAAGCCGTTTTTGGTGACAAATTACTTGAAAATTGTATGGAAGGGTTGTGGGGCTCTGAAGTTAATCTTGAGGAGGGCTGAGCGTTCACACGTACTACGGCACAGGCGCACTGGCTCTGTTTTGCCATCTGAGGGTGATGACTTGAGGGACTCTTATTGCCCTCTGAGGCAAAACCTGATTGTTGAAGAAAAAATGAAAGTGCAATCCGGTGAACAACTCACGGCTTAGGTATGCCAAATATATATACATTTATTTTTTCACACACATCTACTTTCCAGCTTCTGGACAAGCCGTGGTCACAGGTGTCGTCCCTTCTCCCCCCCGGTTCTTGCCTTCAATTTTTATCGCGCACACGAGGGTTCAGCAATCCCACTGCTCGTCGATTTTTCATCGAGTGTTGCTAACTCACGCTCTCGCGCTTTTCGCAAGTTAATTTGTGCGCAAGAAAAAGTCCCCACGAATTTATACGAGTATGCACTCGGGGAGATTCGAACTCGCGAA
Source organism: Undaria pinnatifida (assembly GCA_012845835.1). Classification (NCBI taxonomy): domain Eukaryota; class Phaeophyceae; order Laminariales; family Alariaceae; genus Undaria; species Undaria pinnatifida. Next base: position 2,884,793 of record JABAKD010000022.1, read on the forward strand.
ACTGACCTATACCAGGCTCGAGGATAACCTGATACGCCACCGGGGCGACCGGCAATATATATATACTTGTATTGCAATATAAGAGAGAAATTCGGACGATTTGGGGTTACCGCCTTCACTACTGGAAACCCTTTTCAGGGACAAATTTACTTGAATTTAGTATAGGGAGGGGTTTTGGAGCTATGAAGGGGTTAAGGAGCCCCGTCATAGTCAGAAAATGTTTTGACCGCAAAGTTCTACCTCTATCGTAGGACGGATTTGGAGGCGTTTTTCTGTTTTTTGTTGGGGGGGGGGGACGGGGACGCGCACGAGATGAAAAGGGTATGACAGTTTTGGTCCATTTAATTTGGAGATCGACGGGGTCCCTCAACCAAACATCATGATTTTGTAGGGTTTTATTATGAATTGCTCGTATTGTTTTAGGGCATTGTTCGTTTTGTGCCTTGGCCTGTGGGAGCGTTAATATGGTGCTTCTGTTTTTAGACGTTGCTCGTTTTATGCCCAGGCCGATAGGGTTGTTTATCGTGTTTTCTTTTTTCTAAGATGTTGTCCGTTCTACGTCTATTCGATAGTAGGCCATGGGATTGTTAATCGTGTTTATTTCTTAGGATATTGGTCAATGTGTGCCTATTAATAGTAGGCCACATGAGATTGCTAATCGTGTTTATTTTTTTAGATTGTTCGTTTTATGCCCAGCCCAAGTAATAACCACCAGTATTCGGCGCATCGCAGCCCGCCAACTCTTAGTCCTCGCGCGTACTTTCTCCTCCTGCTTCAGGTGGCGGAAGCCGTGCGCCTGGTCCGTGCTGCAGCGGAGCACGAAAAATTTAGGCGGGAGTACCTCAGGCGGATGAAAGTGCTGAGGTTACAGCTCAAGAAACTCGAGGGAAACAAGGGGTGAGATTATCAGAGGAACCAGTAGTAGTGCGCTATTCATCGCTATGTATAGGGCTGCCAGTCGGCTACACTTGACGGGTACTAGGTATTAATACCTGGTAGTGGTAGTTGTTAGCAATTAGTTTCGACGGATCATGATCCGGCCCGCGGGTCGGGTCGGATGGGGTCAAGAGCGGTTCGAAAACTCGCGGGTCGGGTCGGGTCGAGTCGGGTCGGGTCGGGTCGGGTCGGGTCGGGTCGGGTTGGGTCGGGTTGGGTCGGGTCTGACCCGGTCCGGTCCGGTCGGGTCAGGTCGGGTCACCATAATTCGATTCGACTGGTGTAAAGCGAAAAGCCCTACCAGTGTGGGTCCAAATATAAGACACTTTTACAAATATAATGTAATATAAACGTGACTTATATTTTGGCCCAGACCGGTGGTTATTACAGTAGTTTCGTGGTAACTTATGCCCAACGACTGGCTCTAGGAAAAACGAGAGGGACCTGTAAGGCGCTATTTGTAGACCTGTGAGGTTACTGGGCTTGACTATTACGGAGGACGATAGTAAATAGGACCAAATATTGTTAGTAAAAATATATTAATATATAGGTTTTGGTTTCCACCGTAGGTCCTATTTACTAGGGTCCCCCGTAATACTATTAATACCCCAGGATATATATGATAAATTGATGTATTATTTCCAAAACCGTCACATTTATCCCCTCAAAATAATGTATAGTTTCCACGCACATATTGAGCTGCCCCACACGCCCCCCCCCCCCGCCCCAACCCCCCCCCCCCCCCCCCAATAATAAACTGGTGCCAAAACCGTCAGATTTATCCCCTTGAAAGGATTTATAGCTTACATGCACAAATTGCCCCCCCTTTTCCCCCCCCCCTCCAACCCCGCTCGCTTTTGATCAAAACCAGGCCCCCACGTCCTTCAAAACTCCGCCCCCCCCCCTCACCGGTTATTCGACTTACAAGATTCACTTGATAAAAGGATACATTTCCCTCCACAGCTGTCAGATTTTGTCCCTCTCAGAAACGGGTTTTATAGTTTCCGCGCACAGACTGACTAAAATCACCCTGTTGACCCTGATAGCTACACTGTAGTTGTAAGGGGAGTCGCCGACCTATATCCTTAATGAGGACACACAACTCGTAGTGCGCGCGATCGGAGTATCACACACAGCTTGCAAAGATGAGTTTCGACGAAATCTTCGATCTCACAGCTGAAGTGTATTTTCATTTTTTATAATACCAGGGACCGCGTGTGTGCTCACGTCGCTCGCATGGCTCATAGTAGCAGAAGCAGCAGCGGTAGTAGTCGCCGTGGCCATATACATGTCGTGGATATGTTTGCGGGCGACCGCGTGTTACCGTACACCGTTTTCCCCTTGCCCTTTGTTTACCGCTTTCGCATCCTTTCCTTACCCTTTTCCTTTCCCTTTCCGAATCTTTTCCTCAAGCTTTTCTTACGTTTTCTTCACCCTTTCTTGGCCATTTTTTTCACCCTTTTGTTACTCTTTCGTTGCCCGCTCCTCATTATTTCGTCACCCTGTCCTTTCCCTTTTCATTTCCTTTTATTTGACGGTACCGTTGCTTGGGTCGCGTGGTGCGATAGAGATGGTATTTTTTTTTGTGTCTTTTTTTGTTTTTTTGTTTTTTTGTTTTTTTGTTTTTTCGTTTTTTTGTTTTTGTTTTTTTTCCGAATGGAGGGTCTCCTTATTAACCCCAAACACCGTCGGAATTTAATTCTCGCTTTGCGTCTTTTTTTTTTTCAATACCTGGGCCATGGGTTTTGGTGATCGGATTGCTCTTTCGGTTTACTCGGAACATTTTTTCGGGGGTGGGATATAGGCTTCCTCAAGGGAGGATGGCACTATCTTATCTTCAGTATTTCAACAACAATCTCTTGTTCTCTTGGCCTTGGGTTTGTTATAACAGAGCAATGCCAGGGGGTTGGCACACAGTCTTCAAGCCACTTTGGATCAAGTTCATGGAGCCACCCCTCACCTCTCATAAGCCTCAGAAACAGGGGGCGCTTACCGCAGCATACGCCCTTACCTCATTTCCTCACGCTCGGACCTGTAACGCTAGGCCGACCTCGAAGGACGAAGATGCCGCGGACGAGAAGAGCGAGGTGGAAGGGGGAAGTACCACCGCAGCAGCAACAGCAGCAGCAGCAGCGTCAGCAGGTACAGCGGCAAGAGAAGGGTCAGAGGCGACGGCAGGGGAAAGTTACGCGAAGGACGCCTCCGCTGCCGCCAACGCCAAAGACGCAGGACGCAAAGGAAGAAGCCCCGGAAGAAAAACACCGCCTATTATATTGGAAACCCCCAATCCTGGGGACACAAATAACCCACCCCCGGCAGGGACCGCCGCCGCTGGGGCAGTTTCTTCGGCCAGCGCTACTGCTGCGATTGCTGGTGCTACCGACGTTCCGCGGCCGCGCTCTCGCTCGCGTTCGCCGGTGTTGACACCCGAGAACGGGCTGGTGGTAGGAGCAACGAGTGATGGAAAACGAGGGAGCGCCGGCGAAACGGCCGCGGGACTTGGCTCCGCACCCGCTTCCCCCTCTTCCTCCTCCTCCTCTTCGGCCTCGCCTTCCTCCTCCCCTTCCTCTTCCCCCGCCGCTGTCGCCGCTGCATTGACATCCACTGCTGCTGCTGTTGTGGCAACTTCAACATTGGCATCGTCTGCTGCGGCATCTACTGCCGTGGCGTCTCCTGCCTCTGGTACGGCTTCTGCTACGGGGTCGTCTGCTCCGGGTTCCCCTTCTGCCTCAAGGTCTGGGTCACCCTCTGCGTCCCCCTCCCTCTCCGCTGCGTCCTCCTCGCCCTCGTCCTCCCCTCCCGACCACCTCGAGAGATCCCCGATCAAGTTTGGGGAAGGAGTTTCCGCAACCGCTGCCGCCCCCAAGACTGAAAAAAGAGGCGCGGGGGGCCCCACCGGCTCCACGAGGGGGGGGGTGCCCGCTGGTGGCTCGAAGGGGGGGGTGCCCGCGGGTAACAGCGTGAAGGGGGGAGTTCCCGCTGGAAACACGAAGGGGGGGAGTCCCGCGAGTTTAGCGTGGGGGGGGGGAGGTGAGGAGGTGGAGGCGGAGGGAGTTTCAGGTGTTAAGAGGCGGGCGGGGTCGGGGGGGGACGGCGGGGCTGGGGGTGGGGGTGGGGGACGGAACGGGTCGAAGCGCAGGAGGGGTTCGGAAGCTGCTGCGTCGAAGTCGTCGACTCCTACTACGGTAAGCGGATTTTTGCTGTGCTGTGCTGTGCTGTGCTGTGCTGTGCTGTGCTGTGCTGAAGACAGGAATGGATATTACTGTGTAACTGCCTCGTGGGTGCCTTACCATATTCACACTACGTGATGCGATCATTCCCCTAGTGCGGAGTTAGGGTTCTCCACCCCGCACAATATGATCTAATCGATAACCATCATGGTCACCGCCAAAAAAAAAAACGGTACTCTGGTAGTGCGGGGGGGGGGCTCAGTCGAGTTTCGTACGTCGTTATGAACGTACAGTTTTTTTTGGCCACGAAGGTCTACTGTGGGATAGAAAAAAACACCGGGCACAGTTTGTTCGAGTAAGGGTTGCGATGGGTCGCGATGGCCAATTTCCGGCCATGCAGGATGGCGGGATAACGAAATAAACAAAATGTTGATGATGTATCAACGGTAACGAATGTTTGCTCTATTAAAATCGGCAAATAACAGTGTCTGGCTTGCGATTTTTCTCCCGCAGGCTCGCTTGAAATCGTACATCTCAGACCAAAAATAAAAGAGAAATGGCCGCACGTGCGTATCAGATGCATGGTACATTTTTACGACATACCAATACAAGCACAGATCGCATACAAAGAGGGAACATAAAACGAAAAAAAGCAGCACAGCATAGCACTGGAGTGGCCACACCAGAAAACAAAGTAGCTCATTGGCGCTGTCATCTATCAGCAAAAAATTAGGCACAAGGTGCCGAAGTCCTTAATACGAGCGGTTCTTGGAAGGATGCAGTTCACCCTTCATGCGACTCGCCAAACACCTCACAGCGCTTCGCGCTTGGTGCAAGCAATGTCTGCCTGTTTGGTGCAAACTCGACGTGCTCCGTCCCGGCATAGTAGGGATGCGAGGGTCTATGGTCATACGACTATGGCGATGCACAAACTGAATACACCCCCCCCCCCTTGCCCCCTATCGTCTATCCCCCCTTCCGCCTCCCTACCCCTCCTTCGGCGCCCACCAGACCGAAAACGCCACCAAGGTTGCAACTCATGCCTCAAACGGAATCGCTTCAGGAGTTTCCATCTCTCCTCGAGCCGCAGCCGCCTCCGCCACCGCTGCTGCTGCTGCCGCCATCGAGGCTAAATCCAAGAGCGGATCCGGCGACGCCTCGACTACTGCAACTCCCAGCACTGGAAAGACGAAGCAGAGGGTTGGAGGGGGGAAGCGCGTGAATTCGGGCCGCTTCGGCTCTCGCGCAAAAACGACGGGACGTAGATAAAGGACCCCTTTGCGCAAAAACTTTTCCACACGTCGGGCAGATCAGATCTCCATTCGTGATCTGTCATGCAGGGCAAATCAGATTCATGGGTTATATGATCTGCATGACGTATATATCATGCTGTAGGGTGGGAACCGTGTGATCTGCATCATATAATAGCACATCATTCCTGGGTTGGATTTGTACGGCACAGATCTTGCACAAGTAATCATATCGAGATAATAGATAGGATCTAGATGGTCCCAGCTCGTGAACTGTCACGATGTGTGAGGGTTTCGATATGCAAGAAGCGCTGTATAACCAGGCTAAGCCAAGCTGGCATAGGGGAGGGGGTAGAGCAAGGTCTTCGAATGGATGGAGTGTCAGTGGGCGGGCGCCCTCTATACGTCCGATTGACTAGTGCCACTGCTCTCTATAGTGCCGGTGCACGGCTGGAACTTTCTACAGTAACCCTGTTCACGATAGTGCCGGTGCCCTGGATAGTGCCGGTATATTGGGCTGGCACATACCGGCACTAACGGGTATGCGAGTCCAGTTTCTTGCTGGGATGGCGATTGTATGGGTGGTGGGTCCGAGTTGAAGCGAAATTCGGAGACGGTGTAGGTGTAGGTGAATTCAATACCCTGGAGGGAAAAAAACTAGCAGGAAAAAAATCGAGGGGTTTTGACGGAGATCACCCGACACGCGGATTGGGTCAGGAGGCTTTCAAACTCTCGCGACTCGAGTCAGGTCGGATTAGGAGGTGTTCGAAGTCTCTCGGGCCGGGCCGGGCCGGGCCGGGTCGGGTCGGGTCGGGTCGGGTCGGGTCGGGTCGGGTCGGGTCGGGTCGGGTCGGGTCGGGTCGAATCGGGTCGGATCGGATCGGGTCGGGTCCGATCAGGAGATTTATGGATCTCACGGGTCGGGCCGGGTAACTCTGACCCAACCTGACCCATAAGAATTGACTCGACCTGTGACAAGCCATGGAAAAAGCCATGGAAAAAGCCTCGGAGAGGAGTTAGTAGGACATGGGACGACGGAACGCTAAATACGGTTTCATCGCAATCGAACCAATCCATCTTGTCCCGGCTCTATTTTGTCTCGAGGAGACGAAAGAGGATGTCCGATACAGACGTGATCCCCGGTTAGTGCCGTGATTTGCCAGATGACAATGACGGCACTAAAGAGGTACCCCGCACTAGATAGTGCGGTACTCTGTAGGACGAGGAGATCGTGACAAGGCGTGTTTTACCGCACTAAACTGCCCCCCCGCACTATCCGGGATAGTGCGGTAATCTGTAGAACGAGGAGATCGTGGCAAGCAAGCGATTTTTACCGCACTAAACTGGACCCTTGCACTACCCCGGGATAGTGCGGTACTCTGCACTCTCGCGGGATGTGCGGTAATCTGTAGAACGAGGAGATTGTGGCGAGCAAGCGACTTTGTACCGCACTAAACTGGCCCTTCGCACTATCCCGGGATAGTGCGGTAATCTGTTGAACGAGGAGATCGTGGCAAGCAAGCGATTGTGTACCGCACTAAACTGGCCCCTCGCACTATCCCGGGATAGTGCGGTACTCTGTAGGACGAGGAGAACGTGACAAGCGAGTTTTACCGCACAAAACTGGCTCCCACACTAAACTGTACCGCACTAAAGTGGGCCCCCGCACCAAAGTGTGCAGCACTAACGGGGGGCCACGACTGTAGCACGGTAGAGAAGGGAAATCGTGTGGCCAAAAGTGTTCTGGTTGGTCGGGGTTTTTCCTGATTGGTCAAGCTTTTTTTACGGAAGTTTCTGATTGGTAAAAAAAAATCCCTGGGTGACGACACGTTACGTCATCCACGGCGGCATAATTTTATATCCCATTTTTTTTTCTTTTTTCAGCTGCTTTGTGGAGGATGGCGAAAGTCACCGCGCTTTCTTAGTGGAACCTTTTTTTTAGCCGGTTTGTGGAGCATAGTGAAAGTTACCGCGCTTTTTTGTGGAGCCGCGCGAGTCTCTGCGGAAGCTACTGTACCGCCTCACGACAGTGTAGAAACGCCGCCCCACTCCTTTGACGATCGTCGCTGCCGCTTTTGTCGACGACCGGCATCACCATAGGATGCAAGCGCCGAGCGGTACGTCCTGTCTATGGAAACAGCTCGACGAGATGTTCCGGAAAGCCGCCAGTTTTTGTTGTTGTTGTTTTGGCTCCCCTGATTTTGGTGGGAAGTGGCCTCTGAAAAGGTTCCCAAGAGGTGTGTGTGTTGCATTTTGACCGTCGTACCAGGTACACGGGTATATGGCTCAGTGGTAGGTTTGCAGTTTCGTGCCCTGTGTTGTCAGGTCCGAGCTTTTAGACAGCAATTTGAAGCCACGATGATGAAGCGAATGAACATCGAGGTCGAGGTTTGGATTGGAAGGTGGCGATATGTGTATGATGTATGCTGGCTTTTTCGTGCGGGGGGATGGATGGTGTAGTGGATGTTGTCGTCGCGATGTTTCAATGAAACGCCGGGGAGGAGTTAAGGAGGTGATGCACCCCTCGAGGGGGCGTTGTTCCACCCCAGAGCAAAGGTAGATTGGTAATGACGGCACGTGGTCAATGCCGTCAGTTGCTGACGGCAAGACGGTTAGCTGTTTCGGCCGTCAGCTGGCCACATCCCCTATCTCCAAGTAAAAAAATCAGAATCCCTCTGGAAACCCCACGGATTCATCGAGTGGGATGTTTCCAGTTCGTGTCCCCCGAGTTTAGCCGTCGGTTGCTGTACGTCAGCGGGCTGGCTGCCCATTTTGCAGTACGGTCGGTTGATAGACTGCGGTCGTTCCCTATCATCTGTGCTCCAGAGTGTTCGTTGGAGCCTGACTTGTGACCGATCAGCAGATACATGCCGATCAATAGATCATGCCGATCAATAGATCATGCTGATCAAATAGATCATGCCGATCAATAGGTCATGCCGATCAATTGCCTCCAGAGATATTTGGGTCCCTCTCTTGAGTCCACCTACTGGAATATATCAATGCTTATATGTGAGATTAACTGGTCCACAGCAACAACAGCAGCAGCAGGAAGAGTGTTGGATTGAGCGCTGGGAACACGATGGTGGCATTATCATGTAATAATCTGATGTTTCTAGCGATGCGTTCAGTAGGGTATATACACTGGGTACCCGGGTATATACCCTGGGTACCCGGAGATGTGCATTGGGTACTCGAGAATATGAATATTACTGGATACCCCCGGTATATACACTGGGTACCCGGGTATACGCTGGGGGTACCGGGGTACCTACCCTACCTTGGATCTTATATATGATATTATACACTGGGTACCCGGGTATACGCTGGGGGTACACGAGTACCGACCCTACCTTGGATCTTGTATCTGATTTTCCTATTGATGCATTTAGTGGGCTATAAACTCTGGGGGACCCGGTTACCTACCCGAGTACGTTTGGTACCCGGGTGCCCAGAATATGTACAATGTCTTGAATCTTCCCGGAATACTACAGTACCTTGGATATTTCCAGAGGCCAATGCCTTGGATCTTTCCAGAGTATATAAAATACTCGGGATATTTGCAGAGTATATGCACCACCTTAGATCTTGTATCTGATGTTTCCAACGATGCGTCGAGTAGGGTATATACACTGGGCACTCGGGTGTATACTCTGGGGGTACCCGGGTACCTATTCGAATACTCTCGGGGTACCCGAGGGCCTACTCGAACACTCTGGGGATGCCCGGGAACCTACCCTAGTGCCCATACCGAACACATTGGGTACCCGGGTACCAAGAGTATCCACACTACCTTGGATATTTCCTTTTCCGTTCCTCGTCCCGGTTACGGTTCGAGTGGCGGATCCTGACAGCTATAGCACGGGGAGGGGCGAGGACAATATGTGGCAAGGGCTTTTTCAGGCCAGAAAGGGGGCAGGGGGGGAAGGAGAAGATGGGAGGTAGAGCAAGAGAAAGGAGGGAGGGAGGATGGGCGGAGGGACGAGGGATGGAAAGGGGGGGGGGGGTCACCATGATGCCATTGCCCCGTGCGTTCGTTCGGTATGTTGGGAGATAGGAGGAGTGGACGCTCCTCGAGACGCTATGAATACTTTGGAAGGGGTCGAGCGGCGGGGCGGGACTGCTGCCGCTTTCGCTACTTATTTTGCTTCGTTGCTCTAGAATTGTGTTGTGATTTTTTGTGTATTATTTTGAGTCGCACTTTGGTTTCGCGATGATAGCAGAGAGAGGATTGGGGGGTGGAGGGCGGGGGGGGTAGACCAGCGGTCAACCAACGAAAAATGGTGGTGTGATTTTTTTTGTTCTTTGTAGTCTATTTCGTTCCGTAAAGCAAGCACGCTGTTGTGCGCGGAAGAGGAAGAAAAACGGGGCGTCGGGGAGGGTGGGGGGCGGGGGCGGGGCTTGCTATTTGTTTGTTTGCGTCAAAGCTTTTTTTTTGGTTCTTTTATTTTGAAACGACGTACGTTCGTTCGGGGACTGTATGGCCTTTGGGTTGAGGGGGGGGCACGAGGGTAGTAGTGCATGACACATAGAAGCATTGCAAGCGTGCACGTTTGTTTGTTAGGGTATGGTTTATACTCTGAAATACCCGGGTGCCTAATCTGGTTGTTTTCGATCTTACTCGGGTATATACCCGGGTACCTCCAGGGCATATTTTTCCCCTCTAAACACACCCTTGAATACATTGTGAACGCGTCAATACCCCCACGGCCGCAAAAATGAGGTGTGTTTTCTGCGATCACTGATTCACGGGGTGTGGCATGGTATGGGGTGCTGGGCTCGGCTAGCGTCTTCGCGACCGTCCTTGCGAGAAAATATGCTACGAGAGTTTGGTATTTTGGGTGGTAACCCTTTGGATGAAAAGTCTTCCCGGAGAGTTTTTCGGCGATCATCCTGAAGAGCAAATAAAACTTGCTATTATTTTGAGATTGATTGCTTTTGGACTTGTAAGGCCTGCCTTTTTTTCACCTTGTAATGCACCAGGTTTAGCCCAAGGGGGGCGGTAAGGCAAGGGGTCAAATGGGCGGTCTCCTTTCATGCGATGGGTTGGCTGGCTTTGGTTGGCTAGACGAAGATAAGAGGTAACAGGGGTGGATAGATGGCCCTGGAGGGGAGTACATTTTGAGATGATGATACCATGGTATAATATATAATGGATTGGACTGTTACGTTTGTTGTGGAGAATAGATGACACCTCGGCTGTGAGATCGAGGATTTAACCGAAGCTCGTTTTTGCAGGCTGCTTGTGATACTTCGATCGCGGAATGAATGGTGTTTCCACGGCTTTTCGCGAATCAGATCACTTTTTTCGCATCAGGGTGACCCGACCCGACCCGTGATACTCGAAAACTCCTGACCCTATCAGAGACCCGTGAGATTTCGAACACCTCCCGACCCGACCCGACTCGACCCGCGAGTAGTACCTGGTATTTCGAAACCTCCCGACCCGACCCGACCCGTGAGTGGTTCTACGATAGCCCCCCCCACCCAACTTTTCTTCAACGAAATCGCCGGTTTTGAAACCAGTTCCCGGCCGTATTTCCCGAAATACGGTGCCCCGTTCCACCTCGATGTCATCGTTCGATAGTCCATTGCAACCAAGGAAACATATTAAAATATTTTCTTCATAGCACCATTCCTCGTGGCGAGCAGCCATGCAACCTTCTTGAAAGAAAATCGCTGGTTTGGGGGGGGGGTATCGTAGAATCAGTCCCGTGACGTTTCGAACATCACCCGACCCGGCCCGGCCCGCGAACCGACCCGACCCGCGGGCCGGGTCATGGCCGGGTCATGACCCCCTGAAAAAAAAAAAAATCCTGGTACTGGTGTTTTCAAATCCAACCGTAGCTCCAACACCAACAACCTCAATATCAACATCAACCTCAAGTTTTGGCAGTCAACCTTTTTTCTTTGTATGTGTGTGTGTGGCTCCTGTTCGCAGCCGCCGGCTTCGGCTGTGTGGTGGGATGATCACAGGCGGCTTTGGCTGCGGCTGGAGGCGCTGAAATGAGAGAAAAACCTAGAAGGTACCAAGGCCTTTTCCGGTTCGGTTTGTTTCGTTTCTGTTCCGTTTCGGTTTGATAATCGTCTCAGAACGTACGGAGACGGTTATCGGTTCGGTTTGTTTTTGTGCTGTATCGTTTTGAAACTAGTTTTGTTAGTTTTCGTTTCGTTTCGATTCGTTTCGATTCGTTTCGATTCGTTTTGTTTGATTCGTTCATTTTTTTGTTTCGATCTTCCATGAATCAAGCAAAATATCAGCTGCCGGCGAAAAGTCATCAAACTGAGGTCTATTTCCCGACCGCCCGAAACAGAAACACCACACCACACCAGATTGATCCTGATATACTCGATTATTTTCGCTTTCACTTCGTTCCGATTTGAGTTGTTTCCTTTTATCCTTGTAACAGATCTGAGGGGAGGCGGGGGTTGCACAACGCCGCGATAGGACCCACTCCACGACGAAACGCCAAATACCAGCGCACCGCCCGACCCAAAATTTGTTATCACCGTCGCCCTACCCCCCCGTCGATCATCCAACCCAACAACTCCAACCATTCCCAAACCCGAAATACCACGATGGCACAGCCGCACGATTTTTTTTTTTTCTTCTTCTCCATCCCATTTATTATTTCTCGCACTACTACTCTCGTCCTCCCTCCCAGTGGTAACTTACTGTAGATCCGGGGTCACATAGCGGGCCCTCCTCCCCCCTCTCCACTACGGTACCTGCCCTAATTTTTGTGGCGAGGATAATTCAGCATTTTCTTCCCTCGTCGACTCGCGTCGAATAGTACACTATTTGTACCTGAATCAGAATATCCCGGAAACCCCTCCCCAATAGCGGCCATACCGGCCATACGTTCGAGGTGCCTACCACACGCGAACACCATACCGCCCGAAGTTTGCTCGCACCACATCCCCCCCATCGAGAGCCACACCGACACCATCCATGATCCGGATTTCGCACCAAAACCTCTTAGAAAAACACCCCTCCAGAGTCAGAAATCGTCACCAAATAAATGTCACACCCACGCACTGCGTATCTGAAATCTGAGTTTTCGGGACAACTCTCGAAAACCACTCAAACCGCCCAAAAGCTCTTGTATCGGACGAGAAATTCGCATCAAAATACGCAAACCACCCCCAAATACGCAAATCAACCCTAAACCATGCGAATTATGGTACAGGGAGGGAAAGCAAATCCTTCCTTCAGCGATATATCTGGTAGAAAATTCTCTTTCAGAGTAATAGAAAATACGCGTTCACAAGAGCAATACGTTGTAACGCCTCCACAACCTCAAGAGGGGAAACGGGGACAATACAGCCCCCCCTCCCCAAATGAAGCCCGCATTTCCACACATCGCGATCGAGGATCCCCATCAAACCTGCTATGGCAGGCGACCGCGGTTTGACCGTTTCGAATGCCCGTCTCCCTGTGTTGAAACTAATACGATAGGCTGTTGTGGATTGTCCCCCGTGACTGACTGACTGACTGCCTGACCGCCCCCTACACTACAGAGGTTATTAAGGCTACACGAGGGCTTCACACGCCTAAAGAAACCAGCGCCCAATTCATAGGGCCTTACTGGTTCCTCTCGTCTTTCCTAGAGCCAGTCGTTGGGCGTACGTTGACACGAAACTACTGTAATGACTATCTGTCTGGGTCCAAATGTAAGACACGTTTACATTCGCTTATTATAATGAGCAGTGTCTTATATTTAGATCCAAGATCGACATAACATTTCATCTTTGCTTTCAATCGGGTAGAGCACGACCGATTCGAGTCGATTTGGTTCTGTCTTCTATTCTGTCTTCTGTCTCAAGAGCTGACAAGAGTTCACGTGTCCTTGACCAAAACAAAAAAAATCAGATGTCCTGGAACAAGCGAACGGCGCCGTCAGCTCCAGCGGTGAAAAGCCACGGCTGCCGGGGATGGAAGGCCAGGGCCATGACTCCCAGTCCTCCGGTAACCTGAGGAGAGGGTATAGGTAGGATGGCCGAAGGGTTAGATCGTAGATTACACCAAATAGTTACTTACACGGAAGAATTTCACCGACAAATTACACCAACGCAACATCGAAGAAAAACATCCAAGAGTTACACCGCAGAGCTCGACCCAACAGTGCACACAGTCGCACAGGGCATGATCTGCCTGGTCCGTCAATAGATCGCACATATCACTGGGACACATACAGTACGTTTAGATGATGCACCTCCTACAGATCATCCACAGAAAAAAGTGTACAGATTTACACACATCGTACCAGGTCAGAATCCGAAGTGCTTACAGACCCGCGCACGCACGCGCATGACAACAAATAACCAGAGGACCTTTCACGGCTCATGCATGGCCCGTCCCGCGAGTCGGGTCAGGAGCTCTTCAAAACTTCGCCGGTAGGGTCGGGTCGGGTCAGGACGAGTTCGAATCCCCATGGGGTGGGCCGGGCCGCGGATCAGGGGGTTTTCATACCTCACAGATCGGTACGGATCACTCCGACCCGACATCAACCCCGCGAAGCGACCCGATCCTTGAAAAACCATGCGAATAACCACCACTACACCGACACCAGCACCTCGGTACCATCACCAGTACACCTGCAGTTTACCACTACCATACATCAGCACCGGCACCCCTTCAACAAGAAAAGCTCTATCCCTAGCAGTACTAATAATAGTACATCATACCATCAACGACGACGACAGCATCTAGCATGTTCTTCCACTCCAGAGCGACGGAGTCTGTCCTGTGACCACGGACTTGAGGATGCGAGTTAATGTGAGAACAACAACAACAACAACAACAGCAACAACAACAACAACAACAACAACAACAACAACAACAACAACAACAACAACAACAACAACATCAACAACAACAACAACAACAACAACAACAACAACAACAACAACAACAACAACAACAACAACAACAACAACAACAACAACAACATCAACAACAACAACAACAACAACAACAACAACAACAACAACAACAGCAGCAGCAGCAGCAGCAGCAGCTTGAATGCTCACCTCGTGACCCCTGAGAATCTTGAGCGGCACGACCAACGGGTTTCGGAGCAGGTCGGAGTACACCGTGGCGTGGAAGACGTGCACACTGCCGTCATCGCTCGCCGACGCCATCAGAGGGTAGTGCCGGTGGAATTGCGCCGCACGCACCGCCTGACAACAAAACAGCAACGCAAAAGCGAGGTCATCAGGGGAGCACCAAACACACACAAACAACACACAGACTTTTTTTTTTTAGGGAGGGTTACTGAAACCAAGTAGAAAAAAAATGTAAAAAAAACAACTTATTAATAGTTTTCTCGATTCGCGCAGAAATCACAACGCTCTGGTTTGTTTCTTCCTTTTTGATTCTCCGGGGGAGTATGGCTCCGTTTTCTCTTTTGGTGTGTTTCGTCTGGGTTAGTTACCGACAAACTAATATTGACCCTTTTAGCATGTTTTAGCAGCGCACTCCCCACATGGGGACAAAACACTTGGATTTAGGCTAGGAAGGATTTAGACTAGGAAAAGTTTTTAGGAGTTTTGGAAGTGGGTTGACGCCTTCACTACTGGGAACATTTTTTTCTACAATTTTACTCGAAGTTAGTATTGGGAGGGATTTTGACGCTCCATGCATAAAGGGGTTAACTACTGGTATACCTTCAGCATTCGGGGAGACAGACGCCAATGACAAAAATACACAAAACACTGCAGCGGGGTGATCGATGTTTTTCACACGGCTTTTTGCTACTTTCGCACACACGCCTTCGCGTGTTCGCTGTGCTGTGGTTGGCGTTTTCGGTTGCTGGACACGGTGGTACCCGCTGTCCCTCCTTCGTGGCCATTGAGTTGTACGATGATGCTCTTCTCTCTCCCTCGTTGTAGCTGTTTTTTCAGAGTGGTTACTGTTTTGAGTTGTAGGATGATGCTCTTCTCTCTCCCTCGTTGTAGCTGATTTTTCAGAGTGGTTACTGTTTTGAGTTGTACGATGATGCTCTTCTCTCTCCCTCGTTGTAGCTATTTTTTCAGAGTGGTTACTGTTTTGAGTTGTACGATGATGCTCTTCTCTCTCCCTCGTTGTTGCTGTCTTCTTAGAGTGGTTACTGTTTTGAGTTGTACGATGCGGCGGAGTGGTCCCCTCAAGTTGTAGTCCGAGCTGCCAGACACGGCTGTATCTGATCTCGCTCTCTCCTTTGCTGCTTATTTGAGCCGTACGATGCTGCGGAGTCTAGCACGGCTGTGCCCGCTCTCTCTCTCTCTCTCCGCTAATTGCGCGCACACGCCGTTGCGTGTTCGAGGTGCTGGGTACCGCTGTGCCCGCTCTCTCGCTTTCGCTGCAAACTCGTGCTGTGCAATGGGGTGCAGCTTTGAGTGTACGATTCTGCGGGGTCTGGCGCAGCGCCGCCCGCCCTCTCATGTAATTGTGGGCACACGCCGTTGGGTATTCGCTGCCCGGTGGTTTTCCGCTTGAGTTGGTGAATAAGGCCGTATCCGCTCCCCCCTCTCCCCTTGTCCCTGGTCTGACGGGGGAAGACGCTGTGTCTGCACACGCCGTTGTGCATTCATTCGCGGTGCGGTGTGGTTTATTCCCTTGAGTTGTAGGATACGGCTATATCCGCTGCCTCTCTGATTTGCCTTGTAGCGGTTATGAATTGCACGATGCTAACGTGTCTGGCGCAGCGGCGCCCGCTCGCTCACTCTGTTAATCGCGTGCACACGTTGTTGTGTATTCGCCGAGTTGCCGGTCACGGCTGTATCCGCTCTATGATCGCCAAGGAATATCCTGAGTGCATCCCCGGGGTTTCCTAGGTAGATGGATATATGCATCTTGCGCGCTAAACGAAGGGAGATCCTGAGTGCATCTCTAGCGTTAGTCTCTCTTGTGATGCCGATTTAAGCTGTCCGGTAACGCCGTGTCCAACATGCCGGTGTCAGACCTATCCGCCATAGCGCTTGTGGCGCACACGTGTTGGTGGATGGATATATAGATACCCCGGGAGCATCTTGGGTGTATCTCTGGGGCTGTTTGTTCTCTCTCGTTCGATTGCTGATGTGAGTTATCTGTGGTACCGCGGCGTTCGGCACGGCGATGTCCGCTCTTATCTGCTACCTGGTGTGAAATATGTAGTACACACATAGGTGGACGGGATATATATATATATACCTTGCGAGGCATACCAGGGACTTACTGGGTGCATCTCCAGGGTTGTTCTCTCTCTGGTGCTGATTTGAGTTGTCTGATACCGCGGTGTCGGACATGCCGGTGTCCCCTCCATCTTGCTACGAAATATGTAGTACACACGCCGGGGAGTTTTCGAGGCCCCCGCAGCTTTGAGCTCAACTTTCTCTTGTTTGAACGGAAACGTTGCTTCGGTGTCTAGCACGGTCGTTTCCGCGTCCTTGGCTTACCCATCTCTTACCTCGCTGCTATATACGATCGATCGTTGTTCGGCGACAGCTCTGGCAACACATCGTCGACATGACCAGGGTCCGGCGCAAGTCACCGGGAGAAGTCGACTGGTACGACTTTAGGCAGACCGTAAAGCGGCGGGTACGGTGTACCTAAAAGTCGTACCAGTCGAATTCCCCCATTGAATTGCGCCAGACCCTAGTCATGTCGACGATGTGTTGCCAGAACTGCAGCCAAAAAACGATCAATTGTGGCAGCGGGGTAAGAGATGGATAAGCCGAAAACGCGGAAACGACCGTGCCCACCGTAGCAATGTGCCGCCTAATACATGACAGAGGGGTAAAAACTAATCACGCAAAGGTCGTTTTTTTTTTTCAGGGGGAACAATAACAAAGCCAGTGTATATCGCGTCCCTCTTTTCCCACAATAATTAACAAAATTCACTCTATTTTTTTTCACGAAATGAAGAGATTTCTTCAACCATTTCAGACCATTCTTCAGAGTCCTCCGTACGATCAACATATTTACGTGTCATTGGACTCGTCGATAAGGACTTTCATTTCCGTTTTTTTTTTGTGTTCGGGGGGATATTTGCACACTTAGTGTCTGCCCTGTGATCTTCTCCCGCAAGCTCGTATCTTATCAAATACTATCTGTATGACTTTTCAGGAATAATAGGTGTCACAGTCTCGTCACAGCTGGGTTTTATTTTTCAGTTTTTGTATTCAATACCAGTACGACACAAGGTTCCCCTTCGGAATGTCGATGGCTTGCAATGCCGGGTATCGCAAACTGGATTGGGGGGGAATGGGCGTTCTCTTGAGATAGGTAGCATAAAAAACGCTCTCGGACAACCAACGAACGAATTATTTCATGAAATTACTCTAACAGCGTCAGCTGTGAGAGTTCGACGAATTTAGGGTCAATACTTATATTTGCAAGCTGCGCACTGCGCAGGCAGTCCGTTTTTAGTAAGTGTTGATATGTATCATAAAACCTAATATAAGATGACGTTGTATTACCCGTCGATGCAGGCGTCGCAATACACGTGAAAAACGGGCGTGAGCCGTCGGCGACGGCGTCCCAATCGGAGAAGACGAGGACCGGCGGGGCCGTGAGCTCCGCACAAGATTTCTCGCACCAACTTCTCCATAGCAGGCGTGAAGGCAAACTTAACCCCCTCTGCGAGGAGCGCGTTAATCGGACGATTCGCTCCCTCTTGTATTACAATACTTGTCATGCATGATACCGTGTTAGATTGGTAACACATCGAATTATCAAGCCACCGACCAGCTCAAAACGAGTTTATAGGCCAGTCCATGTATATATAAATATCGCTTACAATTTTGAACGGCACCTGTTTACAACCTATGGACTGCGGAACTCAAGTACAGTCCACACTAGCATTGTGTTTTGGAGTTGAAATGGTTGAAATGGGGTGTTCAACAGACCACGCCTAAATTATAATCGGTCAACACCTTTACCCTCATCCCGCCCGAACCCGATCCAACTAAGCACCCTGCTCCCGCTTAGTACGTGTACAAGTACGCAGCTTGCAAAGATGAGTATTGACCTGAAATTCGTCGAACTCACGGCTGACGTCCTTGAAATGTTTTTTATAAAGTATGCTGTTGGGGTTGGGGCTGGGTTAGTGGAATAGCGCATGGACTGGAAATAGCTGCTTCCAACCTGCTGTGGCACCTTGAGTGCCTTGTAAAGCGTGCCGGAGCGGTCGAGATCGAGCCAAAAATACATGTATCATCGGACGTGCTCATGTGCGTGTGGGGGGTGGTGGCGGGGGGGGGGGTAAGGGAGGCGTAGTCATTCGTTGCTTGCCTTAGTCATTTGACCGTTGACCACGCATTCCTTTCGAGACGAAAGCACCGTCTCTACTGCTAAAGGACACCTTCAATAGTTAGGCATTCTGTACGTGTCTTCCACATATTACATCCAACAACTTTTTGCGTATCTTATCTCCCTGTCTCTTTGGCCGCGGCCAACATCTATCTCCTAGGATAGCGATCGTTTTCTCGCTACTATCTAATGTACCAAACTTCTCCACGTCATATCCATCTATTTTATAAAATTAATCTAAAAACGTCAGCCGTGACGCCGACAAACTCCGGGTCGATGCTCATCTTTGCAGGCAGCGTGATACACCGCCCGCTCGTTTTTAGCTCGTTTTTAGGTAGCAAGTTGTCATGATTCAACATTGCTAATGGAAATATTATATATATAAATATATATATATATTTAATTCATGTGTCGGGGGGTAACACCTAATGGTACCGTGCTATCACGGTTATTAGACGGAATAGCACAGTGTCTCACCCGAGGTCGTTTTCTCCCACAGCCTTGTTTCGACCAAAGACGAATAAACGAAAAAAAAAAAAAAACTGTGTCACAGCTGACATGTGCTCATTCATCGCCGTTCGTTCGTTCAATCGTAAGACGCGCAACTGTTGAGGTCGATGTCGTAGCTTCGACTCCCGCCAAGGACTCTTTCTTTTTTGTTAATACTTCAAAAAATTATTGACAGCCCGACAGCGCGAGAGCGCAAGAGAGCGAAGTTCGACGCAAATCGACGAGCATAAAAATACGAAAAGTGGGACCGCCCAACGAACCTTACGCGCGCTATAAAAATGAAGACACATACCGGGGGGGTGGGAAAGGGAAGACACCTGCAACCCACGACTTTGTCCAGAATCTCGTCGAGGACCCGCAAAAACACTCGAAATAAGAAACGCTTCTTCACAGCTGACCTTTTCTCTTCTTCACTTTTTTCATAGACTGAGCTATAAACAAAGCTGTTTGGGCTGGTCGGTGTGACTTGTTGGGTTACCGGGTTACTTTTCCGGTTACCGGGTTACTTGCCGGGTTACCGGGTTACTTGCGCGGTGGAGAATTTCTTTGCTTATTTAATTTACAAGAGTTCTCCCTCCTTTTTGGCCAAACCTACGGTGAGGGGGTCAGGGTCACCTCTGGGGCCATTTTTGCGCAGCGGCTCCGCGAGTGACCTTTCCTGTTCCCTTGCGGTCTTAACTTGAAAGCTTCCGTGCTGCTCTATTTTTGCGACATGAATCGTTCCACAAGGGGACGGTTAACTACGATGCGCCAAGCAAAAAATCGCCATTAAAAAAAGAGTTTTAATCAGTGAGATGCAGGTCTACTCGTGCGAGTGGCCCGAACTCGAAAATGAAAAGAAGGGTGCCCCCCCTACAATACCCTAGGTATGTTGAGCTGGCGACATCCCCGGGGTTTCAAACCGAAAGCGTTCCGATGGGGAACCTTGTGAAATACCACGTATTTTGAGCTGGCGACATCCCCGGGGTTTCAAACCGAAAGCCTTCCGATGGGGAACCTTGTGAAATACCACTCGGTCCGGAAATATAAGAAACGATTTATTTAAACGTTAATGTACAAATGTTGCTTAAATTTCCGGACAGAGTGGTATGATATGTTGTTGTGCTCACCTTGTTGTGGTACTTCAGCGTCTTGTAAGGAGTACTGGAGAGGTCGAGGTCAAACCAAGCCACCCGTCGGTCGTAGCTGCCCACAATTATGTGGTCGCCCGAGGGGTGGACGTCGATGCAGCTGATCCACTTGCACCCGCTCACCAGTCGCTTCACCAGCATCTGCAAAAAAAAACATCAACACGCATCATAGCAGATATTGCCATGTTGGAATCCTGCAGGTAGGGCTACTGCAGGTGGGGCTACCGCTGGTTTTACTTTACAGTCTGTCCATTCTGATACGTTATTGTCATAAAAGACTGTCGGACGAGCACGGAGAGGCTCAAGATACGACAAAAAGAAACAGAAAGAAACAGAAAGAACCCCCCGCCCCCACCCCCCCCACAAACCGACAAAACAAACGTCAACATTTTGTTCCTTTTCTTTCTACGTCCCATTTATTATCCTCACACTACTCTGGCGCTCCCTCCCAGTAGTATAACTCAGATCCGGATTCACATATTATAAAAAATAAAAATACAATCCAGCTGTGAGATCGAAGATTTCGTCGAAACTCATCTTTGCAAGCTGTGTGTGATACTCCGATCGCGCGCATTACGAGTTGTGTGTCCTCATTAAGGATATAGGTCGGCGACTCCCCTTACAACTACAGTGTAGCTATCAGGGTCAACAGGGTGATTTTAGTCAGTCTGTGCGCTGAAACTATAAAACCCGTTTCTGAGGGGGACAAAATCTGACAGCTGTGGAGGGAAATGTATCCTTTTATCGAGTGAATCTTGTAAGTCGAATAACCGGGCCCTCCTGCCCCCTCCCCACTTCGGCACGTGCTTTCATTTTGATCGCGAGAATATTTCAGCCCATTCTTCCCTCGTCGACTCGAGTCGAATTGTGGCTGTGGCTACAGTAGCCCCCCCCCCTGGAGGCGGTGTGGTATGATGTGCCAGAGCAATATGACCGCCTTATAGAGGGAAGCCGCCTTATCCATTCCAGGTTATGGGTGCAATTCCCCAGTCGCGCCAAGCGATGTTGACCGCCTTATATCGGGATACCGCCTTATATGGGGATAACGCACTACTGGGGGACCCCTGCTGTATATACATATTGCGTCACGGGTAGCCGTGGAGCGTCGGTTACACAGCAGAAAAAAAGTAGAGAAAAAAAAGGCCGGCCGAGGAAAATATGAACCCATGATACCGCTGATACCGCTGAAGGGCTACTGACGCAACAACAGCAGAAGTGAAGGGCTAGCAGAAGTGAAGGGCTGCTACTGACGCAACAACAGCAGGGGTATCCTATTACCTGGTAAGGCGATATCCCGATATAAGGCGGCCAGGCCACAGTCACTTGGCGACTTGGGGAATTGCACTCATAGCCTAGCATAAATAAGGCGGCTTACCCCCGTAAGGCGGTCATACTGCCTATATAGCACGCCACCGTCTTCCTTGGGGAGCCCTGCTGTACTTGCAATACCTAGCCGACCCATGAGCAAGTCGGCGACTTACTCTTACTAATAGCACAGTCAGTCAACTAGTCTAACTCACAGCCAAAACTGTAGGGTTACCGACGGAACGTAATAGAGCTACCGACCGACCTGCTTGATGAGGTGGTAAACCCTGACTTGCTGCTTAGTTGCCACGAAGAGGAAGGGCTTCGTCACGTGGAACTTTACGCACTGCACCTCGCCCTGGAAAGCCAGAACAAGGAGGGGGGGGGGAGGGGGGGGGGGGGGGAAGGAGGGAGCGCAAGGGCAAGCGCTAGGGTTAAAAGTCAAGCATACTTGAACATTTTTTTTCTTGTTGAAGCTGGGCCAAGGTCTAGCTCTCTGCAGCACAGTAGTGCCGGTTGCCGCTACAGTGCCGTAAAAACCGGCACCATAGCGGCAACCGGCACTACTCCGCATACTGCCACTACCCGTTGTTCCCACAGGTGCCAAGCGATTTCACAGGCACTATAGTGGGCAACCGGCAGTACTCAAGTTCTCAACCGGTACTACCGTAAACAGCCCTCGGATTCGGATTGGCGGGAGGCGTAACTTGTCTTCGTTCTTCGGAAAGGGGGATAAACAGTTTTCAGGCCAAGGTGTACTATGCTCTAGTATGATATTAAAAGCTCTTGCCAGGAATTCGCGCGGCAGGATATTTTATAAAAATAAATTAAGGTCGTCAGAGCCGTGAGTTCGACGAATTTCGGGTCAATACTCATCTTTGCAAGCTGCGTTGTTGGTACAACACTTACTTGTAATACACTATGTGGGTAAAAAAAATATAACGGGAGGGGTACTATTATTTTGTGAAAAAATGTGTTTCTTCACTATAATCGGTGTTGGTATTCTTTTGGTGGGGAATCTTGAGCCATAGATCTAACATCCTATCTATTTTATAAAAATATTTCTGTAGTTTCCACTATATTGTTCTATCAAATGCATGGTGGACGGTTTGCGGATGGATGGCTTGGTCAGGGTTGTTTGTACTTACTTGTGGCTAAGTGCGTAGGTAAGTTTTCTCTACCTGGGGGTGGTCTAATTATCTTGTTGTTTGCACTATATTTTTACCTGTCGTCATTGGTGTTCTTCCTACTACTACTGCTGCTACTACTACTACTACTACTACTACTACTACTACTACTACTACTACTACTACTACTACTACTCCTACTACTCCTACTACTACTACTACTACTACTACTACTACTACTACTACCGCCACCACTACTACCACCAACAACATACTACTTACTGCTGCTTACTGCTACTGCTACTATTACTGCTGCTGCTACTACTGTTGCTGCTGCTACTACTACCATCACAGCCACCACTACTATTACCACCACCACTACTACTACTACTACTACTACTACTACTACTACTACTACTACTACTACTACTACTACTACTGCTACTACTACTGCTACTACTACTGCTACTACTACTGCTACTACTACCACTACTACTACTACTACTACTACTACTACTACTATTACTACTACTACGGCAAATTTAGCTTGCTGCTGTACAGCCCTCGGTTCGGCGGAGGCGGCGACATAACTTGCCTTCGTTCTTCGGAAGGGGCACTGCGTGGAGGCTTTCGAGACCTGGTGTATCATCACCGCCTGCCTGCTCTCCCCCTGGGACACGGAAGCGAGGTAGTCCCCCTTCCCGTGCCATGTCACACAGCAAACCTCTCGCTCGCACCTGCTCCACCAGGGGGGAGGGAGGGAGGCAGGGAGGGAAAGAGAGAGAAAGAGAGGGAGGGAGGAAGCGAAGGAGCGAGGCGGTAAAAGAAAAAAGGGAAGGGGGGTCGATGTTATCTCCCCGAAGCCAACAATTGAGTGGTGACCGCAAATGAAGCGCCAACGATAAGCCTTGGCGTGCTGTTCCCCAATGTACTGCTTCTTCCCTAGCGTACTGATGATGCTTTCGTTGTTGTCAATGACGTCGCGTGACTTTATCCGCGCGATTCGGCAGAGGAGGGATTTTTCATATTCTGCATTTTCGAAGTGGTTCGGGACCGAACGCGTGCGGGCAGGCAGGAAGGCAGGCAGGCAGGCGGGCGGGCGGGCGGGCGACAGACACCGCGGAAAAAAAAAGCTGGCGTACACCACTCCCAACGGAAAACAAATAAGGACCGTTGGGGTACAATGGGGCATCCGATTTAAGAGCCCCTCGGAACAAGGCAGTGCTACCGCTCTTATACCCGTACCGCTCTAATCTCAGATCGGGTGTCACATACGTTTTTAGTACAGGCGTGACAAGGCGTGACAAACCGATTAGACCGCTTTTAAAGTGTCCGTGTGCTCTTATTAGGGACGTTCGTGAATCGGGTGCCTTACTGTATTCACAAGAATAAGTACCTAAACGGGATTTACTTTCCCGTCCAAGGGTGGAATACGGGAAAAAAACTTCCCGCACTGGACAACGCCTCCTTACCTCAGCACCACCCGCACTCCAGCCTCCCCACTCCCGCCCTCCCCAGCCCCACCCTTCTTCCCCTTCCCCCGCCCGGCCGACACCGCCTGCCACTTCACCGGGGACGCTTTCTTTCCAGCCCCGCCTCCCCGCTCCGCCTCTTTCTCCTCCTCCGAATCTTCGTCGTCAGAAGACCCTCCAGCCTCTCCCCCCTCCCCTCCTGCCTCCGCAGACTTAGAAATCCCATTACCACCACCGCTGCTAGCTGTATGAAGGAGGGCTTCGGTGATGATGTTAGCGTCGTGTCCCCCTGTGCCTGTCGCGACAAGAGCTACGCATTTTCCCGCGCCCACAGCCAACACGTGGTGATCCGGGTTCGGATTCCACTGAAGTTTCCACGGAACCGGGGAAGGGGGTGCGTGATCGAGGGGGAGGGGGAGGGGGATCGGGGGGGAGGGGGGCGGTCATATCAGTTACTATAGCAACGACCAGCACCTATTATACGACTACTACAACGGCAACTACATGAGGCGGGGGGGTGGGCTGTCTATTGACGGGCGCAACAATTTTGTAGATGCGATCAGGGATCTGCATAGCGGGGGCATACTACATAATATCCGTGCTGTTACACGAGCAGCAACCACGAAGCGTATGACAGTCTAGGGATACCTATCATCTACCAGGCATACTAATAACGAATCACCAGAAAAAAAAAGTTGAGGTTTACAGGAAAACAAAATCCGAGTGCCTTTGAAAAAATCACCTCCATGGTCCCGATGCCCCCGTACTCCGACAAATCCAGCCGTTTCGCCGCTCGCGCGGTGTCCACCTGCATCCAGTTATTCACAAAGAGCAGCATATAAGGCAAGGCAAGGCAAAGGCAAGGCAAGGCAAAGCACGAAAAACAATGGACACGTGTGCGGAAAAGTCAAAATCAGACAAATCTGCCCACCCACCATCACCCCCCCCCCTCCTCTCTCTCCCCCCTCCGAGTACACCCCCCCCTCCAACTCCCCCCCTACACCTCCCAGACAAAGAGCACCCCATCGTCGTCTCCCATGGCCAGTCATTGCCTATCTCCCCTCCTCAAAAAATGCCTACAACTACATACCAGCACCCCGTCATTTTCTGCCGTGGCCTGCCACTGCCCATCCCCGCTGCACGCAATGCACCCCCCCCTCTCGAAAACGCCTCCTACAACCAAAACTCTCGCACTACCAGCACCCCCCCTCCAAAACACATACCTCCCACACTGTGAGCACCTCGTTGTCAAACCCCGTGGCCTGCCACTGCCCATCCCCGCTGCACGCACCCCTCCCCCCCCCCCCAACCCCCCCACTCTCCTCTCAAAACGCTTACCTTATACCAAACACATACCTTCCACATTATGAGCCCCTCCTCGCTCTCAAAATCGCCTACTAAACACACACCTCCCATACAAAAAGCACCCCGCCGTCATCCCCCCTGGCCAGCCACTGTCCATCCTCGCTGCAAGCAACGCACCGCAACCCTCCGCTCCTGCCCCCCTCCCCCCCCCTCGCTCACCGTCCGTCCCCCCCCCCCCCCCCCCCACCTTCCTAACAAAACCTACCTCCCACACAATGAGCACCCCGTCGTCATCCCCCGTGGCCAGCCACTGCCCATCCCCGCTGCAGGCAATACACCGCACCCTAGCCTTGTGGCCGTTGTACTCTATGCACAGAGCGTTTGGGAAAGGCTTCAGCTCTCTCGGGCGAGGGAGTCTCGGCACCAGCGACTCTGGGTCTATATTGAGCCTCCGCTTGAAGGCGCGTGGGCAGAGGTAGAGGTCGAGGCATCGCTCGAAGCGTTCCTTGATCAGCCCAGAGTACGCCCCGACCTGTACCGTCAAAGGGGAGGAGGGGGTGGGGGGGGGCAGGTGGGGAGGAGGGGAGGGGGGGGAGGGGAGGGGATTAGCGCGGGGGGGGCGGGGGGGGGGGGGGCTTCATAGGGAGGGCGCAATGGACGCAGGGGGGGAGTTGGAGGGGGAGGGGGGGAGGGGGTCCGTGATTAGGCGGGGGGGGGGGGAGGGGATGGGGATCCATGATTAGGGAGATGGACGGGGGGGAGGGCAGGGAGAGAGGGAAGGGGGGTGGCCTTCCTGACTACTGTCACACTTGGTCGAAAACGACGCCGATGCTCAGAGACCGAGTATCGTCTCTGAAATGCTCTTTGGTTACTCATAACTTCTCCACCTAAGACGTGGAAGGCTTCTCCCCACGTCTGCACATCACACAAGAAAAGGATGTCAATAAAGCATAATTCAACAGGGCATAATTTGATGGGGGGGGTGACCTTACCTGTCTGAGGGAGTCGAAGCTCTTGGGGATGAAGTTCGTCGGCCTTTCGGCAGGGTCCATTTCCTGGAACGGTGAGGGTTTCATAGAGAGAACGCAGGCGAAAGAGGAACGGATGAAAACGTTGAAGCACGAGACCTCAGGCGAAAGAGGAACGGATGGAAACGTTGAAGCACGAGAACGTAGGCGGAAGAGGAACGGATGAAAAACGTTAAAACACACACACTTCATGTCAGGATTCTCCACTGCTTTTACAGATGTTGCTGTTGCAGCAGAGGACGGGAGGGGAGCGGAGGGAGCGGACGCGTGGTCGCTGTATTACTGTCACCTCCCACTGCCGTTGCTCTTCCTCCGTGAGCAGGTACTCCTTAGGCGGCCGGTAGCTCTCCGCGTGGCCCGGGAAAGGCATCTTCGGAGCGGGTATGTGCATCGGCCCTCGGTGCCTGATTCGAGCGAAAGAGACCACGGAGGAGACCAAACCGTTACTATCAACTGTACATATTACTGGGGAGAGGGGGGGGGGGCGACGTGCTGTTGAACACAAAAACGCAAAAAACAGAAACGATCGCCGCATTCAACGCGCTGCGCACAACGCGCTGCGTACATACACAGCCTATAGCGCGAGAGGTTATTGAGCCCGAGACGCGTGGTACGACGGGGTAAGCACTTTCCGGCCAACATACTTACGAACGACGTGGTCTATCAGCTGGAAAGAGGTGCCTCCATAGATTCATTTCTAGGATTTTTTCTTTAGTCATCCGACGATAGGGGGGGTGCTGCAGAACCTTCTAAGAACTTTTTGAGCTCCCAACACGAGGAGCTCAACACGTTCACAACCCGAAGCATCATCACTCCGAAGGCAATTCAATCGCACAACCCGACCAACAGAACACTTCTACTTCGAAGCATGCGCCACTAATAATATAAATAGTATTAACAGTAGTCCTAAAACAAACACACTCGTAAAAGCATCAGACTAACCGGTGCTTACTCACTTGAGGCCCTCAACCACCCCCACCAAAAACGTTGACCTCAAAAAGTGCAAAACCCTGCCGCGGGATGAAGCTTTCTTGCCTGGGTCACTTTCTGGATGGCGGGGATCCTCAAAAGCCATTCGTATAATCCTCGGAAATATTTCATTTTTTTTGTTGCTTTTTTTTTAATTACCATTATTCCTCCGGCTGATGGGGAAATATAAAGCTTAAGCTCGCCACACTTCGGCGTCTTTTCATACACGTAGTGGTGTCAATTTACCTCAATTGTATTCTCAATCCAGCGCTAGCTGGCGCGTCCTTCAGTTCTCGTGGTAGCGACAGCTCAGTTCCCGTGGTGCAGCGACAGAAATATTTCATTTCTCTTGGCAAAATGGTAGCGACAGCTCAATTTCCGTGGTGCAGCGACAGAAATATTTCATTTCTCTTGGCAAAATGGTAGCGACAGCTCAAGTTCCGTGGTGCAGCGACAGAAATATTTCATTTCTTTTGGCAAAATGGTAGCGACAGCTCAATTTCCGTGGTGCAGCGACAGAAATATTTCATTTCTTTTGGCAAAATATTTTTTTTCGGTTGTAAACCTAGACCATGGGACTGTTAATCACAAAACCACCTTCGCATTCCCCTACACTATTAATCATTAAGTTCCTGGGAGAGGTATAGAGTAGTTTATCAAGCAACCACCCTCAGAACGCAAAAAACACTACTCAATATCGACATCGTTCGAAGTCGTGTTTAATGTGTATCATAGAGAGAATGAGGCATGTCTGTGTCGGGAATCTCGGTCAGAGTGTAATTTAGATACCCACACAACCACCCTCAGGAGGCAAAAGACATGGGGCATCTCTACAGTAGTAGCATGCGTCTGAGACACTACTCAATATCGATATATTTGGAAGTCATGTTTAGTGTGTATTGCAGAGAGAATGACGCACGCCTGTGTCGGGAATCTGGGTCAGAGAGCAACTCAGAAATAATAAATAGAGAGAATGAGAGATGTCTATCGGGAATCTGAATCAGAGAGTAATTTAGAAATACCAAACGAGCACCCCAGTTCCAGTCTCGTGTGAAGCTCGTCCCGTCCGGGCCAGCAAAGGCACGCCGAACGCAAGCGAGTCGAGGCTCTCGCTGACAACGTGAGCAGGCATGAGGCAATCCCTGGATTGGCTAGCCAAGCCAGGCATTTGAGTTTTTCTTTCCTTGGAAGACCAGTTTCGTTTTTGGTACAACACTATTTCCTTACGCTTGCTTCTCACTTTTCAGGAATATCGTCATCTTCTTTCCAGATCTGGTAAGAATCCTTCTCCACCTTCTTCTTCGGGTTCACCGAAATCCTTCCTTCCCTGATGCCCTTCATCAGCTGGTGTACCTTCATCATCTCCCACTAATATACACCAGTCACATTACACACGTCATGGCAGCGGCAACACCAAGATACGGCGGAGGGGCGGGAGAGGAGTTTTTATACCGACCGGGAGGGCGGGAAGGTAGGGGGGGGGGGGGGGGGGGGGGGGGGACCCATTTCATGCATAGCCGTAGTCTTTAAGACCATAGACCCTTGCATTTCGACAATGCCGGGTCGGAGCACGTCGGGATTTCACCGACCAGGGAGACATCGCGTGCACCAAGCGCGAAGCGCCGTGAGGTGCTCCGCGAGTCACACAGAGGGTGAGCTGCATCCTGCTAAGGATCGCTTGTAAGGCGGACTTCGGCATCTTGTACGTACTTTCAAGCATATAGGTGACAGCTTCGAATTGATTTATTAATTTTTCTGGTGTTATCACTTCCAGAGACAGCAGTGGGGATACTAAGTAACTACCTCGTGGGTGCCTTACCATATGCACTGTACGTGCTATCACCTCCCTTGCGCTGAGTTAAGGTTCTTCAAAACAACACAATGTGATTGAGGCGGGGAGGCGAGGGGGGGAAGGGGAGGGGGGGCATAAGCCGTGATTATATTGCGTAAATTATTATTGGAGAGGCAACACAAACGCAGGGCGGAGAGGCGGAAGAGGCATTTGTTCAGCGATCTCAAGAGCGGGGCGGGGACGATATCGTATAACTAAACGCGGCGGTGGGACAAAAACCCCCCTCAAAAGTCGTACTAGGTATCAGGCACTGTCTATGTTTGGTGCTTCATCTGGTACCAGCGATTCGATGCGAGTCAACGAGGGAAGAAAGCGCTGTACCGTTCTCGCGACAAAACCGAAGGCGTGTACCACAGTGGGGAGGGGGGAGAAGAGCCTGGTTAGTGGGCCCGGACCTGACTCACGTCTAGGGAGGGAGAAGGGCAAAGAAAAAGGGCGAAGATAATAGATGGGAGGAGCAAAAATAATATACCAGGTATATAGCAGGTGTATGTGTGGCGTGCCTGCCGCAACTGGTGAAGAGACTTTTCCCTTCCTCTCTCACCTTGCTCGGGATGAACCGCCGCTTGGGCTCGTCCCCGCCTTCCAACGGCATGACTTCCTTCTCGTGGGTGAAGTAGTCCACGTAGTCCGGGTACGCTTGGAACTCGGGGTGGGGGAACGCTCCCGACTGGATGCGGCGGATTACCTCCAGCTCTCGGTCGGACAGAGTTACCTGTAGATCATGGTGTGAGGCAATACAACATGTAACCGTCGGAGAGAAAAACATGCTTCATTATCAATAAAATATCCAAAAAATGGACGCTTCTGTAGCCATTAAAATGGGGGCATTTAGTCGTTTCATACACAAAAATAAATGAATAAATGCGTTGCATTTTCCGACCAGAAGTCCTCGGCGCTCACGCATCCAGTTACCACCGGCCGCTACGCATGAGTACGTATACACGAAGCCACTCAGCGCAAGATGAAGACTTGATATGACATCGCGCGCGCGGTGGTATCATCATCGCCGCTACCAACACCACCACCACCATCACCACCACCACCACCGTCCATGCTTGCATTCAATTCAGTGAGAGAAAGGGAGGGGAAAAGAGGAGAGGGGGAGAAACAGAGGCAGAAAAGCGAGACAGAAAAGGCAGGCAGGCCAGAGAGAAAGGGGGAACGACAGAGGCAAGATACATAGAGAGAGCCCGAGACAAGCAGAGACAAAGAGAGACAAAGAGAGAGGGAGAGACGGGAGAGAGGGAAGTAGATACCAAGCAAAACTACCGTCCCAACTAAGCCAAGACCTACGCTACAACTAGTACGGGTGGAGTGCACCCAATTATCCTGAGGCTCTGACATTGAGGGACTTGAGGACTTCTGTTCGTCACCCAAACACGAAAGTTGTGACACCATAAAAGGGCAACCCGACGACCAAGCCCATGGCCTAGACAAAGGACAACATTGCAACACAAGAACGACATGCCGACGATTTTGGCCTAAGGAGCCCCATCATCAGCCACAAAATATTTTCAGCCAAAAAGGGCTATACCCCTGCACGCGTCTGTTGCAACACCCTTGCAACACCCTTGCAACACCCTTGCAACACCCTTGCAACACCCTCGTAACACCCTCGTAACACCCTTGTAGCACCCTTGCAACACCCTTGTAGCACCCTTGCAACACCCGTGCAACACCCTTGCAACACCCTTGCAGCACCCATTTAACACCGCAAAAAAACTAACCTCGCGATCGTTGTAGGCGTCGTACACCGTCCGGGCGTAGTTGGGGTCGTCCCTTGCGTTGAGCGCGGCGTCGATTCCGTTGCCGGAGCCGTCTGCACGCTTCATGACCTTCCCCCCCTCCCGGTTGTAGCCGATGTGGTCATACTCGTCGTACCAATGAAGAGGAACTAACAACAGCAAAGTACAGCCAAGCAAGAGGGCAATCACAAACACACGCGCGCGCGCAAAAGGAGGATGAGCAATAGGGAAAGCGGTAGAGAACAGCAAAGAAAAAAGGGAAAACATCGAGTGTTTGCGTTTAAAAGATTCAATCTAAAATTCCATCAAATACAATCACCGAGCGAACTTTGAAGGAAGAATTTGCCCCAAAACGGCATGAAAATTCCGATCTGGGTGAATGATCTTCCATCAATCTCCACCAGCTCATACGATTGGCCTACGATTGGCCTACAAATGCCGAGCTCAACATCGTCGCTCTCCAGGCACCACGGCACAACAATCAGAGGGCACGAGAGCACAACCCACACCACAGCGCACAGCAGGTACACTGCTCGCTGTGCGCTGTGCTTGGCAGCGGTAAACACAACCCAACCTTGATGCGGGGGAACCAAAGGGTAGCTGGGGACGTATGGCGCGTACGCGCAACCTCAGGGGTAGGTGCTAGTAAGCCAGCGCTCCCGCGTTCTCTACGATGACCTCGTTCTCTGCTACTGCGTGATGTTGTCGTATTCTGTGCTGAGTTTTTTAACCACCGCCGCTATACCACGACGCTGTCGCCGAAGCTTCCACCGCCACCGCCACACACGCCGCACCGCCGCCGCCGCTACTGCTGCTGCTGCTGCTGCTGCTGCTGCTGCTGTGCGGCGGCTGTTGTGCTGCGGCTGCGGTTGGTGTCTCCTGCGTTTGTTGCTAAAAATCAAAAACTGGCTGTTGTGTTGTGGTGATGATCGTGGTGATCGAGCCAGGCCGACCTGCTGTGCTGCAACTTATCTTGCTGGGCCATCGCCACCGCCACCTCCGCCCCTGCCCCCGCCGCTGCTGCAGCTGCGGCTGCGGCTACGGTGCTGCTACTGCCGCTGCTGCTGCTGCCGCTGCTGCTGCTGTTCTCACTTTCTCGCGTGTTCGAAAAGTGTTCTGCAGTCGTTGTTGTGGGAGATCGATGCTGCCGTGCGTGGATTCTGTACACATGACAGGATGGCACGTTTTTGTGATTTGTGTTTTTATTTGTGGAACTTTTATCGCAAACTCAGCCAAATGCATGCCAGAGTGAATCTGGCCTTTTTCAAGCCTGATGGAAGAATTCATAGTGATTTTTTCAAACGCAAACACTCTCATAAAAAAAACAACAACGTAAACACACGCGAACGGAGGAGGCATATTAGTAGAGGGAGGTGGCGCGTTATGTGACCGCGTCCAGCGGGGTACTAGGATTATTTTTTCGCTACAAAAGGAATTCGTACGAGTGTGCAGCTCCCGCCGTAAAGAATAATACTGTTCTGGGGCTGACGGTACGTTTGCTTGAGGTCCGCTCGAGGTCCAAGTCCCCCCTCATCTTCCAGGATTTACAAAACCATTAATCTACCTCTCGGTATTCTAGACGGATCCATTTGAAGCTGGAGATAATACCCTTAACCTACCCCGCCCCCCCAGCACCCTTACCCCCCCCCGCACCCCTCCCCACCAAACCCAACTCGACCCCCGCCCACCTCCCCCAGCCTCACCCGCCCAACTCTTCACCCTCCTCCACCGTCCACCCAACCCCGCCAGGCCTTTCCCGGTAGCGTATTGTGCCAGGCACCGCCCCCACCCCTTTCCACACACACCCAACTCCTCCCTCCCTCCTCCCCGACCCCGCTCCCGCTCCCCACCAACCCCCCCTCAGCCCCCCCCGGGGCGCGTTTGGGAGGCATGTTTTTCCACTCACCACGTCCTACAGTGTTTCGGTTTTCTTCGTCATCGTCAGAGGAGAGGTCGTCGGTGTGCATTGCCATCGACACGGCCAGATCGCCGCTCGCCCTACCGCAAGAGAGAGGAACACAACAAAGAGAGAACAAAAAAAGCACGACAAAGAAAAGCGGAGATGACATGACATGACATGACATGACATGAATTGACGAGACATGGCATGACATGACACATGCAAGTCAGCGGCCAGCTACTCAAGCACGGTAAGGAAATACAAAAATGATCAGAAACAAGGACATCACATGCCATCTATGTCGTATGATACGTGCAAGTGAGCAGTCAGACACTCAGAGAGAAATACGGAAAATAAACAAAACAAAGTGTACAAACAAAAATGTACCGCTACTTAGACCAACTATTATGGGAAATTATTTTTGGGCCCTCAGAACTGAGATTTTTGGCTGATCATACGCGATTTACTCGGCGGGACGACCAAAAGCACCTATAGACTCTTCAGAATGCTCCCAGTAGTTTTCCGAGAGCTTTCTGACACACTTATCCATTTCTCCAGACTCGTAGTTTGTCTGTTCGTCCAATTTGCCAGTTCTGACGACCTCGTGATCTTTAGCCAAATATCCTCAAAAATCAATTATTTTTGGCCCCAATTTTGAGCAACATTGCATATTTCTGAAAACTGATTTGTTGCGCCAAAAATCAAAACGACACCCTGGAGAAACGGAGAACTGCTCCAGGAAGCCCTCGGAAAACTACGTGATGGATCTTGGAGAGTCTATAGGTGTTTTTGGTCGTCCCGCCGAGTAAATTGCGTATGATCAGCCAAAAGTCTCAGTTCTGAGGGCCCGAAAATAATTTCCCATAATAGTTGGTCTTATCAATCCCAGGGGAATCGCAGACCTACACATGGTGTATCCTTCATGAGGTCAAGCCGAAAGAAGCGGGAAACTCCCAAGATTACAACAACAAAAAGCTAAGAAAATCAGCATAACACTGTGGCAGGAAATGACATGCCGTGCCAGCGCCAAAAGGGTTTACATTATGTTTGACGAAAATATTGAAAAGACACCCTGGCTATGAGATCGAGAACGTCGTCGAACCGAACTCATCGAACCTCATCATCTAACATTCCATAGCAACATATTGTACAATGTATGCACACCGGGTAAGTAAATTTCAAAACCTTTACATGGCGGGCTCGAGGTCTTCATCTCTGTCTTTCATGGGCCACGTCCGTCCTGTCGACTCATCGCGGCAAGCGATTTTCACCGCACTAAACTGGGGCCCCGCACTAAAGGGTACCGCACAAAACTTGGGCCCCGTACTAAGGGCTACCGCACTAAATTGGGGTTCCGCACTGAAGGGCACCGCACTAAACTGGTGCCCCGCACTAAAGGGTACAGCCCTTAGCTGGGGTCCCGCACTAAAGGATACTGCACTAACGCAGGACTTCGATTGTACTTACTTGGCGGTCTCGAGTTCCTCATCTCTGTCTTTCATGGACCACGTCCGTCTCGTCGACTCGTCCACCTTCACCTTGCTCCCACCGCCGCCTCCCCCCCCTTCTCCGTCACTGTCATCGTCATCGGAATCCTGCCGGGGTCGAAGGAACAAAAACTCAACACACATCAGACAGCCCACGATCTAGATCATCTATACAATATATATCCCATATCTGTCGATAAGACACGTTGTGCAGGATCTGTGCAGTACAGATCCAATCCTGCCGAGGCCCAGCGAACAAAAACGGTCACTAACCCGACAGATCACGTAGACTATCTAGGTCCCAATCACAATCTAGATCATCTAGGTCCTAATCACGATCTAGATCATCTACATCCTATATCTGTCGATACGATATGTTGTCCAGGATCTATCTATGCAGTATAGATCCAACGCAGGATACACGTGCTAGATCATGCAGATCATGTACAGCTGCCACCGGGCAACATTATCTATAATAGACCATGCTGATCTTAGAAACCAGGGACCTGCCTCGAATGACATATCTTACGAACGGGGATCCGATCTGTCAAGGCCTGAAAATCAGATACAAGAAACACCACCAGAGGAGCGATAGCGTCAGCAAAAATAGAGGACGCACAAGCGTCAGCAAAAACAGAGGGCGTACACACACCCCCCTCCCCCCCCCGCGTGAAAACCAGAGTACAGTACACGACACCACTTAACCCCGTTATGATACTCGTACTGCTGGGAAATGAAACCACACTAATTCCAAGTAGTTTCCCCCCCCCCTCCCAAAAAGAGGGTACAGTTCTTAACGTCTTTAGAACTGGCACCGACGTTATTGATATAAAACTACTTGAAGCTAGTATGGAAACAAGATTGCGGTAGAAAAAAGGCCAAGATATTTGGGGGAACTAAGAAATGTTAGTGTTGGCTCGAATGTTTCCCCAAGCACAAGCGAACATCATTCTTGTATGTTGATATTAGTGTAAGACGCACCCTGCTGAACCTAAAAAATGGAAGCTGACCCAAATTACTTTGCTCACGTGCTATCGCCTACGTACTGTATCAATATAGTACAGGACAGGACGCCTACAAAGAAAACAAGCAGTACGAAAGGAGGGATGATATTTCGCAGGAAGACAAGAAATTTAGGAGGCCGCTGTTACATATGTAAAAATGTTGAAAACATTGATTGATCGCCTAGGACTTTGCTGAGATTCGCTGGAAACTAAGATATTCGGGAGAACGGCCGTTACTAATCCATAAAAAAAACGAACATACGAAAACACTGACCCCTGCTATATGCAGTTTCCATTGCCCTGCTTTGTACAGTTTCCATCACCTCGGCCTCCGCTTGCTGACGCTCCATCTCATCCTCGTCATCCGAGTCGGACCCCTGGTCTTCGAACTCCTCCGATTCCTCGCCTGAATCTTCATCCCCATCCGAATCTTCCCCCGAATCTTCTTCTCCCGAATCTTCTTCTCCCGAATCTTCTTCCCCCGAATCGTCACTTCCGGCTTCGCTAGACGAGGCGTTGGTGAGCTCTGCACGTATCATAACGATAACATCGGCACATCAGGCAATTGTGAGTTCTGCACGCAGAGGAAATTGACGATTTTTCAACAAGGCTTTTCAGGGATGCTTGCGTGTGTTACAGCTAAAATAAGCGCCAACGTTAGCGGTTACCGTGAAACTCATGCCATACTAATTCCAAAATAGATTGATATCAAAATGCAAGCACAGTCCTAGAGGGTTCAAAAACGGCAGAATGTGCGAACGGCACTCGCGAACGGCAGTTTCGAACTGTACATACGGAGCCGAGGAGTTTTCTCCGTCCGACGAGTACTGAAGATATACTACAATATCCGACAGCAGGGGAGTCACCGACCTGTATCCTTGACAAAGGTATACACACCCGGTAACACGCGCGATCGAAGTGTCACACGCAGCTTGCAAACATGAGTTTCTATTAAAACTTCGGTCTCACAGCCGAAGCGTCATTCTCATTTTTTCTAATACCCCGCACGCGTACCGCTGTACAAATACGAAGTAACACGCCAGAAACCTCGACAGATAAACGCAACGCACGCCACGGCCGAGGCGAATCAAAATAGCCTAAGGGCACTCACTTGCAGAGCTATGCCTCACCCAACCCCCCCCCCCTGATAATTTCAAGTGCAACTCGACGAACAATCCCATGGCTTGGTTAAATGTAACATATAACAGACGCTATCGTAGACCATGGCATTCTAACAATATTACGTAAAGTATGATAGTAATAGTTTAGAAGCCCCGTCAGCTAGTAAATGCTTTCGCCAAAAAGCGCTACCTCCCTAGTAGCACGGCTGAAGCGCATCAAGCGCATCAACCATAAATTACCTTCAGCGCTCTCTTGGTCGCTTCCTTCGTCCGCCTTAGGCTTTACCGCAGACCGCGCTGCTCCCCGAGGCCGCCGCGGGTTTCCCTTGGCGCCGCCCGCCCCCTGAGAAGGCCGTCCAAGACGGTGAACAAACATGCATGTTATGCATACAGAAGTACGATGTGCCGCAAGGGGTTGGTGTCAAAAACCGGTGCGAGGCAGAGTTGACAATCAGCGTGGCGGATCGGGGCCAAAAATCTAGGTGTATTCTGCTGTACCGCACGGTGGCGCGAAATGGTTGCGGTATACCGCTTTCTGTCGTCTGCCCTATATAATGCCTGGTACGTGCTATATAGCGGTGCACTCAATCTTCTGAGGCTCCACATGTGAGGAGCCCTTTATTCTCACACAAGTAAGTGGTTGTTGATAAAAACTGTACCCCTAATTCTGACGAGCAATCCCATGGCCTAGGTAAGTTGAAACAACAAATACTCGTATAGGCAGCGCAAATGATATTCCTGCGTAAGAAAATGAGTAGTCCTTCTGTCGAGAAGCCGCCCGGCAGCCAAAACATATGTTGGTCAAAAAGCGCTATGTACACACCAGACGGCATGATCGCCAAGTCGGCAATGAAGATTTTGGCGTTTCCATTGCTTTCACGGTTAGTTTTACTGCTGCGTAATACGTCGCAAAATAACGAATAATCGATTGCGCTGTTATATCATATTGCAACTTGTTTGTTAGTCTTAACCCCTTCGGAGCCCTCAAACTCCTCCCTATACTAAATCCAAGTAATTTTGTCCCCAAAAAGGGTTTCTAGTTGTGAAGGGGTTAACTGCAAGTTAAGTATTACGTCCCCAAACTACGTTTCGACGAAGTTCCCGATTTCACAGCTGAGGTGTCCTCTTCATGTTTGGGGTGAACAGGCAAAAGGGGTTCAAAATTACACCCGCTTTCGGGGAAAGACTGCTTGCGTCTAGAGTGGGATACACTATTGGTCCCTCTACAGCCAGTGCCGGTAGGTGCCAGCCGGAAATACCATAGCGGCAGCCGGCACTACTCCGCATACTGATACTTCTGGTTGTTTCCATCTGTGCCAAGCGATTTCACAGGCACTAAAGCGGGCAACCGGCACTACTCAACCAGCGCTGTATAGGGACCTCTACCATACTGGTACACATTATTGCAGTTTGCGGTGTGGAGAATTAACCACTGCAAAATCGATCCAACACTGATAATAATTCCGAGCAGTTCGTCCGCAGCTCTAAAGGAGCCAAGGTCTTTTGAGGGTTGGTGGCTGGTAGCTGGTAGCTGTCGGAGGCGGCGAGATAGGTTATGTTACGACGTCACTATTCGAAACCATACATCTCCCCTGCAGTCTGCAGTCGAGATCACCATTATACCTGCCAGCGATGTATTGCGGCTCAGCTGGTGCAAGTTTTTTCAGCACCATCCGTACGGAATGGATTGCTGGCTGAATTGGGGAACATGTACCCCGAGTCGCCGATAGCGGAATCCTCCATGACCCACGAGATAATACCCTGCTACTGCTACTGCTACTACTACCTCCTGCCGCTGTTTTTACTGCTACTGCTGCTACTGCTTCTACTCCTACCGCTATTGCTACTGCTACTGCTACTACTACCACTGTTACTGTTACAGCTACTGCTACTGCTGTCGCTACTGCTGTAAACATGGCGTATCACCTACCAGGGTATGTATTTATGATATATGATGTCACGCGAAGTTCGTGGTAAATGAGTTCAGACATCAAGCTCCGTGAACGGGTATATTTTTATAATAATAACATCATCACGAATACTGGTACGTGTGGATAGGCGAGAAAAGAACCACGACTGCGGGGGGCATTTACGGGCCATCCCCGTGTTTCAGGCCTTGCGCTACGCATATTCCTGCTGCATCCGTCCTCGGCAGCACACCAGCCAGCTGCCAGACCAGCGTTTAACGACAGCGGAGCCCTGCAACATCGCCTCTCGTGGTGTGTACCTGGTAAACCCTAACCTGAGGTGCATTCGAATCCAGTCGCTGTGGCTCTCACCCACAGCCCTCGAGATCGACATGTAACCGAAACCCTAACCCCACCCCTAACCCTACCCCCAACCCGAAACGCGAACACTGAAACCCGGGGACGGTTCCCAAACGACGCCGTAGTCGTGATTGTTAAATATTGCCTACGTAGTCGTGACCATCATTTTCCCGCGATATCAAGCAAGCCAAGCACCGCCGCAGACTCCTCCGGGATAGCGGCACAGAGGGCTGCTACACCCGTATCATTGGACGGATTTGGCCGACAAGTTAACGACGTAGGCCCTGCTCGCGATGAACAGCAAGAGTGCGATCGCTCCCACCACTGAAATACAAAATGTTGACCACTACAGTGATACGCTTGAAGTGCTCGCTAGTCGGAACCTTCGCTGTGGCCCCTTCTAGCAGAGGGCAAGACCCCCCCATCAGTGAACTACTACTGCTGCTGCAGGTTGTTCGTAAAGCAAGCGGTGCTGCTCGTGCTGCTGGTACAGAGCACAGCCTATACGCTCCCTGAATACATGGTATACAGTTCCAGCAAATAGGAACGTATCGTATCCTGCAGAGCATGAGTGGCAGCACTCAAGGGTGTTTCCAACATCACTGTCTAGAACATGTAACACCACACTCTACCCTCAGAGCCGATCCACCGGGCATGAAGTCAGCAGACACCAACACGTCTTGCCCCGGGCATCATAGGCTCCTCGCAGCTGCCATACGAGTGCTCGTAGTCTACCATCCCACCTCATGTGCTCGTCCATTCGCAGCAGGTTTGACCAATGGTCGTCGTACGGAGGCATCAGGACTTGCCCGCTTATTTCCTCCTGCTCCGGACGGTTCGCTCTGCTTTTTAGCTCCCTTCTTATTTCCCCCTTTGTTCTTCATCTGATCTGCCTGGGATTCGGAGTCACTCCCTCTGTGGAGCGTGCGCTCTGAGCTTGGCAAGGATGCCTTCAGGGTTCACACGTTCCGTTCAAACCAACGAAGGGTTTCCCAATGAATATTTTGCATGTTTTTAGCGGGGTTCCTTGTGAAACCGTAGTATCCTACGCGAAGATCAGAGCGCATCGAAGGGAGGTATACCAGCAGCAGCGACTCCAGGCAGGGTGCGAAGGTGCTGCACGGCTTTGGTGTAGGTGTGAGTGTGGGTGGTGTTAGTGCATGGATTTTCAGGACGACGCGGCGGAGTTCTCCTCTGAGGATGTGGACACCATCGTCAAAAACGCCATCACCGGTTGCTTGACCGACGTCATGTACAATCCCAAGAAGGTCAGAACCGATAACAGCACCACAATGACAAGCAAACGTTTGGCTCACCGCGTACGAGTACTCACATATGTTGTCGGAAGAGCTACCTATAGGCTATTGCTCAAATTCGGCGTTGATCTCACTTGCGATCTTGCGATACGCGGGGTGAGTTGTGAGGTTTCGGTTGGTGAGGATCTTCTGCTTGCTGTGACGATAGAAAAGGCCGCAATTAACGGTGATCAAAGGTATCCAGATCCATATGATATCCCTCCATCGATGTACCTACGGATATACTTTCTGTAGGTTGCAGGGTGCACTCACTCGCCGAGAGGAGGGGACTGTATAGAGGAAGGACTGGCGACGGCGCCTTGCACGGGAGACATGGCGTAAAAACGTAAAAACAACGACGAAGCTACCACCTGAAAGCCCTTGCAGTACACAGCAGTACGTCGAAGATTTCCGACACTAATCCCAAGTAATTTGTCCCCAAACACAGCGCACAACAGGTTCGAGTCAATTTTATCCTGGGGACATTCCCATCCCTCAAGCCTCAAGCACACAGAGCGTCGACGTTGAGTATTGTCCTAATTATAACGCCACTCCCGGGATCTACATTCTCGAATCACTCGCACAACGAACCGTTTTCTACGTACTAATACATACCTGGTACCTCATACCGCACATACGAGTACGAGCGAATTGACTGGGCACACACGTTGTACTGGTACGTAAACAACTTTACCGATAAATGCGGGGTGTGTGCCTTGGTGCACAATGTTATAAGCTTATATCATAACTATTACGCGCCCTACGCCTCACAGAGCAGACTTATTATGTACCGATGTGTGTACTGTTGTACGTCCGATTATTTTCACCACATTGTTTGTAAGCTACGATGCGCTACAGCACAGAAAACAATGTTTAGAAGAGTAACGTTGCACGAGTAGACTAGCCAATGGACACAGCGCACCGCATGCTCCGATGAACAAAACTATCAACAGGTGACCGACTGGACGAACACAATCGTCGACAACTGCCTCAAGGAGCTCCAACCGCTCAACAAACCGTACAAGTACATAATCACGTGCATTATCATGCAGAAGAACGGGGCCGGGGTCAACACGTGCGCCTCTATGGTGTGGGACGCAGCAAAAGACAATTTTTGTCAGGTACGTACGCGTAAAAAACAGAAGAAAACGTACTCGTCGAGCCTGCTATTTCTCCGCAAACAAAAGGTATAACGCTGTCCTGGTTCTCCTTCAAAAAAGAATGGGCGTCCGACGCACGCTAGGGTCTAGTTGCACCATCATTTCTGAAGCTCGTCGCTGGAGGAGCTCTAGACACGTGCTATTAATAGTCGATAGGGGTGGTACTTTTGGTCCAACATACTCCAGTCTGGCGGGGCTCCTACACTGATGGTCTACCCTCCAATGCCATTTTTGCTTTTGCCCTCTACGACAGTATACTGCCGGCGCCGTTCCGTTTAAATCGAGTACCCTTTCGAAGAACAGTTAGTATTTCTCGAATGACCCTCTTCTGCTAGCCATTTCCCAATTTCCTTTTCCCACATCTTTTCATTTTGCTACCGGTATAAATTCATCGTATTCCTCAATAATGTTCCACCCCCAGGTCATTGGCCGCAGTCCTCCGGTTGCACAGTATCGTTGGAATACCATTATTTTTTTGTGTTCTACTGAGTTATTCGTTAGGTTGTGCAACCTAGAACGTACCAGGCATGATAGGACTGCTATTAATATTATATTTGTCATAAGTCTTTTTGTGGGTGATGTACATAATTCAAATGAAGTTCGGAGAAGTTAAGCCGTAGTATGCGTTTCTATGCCTCACCCAAAGCCTGTTTTGTTTTAGACGTGTTACACGCTTAACCAAAAGCGCAATCCCGTGGACTTTTGGGGCTTCAGAAGGAAAAACTGACGACTAAAACTGACGATTGCGGCATCCTTCACACGAAGAAAACAAGGTTTGCTAGATTAGCCGACGACGATTTCGCTGTCAAACTCCAATGCAAGTGTCTTCAAGACACGCGCATAGTTTGCGTTGCCGTGTGCTGCATGATAGCACCATGACAATAACGCGCTTGTGCTTTTGTTTCGTCGCTGTATTATATGATACATTATATGATATGATATGATATGGTGTGATATGATATGACATGATATGATATGATATAATATGATATGATATGATATGATATGATATTACATGATATGATATGATATGATATGATATGATGTGATATGCTATGGTATGGTATGATGGCATGATATAGTGCGTGGGCCCGAAAAGAGCTTTTTCGTTGAAGGCACTTTCTCTTATAGAGACCATTGTAAATATTAAAAAAGCATGCAAACGATATGGTCAAATGCGCGTCCGGTCCAAAGATGCTGGGGTAGCTCCTTTACTACCATTAGTACTCGCGTAGTTGAGGAGTCTCGCCCGTGAGAAATACTTGGGTTCAACACGAAACCCCCACTGTAGCCCGGATGACCTTGTAAGCCAAAATGCCCCGAGATACCAGCTGCTGGGCAGGCGTGGCTACGCCGATCGTGCAAGTCCAGTTTTCATAGGGTGTTTTATCCAACGAATTCCTGCTGCAAAACATCTATCTTGGATGCCGTCATGCCCTTTTGGGGTGTTGTCCACCTTGACGTGACTCCCTGTTCTTCCTTCCCCCCACATGTCTCTCCCATTTCCCGCCATCCCACGCTCCCGCTACGCTACCGCCTCCCTACATTTGCAATACCGATTCTTCCTCTACAGGTGCCGTGGGAGAATCAAAATATGCACTGCATCGTGACGGTGTATGGCTGCGCCGTTCATATCGACACCGCCAACGAGTTGGAATCTTGAGAAGACCACCACCTCAGCTAGAAATTGTTTATCGTTGTAAAAAACAGTCACCTGAAATATGGCGCACAAAGATATGTACCGCCGAGTTGACGCCTCGCGCGCGGGCATTTTGCAAAATGCGTGTGTGTACAAGTTTGTATAGCGGGATTACGGATGTGATATCGTGTATGATGTTGAAAAAAAAACGATTGAAAAAGTGGCGCGTATAGAGATGTACCGCCGTATTGATGCTGCGCGCGTGGGTGCTTTGTCAGCGCGTGTCTATGTATGGCGTTGTCGCGGACGTGCGCACGATTGCTGAGTGTGTTTTTTTGTATACCC
The DNA here is from genome assembly GCA_012845835.1 of Undaria pinnatifida. Lineage (NCBI taxonomy): Eukaryota > Phaeophyceae > Laminariales > Alariaceae > Undaria > Undaria pinnatifida. The sequence goes on from JABAKD010000022.1 coordinate 2,928,086, forward strand.
CGGTAGACGTATATATGCGCAAACATGAGGTTATTTCTGTGTTCCTTTTCGAAGCATCCCTGGAGAAAACTACTGCGCGAATTTACGCCTGATGTCGCATTTTCAACGAGTCAAAGCTTCACCAACGAGACCTGTTTTTTTAGCAAGATATACAGCCACTTGAGCGCGTGGCAGAAAACTCAGCAGTAAAATGTGGGTATATATCATAGCATCCCCCCTACACGGTAGCCTTGTGACTCGCCCAAAAACGACGTCGGCAAGCGTGCGAACTATTGAATGGCTCCCTTTGTTGACCAGAGCAATATTGTGCGGCTTCTCGTTGGTTTCGCCCCCTGCGGCACAGCGTCTTCGGCAGTCCCCACGTCTGAACTGTTTTGTGCTCACCCAACACGGTCGCGCTTTTCGAAATTATTCCCGAACGGCATCAAAATGTCAGGCACAAACATCAAGCACGTCAGAATTGCACCCACGTTGCGTGGGACAAAACACTCGAAAATAGTATCGGGGGTTATTTTCCGTTAGTGAAAGGGTTATCTTCGATCACTCATAAAAACATCTACCCGGTACAGAAGAAAGCTCATGTGTCTTCGAGTAGTTGTACGGTGGCCCCCCCAACATTTCTTTAACGAAATCGCCGGTTTTGACACTCCAGCTCCAGGCCGTATCTCCCGAAATACGGTGACCCTTCGCCACCCCGACGTCATCGTTCGATAGTCCTTTGCAAACAAAAAAAAACACACAAAGACATTTTTTTCATAGCATCCTCCCTCGTGTCGAGCAGCTATGAAATGTCCGTTATAGAAAGTCGGTGTTTTTTGGGGGGGGAACGTATCGTAGATTCAGTCCTTTGTGTACCAGTTGCGATTGTATGCTGGCCCCTTGTGCTCTATCAATATCAAAACTCAACCTCAATCAAGTCAAAATGCATCTAAAATCGCCCCCTGCCGGGATAGACTACACTCCTAACCTATTCAACACCCAACAACCCTGTCTCTCCGCCATCTAGAGGCGGCCCCTTCAACTTTATAACCCATTTGAACCCAAAACATAGCGACAAAAAATCTATACAACTCCTTTGAAACCAAAATATTGCGACCAAAAAAAAGAAGGATTTCGTCTCCTGAAGCGTCCTCTATGGCGTGGGCGTCGCACGAGCAATATCCTTCAGCGCGCGTATCATACAATTATTTGCGTCGCACTTCGGGTAATCCACCTTTGGTACCCCACCCCAGCGGCCCGGATTGCTCCGTAAGACCGACGCTATAATCGACAATCGACATTTTTGTCGACACGTTTTCCCTTCCAAGTCCCAAAAGCGTTTTAACCGCTCCGGGTTAAGGGTTTCATAACCCCCTTGTAACCCCCCTGGGTTGGCTAATCCCTCTGGGTTGGTTAACCCCCCCGGGTATCAAAGGTGTTACAAACCCCGGGTTAAGGGTTTTATAACCCCCAGGTTGGCTAATCCCCCCCGGGTTGGTTAACACCCCCCGGTCCCAAAAGTGTTATACCCCCCAGGGTTACTTTTTTTTGTATCCCCGTGTTAGGGTTTTTATAACCCACGGGTTAAATTACCCAGATCTATAGGTTATTCCCCCTCGGGTTGGTTAACCCCGGATAGATTATTCCCCCTCGGGGTTAGTTAACCCCCCCCGCGTTGTTATAGCCCCCCCGTATTAGAAGGAGGGGAATTATTCACCACCACTCTCTGCGCAGCCCGTCAGCACCCAATCTGATACTTCACGGCAGCAACCAACCAGACGCATCCTACCGTTGGCGTGAACCTAAAAATGATCTGAGGCTCTTTACGTGAGCTTTATACCTACCCATAACTTTGAGAGAAAAAGCGTAAGTGCAACCCGATCAGCAACCCCATGGCATAAAAATACCATTCATCGCAGGACTAGGTGGCGCGGCTCTCTGTACGCCGAGGTCGTGAAACTCAATTTCCACCCCGCGCGAAGTTGGGGCCCCGCACGATAACAATACCGCAAGAACGCGGGACCACGAGCGTACCATGCCATATTCGCCACCCGACAATGTGCGGCATAACGTGTAATGTCCAGTATCTCATAAACAACTACAAGTACTCCGAAAAGAGGAAGAAGACAGGAAAATCAACAACAGGAAGTCCTGCCAGTCTGCTCCTTCTGTTACTTAAACCCGGCCTGACATGTACTAATAACATGAGTGGACGCTAACCCCTTTTGTTCCACGTGATATCATACGTTTTACTATATAACCCCTTCCATGCACGACTCAGAGCATACTTAACCAACGTCCGGCTGCCAAAACTCAACACTTACAACCCCCAGGCCTCCAACTTTTGCGAATTCAATCCCCCTACGTACCAATTATTCCTCAGCCAATTTCTCCTCAGCCAATTTCAGCTGCCAATTATTCCTCAGCCAATTTCAGGCTGCCAAATTCCAACTATTACAACCTACAACCCTTCCTATTACTGCATTTGTCTACATCAAGATTGCCCCAAATCTCACGCGCTCCCCGCATTCTCATTTCCTATATTGTTATAACTCTTTTGGGCCCCATGCATAGCGACCGACAAGCGACCGAAAAAAAACAAACTAGTTCACGGGTCGAGTCATTTCTTGCGGTTTGGGATGGGGGCCAGGGTGACCCGACCCAACCCGTGAGGTTTGAAAACGTCCTGATCCGACCCGACTCGTGATATTTCGAGCACCTCCTGACCCGGCCCGACTCGACCCCGCGAGATTGTGAAAACCGCCCGACCCGACCGCCCGCGGGTCTGGTCATGACCGGTGAAAAGCCCTGAAACCCCCCGACAAGCACGGAATTTTCAAGCGTCTATCACGGGAAGAACGCGCCCTACCCCGGCAGCCCGGACTTTATACACGTAATCGTACTATTTTCGACCATTTTTCCCTCCAGGGGTAAATTCCTAAACTCCCCGGTTTACCGCGGGGTCCTCTACAACGGAAACTCTAAATTTCAAATGCTTCCGATTCGAAAAGCGATAGTGTGCGCAAGCGATGTTCGTGTCGCTTAACTTTCAAAACTCACTTTTTGCGCGAAAAAAGTATATCGACAAGAGACCGCACACCGTTTCCTAATCTATTAGTTGTTACTCCGAGTATTTTTGAAGGGTTTTTATTGGTTGGGTCACGTCTCGCGGGTCGTGTTAGATAAGCGGTACACGACCCGACCTGGCCCGATCCGTGAGATTCGAAAACTTCGTGTCCCGAACCGATCCTCCCCGTGAGACCTCCTGACCCGGCCCGCGGGTCGAATCATGACCCATGAAAGTCTTGCCATAAGGTAATCTCGCACAAGCACTCGAGTCGACAGGTCACGATGCAATCTATACTAGTTCGCGCCTACCAAGGCAGCCCGAAACGCTCGCATCAACTCTCGATCGAGCCGATTGGCGTGTCGCTGAACAATAAAAACTCGAACATTGGCAAACCGTGAGTGGTTGCAAACACGGGCTTTCCGACACCTAATTCCTTCAGAACTGCATCCACAGTTTTGAGGACAACACTGCTTGGAATGAGAGTGGGGCATCATTCTAGCAGTAAAAAGGTCTACAAAAAAGAGCAAAACCTGTCCCCGATGTTAACTCGTACGGAAAGAGCAACCTACCCTCGAGCCCCGGCACTTGTCACACGAAAGCTTTTTAGAGCTCAACACGACCTGTGTGCACGAAAACCCCTTCTTCATGCAACGCTCGCACGGAGCCGGCCTACTCGCGCCGCCGCCGCCTCCTTCTCTACTTCCGCTACCCCCGCCCTGAGCAAGGCGGTCGGTGGCAGTCTCCTGCTTGATCTTCTGCCGCTTCTTCTGCCGAGCGGCGTCTGCGGAGTCCGCTTTCTTCTGGCGCTTTTTCGCGGCGGCGCTGGCCTGCTGCAATTGCGCGAGCGTGGACATTGCGCGTTCCGCCTTCTCCTGGCTGTCGCACGATTTCCGCCTCTCAGTTTGTAACTTGGCCGTAAGCCGAGCAACGCGGTTTTTGGTTCCTTGACACTCGTCTCTAAGGTGGTTCTCTCGTATGTAGCCGTCCTTGAGCCTCGTGAGGAGGGACTGTTCAGAGCGGCGAAGATTTTCCACCTTGGTCTGCAAGCTGGACACCATGGCCTCCGCTTCCTTCATGTAGAGCTCGTTTTCTCGCAGGTCCTCATTCCGCTGCTGAAGACGCCGTTTGTCTTGTGATAGTCGCTTTATTTTGTCCTCCCTGCAAAAACACAAAATATATTACAGATATAAAATATGAGAAAACGCACACAGCTCATGTTCAGGAGAGGGAAAACGGGCACCCGGCGGGTGTTCCCGGTAGCCGGGTTGAAAAAGCGAGGTACCCGCGGAAACATACCCGAGGACGGTTCCTAAGTACCCGGGTAGAAATCGAGGTGACTGACGAAAACAATGCAGATATTATAGGCGAGGAACGCACAACGAAAACGGTTTGTGTTCAGGTATGGAAAACGGGTACCCGGTGGGTATTCTGGGTACCCGAGTCGAACAAGCAGCGTATGCGGAAACGTATCCGGGTACGGTTGCCGCGTACCCGGTTGAACAACGAGGTGCACCTGGCAAACATAAGGCAGTAATCTACATGAGGAACGCACAACGGTAGTGGCAGCTCGTATTCAGGCATGACAAAACGGTTTTCCCCATCCGCCGGAGGATAAAAAAAAAAAAAAAAAAAAAAGACAAAACGGGTACCCGGCGGGTATACCGGGTACGGTTCCCGCGTGCCCGGGTGATCACCGAGGTGACTCTTCAAAAATCCACAGATATTTTAGATGAGGAACACATAACGGCCGTCATGATTAATGCATGTTCAGGCATGGCAAAACGGGTACCCGGCGGGTATCCCGGATACCCACGTGGAACAACCAGTGTATGACACTCGCGGATACACACACGGGTACGGTTTCCGAGTACCCCGGTGAATATCGAGGTGGTTCTGAAAACAGCAAGACAGAAAATATAGACGAGGAACGCGCAAACAGCAATAACGGCAGGCGTTCAGGCATGGGCAAACGGGTGGTCGGCGGGTATTCCAGGTGCCCACGTCGAGCAAAAAGGGTATATAAGGCTCTCGCGGAAACACCGGGTGAGCATCGAGGTGGTTCTGAAAACAGCAAGACACGAGGAACGCGCAACGGCGGTGACGGCTCGCCGCGTTCAGGCATGGCCCTAGCGTCATGCTACGGTAGTGGAGGGGGGTAACACTGTGTTATCCTCAGATATTCCACACGAATTCCAAGCACTCTGTCCCTAAAAAAATAGGTGCAGTTTCAAGGGGGTTAACGCCATTACAACTAGAAACCCATTTTTGTGGACAAATTACTTGGAAGTAGTATAGGGACGGATTTTTGGGCTCTTAAGGGGTCAACATGAGTAGCTCTGCACCTGATCCAACATACAGCTTTCGAGAAAAGTGTACGCGTAACCCAATGAAGGGCCCAACAGTCCCATGGGCAACCACCATAACAAACACAATAATAAGCTGGTCGCGTTTGTGACATCGTCCTGTTGACCTTAGTACTATACTATCCGTACTCAAAGGAGAAATCACCGAGCCTGTATCCCTCATGAGGACATATGAAACCCGTAGCACGCGCGATCAAGTATCTCACGCAGATTATGAAGACGAGTATCGACGAAATCATTGAGCTAGCATCGTAGCTGAGGTGACTTGGAAAACAAATACAAGGGCTCCGCATACGCCGGCCCCCATGCCCCGCTAAACCCCTGTGTGATTTGTTTGTCTCATGTTGTTTTGTATCTGTTTACACACTTGCAGAATCAATTACCAAACATGTGTATGGTACCTGGTAAGAGTTTCGAATGCAAAGGGTTGCAGCAGTAGAATGAAGACACTCAATTGTCATATGCTACACGGGATAAAGGCAGCGCCGGGTGCTAAAAAGGATAAAAGAAACCTATTAATATAATAAGGAAAATGAGACGCGTGCAGTGCACGACCAAATGCTAAGGAACTGGGATGATGGGACTCGGTCTCACTTGTCAGTTCTCTGCTCGACGTGTGGAATGGTGGAATGGTGCGCATGTTCGTGTTCCACACAGCTGACAGATCAGAGCCCCATGTAAATACAACATACTGGTATTTCAAAATAAATAGATCCTCATCCATATGATCTGTAATGTCGAGATCATGATTGCCGGGGGTGATCTGTACGGCACAGCTCTTGCACGCATATTTGCCGCGTGGGATCTGCATGCTGTTTTTTTTGTTTTTTTTCACACTTCTACTTTCCAGCTTCTGGACAAGCCGTGGTCACAGGTGTCGTCCCTTCCCCCCGGCTCTAGCCTTCAATTTTATCGCGCATAGAGTCCAGCAATCCCACCGCTCGTCGATTTTTCATCGAGTGTTGCTAACTCACGCTCTCGCGTTTTCCGCAAGTCAATTTGTGCACAATAAAAAGTCCCCATGAATTTATACGAGTATGCACTCGGGGGGATTCGAACTCACGAAGCTGACCTATACCAGGCTCGAGGATACCCTGATACGCCACCGGGGCGACCGGCTATATACTCGTACGGCTCTTGCATAGCATCTCACAACGAAAATATCGGATTTACATTATCTACAACGTGATCTGCCCCAAGTACGAAACGTTCGTAGATTAACTGTTAATAGACGTGATAAAAGGTTCTCAAGAGATTATCGACATTTATGCGTGAAATGTTGTTGGATGATCTACCTTAAATGCTCTTAGATTATCGAGATGTGGGATTGCTCTTCGATGATCTACCTTCGTACATGAGAGATGCTTATTAATAGAATTCTACCACTGTAGATCGTCATCTGTCCAATGCGTACGATGCAATATCTCAAGCGTGTGAGTAGGGCAAATACTCTGCGAGTACCCGGGTACATACCCGAGCATCACCAAATGCAATCAGACGTGGTACCCAGGTACCCCACGTAGTAGAGTATACCTGGTATACGCGACTAAACACACCCGTGAAATATTCACAGCTCGACTCACCTAGCCCTTAGAGTGGCCAAAGAAGACGCTGAATCCTGCAGCAGAGACGCAGCGATCGCTGACATACACCGCAGGCACCTCTTCGCGTGGGTCTCCGCAGCTCCAAGCGTCGTCTCAATATCGCACGACATACGCACCTTCACAAGGGACAGCATTGCATTGTGGCTCGAGTCATCCGTAGGTCTGTAGGAAGCAACACGACGGCATTGGCTACAGGTAACTGAGCGGCCCTTCGCCAGGCGGGAGATGCAATCGTCGCACACGGAGTGCCCGCACGAAAAGACAATCCTCCGGTGGGCGGTGCATCCCGCTTGACACACGTCGCAGGTTTGGTGGGCTATCGCCGCCGCTTGTATGTCCGCCATGACCACATTGCGTAGGTCTTTTGGCTGGATCACCGTGTAGGCCGCGACGATTTCTCTTCTGAGATCCATATCTGGACGATATCTGGATGGTATCTGAAACCTGATGGACGAAAAACGAACGAGTAAATATGACAGCAAGAAACAAACGGAAGCAATACGAGGCCATCAGCAACGCGCACTGCGATATACTAGGCATAGTATACGTACGTACCAGGTACCGGACACGTACCGTACAACGCAAGATAACACAACTCCTAGGACCAATATCAGAGAGTGTTTCTCCTCCGAGATCCATGATATCTGGTCACGGCAAACGAGCGGGGATATTACAGGGATGGCCACGGTAGTACTTGTACCGTTCTGTACGGCAACGCTGCTTGCAGGTGTTTACATTTGGCGCTTCAACATTCCGTGCAACGCTCCGGAAAGACCTCGTTTTCTGAACTTTTTTGGGCGTCGATCAATGCTGTTTTTATCCTTCGAAATATATTACATTGGTACTGTTTCCAACGCTGTTTCCCAGTTTAAGCTGTGTTTGTCACACCAATTTTTCTAGTTCTTGGGACAATGTCACAGGGTGCTGTTCATATCCGTGTTTTTGGTGGTCGGCCGTTGTTGTTGTTGTTCTCACAATAACTCGCATAATCAAGTCCGTGGTCACAGGACAGGCTCCAGTCACTCTGGAGCTGAGGAATACCCCAGGGAAAAAACACAAACAAACCAAAGGTGGTACACGCATATATCACGGCTAACGCAATTCATGCCTCCCCCAGAAACATATAAAAGTGAAATCGGGAGTCAGCCTACAATGTGCCAGATCCATACTGGTGCGTACGTCTCACTACTCGCGCCTGGAAAAACCGACTATACCGCTTGCCACCCAAGAAAGAATATCACGTATATATTGCACGTAGTACCGATCACTACGCATACGCACGGCAGACGCAAGTCAATGGGAAAAAAAGAAACAAAGAAAAGAAAAGAAGATAAAGGAAAGAAAAGACAAGAAAGCGAAAAAACGAAAAAGGAAAGGAAAGAAAAGAAAAGACGAGAAAAGCAAGAAAAGAAGACAAGACAAGAAGAGTGGGAGCTCCAACGGGATACCGCGGCATTCCATGTGGGTTTCCATGGGAACCCGCGGCCTCCAGCGGGGTGTCGTGTGCGATCCGGCGGGTTCCCAAAAGTGTTCCCGAGGTATCCCGCGGGTTCTTCCATCATGGGACTTCTCGTACAGAGTTTGACGGGAATTCTCACGATATTACCAGGGGGGCTTCGCCGCGGCGGGCTGACGCCCGCCTGCCGCTCCGCGCATGCCCGTAAGACAGGTAGTAAACGAAGCGGAGAGGGGCCGTAGAAGCGACAATTTACTGCCAAGGGGTACGGTGTGGTATTAAATCAGTTTATAGTAATGAGGGACTGACCCATGGCGTGATGTACGAGACAATGACTGGCTGGGTGAACCCGGGACGAGGCCGACCAGAAAAGAACTGAGCCCAGTGTCTGGCAGATGACATCAGGGTATTCGAAGCCACCGAGGGGTCCACGGATAGCTCCCCTTTGCTGTTTGGAGTAGAGACTGCTGTGCTATGGCCGAGGGCGGCTAAGAAGAGTGGGAACTGGCACCGGGGGATCGTCGACGCGGCAGACCGCTTCATGACGAGATGGCACACAGGCGAGGCGGAAAACAGCTGGCTACAATAGCAACTAACTACCGTTTGGAAATGATGCCAATTTTGTAAATCATCCAGGCGCTGAGACGTTAAGATACAACCAAAATCTCGGGAATCCCTACTCGACATGCGATATTTTTGCAACTTCTCGCTTGTCTCGCTCGGCATCCGTCCGCGTTCACGTCGAGGTGCGAAACGGATACGGCAGGGCGAGGGGCGTTGGAGCCGCCCCCCGAAGACGGTGCTCGAACGAAGCTATTTGACCGAGAATTCCAGTTCCGCGAATCGCATACTGAGGCTGAGACGGAAAAAAACTCCCGACCGAATCCCCGAAAAAAAAGAATGATCCTATCTATATTTATGCCAGGTACGTATGTAGACTATATACGAGTACCTGCGGGTAGTACGGCAAGACTACTACAACAGCGGCAGCAGTAAACGCCAAACCACCTCGTACCTCGAACGTACTGCTGCTGCATCATCATCTTTAGCAGTGCAACCATATAAAATGTACCTGGATCTCTCTCCTCTCTTCTCCCCTGTATGCGAGTACTCCTATGTATTCGGCCACGAGCCTCATGATTCACGCAGCTTGCAACGTTGAATTTACAGTAGACCGCTCAACTGTTGGAACTCAGCATCGATCGTTCAACTGGTCGAACTCACAGCTGACGTATTTGATGTGCTTTTGCAAAATAACGAGTACAGCACACTCGGCCAGCCGACAGCCCGGGCACGGTGCAAGCACGTCCGAGGCTTCCTCCGACACAATCGGGGTCGGGGAGCAAGATGAGGGAGTTTCGGGCCGAGGGTTGACCCCTTTCGAGCCCCCAAACCCCTCCCTATACTAATTCCGAGTAATTTTGCCCCCCAAAAGGGGTTCCAGCTGTAAAGGGGTTGAGTGATCCTCACCGCAAGCTAGCACGGCAAAAGCTGAAAAAGAACGTCTAAGAAAAGCTGAGGAGCCTTCCCCGAAGAGCAGCTGCAAATTTGTACATGCAGTTATGTATCTCCTATGAGCCATGACTCCATGCGGGCGCCCGCGGGAGTTCCCAGTTCCCACGGGTGGCTGCGATCGGAACATGGTCAGAATAAACGGTTGTGAGTATCTTTTACAGCTCAAAAACAACCATTAGTCTCACATGACACTGTACAAATCCTCAGTGTATACACTTGTTAGGGTTAGCAGAGAGTGTGAGGCGTGCACCCGCGAGGTCCCGCAAGTGCTTTCAAGAGCACCCGCAACTGCCCGCGAGCTCCCACGAATGCATTCACGAGGAACAGCGAGTGCCCGCGTGCCGGCGCCCACGGGTGCCCGCTAGTATTTTCGCGAGCTGCCTACGAGTGCTTTTGCGAGTGTATGTATGTGCTTTCGCAAGGTTTCAGCCTGAATTTCACAACAAAGCACCAGGCATTTCTTAATCGCGCGCCCCCACTACTGCATTTCGGGGAGCAGGCTAAGGCTGCAAGGAAGGAGCATTCGAAACTTGAACATCAACATATGAACACATGGCACATGGAAAGAACGGCAGATGTCTATTGCCTACGGTAATACCTGGTACGAACGAAAACGTTTCAAGTTTCAACAGAGGTTCAGCATGTTGAGACCTCCCCGAGGGACACGCATGCGCTCGCGAAAGCACTCACGGGCTGCCGCGGATACTCGCGAGTGTTTTCGCTCTCGCGAGTGCATGCATGTATGTGCCTTTCGCGAGGTCTCAGCCTGAATTTCTTAAGAGAACATGCGCGCCCCCAATGCTCCATTTCACTGCTGCATTTCGCGGAGCAGGCTCAGGCTTCAAGGAACAAGCTGTCGAATCTCTTGAATACATCAGCATGAAGACATGGCACATGGCACACGGACCGCGGACAAAACAGCTCAGTCTAATGTCTATGCATGATACGTGCGAAAACGTGTCAAGTTGCAACACAGGTTCAGCATAATCTTATCGTGATGGTAAACCTGACCTGGAACTACTCATCATGCCCTCATGCCACACGCCGGGCACAAAGCGCATGCCGCCGCGAACACCCACCAACCCACCCCACCCAGTTACTCCAACAACAACAGAGTTCATTGTCGTGAACGAGGTTCACTACTTTTGCTACTGGAAAGCAAGATCCTGCACAAATTCCAAGTAGTTTGTCTCCACCAACGTTGGGTGCAGTTCTGTACCCGCAAGTCGGAGACAGACAACTTGGAAATAGAATGCGAAAATATTTGCGTCATTCAAACGAGCCAACATGCTTTGGGGCATATTTCAAATTTAGTCCCAGAGTATGGCCTGCGACGGCCCCTACGCGGGGAATGGCCTACGGTGGCCCTCTGGGGACCCTCGGGGCCCCTCCAGAGATCCCCCGGGGACCTCCCGGGGCTCCTTGCGGGGTGTGCAACACGCGCCTCGGGGCGCTCCTGGCAATAATCTGAACCAAAGTACCGCAGTATCATGAATTCAAAAATTCAAGCCATTTTATCTTGATCTATGAACACGGGCATGACTACAGCGATGCCGATCGCGAGGAGGCAGCAGAACTGGCTTATCACAGAGACGTGCAGGGGAAACAAACATCGACGGATTGCATAAACACGTAGATCGTGGCGACACCAATCCGGTCGGCCACACCCTGCGAGCTGTCGTACCAGTACCGCGACAGCCTCGGGAAAGGCGGACCCAAACCGCTGACCGCAATGCTGATTGCCCGAACGACGACGCCGGTTCGTGGAGACGATGCCGGTTCGTAGACAGCGATCGACATAGTGGTATCTACTGCTAAGACCGACTAAAGCAACGTTGCGGGGACGCTGACATGTGGTTACATCCCTCCCTTACCTTCTTGTGTACGGGGATGCGTGGCGTCGAGCCCGGCGGTGCTTGGCTTTCGTCGCGACGAGCGTGCAGCTGCTTGTGCTAGCTGGCCTTCGGTGCTCCCTTGTTTTCGACCCAAAAAGTACATGTTGATTTGCGACACGGAGAGATACCGTTCATTCCCCGAACCAGATAGCCACAGTACATTTATATGGAAACCCTTCGTTGTCTCCCACTTCCCACTTCCCACTTGGGGCTAGTAATCTAGTAATTTGGGCTAAAACGTAAGAATATTTTATTTTAATGTTAATATTTAATCGGTCATTATAATTCTGTCTGTAGATGGTATCTTTGGTCATGATGGGCGATGGGCACGGTCATTATCATAATAGGCGCGCAAGATAATAAGTGCGATCGCGTGGACGCGTCGGCCCCGACTAGGGCTACATCTTACCTCGCGTCTGTGAGGTAGTTACGGCGTGACGGGAGGGGCTTGGGCTGAAAAATGGGGAAAAAACGAAAAAACTCTCGAAAACTAGAGAAAAACAATAATAGCCAATATCCATCGCGCAAGTAGCCGGGGAGGTAACAACAACCAACAACTACAGTACGAGCACTAGATGTATGTGCGTCCATGTCCTCCTCGCCAGCTTGCCCATTCATTGTTTTTTTTTTCTCTTTCGGCGACGCCAAGAGTCAGAGACACAGAAAATACCAGGGATGTACGTTAACAGTAACACAGAGGTAACTCGAGTTGTGTCTGTGTAACAACAATATTTTGCGGTAATACAACGTGGCGTAGCGTCCCCTGAACGGAAACGCTTCTTTTCACATTGGAAACAGTCTCAAATTGCACATCCCCTGCGGTTAACGGTGAAAACCGCATCATCAATCAGCGGATCAACGGTTCTTGTGGGCGGTAAAAAGCGGTAGAAAACGCACACGTGCGCGTTTTTTTTGTGTTACCGGTAACATTTATTTGTCGCAAAAATTGCGGCAACGTACATACATCCTATAACGTGTAGCCGATACTTTTTCTACCGGGATTTGAAACCCGACCGTCAGCAGGATCGACGTAATAACTGGTACCTCAATTATCACCGCGTTTGGGGGAAGTAACGAGACGTATGACCCGTTAAACGGACTACCAGGTCAACGATGAGGCTCCTCCCTGATTGCGTCGCGCACATTCACCATTAGGCGAACGCAAGAAAGTAGACTAAAACGCCGAAAAACTAAAACGCCGAAAAACGTGTGAGGGTGCAGTTTTTTTCTTTCTTTCCAAAACCGACATCTTTTAAATACGGAGATCAGTCGTCGAGCTAAAACACAAACGCCCGACGTACACTGAAACCGATCGGGATGAGCCCTGAATCGGATGAACGAGCGAGCACGATAGGGAGAAGATGCTCTCGCCGATTTAACGTCAACTCGTCTAGAGTTCGCAGAGGGAGCTCGATTTGAGTGGATGTTGGAAGGGATTGGCTTGGCCGAATGTAGTCGTGAGTAAATTTTACACACGGACTGAAAAGTCCGCATCATGTTTTATTCTCCCAAGCCATTCTAAAAAATCCTCGCATAATACAACGTACTTTAGTAATGGTGCGTGCTTTAATTTTTCGATTTTTGGACTGCTCGGGGCTCAAGAGCCCTGATTGGTGGCCACGATCTACGATAAGGAGCCATCATTTTGAAAATACCTTCCAGTTCTACGCATAAAAAACCAAAAACTCCCTCTAGACATCAATCGCGCCTTCCAGGCATTACCAACCCCTTCCACGCACTAAACACATCTTCCTCGCATTAAAAATGCTTTCCACGCATCAAAAACGCTTTCACGCATAAAAGAAGCCTTCCAGGCGGTAGTGAACGTCCGCCAGGCATCACAAGGACCCTTCTAAAGGCATGTAAAACACAATTTTAAAGGCTCTCCTGAAGATACCAAAAACAAAAAACGCCCACCTCCACTCAGAATCAATCAGCATCGGCAATTGTTAATAGTGTTTCCTCAGTGTGATACTTACCCCTGTCTCCCGCATCGAAACCGCCTTTCGAGCAAAAAAACACCCCTCCCAAAGGCATCAAAAAACAAAAACGCCTCTCTCCAGTCAGCATCAATCAGCATAGGTCACTGCTGACCCTCCTCCTCAACGTGATACGTCCTCCCGTCTCGAGCCCGGCGTCGAACCCGCCTTCCAAGCATTAAAGTTCGGTCGTCCAAGACATAACAACGCCCCTCAAAAGCCATAAAAGATGCCCTCGTAAGAATCAAAAACTGAACACGCACCCCTTCCATTCACCCACAATCAGCATCGGTCATTACTGATCCTTCTCCTCAAAGTGATACGCCCTCCCCTATCGGGCCCCCCAGAAGTATCCACCATAGGTAATGCGAACTGATCGCTCTCGGCATCATAATGGTCATCGTCGTCACCGCCGCCCCCGCGGGTATGAGTTGCCGAGCGAGATTTGGATGAGGATGACGATGATGAGGCCGGTTCTTGTTCTCTTGTTTTGGCCTCGAACATTTCGGCGAGTCTCACCGCCCCGTACGTCCACGCTGCCAGAGAAGCGTAGAAGATGGCTGAAAAAAGGGAGAGAGACGGAGAGAGACGGGCGAGATGTTGAGGGCAAGTGAATGTGGGAGGTGGGAGCGGCGGAACTACGGCCGAAGCGGGGTAACTACGGCCGAAGCGGCGCAACTACGGCCGAGGCGACGAAAAGGGCTGAAGAAGCATAACTACAACGGCCGAAACGGCATCACTACAGCCGAAACAGCGTATCCACGGTCGACGCGGCGTAGCTACAACCGGCGGTGGAACTGCAACCGTCTTTTGTACCACCGATTAGCTAAAGCGACAAAAAAATACGAAAAAAACGTCGTTCAACGATTGACGGCTTCAGCATTGCTCCTCCGGGTATCTAATACGTAGCGCTCGGCGCACGTGTGAGTGGTGTCGTGCTAGTGGGTGGGTAACCGGAAAATATCATACCAGCGACCAATGGAGCTGCGTTGAGGATGTTTCCGACCGAGTAAGCATTCCGTCATCCCGTGATATTTTTTCAAGAAATTACTAAAAATACAACAAAAAAGAAAAATAGGTCATTTATACTTCGACGGCTTCGGCGTTGCTCCTCCCGTTATCAAACATTTATTTGCTGCTCGGCGCACGTGTGGGTGGTGTTATGGTGTTATAGTGGGGGTGTGACCGGTACACCTCGTACCTGCGACAAACGGGGCTGCGTTGAGGATGTTTCCGAACACAAGCACCAGCCCTTGCTGCAAGAACGAGGCCCCGGATTTCCCCAGTCGAGACCCCAGTCCGTCAATCGCGGCCTTCCCCTTCACCTGCAAATCCGATACGACCATATTACGCCGCATTATATACGAAGTGCGATATTACGATGTTACGCCGCATACAGACGACAAGGTTAAGCCGCATATATGCGACGCGTCGGCGGCAGTCAGCGGCGCATCAACCATTTCACCAACCAAATACTGTAACCTCCCCATCTACTATTCAACAGCCACCTGTGGAGGACAGAGCACGTAGATACCGTCAATCTCCGATCACACATGCCAACCATAAAGACGCGTTAACCAACGCCCGGTCCATGACATCTTTTATCAATAACGGATCATCGTAATGGTTCACGGTCGGCAGTGTCAACCCCGAACGCAACCGGGAGCCCAGGGTCTTCTACGAGGGCGACCCAACCTCCCTCTTCTCACTCTGTAAAATCTCCCCTCGCCTAACGCGAGAGAGGTGTGTGTAGGCACCTCCTTGCCACATGTACCAAAGAACAAGCGAGTCTCGACTTCCGTCAACACCCGTCCACGACCAAGGCAAGGTCGACATCATCGGAGAAGGCTACCTTCATATATCCCTTACTTTCCATACCCCCTGTAACTCACACCGAACACTCTCTTGCCGGTCAAGAGAGGCGAAACACAACAACGAAAACAACACCAACACCAACACTAACACAAACGCCACGAACAACAAAAATAACATAAACAACATCACCACTAACACCAACACCACCACCAACACAAACACCGACGCCAACACCAACACCAAAAACAACGTCACCAAGGATTAAAACGACAAAGCCCTTGTAAAAGATTACCTCAGACTCGCCGCTCACCTTGGCCTTCTTGTCGAGCGGGTTGTACGCTATTTGGGCGGCAACGCCAACACCAACACCAACACCAACACCAACACCACCAACACCAACACCACCAACACGAACACCAACACCACACGAAACACAACGACAAAGACGAAATAAGCCTTTAGTAAAATTTGTCCCCAGTCGCTCACCTTGGCCTCCTCGTCGAGCGGTATGTAGGCCATTTGCGTGGTGGGGTCAAACAAGGCGTACTGCGGGGAGCGACCGGCAGCAGAACACACACGAAGACACGACCAAAAATAGCAACAACTTTAGAGTACTACTCGTGACAGTCATTTCTCGTGATGAAAAACAAAACAAAAAACAAAGGTACGAGCAATAAGAACAAGAACTTCTCAAAAGCAATTGCATCTCGAGGCCAATGAGAACAACAAGAAGTCGAGCGGGATGCAGGCCATTTGTGCCATGGGGTCACACAAGGCATACTGTACTGTTGAGATGGACGGCGGCAACAAACACACCAAGGCAAGAGCAACAAGAACACCAAGAACATTAGAACAGAAGGAACCTTAATCACGTTTTGTTTTCTTTCCGTTGTTACACGGATCAACAGCGACCGAACCAGTTTTCCAACCGTTCGATGCATCTCCCCTCTTTCGTTCTCGTTCGGCTCGGACCATCACAGCGAAGGAATCGTACCCCGATTGTTTCCGTTACTCTTAAGGCTGCGAGTGTTTCTTTCTTAACGGCTGCTAACTAGTCGGGCAACGGAGTAAAAGCCAACTAATGGGCGTAGTCTTCATGAACCCTTTTGTGACCCAGGCATAGCGACCTTGATAGAATGCGAGAGGTATCACAGGGTCTTACCATTCTGCTATGAATAGGAAGGCAAAACCCCCAAGTTACAAGTATCACCATGCTGCGCGCTTGTCGTATGTATCATACATCTCCTTACGATTCACTTCGGACGCGTCCCCTACCGTACTATTAGTGCTGTATCCCAGCAGAATGGGCTGCTGCTTGGTGTTGCCGACGCTGTAGTCGTTACTATCATCACTATCGTCACTATCGCCACTTGCTTCGATATTCTCCCCCCTCTGATACGAGTTTCAGGGTTACATTACGTAACCGTTGTGGGGCCAGGTGTATACTATTAATACTATTAATGCTGTATACTACAAAAAATGAAAATTACACTCAAGCTATCAAGTCGAAATTTTAATCAAAAACTCATGTTTGCAAGCTGCGTGTGATACTTCGATCGCGCGTGTAAATATACCATGTACTACAGCATCGAAATAAGCGTGCTCTTGCCAACCGTGTACTGTCTAATTCAGTACGATCGCGCAGCGGCACGCATATTGTCGTGAAAGTCCTTCCACCCCGTGGTTCGGACACTAACCCTGCCATCATCAACCTATCTATCCATGTCTAGCAGCTCGCGATACTCCATGTGTGGCCGATGACGTAATCGTCATCGATTTTTTCAAGGTAAAATTTCCCTCTCTGAAGTTCCAAAAACGCTACTGAGAATGCGCATTGGCTTTCTCTGTGTCGCAGTCTTGCAACCGCATCATGTGTACTTAAATATCTCTCTAGAATGAAGAATCAGGACGAACATTTGAGCGTGCTGATAATGCATTTGGGTAGACAAAATGGCCTCATGTGAAGACAACTGACACACAAAAATCCGGTCACAAGCACGGCGAAGTCCGACGCAATCACGCTGAACTCCGTAAGTTACCGCCTACAACTATCAGTAATACCCACCAGGGGCATTGCACTATCGGCAACTCGTACTTAATAAACAGTAACTTCTCATCAAATTTTTGATTAAAATCGACAAGCACAAAAAACCGAAAAATGGGAATGCTGAACCCTATGCGCAATAAAAATGGGCAAGTACGGGTGGAAGAAGGGAAGACACCTGTGACCACGGGCAGGGCCAGAGGTTCGCTGAGGGTAAAACACTTACGAGGTGAGCTGAAGGGCAAAAGCGATTATTACAAAATAAAATAAGGTTAGAAAAAACCCAGCCAGCTCGCAGCCCTAGCTGTCTCACCTTGGTAGCCTTGCTGAGGATGCTTTGTATGGTGCCCACCATCACCGCGAACGCAAGTCCGCTCCCAACAAGGTCCCCCTGTCGCGACACGCAAAAAAAAAGCAGATCATGGAGGGGGGGGGGGTGATAGTGACGACTACGTATGCGACGTTTGAATCACGACTACGGGGGACATTTAGGAGCCATCCCCTGGTTTCAGGTTGGCATTCCCGCATCCGTCCTCTCCAGCACGCCAGCCAGCTCCCACAGGTCAGTGCGCAACGTCAGCGACGCCCTGCAGCAGCGTTTCTCGTGGTGTATAAACCCTGAAACAATCGTATTAAAAGGTGTATAGCCGGCGCCCCCTGCAGTCTAGTGGTAAACATCGCAACTACTAAGGTCGATTTCGTGAGTTCGACTCCCGCACGTCCCTTGTTCATTAAAAAAGGCATGCCGAAAGTGCGCGACTTGGCAGAATTCGATGTTAGTCGACGAGCAGCGGAAACGCTGAGCCCTCTTATGCAACACGTCATACCGGCAAAAATAGGATGTTTTAATAGACGTGTGCAACCCTCGCTTGGACGCCACGACGACCCCGAAAAGTAGCTTATTTGCACAACAACTCATACCGCCAAACACAGGACCTATATCATCTGTATGGTCTGGGCCATGATCTGTCCAACGTGTGTACACCTATGATCTAGATCGTGATCTGTCCTGCGTGTGGAACCCAATGATCTATAAGATCTGACCGACGTGTGCAAGTCTATGATCTAAATGACCTACATCGTGATGTGTCGTAAATGTGGAAGCCTATGATCTATACGATCTGTCCTGCATGTGTACACCTACGATCTATAGGTGACCTAGATCGAGATATGTCCCGCGTGTGGAAGACTACAACCTATATGATCTGTCCGACGTGTGTAGATAATGATCTTTCGACATGTGTAAACCTTACCTTAGACGCCACGACCACACCGAACAGCGGCGCGGCCAGAGCCGCCATGCTCAGAGGCGTAGTCAGTGCCCCCGCACGCCAGCCCAAGTGCTTGATAAGATTGCTACCGAAAAATATCACCACAAAAGTTGTCATTCCCAAAATGCTGCGAGAAACATACAAAGCGGAAGTAGTGGGGGGGGGGGGGGTATTCAGTTTGTGCATGGCCGTAGTCGTATGACCATATGGTATAGACCCTCGCATCCCTACTATGCCGAGACGGAGCACGTCGGCTTTTCACCAACCAGGCAGACATTGCTTGCACCAAGCGCGAAGCGCCGTCAGTTGTTCGGCGAGTCGCATGAAGGGTGAACTGCATCCTTCCAAGAACAGCTCGTAAGGCGGACTTCGGCACCTTGAGCCTACTTTCTTGCTGAGGGATGACAGCGACTAATTAGTCACTTTGTTTTCTGGTGTGGCCACTCAGGGACAGCAATGGGTACTACTATGTAACTGCCTCGTGGGTGCCTTACCATATTCACACTACGTGATGCGATCATTCCCTTTGTGCGGAGTTAGGGTTCTCCACCCCGCACAAAAAGATCTAACTTGATAACCACCATGGTGACCGCCAAAACAAAACAAACGGTACCCTGGTTATCTGAAATTGGAAATGGAACGGGATTGGGAATGGGATTGGAAACGGGGTTGGGAAAAATGATTCGGAATGAGAATGGGAATAGAATCGGGAATGAGACCAGGGTTGGGTTCGGGAACGGGGGGATGTTGGGGGGACCTCTCTCACACACGCACGCACACATGCACACACGCACACACATGCACACACGCACACACATGCACACACGCACACACATGCACACACGCACACACATGCACACACGCACACACATGCACACACGCACACACATGCACACACGCACACACATGCACACACGCACACACACTCACACATAAAAGCACACCCACGGAGCCCCACGTACACCCACGGAGTCCCACGCACAAACACGCTCCCACGCACACCCACGCACACACGCACACACGCACCTGGAATACTTGCCCATGAAGTTAGCGTAGTCCACCGCGTTGGGGTACTGCTTTTTCACCATCGACTTCCACATCACTGCCCACACATCACACCGCGTCAAGGAACATCACATCAAGGGACAAGTGGGACAACAAAACAGGAATTAGCACGTAAGAGAAAATATTGCTCTAGTGTTTGCTCAGCCCGCAGGGCTATCAATTCCTCATTATGATTCCTACGGAACATCGTAATAACATACCAGGTAGTAGTAACATACCTGGTAGTAGTAACATACCTATAGTAGTAACCAGAACAAAATACGGCTAGTAAGCATAGGGGCATATGTAGGTTTTGTGTTCACCGTGGGTTCTCAGTGCTATGGTTCCCCCGAGCACAATTCTTCACGTCCTGTCACCTCGGCAGGGTCAGTCTGAGAATATTTTCGTTGCTGACCGCCCAGAGTGTGGGTACGCCACACAAGCCACCTCGGCCTTCACCCCGCCATCCTGACTACCGAAAACACGCATTCCCTCTAGGCCCGCTCTGACCTTCTGTCATGTTGACACGCGAATAAACAAAATCAAGGACGACAGGGCCCGCTCTGACCTTTCGTCATGTTGATGCAGAGGACGTACCCGAGGACCAACATACACTATTAATAGCAATACGTCGTACTGCATGGGGACGGCCAGCTAACAACAGCAACAGCAACAGCAATAGCAACAACAACAACATCAACAACAACGACAACGACAACAACAACAACAACAACAACAACAACAACAACAACAACAACAACAACAACAACAACAACAACAACAACAACAACAACAACAACAACAACAACAACAACAACAACAACAACAGGGCCCGCTCTGACCTTCCGTCATGTTGATGCAGAGGCCGTACCCGAGCACCAGCGTCGCCAGGAAGCCCAGATATTTAGATTTCCCCAGCACGCGGAAGCTCTCCGCCAGGCCGAGCTTGGGCTTCTTCCGCTGCGAGGGCGAAACAACCGACAGGAACAGTCGGCGAGAGAAAACTCAACGAAGTAGCAAGGCTTCTTCCGCTGCGTGGGCAGCACAACCGCCGCCGGATGTAAGCCAGTGATAAATTAACGCAATACCGAAGGCTTCTTACGCTTCTTGGGCGACACAGCCATCAGAGAAAGTCGACAAGAGGTAGCGGCTCAACCCTCCGCTGTTCCCGCCATGACAATGTTAAAGCTAACAAATAAATACGCGTAAAAATACCGTTACCATAACAGGAGAATAACGCCATCCATGTGTTCGAACGCTAAAAATAAAATACAACCACATCGAAAAACAACAAAAAGGTAAAACTACCGTTACCTTAACAAGAGAACAACGCCGTTCATGTCCTCGAACTCCCCCTGTCTTACCTTGGCGTCTACCTTCACGTCGGGACCCCAACACTCCGCTGCAACCCTCCGCTGTTCCCGCCCTGACAAGGCTGTGGAAACCTCATACAGCGCAAAAATGGCCACCCCAGCAACCATCACCCGGTTCTGTCAGGCCCGAAAAGCGCGCGAGAAAAAACGACACGGTGAGCGCGGGGTGCCACAAGCAGTCTTACGGTACCATGCAATGTTAAGGAGAGGCATCAGCCAACCCTTTGGGAA
The DNA here is from genome assembly GCA_012845835.1 of Undaria pinnatifida. Lineage (NCBI taxonomy): Eukaryota > Phaeophyceae > Laminariales > Alariaceae > Undaria > Undaria pinnatifida. The sequence goes on from JABAKD010000022.1 coordinate 2,949,725, forward strand.
CCCAGGTACTGCGTTATACAACAACTAACGAAGAAGCGTGGGTCTCACCAACCATCGCGCGGGTCTGACCAATTAGGGAGAGCGACGTGCACCCCCCCCCCCCCTTTCCGCCGCCACCCCCCCTTTCCCCCAGTCACCCCCCCTTTCCCCCAGTCACCCCCCCCCCCCCCCCCCCCCCGCGCTCCCCCCGTCGCATCTGGCCCCCCTCCCTCACCAGGACAAAGTCTAGGAGCCCTTCCGTTAGCGCCTTGCTCTTCCCGCCCCCGCCCCCAGCAGCGCCTGCTGCGCTCGTAAAGCGCACCACGCAAAGGCCCGCGACGACGGGAGCCAGGCTGGACATCTGACCGAAGAGGGGGTAAAACCGCTTCGCCTGGGCCACGGGCACGATGTCGTTCGCGAACTGCCAGAACAAAACGCCTATTGACACCTGGCGGAAAGGGTGGGGGTGGGAGGGGTGGTGGGGGTGGGAGGGGTGGTGGGGGTGGGAGGGGTGGTGGGGGTGGGAGGGGTGGTGGGGGTGGTTGAGGGAGCGGGTGGGGCGGTGGTTGTGGTTGGGGACGGTGGTATCAATCTCACAGAAAAAGAGCAAATCTCACGGGAAAAACAAGAACTCCCACCAAAGAGAAAAGCTCGGACACCACGTAAAACAACGCGAAAGTCCAATGACGGTAAAGGTTGACCATGTTCGACTCTCCCTCTGGCACGCTCGCCGCTGCCGTTGTGGGGGGAGGGTGGAGTGACCTACAAAAAAAAAAAAAACTCACCCAAAAGGTATCACATATAACAAAAAAAAAACTCACAAACACGATATCCAATCCCACAAACCAAAAGCAAAATCTCTCAAATAATACCAAATCTCACGGACAAGTAATAAATCTCACCGAAGAGTAAAGCTCGGACACCACGTAAAACAGAGCAAAAGTCCAATGACGGTAAAGGTTGACCATGTACGACAGCCCCTCGGGCACGCTCGCCGCTGCCGTTGCGGGGGAAGGGTGCAGCGAGTCCCGCATTGGGTACATGACAAGCTTGAAGAACAGGTAAAAGGCGAAGAAGGGCAACGCCGTTGCGTAGAATAGAGCCCGCTTGGACAGCAATGTCGATACCTTGGAGTACATAAGCATGAACATCGTTGCTGCAGGCAGGACGCCATACACCTGTTAATGCAGGGTGTTGGTAGTGAGAAGCGAGGGCGGGGGGGGGTTGTATTCGATATTCATGCATGGCCGTAATCACGTATGACCATAGCTAATTGACCCTCACATTCCTACTATGCCGGGACGGAGCACGTCGGGTTTCACCGACCAGGCAGACATTGCTTGCGCCAAGCGCGAAGCGCCGTGAGGTGTTCGGCGAGTCGCATGAAGGGTGAGCTGCATGCTAATAAGAACCGCTTGTGAGGCGGACTTGAATATGGATGACAGCAGCTTCAATGAGTTGATTTAATTTCCGGTATGGCCACTTCCAGAGACAGCAATGGAAGTACTATGTAACTGCCTTGTGGGGGCCTTACCATACACACTACGTGATACGATCATTCCCCTTGTGCAGAGTAAAAGTTCTCCACCCCGCACAAAAGATCTAACTCGACCGCTAGCTGTGATTGGCCGCCTAAAAGAAAATAAAAAACGGTACCCAGGTGATCTATAGCACATGTAGTGAGCGGCATGTCTTACAGTGTCGTTGCCAACCGACGCTAACCCGACCTATACATAACATAAGCTAGAGGACTAGATGGAAGAGGGGGGGGGGGGGGGTCGAATACATGAGCACGAACACCATTGCTGCAGGCAAGATGCCGCATACCTGTTCATACAGAGTGTTGGCGAGAAGCGAGGGCGGGTGGGGGAGGGGGGGTAGATGGGGGGGGGGGGGGTCGAGTACATGAGCACGAACAGCGTTGCTGCAGGTATGACGTCGTACACCTAGAAAACATAAGAGACGTTGGAAGTTTGACACAAAGCGAGAGGGGGGGGGTAGATGTTGAATGCCTCGCCTGTTAATAAACAAGGCAATTCACGGGCAGGGTTAAGCCTCGCGGTTCGGGTCGAGTCGGGTCGGGTCGGGGGCAAGTGACCCGACCAGAGTGCCCCGACTAGACCTGCAAAAAAAATGAGTTTTCCACAGTGGACGCGATCCGATCCGTGAGACTTTGAAACCATCCTGACCCAATCCCACCCGACACGTGAGTTTTCGAAAACGTCTGACCCGACCAGACCAGACCCGTGAGATTTTGAACAACTCCTGACCCAACGCAACCCGACCCGCCAGACTGCGAAAGACCCATGGATGATGTCGCCGATCCGGTCACCTTGATCGCCGAGATTTTTTCTCCAGACCCGCGGGACAACACTACAAAACAATTACATAAATCGTTTGGTAGCCCGTAGTGCTGTGCGGCCTGGCTGTAGGGTATGGATGGATGTTGACATGAGCAATACCAGGTACATAGATTTCGCGGTTTTTTACCGTTTGAATATGACACCAAACGAGAATCGGCACGAGAGACGCCCTCGGGCAGGAAGAGGTGAGGTTTTTACATTGTCGGCTCCGCGGGTAGGATTCCCGGGTCCGACGCGCGGGTCAGGAGGAAAAAAAACGCTGGACAAGGTCGCGCAACCCGCGACATGGTCCTATCTCGCGGGTAGTAACCCGACCCGACCGGTGATAGTTTTAGATTTTCAAAGCTAACCCCACCCGACCGGTGAGTTTTTCTTTTTCAGATCTGACCCAATGCAAAAAAAATCGCGAGTTTTTGAACACCTCTTAACCCCTTTAGAGCCCCAAAATCCCTCCCTATACTAACTTCAAGTCAATTTGTTCCCAAAAAGGGTTTCCAGTTGTAAAGGCGTTAACCCGACACGATCCGACCCGACCCGACTTATGATACTTTGACAACTTCCTGATCCGAACCGCGGGTCCGGTCTTGACCCGTGAACAGCGCTGCGAATAATATTCGACCTACATGGAGAACGGGCAGGGAAATACGTCCCGCCGGTCATTCGTCTGATTGGTCGAGGTTGGCCTTTCGGCCGCCAGGGCTTCAGTTTTCTTAACGTCACCAAGACATGGTGCGGAGCCGCGCGACTATCGGTGCTGACGGCGAGCCCTCCATAGGGTTGGGAATGGGGTTTAGCTGGGGTAAGCGTTAGGTCTGGGGTCGGATGGGTCTTGGCCGACGGGCAGCGTTGAAAATGACACCAACGACCGTCAGGGATTTTGGCCTAAGGCCGATTCTTACAGTCAGATTCCGTCAACCAAAAACGACCTTTTTCGACAGGATTCTCCTGGGCCTCCTTGTTATCGTCAGTCGAGTTGATTTCATAGTTTTCACGATATTTCTGGAGGCGGTTGGTGTAAGGGAATGCTGCTATAATGGCGATGGAAATCGCTTGGAAGCTCTGTGCTCCGTGCCTTCTCTGCGAGCAACGCGCGCGAACCCTCGTCCAAGCGGGTTGGTGGCATTGGACTTAGCCGAAAGCCGCCAAAACTACGTTCGTGGATTTGCAATCAGCCGAGAGCCGTCAAAGCTACAGCAGGCGTGGCCGTTGTTGCCAAAATGACATCGATACCGCGCGCTGCTGCCATGGTATTACACCCGCTGCCGGCGGAGCTAGGAATGCGCCACGCTGACTTGCGGCGAGAAGAAGCAGCAGTGATAGCAGCCAAGCCAGCGTCGGCACTGTTGTATGATAATGCTGTGTGGTACCTGGTATGGGGCATGGGTGTTTGGGCGTGGGTGTGTGTGGTTTGTGGTGGGATGAGCGATGCAATGGGTTCAAAAACACGTTTGCGACTGACTGTTTCGACTGGATCCGCCAGTTGAATCACTGAGTCGAAAAAACTTGAGTCGAAAAAACTATTTTTCGACTGTGTAAGAAAGCCTGTTCTGGACGTCAGTCTAAATGGGCTGTATTCGACTGACAAATCCAAGTGTGTAAGAAATTGGCCTAAACGTCGACGTACGGCTGTCAATGGCTTCTTGTTGGGAGAGATTTTTGTGTTCAGTAGGTACGACTACGCACTTGACACTTCGGAACAGAAAGTTGGCCAAACCCATGATTCATTAATAGCAGGGGCAGTCAGAACACGAAGCGAGGACGGCCGAGGCCGCCCCCGGCAGATTCGGGAGGGCAAGCAAGGTGAGGCACGTCCAGGAAACAGCGCGCCGTGAGGTGGACCTCAGCTCGAGGTATCTCGAAGGTGGCCCAAAACCTGGTCTAAATTGGACCCTTCATTTGCTCTCGTGCAACCTCCGGACAATCCTCCATGTTTGATCTGGCACAGCAACAGCCGTATACCACGAGTACCTAGGTATGGTGGACGGATGTACAGGAAGCAGTGACCTGAAGTCACCACTGACCTCGAGAGCACGAGTTCGTATGCGATGTTCGCATCATGTATCAAAAAACGAAATGTTTAATCCATCGTGTTTTTTTTCTGTTTCGGCTTTTGACAGGTGCCACATTCGACTTCTGTCCTCTGTACTCTGTGCCAGTATTATAATTAGGTGGTGAAATGTTGCGCAGTTGCACCATTTTCCTGAGAAATCGGCTCAGTGCACCACAAAAAGAAGTAGATGTGCGGCTGTTTTTGGGTCTCTTTTCGCGCAGGCGAACTTTTCTTGGGGCCCTTTTTTGTGATATTTCCGACAATTTCATGCTGAATTTCTTTATGGCCTTCCTTTTTGAGCGAACTAAGTTCAAACTGGTAATGATTTTCTCTGTCCGAGGATGGAAGAAGGCTTCAAAGGTTCGCAAATACAGAGGAGTAGGTGGTTTCAATGATTCGAATGGTTTTCGGCCGTGCTATCGCAGCAGAATGTAGCATGCTATCGAGTGCGAGCGCGGGTTCTCGGCCCAAAACAGGATCAAGACTCCTGCCCGCAGCAAGATTTCGGTTGCAAGCCTTGAGCTCTTGATGCGGCTATCTATGTTATACAGGAAACAAGGCGTTGATCTGACAAAGCGGCTTGACATCCTTCTTGAAGCGGACGTTATTTTCGACGATGCTCGTCATAAGCAGGCGAATCAATTGATTTAAACATTTCTAAGATTCCTCAGAGTTGACCTGCGCGCTGACATCCACCATGCAGTAATATGCAGCAGGTTTATTCTTCTGTGCTTGTTTCTATGTTATTTGCAAGACGAGCGAATGAGACGCGCATTTTGAGCAAATTTACGCACACTCGCACATATACCCAATTTTTCCAGGGCTTTTCACGGGTCATGATCCGACCCGCGGGTCGGGTCAAGGGGGCTTCAAAACTTCGCGGGCCGGGTCGGGTCGGGTCATAACGTTTTAAAATATCACGGGGCGGGTCGGGTCGGGTCGGATCAAGAGCTTTCAAAATCTCGCGGGTCAGGTCGGGTCGGGTCAATAGGCGCTTCGAAATCTGGCGGGTCGGTTAGGGTCGGGTCAAGAGGTTTCAAAATCTGGCGGGTCGGGTCGGGTCGGGTCAAGAGGTTTTCAAAATCTCGCGGGTCGGGTCGTCCATGACCCGCGAGATACGGGTCACTCGCGGGTCAAGCCATCATGACCCGCGAGTTGTTTTCCGGTGATCCGCGGGTCAAATCCGCGGATCTGGCCCGCAGATCCGTCTATTTAAAAAAAAAACTTACAGCTGAGGGCCATCGCCGTGCAGGCGCCCCGCGGGTCGGACCCGCGAATCCGTAAATAATACAAACTTACCGCTTCCTGCCTCTCTCGCGCCGATGCTCCGATCATATGTCATCACAGTGTGTAGAACAATCACCAGGCAGTGCCCCTAGCTACTCGTACCAACGCATACAGCAGTGTGACGCGAATCCTGTGCCGGCTGAAGCCGTAACTAACAGTAATAATAGGATCATACCAGTACGAAATGTGACCCAACGTAAAAAGACAAGGGCAGTTGTCGTCGAAGCAGCAGCAGCAGCACTGGCAGCAGCAAGCACCAGCAGCAGAACCCGGATCCTCGCGGATCGCAGTCCCTGCTGACAGATCCACCGCCTCAGTTGTGGGCTTGCTGCCGGAGGCAGCTCAGCTAGGCTGCTTGCAGGGGCCGGAGACTGCATATATAGATAGATAGAAGATAGATACAGTAGTAGCTAGCTCGAGAATTATCATACCAGTACGAAATGTGACCAAACGTAAAAAGCAAAGAAGAAAAGCAGTTGTCGTTGAGGCAGCAGCAGCAGCACAGCAGCAGCAGTCTGGCACAAACAAGCACCAGCAGCAGACAACGCATCCTCGCGGATTGCAGCCCCTGCTGACAGATCCACCGCCCCAGTTGTAGGCTTGCTACTGGAGGCGGCTCAGCTAGGCGGCTTGCCGGGGCCGGAGACTGCATATATAACTAGCTCGCGCTCGTCGGGTCGCTCGTCGGGTCGACCCGGCGGTCTAGCGCTACGGGCGTGGCGTGCGTTGCGGTCTCTTCATCATTTTTCGCGCGCATACTACATAATAAACCTATATTCTTAATGAGGACACACAACCCGTAATACGCGCGATCGGAGTATCACACACAGCTTGCAAAGATGAGTTTCGACAAAATATTCGATCTCACAGCTGAAGTGTATTCTTCTTGTTATAATATGCTGCAAACAACGCCGGTGAAAAAAACCAGGGTAGTCCTCGGGAAAATTCCCGAGGTAATTTTCCCGTGCTGTACGTCGGTCCCGGTACTCGGCGGAATACCGTCATATTTGGGCAAACCGTGTACCGCCGAAGGCGGTACCGTCAAAAATCGAAAAACCGTCAGCCGTTTAAAAAGTACCGTCATTTTGCAGCACCGCCATAAAAGTACCGTCAAATAAGCGAAGTACCGTTTCCCGTTTAGAAAAACCGTCATATTCAGAACCGTCAAAGATTGTAGGGTGATGGTTTTCATTGAATGTTTTCATGTTTTAGGTTTTATTGTTTTATTGTTTACAGTAGTAGTATTGTTTTATTGTCTTGTTTTGGTGCTAAATGTCTAAATGTTGTTTCGCGTGAGGCTGGTGAGTTTGTCAGCTTGACGGTTCGACGATTAGTCTAGCCTCTATTCGTCCGTTCTATATAGGTATGCAGGAACATCAGCGGGGTGGTGCCGGCATGCTTGATCGCCGCCCGGCAGGTACTGTCAAGTATTTCGTCATTCGTAATTCTGTATTTCTCAGTGGCGGAACCGTCATATTTCAGTACCCTCAAAAAAGTACCGTCAAATTTGGCAGTACCGGGACCGGTACCGTCGTTTTGCAGTACCGCCAAAAAAGTACCGTCAAATATCGAAAAACCGTCTACCGTCTAGAAAATACCGTCACTTTTCGATACCGCCGAAAAAGTACCGTCAAATTCGGCGATACCGTGTACCGCCAAAAGTGGTACCGTGAGAAATCGAAATACCGTCAACCGTTTGAAAAGTACCGTCATTTCGCAATACCGTCCGATCTGGTACCGTAAAAAAAAACGGTACCGAGGACTACCCTGAAAAAAACAGAGACCACGACATCCTGGGAAAAGTACTTTTTCCCCATCCGTCGGAGGATAATAAAGAAAAAAAAAAAGTACGGCGGACCAAGGACCAGCCAACCGACCAAGGTACATATATATCCAGACATGTTTGACCCGTGACTTTTCGACTTTGACCTGTGAGATATATCACGGGTCCAGTTGACCCGATCCGCATGAAACCCGCACCTCACGTGTCACTCGGAGTTGTTGTTGTTTTGTTGTTGTTCTCACATTAACTCGCATAATCAAGTCCGAGGTCACAGGACAGGCTCCAGTCACTCTGGAGCTGAGGAATACCCCAGGGAAAAACATACACAACCCAAGGTGGTACACGCATATATCACAGCTGACGCAATTCATGCCTCCACCAGATACGTATAAAGGTGAAATCGGGAGTCAGTCTACGATGTGCCAGGTCCATGCCGGTGCATACGTCTCATTACTCACGCCAGGAGAAACCGACTATTCCGATTGCCACCCAAGGAAGACTACCACGTATATATTACACGTAGTATCTATCACTACGCATACGCACGACAGGCGTAAGTCATTTGGGGAAAAGAAGCAAAGAAAAAGAAAAGAAGATAAAGGAAAGGAAAGAAAAGAGAGGAAGACGAAACAAAACGAAAAAGGCAAGAAAAGAGAAGAAAAAGACAAGACAAGAAAAGCAAGAAAAGACAAGACAAGGAGAGAAAGCAAGGCAAGGAAAAAAGAAGAAGAGAAAAAAGAAAAAAGAAAAAGAAAAGAAAGAAAAATGTCATACTAGCAGACCCTAGGAACTGGCTAAGGATGGCATTGGGCTAACAGAGAGTTTCACGTCCATCATCAATGGCACCTGGGAGAGAACGCAACATGGCGAAGAAGTCAGGGCGGTCTTACGCTATCTTGTGGCGGCCATTAAAAGGCCCACAACTTTCGATACGATGATGGCCAAACCCAGACTTTAGTCTCTTGGGCATGACGCTCCCCCTTCCCCCCCCTCCCCCATTCCTCCCTTTCCCCCTCCCCCCTTCCCCCCTCCCCCCCCTCCCCCAGTCCCCTCCGCGCCCCCCCCCCTTTCCCCTCCCCCCGGCCGCTTAGAGATGCCGAAAGTGAATGGCGCTGCCGCAGCCTTTGTGCGTCGCTCTGCAGCTTTGCGTCTCTCCGTTTCATGCCAATTCCGCATGAACAACTCGGCTCCCTCCTCTACTCTTCGAAACCATCTGCCAGCCTTCTGAGCAGCCTTTCGCCATCCTTCGAATTTCATTCCAAAGACCGACATATCCTCCTTCAGATGATCCATCCAGTCTTTCTCTTGCCCCCCTGAGTAGCCCTTCCCCCCAACAAACTCCCCAAACATCACCTTCTGTGGCAGACGCTCCTCCCCCATACGTGCCACGAATCCCGCAAACAAAATCCTCCGGAGTGTGGTGGGTCAGGTCGGGTCGGGTCAACAGGCTTTCACAATCTCGCGGGTCGGGTCGGGTCAAGTCGGGTCAAGAAGTCTCGAAATTCTCGCGGGTCGGGTCGGGTCAGCTGACCCGACCCCACCTCACCCTACCCGCGAGGGTTGACTTTTTTTTTTTTTTTTTTTTTTAGGGTTGACCTTTGTGTGACCACGGACTCTAGATTTTTGACACGAGTTAATGTGAGACAACAACAACAACAACAACCTGACTCGTGAAAAGCCCTGAATTTTGAATTTTTCGTCTCCGGCGGCGGAGCCCTCCAGGAGCCCTCCAGGGCCCCTCCGGGGGCCTCTGCGGGGGGCGCAACTAGCCTCCGGCTCGTGGCACGCGCACCACGGTTTCCTGCGCACCACGGGCTGGAGCATTAATTATAATCCTGCTCTGTACTCTGTACGCTAAGCCTGCCCTGTGCTTTGAAACTGGAACATGGAACATGAGCACTTTTGCTGAGCACGCGCGTGCCACATGGTGACTCGAACAGTTTGCGTATATCCGAAATGTTGCATCCGAAATGTCGGGAAAAAAAAACGCACTCGTACTTGACGTAGCAGGAGCACTTTAGGTTAGACAAGCCGTGAAATCGCCGTATACTAGACTAAACGCGAGACTTGACAGCTAGTAGACTAGACTAGACTATACCTTCAAGAATGAGATTGCCTCCGCGCCGCAAGACGTAATGATGAGAGTGTCCTTTAGGTCTCTTGTTAGCGTCAGGACGAAGATGATGAAGAATTGGATGCCACCCAACGCGAAGAACTTCCCAGCTTCCTCGCCACCGTAGATAGGGAACACAGCATCTCTCAGCCGACCCAATCCGGTTCTAGACCCCGCCATATCCACCGCACCACTCCTGTTCCCGACTTTCTCGGGAGAGCCTTGTTCGGCGCCTCTTCCTCCTCCTCCTCGAGTTCCTTTGATAGCTTCGAGGCGCGGCCCTGGGTGCTGAGGTCTACTAGCTGGTGTGATGCTTTCTGAGGTAGCGAGGCCGCAACGAGCAGACGAGCTGCAGGCTGCGTTGGCACCAAGCGTGAGCAATAGTGCAGTGAACACGCGAAATCGATGTACCATCACTCTGTCGCGCTGCCGTCCCGCCAGGCTACTGCCCTGATACGCCCGTGGTCTGCACGAGGGCTGCTGCTTTCTACGGTGCGGTATGTTCTATCTGCTGCTGTTTGTGTTCTTGTTCTTGGTCAATGGGAATAACAATATATGAAAGTGATTCCCGTTCGTTCTTCCATGGGTTTGATTTTGATTCCGTCGCCGTGGTTTTTGTTTATTTTTTCGCGGCATAATTTGCAGGGAATGTTGTATGAAATGTTTTCCGTGATAGGCGGGGGTGAAAAATAATTGTACCCATGAAGCAACCGCCTCCATTCGTGTATCCCACAAATCGGAGAACTCGTGAACTCACACGGCTCAGCCTACATACAGCCTGAGAGAACGTTCGATCGAGTCGTAAAGACTAGAGCACAGCAGCCTTACACGATATAGCTTGCCCAGCTTCTAGTTTCATACGTTGCCGCAGTTGACCCGTGATTGCAGTGCAATCACTGTTTGCTTGATCAGAAGCTACGCTGGAAGCGTTCGGACAAAGTGAGGCAAGAGGGAAGAATCACGTTTCGTTTGCCAGCTTTTTTGCGTTTGACCGCACCGAGCTCGAAAATCCGGGAGGGAGGATGCTGAGACTAGGGACATCTTTGGTGAGTGGCATGGGCACTGCTTTGCATTACTTGTGGGTCGGGTTGGGTGCGGAGGCTGAGGCTCTAGCGTTGCGTACCTGCCCTAAAGGAATGAGAAGTTCGTGGGTGATTGCAGTCATTCCTTGCGGTTGGTCTTCGGAGCACCTTGTACCGAGTGCCGAAACCGTCACTACAGGCCGAAACAGCAGTGCGATGCGTCGATGGCTCGCTGTGATACTGCTGTCTGCGCTGGTACAGATGGGTAGGTGTAGGAGTCGCTGCTTGCTGTGACGGGCAACACCAGCCAAGCATTCCACGTTTGGGGTATTATAGTGACATTACCAACCATCCCAAGTGGAGGTAGTGGCATTACTCCTGTTGTAGTACGTGAGTACCGCTAGACACCTCATGTATCTCATCGTGTCTCATCGTCTCATCGTTGCTCTGTTGCTATTAATAGTTGCCGATGTTCCGCTGGGCGCGGTGTTCCAGGTTAGTTGTGTTTCTTTACGAGTACATATTATTAGTGTGGCATTTTCTTTTCGAAACTACACCGCCGAATGTCCCTGCTGTACTGCTGTAGTGGTACTACTTTTGCAGTCTCCCCTTCCAAAACCTTCCTTCGATCTACTAGTTCGTAGCCATGTGTCGTTCTACTAGTTCGTAGCCATGTGTCCTTCCCCCCTTTGTGCGCCCCAACATCCGCCATTTCGGGGTGGTTTTAATCGACAGACAACGCAGTACTGCTGCTGTCACTTTTTAGTACCGCACTTGTCACTAATCGTACTGGTACACTACTGCAGACGACATATCATACCCACAGCACATGTTCGGCAAAGCACGAAGTTGGATTGGCTATTTCCTGGTATCGTATTCTGTCTCGTCTCGAAGTTTGTGACCACAGAGCTAGAGCTTATCTCTGTATATGTCAGGATCGTCAATGTGCACGGACCCTGGGTGTGTGCCAGGTGCTGGATGTCGATGGGTGGAAAGAACATTTTTGAACGAAGAAGGCACCCCACACACGCACATGTTTTACCTGGTAGCACAATTCGTACCAGATACCTCGGAGCCCCTAGCAACGGGCCTATCTATCACCCTATTCACCGATCATCGCGCGCTGTTACGGCGGCCATACCTGGTACCATATACCAGGTACGATTATCTGGTGTACTGCTGTACCTGGTACAGCAGTATACTGTACTTGTACCAACAGGAACTATTTTTTAGACGCTTGCCCGTCAGGGAATTTCACAGGTCGACGCTTTTACCGACCCTGCTCCCGCTTTACACCCCGATCCCACGCCGACACACATGATCCCAACCGAACCTGAGCCCTCGAATTGACCCTGGGTACAAGCAGTAGTCTTTATAGTTAGCCGCAGACAGGGCCCACTGTTAATAAGCACCCTTGATCCCACACGGCGTTATCCACCAACGTCTGGGATATCCACCAGAACGGCCGCAGCGAAAACGGGAGCAACACTGAAGTAGTACTCGAAGTATATTAATGTCTTGCGCTGAGTTTTTTTCCGTGGGGCTCGTTGCGTTCAAATACTTGCGCCTAGAGGTGCACCCGTGTATTTCGCCCTCTCCTCACTGGTTGTACGACTTGCAGGATATACATGATAAACTGATGCATTCCTTCCTCAACCGACTTGCATGATATACATGATAAACTGATGCATTCCTTCCACAACCGTCAGATTTGTCCCCTTGAAGGATGTATAGTTTCCGCGCACAGAATGAGTTGCCCCGCCCGCGCCGCCCCGCCCCCCCGCTCCCTCTTGTTCAAACCCAGGCCACCACGCCCCTAGAAACTCTGCCCTCCCCTCACCGGTTATACGACTTACAGGATACACTTGATAAACTGATGCATTTCCTTCCACAGCTGTCAGATTTTGTCCCCCTCAGAAATGGCTTTTATAGTTTCCGTGCACAGACTGATTAACATCACCCTGTTGACCCTGGTAAGAGCTACATAGTTCCAAGGGGAGTCGCCAACCTATATCCTTAATGAGGACACACACCCAGTAACACGCGCGATCGGAGTATCACACACAGCTTGCAAAGATGCGTTTCGACAAAATCTTCGATCTCACAGCTGGAGTGTATTTTTATTTTTATAATATACCTTGTTGCGGTATAACTTGGGTCGATATTCACTAATTCGCCGCATGTCACATATCGAGTCGTTTTAAGTTTATTGGTTGAAGTTTACGAAGCTGGCCATTATTGTAGCTCAGGCCAAGAGCTGCTCTTACACCACACATGACATCCCTCCAAACAACCGCCGCCTCGGGTATAGATTGCTGGGTCGCATTATCAGTGCGATATATGCGGCAGTATCCCGAAGGCAAAGTTTTACGGGCTATTAATTCATCGCTTGGCGCAGCTCCTTGGCGCGGTCGGCAAAGCCCTGGATATAGCATAGGTCGCAAAGGGAGGTGGAGGGCATCGTGTTTAATTGTGCGCAGATTTCTTGGAGACTGCTACGTATGATATTATGCCCGGTACAGCAGTGGTAATGTGTGGACGTGTAATGAATGTGTGTGTTCTTCACATTGAAATGAAATATGTGTGCGTGCAATGAATGTGTGTGTTCTTCACATTAAAATGATATTCCACCATTCTACATCGAGAACAAGCAGTGTCCGTGCCGATGCCTCGTCCTAGAGAGACAAGATCTATGACCACGGACTACAAGACAGAGATACACGTCGAAAATCCAGTAAGGTGGCCATGCAATGCCAAACGCAATTACCGTAACTGACACAAGATATCACCCATACATGAGAAATCACCCCCCCCACAGGATACGACACCCCGGTGACAATTTTGGGCGTTTCTGACAAAGCATCGATTTATCACCCGGAGTTAATAAGATAACACACCCCGGTGATATCGTAGTGTAGATTTGTGGTTTGTGGCTTCGAGTTTCGGTCGTGGTATCTCTGCATAACTCTTTTTTGGTCGTATCGATAGCGAGGTAGGTAGCAGCAACCCACTTTTATGTGGGGGCAGGACGGATGGCGCAGCCACCGCCTCGTATCATATCGGGCGAGGTACCTTCGATTTAGGTGGGGGTTTTTTTTAGCTCCAGTCCAAGCCCGTATATTGTTTGAAACTTTCTTCGGCGTTGAGGGGGTTGAGTCATCGCCGAGGTCATATGCTGAGGAGTGTCGTCACCTAGGTTGGGCCGCTTTGTTTTACCACAACCCGGTATCACAGGTAGGTACCTACAGCAGGAGTGCGGGTCAGCTGCAAGTGTTCGTGCAGACATACCACTCCCCTTCAAGTGTGCGGCAGCAGCGGTTCAACTGTTATCACACCCGCTTTTATCACACCCCCAAACACACCCTGTGGGTGTTCGGACGTGCTATCACACCCCCTTTTTATCACCCCCCTTATTTATCACACCCCCAAACACACCTTGTGGGTGTTCGGACGTCCTATCACACCCCCTGGTTTATCACACCCCCCTTGGGCCCCCTGCGCGCTGCGCTTTATCACCCGGGGTTCACTAGATATCAATCCCCCCCACAGGATACCACACCCGGTGATAATATTTTTAAATCCCAAAACGTTATCACCGGGGTGTGTTATCTTGTGTCAATTACGGTAATACGAAGGCGGAACATAAGCAAGCCAGCTCACCAGACTACGTGCAAGAAAGAGAAAAGGAATAATGAAGAAAAAACAAGAACGAACAAAAACTGGAAAGGGGCAAAAATAATTGCAGGGGGGGGTGGGGGAGGGAAGGAAAGCTCAGAAAAAAAAAATGAGTGAAACAACGCAGCAAGAAAACCATTAAAAAGCAAAACAGCCAGCCAGCAACAAAGATAGCCGCGGTTGTTTGGCATTTATGTTTACCAAACCATGGTCATTGCTCCCCACCATGAGGAAGCTTCCGCGCGTATTGATCGGTTTTAAGACCTACTATTATGGAAAATTTTGAGCGATTATTTCTGGCGATTATTTTTGAAGTTTTGAGGCTCCAGAAATAACTGCATCAGAAATAAGGGGCGTCCATTATTGCTTCTGATTTTTGGAAAGTGGTGTTATTTTGAATTGGTAGGTCTTGTTTGCCCGTTTGCCTTTATTTTTGAAATCTGGCACGTACACTGTCGCCGGCGACGTTACGTCACCACCGCCTCTGCTGCTGTCTCTTCTGCTGCGCTGCTGCTGTGGTGCTGGTGTGGTGTGCCTGTGGTGGTTTCGATGGTGGTGGTGCTGCTGCTGTCGCATTTGTGTGAGGATGAAGCTCTGTCTCGCACACAACAAGCGCAGTATGCTGTCATCGGTGTGTTTGTGATTCTTTGTTGTGGATGATGCGTGACGTGTACAGCAGACAAGTATCATGCCAGGTACAGTATTAAGCAGTGGTGACATGTGATACTTGGTACGAGGCAGTATCCAAAAGTAAAATAATCCCAGTTCTGAGAGGTTGGAAGAGCTGTTATTTCTGGGCTCAGAAATCACCAGATCCGCTGATTTCTGGCCTCGATTATTTCTGAACCCAGAAATAACGATGATTTCTGGTCCCATAGTGGAAGGTTTTTATTTTTGGCGTCGGAGATCCCGGTTAAAGAGAGAAATAATCGATGAAAATATTCGCCATAGTAGTAGGTCTAACGAAAAAATTATATTGGTGCATCTTTGCAAAGCACGGCATCCACGGTGGCCAAAGCACGGCATCCGCGATGGCCGCACTTCGCAAGCGGCAGCATCCAAGCACAGGTCACCCCATAACGTAACGGTTAGGGTTAAGGTTAGGGTTAGGGATCTGGTCGGGGTTAGTGTTTGCCGCCCCCTCTACCGCCACCCTGCGTGTTTTAGCCTAGTATATATAGATACTATATAGATACGATATATACTACAACAGCAGCACTGTCACGACTCGGAACCAAAGAAATTTCCTTGAATCAGTTTGGTCTAGAACTCGTTAATGGCCTCTCGAAACTTCGAAAAGCTGAAACATGTCATGTATATAGACTTATACAGCAAGACAACCAAGTACAGCCTTGCGGAATCTTGTCAGAAAATGCGCGCGAAGAAAGCCAGCGTGAAGTTTGCGTGTCGACCTTAATGCAGGACGAAAAAAATATCCTGAAGGTCGTTGTTCTGATTGATCTAGGCCTATAATCAATGAAGGTGAGAAAATGACCTTTCGACCGCCCGGGTTTTTTGTGTCAACTCCACCAAAACACGCTGCTGGGTCGCGCGATCCCCTTGCCGACCTCGAGCCTCCCAAAAGGTTGGGGTTAGGGTTAGGCTTGAGTTATGCCTGGGATCGAAATAGTCTGGCCCAACGTGCAAGATTGAACATGAGCACCGACGACCAGCAGGAAAAAATTGCCGGGTCGTCCTGCATTTGAGCGAGTCGATATTTACGGGGGGGAAAAAAGTTTGAAAGGCGTTACCTGGGCGTTACACTGAGTTTTTGTGTAGAACGTGCCCTTTCTCAAGTAAGAAATCCGGCCTGGGCCAACACTCCTGACTCTTACTATTAATACCAGTAGGCGGCCTGTGCTGCTCTAGGTGGGTCTCGCCTTCAACAATCGTAAGCAAAAAGAAACACGCCTGGTGCGTGCATCATGTGATACCGGGTACAGCTGTACCTGGTCTGTCACTTCGCGTTGATTGTTTTCGCTTCTCGCTGCACGATGCGAAGCACGAGACGCGCCCCGCGTCCCGCGCAACTATTACCTGCATATGATACCGATACATATTTGTGGCATCCATTTTTGTAAGAGCGAGCTTATCGTAGAAAATGAACACGAGGGTGTCAGGTGAAGAACCCCCCGCGATCTAATAAGGTGGCGGGTGGGAGGAGGGGGTGCTTCCGCTGTCGTTTTCTCCTTGAGTTTTCTGTGCCTTCTAGGTTGAGAAACACACGACTCATTCTTACTGACTTTATTCATAGTAGGCCGAGGGTAGCAGTGAGTTATTGTCTGTATTCTACCGTTCCTTCTAAGTAACAGGAGTCATGTAATATCATACAGCTGTGCTTACAGGTCTCTAGTAGGCTGAAAACTGAGCACAGCAGTGACCTATGGTTTGTTTTGTGCCGTTGCTACTGAACGAGTCGTACTCGCACGTAGTGATAATTAACATCCTTATGTCAAAGCTCCAACACCCCATAGACATGACCATCCCGACAAACGTGCCCAACGGGCAAGTCGTGGAAACCGCAGAGTCATGCTGTCCATTCATGGAATACCCTTGTAAACCTAATCAAGGATCGTATACGCCTCGTATGTCACCAAGTAACAAGAACGATGTTTTGAGCTCGTGAGCGGCTCGAGCGCACAGCACAGCAAGCAGGAAGTAGGCAAGCGTCTCGGCCTAATTACTAGGGCATCGGGTATACCCGATTTTGGCCATTGGTAGTATTAATACCTGGGAGTTGTTGGGTGGATGGTGGAGTAAAAGCCAACTATCTTACGTACCAAGTAGTCTTTACTTGAAAAAAAAACATTACACGTCGAGCCACAAACAAACGCGCTAATATAGGTGAGATGCATCGGCGCAACGCTCCGCAAGTTACCGCGCACAACTAACTAACCGTGAGACCTACCAGTATCCAACTAATAGTTTTTTTTTTTTTTTTTTCCATCTTCCGGAGGATGGGGAAAAATAAAGCTTGAGCTCACCACACTTCCACGTTTTTGCATACACGTCGTGTGTCGATTTAATTAAATTGCACTCGCAATTCAGCGTTAGCTGGCGTGCCCTTCAGTTCCCGTGATAGCGATAGCGCGAGCTGTCCCTACCGGCGGCCCCGTTACTACTCCGGCAGCGCAAGCTACCGTTGTATACGGATGTTTTGAGTATGTCGTCCAACTAATAGTATGGCCAGCCAACTCACAGCCCTACTAATTGTGCAATTGTCACGTTGCCCTGAAGGAAATCTGAAACGGTTTCTCGCGTTCTCTCTCCTGTGCCCTGTGCTCCCCGTCTCGATGCGTTTCGCACCCGAACGATGTCGCGTGTCGACAGATTCGCCATGGCGTGCGCACGTCAAGCCGACATGCCGCCCCGACAGTGGTAGCCGCTACGGCGCGATTGAGCGTCCTCACCAGGTATATACGCGGAAAATGCTATTAATAGGAGACCGTGGTTTGACCCCTTGACTGACCGCCCCCGTACACTAAAAATGGTGCCGTAGGGGGCTTCCCATGGTGCCGGCATGTGCTATTAATAGCCCATACCGGCACTATTCAGGGCACCGGCAATATTAGGAATAGGGTTATTATGAAGAGTTAGTATAGGGGTCAAGTAGTGCCATGCGATTTCACCGGCATTATAGAGAGCAGTGGCACTATTCAACTGACACGATTGGGATCCCCCCACTGTGTTGAAGCCGAAAAGAGGCCTTGACGCGCCCAACAAGACCGATCTCCTGCGTATGACATCACATACCGGTATATATCATGTTTAGGTACGAGTAGAGTGCCACCGTTAGGACGGCGTGCCGTGCGGGATTGGCTGTGCGGCTCCCATCGACTTCTTGCCGATGCTTCCTGCTGTTGCGATGCTCTTCTTTTTTGCTCACTCCGCCCCCGCCCCCTCCCGCTCTTCGAAATATAATTAGGGGGGCGGGTGGGAAAGCACAAACACAAACTTTTGGCTCTTTTTTTACCAACCCAGCGACTTCGTAGCTTATGTCTGATCACATTCTCAGCAAGCACTCCTTTCTGGCTCGCGTTCAGCGCGGTTATACTGGCCCACACACGCAAGTCTTTCTAATTTTGCTGGCCTACACGTTCCATCTTTCTAATTTTGTCGTTCGATATCTCTCTTCGTCAGAGCGGGCGGGGTGGCTGCTGCGGATGCGTTTTCGCCAGGGGCGTGGGCAATACCAGTAGCGGTCGGCGGGACAAAGCCCCACCTTGCGCGGCATTTTTCCTCTGGTAAGGCGCAGGCAAGGGCAGGGGCGGGGGCGGGAGCGGGGCACGTCGACACAGGGGAGCAACAACTTTTTATTTTATTTTTCAAGGCGTCGCCTGGAAGCATGAAACGAACGATGTGTTGCTGTCAATGTTTGTTCTTGAAAAAAATCAAAGACGTCAAGTATGGGGGCATACGTCAGCGTTAGCGTTGACGTTGGCATCAGTGTTAGTGTTAGCGTTAGCGTTAGCGTTAGCGTCAGCGTCAGCGTTAGTGGTGGCGGTAGCGGTAGCGGTAGCGGTAGCAGTAGCGGTAGCGGTAATGCTAGTGCTAGCGTTAGCGTTGGGGTTGGCGTTGGCGTTAGAGTTAGAGTTAGCGCTAGCTTAAAGTTAGAGTTAACGTTAGCGTTAGCGTTAGCGTTAGTGTTAGCGTTAGCGTTAGTGTTAGCGTTAGCGTTAGTGTTAGCGTTAGCGTTAGTGTTAGCGTTGGCGTTGGCGTTCGGGTTCGGGTTCGGGTTCGCGTTCGCGTTAGCCTTGGCGTCAGCATAGCCTTGGTGTTAGCGTTGGAATTAACGTTCGCGACAGCATCTGCACCAGCGTTAGCGCTAACTTTTGGTATAAGCGTACACGCCAGAAATTGGAAACGTTACTGTCGCTGGGGTACGTACGTACCACTGGCGTATCTTGTTTACCCCCAGCAGCACAAATTACGGAACCTGCTCCAAGAGAAGAGCCGTATCGCGTGGTTCCCTAAATGGAGCCAACTTTTGCATTGAGCGACACCTTTGCAACTTCCACTGCCACCGTCGCCGCCGTTGTCTTGTCGCTCTGCAGGCGGTGTGACGATCGTCCCCGTCCCGAGCATGGGCGACTCTATCAGTGAAGGGACCATAGTCCAGTGGATGAAGAACCCGGGGGAGCCGGTAGAGGCGGACGAAGTTGTCGTAGTGCTTGAGACAGATAAGGTAAGTCGCGGAGCTCATGCATCTGTTTGTGCACGAAGTGGGATCCACGTTTTTTAGTTTGGAAAAGGGTTTCCAGATTTATGTGTAAGTATTGTATAGGGGATAGGGGACACGACGTCTAGACGACGAAGAAAGCCTAGAAGCACGATCTGACCGTCTAACCGTAAACGTAGACGCGTCGCGCAGCGTGTTTGCTATCGGTTACTTGTTAGTATACAAAGGGGTTTCCAGATAGATACGTAGCGTTTGTGTATCGTGGATGGGGGACACGCCGTCTAGATGACGAAAATATCTATTAATAGACGTACTGTCGGTCTGTGTAGCCGTGTAGACGCAGACGAGACTCAAAGCACATTTGCGTACAAGGGAACGGTCCAGAGGTCCGAACATTTGCGTTGAGCTTGTTCTTTTTTTACGTGGCGCTGCTGTTCTCACTCCGTTTTCTTCCGAGGGTTAGTAGGGCTGCGATAGACCTTCGCCTAGCTTCGATTTTGTTCGTTTCGTTGAACTATGAAATTTTCTTGGCTTTAAACTCTAGCCCTAACTGTAGAACCGTATTTCCGACCGCCGGGGAATATTCCAGGAATGAAGATGTCGTGAGTTATACTATTAATAGTGTGGACCATCAGCCATTGTGTCGAAGCTGGGTCGAGTCGTAGACACTACTCACACGTATTGTGCTGTTTTCTGGCGCTCGCCAATACGCTCCTCAGGTGAGCATCGATGTCCGGTCGCCGAGCGCGGGAACGCTCGTGGAGCAGATGGCGGGCGAGGGCGATACGGTCGAGGTCGGCGTGGCCTTGATGAAGGTGGACACGTCGGGAGCTGCGGCTGCGCCGGGTGAGTGTTGGCTTGTGTCAAGAGGGGGGCGTGTTTTTGTTTTGCCCTCCCCGAACCTAAGAGTTATTTTTTCATGTACGTTTCCCCTTTCTTTGTACCTGCATATCATTGCGCTCAAATGGGTAGCTCTGCACGCAGGCCCCAGTGGCACTTTCTTCTGGTTTGCTTGAGTTTGTTCGGGTAAGGGAGCGTAGATGATGACTAACGCATTCGCACTCGAAGAGCACCATACTGCTGTGTGAAGAGTCTGCCTCTTTCTGTTGCTTTTGGCACTAACGTGCGGCACGAATGACAAGCTGGTACAGTTGGCTTCGTGCGAATCCATCCTATCATTTATCAACGGAGTCGTAGGGGCCATCCTAGGCCCGCACGCATGGGGCTGTCAGCGAGGTGGGGCGCTGGCGGAGCTCGCGGCGCCCTTGTCGCCTTCAAACTTTACGCCCGACGCCCAAAGTTGTTTTCATTTTGCGTGCGAAAATTGAGCGCATCCCCGCGCCCTCCTGCCTTCAAATATCTCTGTAACACCAGCACCGAAACCGGTTGAGGCAGCACCCAAGGAGGCGCCGCCTGCAGCGGCCCCGGTTGCTGCCGCCCCTCCACCCCCAGCAGCTGCAAGGGCCCCGGAACCGCCAACGCCAGCGCCAGCTCAGGCTGCGCCCGCCGCTGGGCAGAAGGTGGGTGAAGGTGCTTTGTTGTTTTTTTTCAGGGCCTGTACGCAGTTCTTGACCCGACCCACGGGGGTCGGGTCAACGTTGTTTTTTTCAGGCTCTTTGCGGGTTATGACCTAATCCGACCCACGCGGGGCGGGTCAGGAGGTTTTCAATATCTCGCGGGTTGAGTCCGGTCGGGCCAGGAGGTATTCCAATTCTCACGGGTCGGGTCGGTTTGGTTCAGAAGGTTGTCAAATCTCACGGGTCGGGTCGGGTCGAGTCTAGTCGGATCAGGTCGGACCCGACCCGACCCGACCCGCGAAAACTGATGCAACCGGTGAAACGCCCCTTGATCTTTATGCTCCCTCCTGTACAATCTCGAGGTCTCGTTGAACCCCGAAGACGGAGATGAGGGCGAGGCGGGGGCGGGGGGTGACGAGGGACTGTCCATCCTTTGGGTCTTGGACGATCTGGACTGTTCGGTGTGATCAGTCCAGGCTGTTCGGTCTGGCCAATCTGAGTTGTTCGGTATGACCAATATAGACTGTTCGTTGTGGCCAATCCGTGATTTTCAGTGTGGTTAATCCGGGCTGTTCGGTGTAGCCGGTCTGGGCTGTTCGGTGTGCCCAATCCGGGCTGTTTGGTGTGCTGTTTGATGTGGTCGATCGGAGCTGTTCGGTGTGGTTGATCGGGGCTGTTCAGTTTGGGCAACCTGGATTGTTCGGTGTTGTGTTCTGTGTCCGGTATGGTCAATCCTGACTCTTCGGTGTCGGTGCATGGTCAATCTGGGCTGTTCGGTGTGGCCAATCTGGGCCGTTCGGTTTATTCGAAATTTGCCGTTCGGTCTACTGTCTGATGTAGACAATATGGGACGTTCGGTGTAGTCGCACTGCGCTCTTCGGTGTGCTGCTTGGTGTCGTCTATGTAGGCTGTTCGATATGGTCAATATGGGCTCTGCGTTATCGCCGGTTGTTCGGTGTGGTCGATGGGGGCTGGTCGGTGTCGCTATTCTGGGCTGTTGGATACCGGCAATCTGGACCGTCCGATGTATTCAAGCTGCTCATTTGGTGTGCCGCTCTGTGGGGCAAGTCTGGACTATTCGGTGTGGTCGGTCTCGGCTTTCCGCAATGGTCACTCTGGGCTGTTCGGTGTGATCATTCTGGGCTGTTCGTTGTAGCCAATCTGGACCATTCGGTGTAGTCAATCTTCGCTATTTGGTGTGCTGGTCGGTGTGGTTGGTCCAAGCTGTTCGGTGTTGTCATTCTGGGTTCGGGCTGTTCGGTGTGGTCAATCCAGGCTCTTCGGGGTGGTCAATCTTGAGGGTCGGTGTGGCTAGTCGGGGTTGTTCGGTGTGGTCCATCTGGCCTGCAAGGTGTGGCCAATCTGGGCGGTTCGGTGTGGTCTATCTGCGCTGTTCGGTGTGCTGTTTGGTGTTGTCCACGTGGGCTGGTCGATTTGGTCGTTCTGGGCTATTCGGTGTCGCCAGTCTGAGCTGTTTGGCGTGGACAACCCGGGCTATTCGGTGTGGCCGGTCCGAGCCGTTAGGTGTCGTAAACCTGCGCAGTTATGTGTGCTGGTTGGTGTAGTCAATCTGGGCTGCTCGTTGTGGTCAATCCGGGCTGTTCGTTATTGTCAATATGCACTGTACGATGCATTATTCGAAATTTGTGTCGAACGTTTCGATACCATATCAACACTGGGTGGTTCTGATTGTTTCCTCTCTTTTGTGGCGGCACGTTCGCTTGCACGTGTACAGGTAGTCCTCCCGCCCATCATGCCCTCCGCAAATGGTGACCGCATGGAGTCGCGCGTGAAGATGACGCGCATGCGCATGCGTATTGCGGAGCGCCTGAAGTCCGCGCAAAACACGGCTGCCATGCTGACAACGTTCCAGGAGGTGAGATTAAACGCCGATGGTTCGTTTGGACAGTATCGACCCCCTATCCGGTTTTCGGTTTTTCGAAGATACCGTCCGGTGCCCACCTTATTTCCCGAGGAGGTTAAATGGGTCGCCGCGGAATAAGGTTGGTTTGAGCCTTAGTTTGAAGCCTTACAGTCCCCCTCTCTCCCCCAAGCCGGTCTCTCACGCCCCGAGAAGTCCGCATCTGATATGGTTTGGTCGATATAAACCTGAGTCCCAAGAGGCGGGCTGATACAGTGGCCGCAGAAGCATATTTAGTTGAGACTTGAGAGCCCCCCTCCCCTCCCTCAAACCTGCCACACACGCAGCATGCAAATATGAGGTTCAACGAAAAAAAACGACCTTGCAGCTGAGGTTTCGTTCCATTTGTGTATAAATCTGGCCCTCCCGCCTCGTTCTGCTTGTGGCATACCCCCGCCCGCGCCCGTTGCTCGCTCTCTTTGCAGTGCGACATGTCTAACCTAATGCTTGTTACACCCCCCTCGCCCCTGTTTTTCACGGCCGTCGCAGTGCGACATGTCTAACCTAATGAATATGCGGAAGCAGTACCAGGAAGACTTTGGGAAAAAGCACGGCATTAAGCTCGGCTTCATGTCTTGCTTCGTCAAGGCCTCCGCCGACGCCCTCAAGGAGATGCCGGCGGTAAACGGATGTAAGTTTTTTTTTGGACACGAATGCTTGTGTGCTTGTAACCCCCTTCCCCCCGCGCCATCTACGAAACAGCCGCGATTTAATCGCAAGCCCCAGGACTCGCGGAAAGGCTGGTACGCGCTGCCGACGTCAAGGAGGGCATTCTGGGTGTGCAGAGCTATACCTGGTACAGTGTTAGCCTTCCTATGGTGCCGGTATGTACCAGCCCAAAACACGGGCGCTAAAAGCGGCAACCGGCACTACTCCGCATACTGCTACTACTGGTGATTCCCAATATGCCAGGCAATATAACAGGTACCTTTGTAGGCAACCGGCACTATAGAGGGACCACTACTTGTATCTGAATACCCGGTGTGCAACTCGGTTCGCCCAACATGTTCCCGGGGCCCAAGTTGAAATAGAGGGGGAGGGAGGGTGTCATCTGTGAACCGTCATGATCAGCCGCGATTGAAGGGCCAGCCCCAGGACTCGCGTATACGCCGGTATGCACAGCCGGCCTCAAGACAACTTCCCTTCAGGCCGGCGGCGTATACCGGCGTATACGCGAGCTCTGGCTCTGGTACTTCTGTAGCGGCTGCTCTCGACTGTTCTGCAGATGGCACTTTGCCTCCCGCTCCCCCTCCGCTTCGTGGCCGATAGCAAGCCTTGTTGCGCACGGAGTATACACATATAGCTCTCCCTACCCTGAACGCCTCCTAGTTTGTTCCCAGTATACTGGTGTTAGTGTCGGCCATTGAGTTACGGGATGTCTTCGGTCTTCCTTTTCCCATTGACGTTGGCGGCGCATACCGGCGTCTTCGCGAATTCTGGTGCTGGCGCTTGTATAGCCGCTGATTGCGTTTGTTCCGTAGATGGCGCCCTCCTTCCCGCCCCTGCTCCACGTTGCGCCCCGAGAACACCTGCCATAGCGGGTTTCCGAAAACCGAAACACACATAGGTACGGTACTGGCATGGCATACCTGGTTCTGGTATATACTAACGGAGCTCCAAGCGAGACGGAAAAATACAATACCGCTTCCACGCCCCCCCCCCCCCTCCTGTCCTTCCCTCCCCCTCTGGTACCTTGTGTGCATTGCCTTTGCTCGAGCCCTCACGCTGACTGACCGTAACTTATCCTGCCGCCGCTTTGTTGGTCCGCCGTGCGCTTCGGTCTACGCTTCTCGCTATTTGTTGTTCGTTGTTGTTTTCTTTTGTTTTCGTGTCTTGTTTTTTGTTTCCTGTTATTTGTGTTTTGTGGCTCGTTCCTTGGCTCTTGTTCTTGTTTCGTGATTTTTTTTTTCGGGGCGGGAGGACTGGCGCAGACATCGACGACGCGGCGAAAGAGATCGTGTACCGCAACTACGTGGATATCTCCGTGGCGGTTTCATCGCCGAACGGACTGGTCGTTCCCGTGCTTCGCAACGTCGAGGACATGGGTACGTCCGCGCACGTTCTCAAACACATTGCGCAGTAATTCCTAACAGTTTGTCCGAAAAAAGCGTGGGTGCAGGGACTGGTCGTTCCCGTGCTTCGCAACGTCGAGGACATGGGTACGTCCGCGCACGTTCTCAAACACATTGCGCAGTAATTCCTAACAGTTTGTCCGAAAAAAACGTGGGTGCAGCTTCTAAAAGGGTTGGTACGTTGAACAAACAGCGCAGCATTTAGTCTTGCAGCCTTGTAGAACCAAAGGAGTTGTGTATACATGGCACACTAATTCCAACTGTTACTCTTTTTTCAGTGTGAAGTTCCAAAGGGGTGCACGTTAGGTCTACGAGCTGACTGGACTTGACGGCTATTATTAATGATAATTTATTTTTGGTGGCGTCAAGGCCAACTGCGATATGAGCTGACTTGGTCTCTAACAGTAGGTGGTAACCCAAGGCTACCTGGACTTGACGGCTATTATTAATAGTATTTATTTTTGGTGGGTCAAGGCCAACTGCGATATTAGCTGACTTGGTCTCTCACAGTAGGTGGTAGCCCAAGG
The DNA here is from genome assembly GCA_012845835.1 of Undaria pinnatifida. Lineage (NCBI taxonomy): Eukaryota > Phaeophyceae > Laminariales > Alariaceae > Undaria > Undaria pinnatifida. The sequence continues at coordinate 2,975,213 of JABAKD010000022.1, forward strand.
CTACCTGGACTTGACGGCTAATAATAATTATTTATTTTTGGTGGCGTCAAGGCCAACTGCGATATTTGCTGACTTGGTCTGTTACACGGTAGGATATCTTTTTTGGCGCCATTTTTTTATACGGTAGGGGGGACTGTTTTTTTTTGGCGTCTGTTTTTGCAGTGGCTCGGGGTCACTTGCGCGAGTGGCCCCCTTGTTATATCGAGGTCTTCAGCACCGTGATATTTTATGGTGACCGTTTGAGGCCGTAGTGAAATGGTGAGCTACGCTGCACCAAAACAATCTCGTAAAGCCTTTTTTGTCGGTGAGGTGCAGAGTCGCGCGTAGTGGTGAAAACCCGGTAATGAAAGATCGGAATATCCCGCTATCACACGTCGAGCCACAAACTCGCCAGCCAGATGCAACCACGCAGAACTCCGCAAATTGCGGCACCCAACTGTAATAGTATCAATAGCTGTAATACGCTGCAATACACTGTAGTTCTCTACTGTAATACTTCACCTAGCCAACTAATATCTACCAGCTAGTGACTCTTAATAGGCGGCGATTTATGTACTATTAGTATAACTTACTTGTAGTATAGTCAGCCAACTCATGGCCCTACCCAAAGGAATTATCGCGGCTTATCTTTTTGTGTGTTGTATTTGTGCGACCGGCAACGTTTAAACCGCGCGCTCGCGTCGTAATATTTTTTTATCGCGCAGGTTTCGCTGATGTGGAGAAAGCCATCGCCAAGTACGGACAGAAGGCCAAGGAGGTAAGCTCGATGCGGGTAGGGTAGGGTATTGCGGCAGGGTAGAGTAGGGTAGAGTAGGGCAGGATTGGTTCGGGTCAGTTCGATTAGGTTTGGTAAGGTTAGGTTTGATTAGGTTATGGATTAGATTTAAGTTTAGGCTGGGTTTAGGTTGGGCTAGCTAGGTTACGGTCGGGTCGGGTCGGTCCGCGTTGGTTGGGTTGGGTTTGGTTGGGTTCGGTTCGGCTCCATTCAGTTTGGTTCGGTTCGGTTTGGTTTGGTTTGGTTTGGTTCGATCGGTTCGGTTCGGTTCGGTTCGGTTTCGGTTCGGTTCGGCTCGGTTCGGTTCGGTTCGATTCGGTTCGGCTCGGCCCAGCGTCTGCTGACATGTATGTGCCCCCTTGCGACTTCGGTGGACATCATGTTTCTGACTTCACTTTACTTGCTGTTGGAGGCGTAAAAATTGCGACGACACCTCCCGCCCTCAATAGGCGCCATCGTGGGCTATTTTTCACCCCTACAAAGCACCCTTCCCCTCCTCTTCCTTCCCCCCCCCCGACCGCCCCCCCTTCCCCCCCCCCCGACCGTCCGCCCGCCTCCTCCTCCCTCCCCCCCCCCCCCCCCCCCCCCCCTCCGCTCCTCTCCCCATCACGCGTGTTTTTTTCGAAGGGATCGCTGGCGCTGGAGGATATGGCGGGAGGATCTTTCACCATCTCGAACGGAGGCGTGTTTGGATCTCTGATGGGAACCCCCATCATCAACCCCCCCCAGTCGGCCATCCTCGGCATGCACGCCACGAAGATGAGGGCGGTTGTTGCCCCCGACGTGAGTTCTGTTTCGTTTTTAGTTTTTACGTGCTTGTGCTTGTAACCGTTTTGGAATTGCACAACCTCTTTTCGTGGGCAAAAGTACTTGGAATTCGAGTTGTTCTGGACCGTACCGGTACTCGTATCATGTTTTCACCGCACGCAAACACACAACTGCCTTCAAACAAACACCCGTTGCTTGTGACGGTACCGGTGCCGGTACCGTTATTGCTTTCACCACGCACACACGCCAACACCTTCCGACCGTCAGCCCAAACGCCATTTGCTTGTTGTGGTACCCGCATCGTTATATGGTGCTTTCACCACACCCCCTCACACAAGTGTCTTCTGACCGCCTACCAATTTATTGTTGCTGTGTTTTGGCACCGGTACTCACATCGTGTCCCTGCACACAAATGCTTTCTGACTTTACGCTAAACCCTGGTACCAGCATTATAATCGTGCTTTCATCTCACCCCCGCACACAAATGTCTTCTGACCGTCTGCCAAATTTTCGGTGCTGTGCTTCGGCACTGGTACTCATATCGTGTCCCCACGCACAAATGCTTTCTGACTACACGAAACCCCGTTGCTGTGTTTCAAAATTTTGTTTCTCTTGTAAACAGGGCCAGGTGGTGGCGAGGCCCATGATGTACCTGGCTTTGACCTACGACCACCGACTCATCGACGGCCGGGAGGCGGTAACGTTCCTCAAATCCGTCGCTCTTAAGGTCGAGCACCCAACACGTCTGCTGCTCGACCTCTAATCTACAGTAGGGACAGTAGGGACAGTAGGGATGCGGGCTTTGTGTTCGTTGGGGTGTATTTCTTCGATAATTAGGTCAAACACCCAACACGTCTGCTGCTAGACCGCTAATCTAGGGGTATATAGGCAGGGGGTGGGGATGTGCGTTCATTACGGTGTCTTCAAAAATGGGGTCCAAGACCGGATGCGTCTGCTGTCTCGTCGACCTGCAGTCTATAGGTGCGAAGTAAGCGTTCTGCGAGGGTGCGAAGTAAGCGTTCTGCGAGGTGTGGTATTTCTGAACGAAGGTCTAAGATCTGATGCGTACGCTGCTGGGTGTGTAGAGGTGCGATACCTCAAGTCGTGCAACGGGGAGTCTTTCTTCGATACTTTTGGTAAAACGCCTGACGCGTCTTGTGCGGTACCTCAATAGTAGTCTAAGGGGCCGGAATAAAACCCAGGCCCCGATGCGTCTGGCGCTGCACTTGTGGGGGGGGGTGGAGTTGGCGTCGTGCAAACGGGATGCCTTGCTTCGGAAGCGATCCACCTTTCTGCTGTTAAACTTATGTTACTAGCAGTGCGAAGTATGCGTTCAACGGGATATCTGTCTTCCTTCGAAAAGAAGGTCCACGTGTCTGCTGCTAAACCTGTAATCCAGGGTTGGGGACTTTACGTTTAACGGGCTGTGTGCTGTATAAACAACCGCTAAGATCCGACGCATCTGCTGCTAGATCTGAAGTCTAGGGGTGGGGTCGTTACGTTCAACGAGGTGTCTTCGAACATATAGTCCAAGGCGAGGTGCGCCTGCTCCCTCAAAGGCCTAGTCTAAGAGTGGGTGCCGACTTTGCGTTCAACGGGGTATGAGTGTGCTTTCTAAGACCTGATGCTGACGCTGTTGGGCGTGTAGACGTGCGGACGTTGTGGGTGTGTTGCTTCAAAATACACTCCCAGGCCAGACGCGTCTGCTGCTAGTCCTCTAGTCTAGGGGTAGTCTGGGGGGGCGGGGATATGATCCGGGGCCCGACGCGTTTGCTGCTAAACCTGTGGGGCGTGAAGTTTGCGTCGTGCAACGGAGTGTGTGTCTTCCTTCGGAAAGGTCAACTTTTTGGACTATCTTGTCTATTTGTGTCTTGCTTCTAAAACGTAGGCGGTGACTTTTTTCAAGCCTCTGCTCTGCGTGTCGGCTCTCGAAGCCGCGAGAGTTTAAGTACTCGGAGAGGGGCAGACCTGTTGTGGCATACATAGCAGAAGTTTTTGTTGCTTAGGACTTTTGTTCGAAGATTTGCTTGCTCATAACGTTTGTACGCGGAAACTTTGGTTTTGAGCAGAGAACTGATATACTTTGTTGGAGAAAAGGAAACCGATTACTTTTGGTCGAGGGGCTCTAGGAGGCTGATAATTTTGTTGGAAGGGAGGGCTGATATGTTTTGCCCGATGGAAGGAGAGGGGAAGGGAATACAGGGGGGAAGGAGGGAGGCGGGGGGCTACGGCTTGGCCAATATCAATGTCCAAACGAATTGCGATGTGACGCGGTTGATCCCTACCATTGTGGGCGTAAATATAAAGACCGTTGTGGTATTTATATATACCCACAGGGTGCTTACATTTCCGTTCAGAGTGGTACGTAGCCCGGGCGCACTTGCGTGGCCGTAGCTATTATTGTTTGAAGTCGCAGCCCTATGGAGAAGAAACAGCGGTGGGATTGTGCGTCGCACTTCGGTGCGCGCTACAAGCAGTAGCCTCGAGGCCATTTCTGATTTTGGCCTCAAGATTTGGGCGGGCCATATTCTGATTTGGCCCAAAAATGTGGACGAAAAGATTGCGGATAAATCGCGAGCGAGTGGATGCGTCTCTTAGGAAACGCGAGAACTCGTCTTTTTTTCACGAGTTCTGGTTCGGCCCGAAAAATTGGCCGAAACAAAACGTGGTGAATCGCGAGCGAGTGAACGCGTCTCTGAAGCATCGTGGAACCTTTGTTTTATAACACAATCGATTATTAATTTTTGTTATAATTGTTGTTGTCGATGTCACATTAGGTCATATCCACAACCTAGCCCGTGGACAGAAAACGTTACATCAATATACGCTGAACGCCTTATGGCGTTACCAGGTGCACTTAAAAATCACAAATTATCGAACATAGTCACTTAAAACGACTCGTATCAGATCCCTATTCATGGCCTGTGTATCTTGCAGCAGATAGATCTTCGGTCTGAACCCGGTCTAAATGATCTGCATGGCCTAGATAATGTTGCCGTGTGGGTGCCGTGTGGTCTACATGATCTGGCGATATTTCCATAATTGATTCCTACCAGTAGGTCCTCGGTTGGAGCTGCACTACTTATTATGGATCCTGCACGATGATGGATTGTAAAAAATCGACAGATACATACGAAATCTAGATGATCTAGAGCATGTAGATCGTCATCATCTGTCCGAGGTGTGTGCAATGTTACCGGCTGGTGCTGTTCGGAGTAGTGCTCACAACAGTGTTACCGTCTGTTACTGCTCGGAGTGGTGCTCGCAGGTGCATGTGCTCAACGTTACGCTCGATGTTTTTTCGTTTTTTTATTCATGCCGTGTCTTGAGATTTTCTTCGATTTTTTTCTCGAGCTCCGTCCGTTCTCGTAGCTTAAACCCGGGGTCGCATGGGAGGGACTCCCCGCCCCCCACACTACGGAGTTCATTCCTGTACTTTTATCGCGAGTCCGGTTCAACATTTGCTGAATGTTCCTTGTCGACTCGCGTCCAATTTCTGAATTCACGCGCTCAGCGCTATCATCTGCACGTCGAATTATTGGCACAAAAAAAAGTCCTTTGAATTTGGGGGACTCTCGAACTCGCGAAATGTTTACAAAGCTTGCCGCTAGACCATCGTGGACGCCGATGCCTCACGAAGTTAGTTCTCGAATAATTTAAAAGTCTACGCGCCATATATCTACACCAGCCGCCACTTACCACACGTACCATACCCGTGCTCTTCTTGTAGTCATTTCCCGGTGTCATTTCCTTATTTCTCAGTGTCCGTGGGGGGCCGTAAAGGCACTGACTGGGCAGTATGATGGGGGGACAGCAGTTATTAATAACAGTACAAATCACAACGGGGAAGAGGTGATGTCACAACAGGGCTCTGAAGGGGGGGGGGGGGGGGGGGGGGGGGGGGGGGGGGGGGGTACGTTAAGCTTATTTTTACCCTGATGTAACTGCACCCGCGTGTTTGGAAACACGTGTAAGTTTGTGTGGGATGGTTTTTGTACTTCTACAACGAGATCGCTCGCGAAAATTAATACCAGGTACCAGGTAGTACGTATTTTTGTTCTTGGCTTGAGGAAATCGCTCGCACCATGCGCACTCCTCGGTTTAGCGGGGTTCTCTGTGGCGGAAAGCCCCAATGTGTCCGTCCGCCTGATCATAAATTGCCTGTCCTTCCGATCGAATTGTATTCCGGCCGTCCCGTCAGAAATTGTCCATCCGTCCGATCAACATGTCTACGTTCGTCCGCCGATGACGACGTTGGGACTAACGGTAACTTGGTGGATACTGCAAACCAGTCATACAGCAGTAAAACAGACAATTGCTGTTACTAGGAGTCCACGCTTTCGCTTGTTTTCACGGCTGTTTTTGCCGCGTTCGCTCGCTTGCAAAGTCATTACTTACGTTGCTATTATTGTCGGGGGGTAGAAACCCGCTTACAAAGGCATATTTTCCCCAGTTTGATGGGGTTTTCTGTAACGGAAAATCCCATATGCCCGATACAAAAAAATCTACCCGTTCGACTAAGATGCATAGCTATGCTTTGGATACCCAAGGTCAGCCATTTTTCCAGTAAGGCAGACACGTGTTGTCTCCACAGTAACTGCTTGGAGACACTGTCTCTACGGTGACTGTTTGGACACTGAAGGTCAGCCTTTTTCGCAGGAAAGCGGGCAAGTTTTGTCACTTCAAGCTCACGTTTGGGCATTATCTCTCAGCGTTTTTTTCGTCGAATCCAGACGAAATTCCACACATTCTTTCCTTTGTGCATAGCCGAGGGCGTGAAGGAAGGCGATTTTAAATAACGTTTTTGTGTAACCGGTTTTTGGGGGTCTCCGGATGATGAACGTTTCTTGCGGCGCATGGGGGACTTCTTGTATCCGGTGAACAAACACAGTTATCTACAATTGACTGGTATTGAGCCCTCCCCATCCACCAAGGAATACATCTGTGTGAAATTTTTTCTTGGATTTCCTCGTATTCGGTAAAAATCTCCTTGTGAGAAAGTGCTGCTGGCTTCCCCCGGTGGAGTGCTGCTGACCCTAGAACCGAAAAAGAGACTTTGAAGCAACATTGAGTGCTTTCTAGCCGACGGAACCATTTGTGCAGGAGTCCCCGAGGAGACACAGGGTAGTCGGTGCTGAATAGACACTCCTTAGGTTCGCGGTATCTCAAGGCTATAGTGTGTACGAAACCATATACTGGTAGTAAAGAGTCTTCGTTCTCCATTTTTAGCTCATAGCTCAGACTCAAGATAGAGGATAGCAACGCAGTGCGGGGGCGCGCGATGCTCCATTTGGGAGCATCACCTACCTGTACTTATCACCGGAAGCTATGAGAGCCTTGACGTTACGAACTCTGTATCCAAAAGACAGCGCTGTGGCCCCGTTGTACAGTCTATAGCTGCTCATCTACGTACCGCTCTACACAACACCAGCGTGTAATGCAACGGTTTGTGATTGTCTGACTTTAGGACCTCGCTCGCAAAAAAAATGCGCATGTATAACGCTGTACCGTACCAGGTACCTGGTAGACACAACGAGTGTGTCTTCTCGGCAATACCTAGGGTACCGAACCCGATCTGGGTGAAACCGTCAGGTTCTAAAGCGACGCGTATGCACGTATGTGATGCGTCCGTACGTGGTCGCCGGCGTGAGGGGAGTATCGAGTACAGTAACCCTCCAACGTTGATCAACCTTGCTGGTACGTGTGGTCTGTGGATGCGTAATCTTACTGTCCACGATTGCTCACGACGATAATACCACCACCAGTAGGATTGGTATCATCACCAGGGTTGGCGTTGCCACTAGGATTGGCGTCGTCACTAGGATTGGCGTTGCCAGACGCAACAAAGCCCACCGCCGCCGCAATTTCCTCCTGGTAAGACATTGTACGCCAGGGAGGGATGCCTATTTTTTATCGATTGCTGCCTCACGCGAGGAATTCGAATATCCACCCAAACCCAATTTCACGAAAACTATGGGCGCCACCCGGTGAAAGTTCCCAACGATTAGTGTCAAGGTGTTACCTACTGAGCTAGTGAGGTAAAAAAAAAAAAAAACGATTACAATACAAGGCCCAGGGTTAACCTCATGGCAGTAGGAAATCACAAAAAAAACATGGCAGGTCCTCCGTGGAGGAGTCTCGCTAGCCAAAAATTTATAAGCCCAAAAGCATTCCCTCTACCGTGGTAGCAACGCTCTAAATCTGAACCCAATAATTGGACCACTCCAGCAGTAGATGTTTTTTTTCCTGTTCTGTTTTATCTCCTCCCCAAAATTTCCCTATCTACTGTAACATTCATATGATCTTTAATTTTGAAGAGCTATAAATTGCCCCAGCTATTTTCTCTGCCGATAGAAGCTGAAGTACTATCTAAATAATATACGAAGCTACATGTAGTGTATACGAAGCCATACAGTAAAGAGTCTACAGTACGACCGGATCCTGGATCGGACACAAGAAAGCCGCGTGCCTGGCTCGTCGAGCTTGCGACTAAATGTGCACGACGCCCTGCCTTTAGACGACACACGCATAACGATTTCCATTTTGACTACAAACGCATGGCGATCGATCAAAACAGAAGCTCATTCCTCCACGACATATATATCCATCAGCCCCGCAAGAGCACACCCAAGTACCTGTCTCATTCGTTTTCTCCCCATCGTGGAATGTTGGGTCTAAAAGTACCTCCTCTATCGTAGCATGCCTCTACTTTCAAATCCAAAAATTGGACAACCCTGGGCAGCATCGATATGGTTCCTCGAACGTTTTATCTCTTGCCCTTGTAGGCTACATAGGGAGTCTACAATCCGTTACCTCTTGGTCAGGTGTGGGATTTGACAAGGTAAGGAGGCCGCGTGCAGCTCGTAGAGATTTTACTACAGACCCTAGGACGACCTATCGAAACGGCACCTCCTCCCGAGAGAGCTTTTAACTACAAGCGTACGACGAACTGCCGAAACAACAGCTCCTTCAGCCACCAGGTTTTGACTACAAACGTATGACAATTTGCCGAAACATCAACTCCCTCCCCCCACAATATGTTCTAGCCCCGCAAGATCGTGCCTACAAACGCATGACGATCTGGCGAAACAGAAACTCTCTTCCCCACGACAAATCCATCAGCCCCACAAGAGCGCCCAACAGTCGGTCTCGTTCGTTTGCTTCCATCGCGCCTGATGCGTGCTTCCCACGGCCACGTTCTTCTTCGTATTTGCCTATCTTACTCACTGGCGGTGTCGCGCCCCCTCCCAAGACTCCTCCTCCGCCGGAACATTCTTCCGAAAAATGCTCGGGAAGATCATCGGAAAAATCATCGGTTCGACCATGATTTCCGTTGATAGTTTTTGTGTTTGTGTTTGTTTTTGTTGTTGTTGTGGCATTTGTTTCAAGGCTAGCCTCAATTTTACTCGTCTTGTGCCTCACCGCGGACGCTGGTAGGGTGGCGGTGGTGATGTTGGGGGTGGTGTTGGTGGGGGTGGTAGCGGGGGCGGTGGTTATGGTGGTGTTTGCAGCCGACGTTATCGTCCTGCGCATGCGCTTGTTGAGGAGCGCCTGGAATACGATGAGGCCGCCTCTCCTGCGCCAGCGATCTTCGCGCCTCAACACGTGACGGATCGCGTTCCGGATGGTCACCCCTGTCCCTCGTTCTCCCGCAAGGCCTGTTGCTGTTGATATTGCTGTTGATATCGCTGCTGATGTTGATGTTGCCGTTGCTGTTGCCGTTGCTGTTGCTGGTAGTGCTGCTGCTGTGTGCAAGTGTTTTGGACGAAGAGGGGGGAGAAAAGGACACAAGAGCGTGAGGACGGGAAAGAGGAAGGGTAAGAAATGAAAAACGCCTATCACGGCGGGACAGTGCACGGAAGACGGTTGGAATTTCAAATTGTGGGATGGCAGACCAGGTACGCCGTACGCCTGATTGACAATCATGGCAAAATCAATCGATCCGCCACTTTCATACAAGGGGAACAATCCCATCATAATCGAAAAGTTATCAAATATTTATAGTATAGGATCCCCGAAGCACCATAGACAATGCCAACACAATTCGAAATAATGTACGCCATGCCAACACGATAGCTGAGAACACGACGTCGACACTTTTCCAACAAAAAACATTAAACGACACCATGCGATACTGCTACAACACCAGTAAGACACGCGTGCATGCCATTGTTTATACAAAATGAAGCTCCATACCAGCAGACGTCCCCTCTGCACAGCCCTCTTGCTCCACCTCGTCCTCCTCGTACTTCAGCCGAGGGGGAGGGGTGCGTCTCCTCGGGTTGGAGGAGTACCACCTCAATCCGACCATCTCAAACGGCGTCCGAAACCTAGTTCTAGAGGCGGAAGCGTCGTATTGAACTCCAACCCCGGGCAGAAAACACCTCGCCTTCAGACTCGCCCCGTGTCGCAAAAGCTCGATGACGCACCCCAAGCGGTCGCAGTAGCACGCCACGTGAAGCGGGGTCCACTTCTCGAGGCGGATGGTAGCGTTCGGGTCTGCCCCGGCTTGCAGGAGAAGGCGAAGGGTTTCCAAGTGACCTTCTTGGGCGGCGTAATGCGCGGCGGTTACACCATCATGGTCGCGCTGTCTCGGGTTCAGTCCGGCGCCGAGAAGAGCGCCGACAATGCCGGGGACACCATTTTTAGCTGCGTAAAACAGCAGGCTGGTTCGTGGTGTCGTCGGTTCTGCCGCGGAACTTGTCGTGCCGGGAAGGTCTTCGTTCGATCCGGAGGGAGAAATCAACGCTTTGGTTGCGCCGGTGCTACGTGTGCAGCCGGGGGAGAGTGGTTTGCTGTTGAAGAGACTACCCGACGCGGAATCGGGGGAACTGCACGAGGATTTGCAGTCGACGGAGGAGTCGAGTGTGGAGCAACTAGTAGAAGAACACGATGATGATGTGCTATCACCGGCCCCCTGTGCGTGCTGAGGGTGGTCGAGGGTTGTAGAACGACGCGAGCAAGTAGTGCTGGCCGCCGTTTTGAATAGCTCACTGCTGTGCGTTATTGGAACCGTGTTCACCCCGCAACGAAGGAAGGCCTGTACCAGCGTTGTTGCTTTCTTGATATCGGTCGCGTTTGTCCATCGCACGTGGGTTCTGGTGCACAGACGTCCGAGAGGGGTGTCAGTAGGAAGAGGCGGCGCGCAGTGCGTCGCCCGCCCGTTCCCATCTGCCCCAGCAGCCAGCAGAAATTCTACCGCGGAGACAGACGCCGCCGCGTGCAAGGCCGTCCTATTTCCAACGTCACCAGCGTTGATATCGGCGCCCCTGTGAAGTAGAGCTAACATGACAGCCGTGTGCCCGTGCCGGGTCGCTATGTGGAGGGGCGTCTCGGCCTCGTTTCCACCCAGAATGTTGACGCTTGCGCCTGCTTCCACGAGGGCATGCACCACCTCAGGCTGGCCCGAGCGAGCGGCGAAGTGCAGCGGGACGTGCCCCCCTACCTCGTGCTCGGAGACCATTTTTCCGTTGCCTGGTTGAAGGTAGCGGCATCTGGCCATGGAGGCCCGCGCGTTCTTTCGAGCTCCCGAAGCCAAGAGGATTCGAACGATACCCGCATGCCCGCGCACTACTGCCTCGTGGAGCGGGGTAAGATCGTTCTCGCACGAACGGTCACACCAGTAGTGCCAGTCACCGGTGGTGCTTTCGACGTCGTCCGAGTATAGCTCATGCCAGCCCCCGTTGGGACCCGCGCCACCTTCCAGCAAGGCCAGGACTACTTCAAGGTGGCCCCGCTGGGCGGCTACGTGAAGCGCAGTGACACCGTTGGCATAGTAGAGCGGTTCTTCTTCGCCTATTCGGGCATCTACATCCGCACCGTTGTACAATAAACCGGTTACTGCTTCGCTATTCCCGGCACCGGCGGCATCGTGCAAGGCGGTCGAATCTGGCAATGCTGACCTCTCCGGTCGTCCCATACGCTGTGCGTTGTGGGTATGGATCGAAGATTCAGACTGCTCTGGTGGGTCGGTGGGGGGTTGTTCGCTTGCTCGAAGATACCTACCTGCTGAGGACTGGGATCGATCGCTCCGGGAACCGGAATCAGAGATAGCTTCGTTTCGAACCGAAAAGCTTCCGCAATATGTGTTGAAACCTGCGGGCTGTTCGTTCAAATTCCAAATTTCGAGATTCATTTTGTGCTTTGTGACGTCAAGTGTTGAGGCTTGCGGTGTTCTCGTCCGGCCTGGTCCACCACCAGTGCTGCGCGAACGATGAGCATGCCGGGTGCCATGTGCCGTAGCCACGGCAGCAATAGCAAAAGCAGCAGCAATGTAACACGAATCAGCGACAGTGGTAGCTCGGGATCAGCGAGGCTCGATCTGCCAAACAGAGGCCCGCAACGTTACGACGCTGCTACGAGCAATCCGCGTATTTTTCAACAAGGAGCCTCAAGCAGACCGGCCGCGTCATCGCCTAAGCTTGCTGCACTGCACAGCTGCAGCAGCAGCAGCAGCAGCAGCAGTACGAGCGCCGACCGCATTATTCAGATAGTCAGCAATCCTTTGCGACAGCGAGTGCGCGACTTCGGCGCGACCTCCTCGATCCAGAGGAAGCCTGGGACGGCTTTAGCGCTACGTGTGTCGATCGCGTTTGGTCTGATCTCAGCGTGCGCTGGATGGGTCCTCTCCACGGGGAACATCGCCAGAGTTGCCCACCTTGTACGAGCTGCTTCGGGGCCGCTCCATATCGACACGTGGACTACAGATCAGGTGCGCCCGTGCTGACAGCAGCGGTTGTCTTGCCTGTGTTGCGTGAGTAAGTCAAGCTCTGTAGAGGGTTGGCATCGGCCATGTTTTCGATGGGGCAGCCACAGCTGTCGAAAGCTTTTCATGAAAATAGACTACTAACTGATGTAGGCTGGAAATAGATCGTCGTCAGCAATTTGTACACGTACGTATCATACATAGACTAGTCTAGAGCAAAAACAAACAGCAGTACCAGTACTTGGTACATGGCAGTCAGATTTTGTCCCCCTCGAAAACGGGTTTTATAGTTTCCGCGCACAGACTGACTAACATCGCCCTGTTGACCCTGATAGCCACACTGTAGTTGCAAAGGGAGTCGCCGACCTCTATCCTTAATGAGGACACACAACCCGTAATACGCGCGATCGGAGTATCACACACAGCTTGCAAAGATGAGTTTCGACGAAATCCTTGGTCTCACAGCTGGAGTGTATTTTCAATTTTTATATGATAATAGATGAACAATTTGGACGGAAATAGGAAGTTTGACATGAATATCAGCCGGTTCTTTTGGGGCATGTCATAGTTGTGGGCGGCGGCGCCGTGTGGCATTGAGCTCGTCGTGGTGTTACCACTTTCTGCTCATCATGCAGCATGATATGTGGAGGTGTGGGGATGCAGACACACAAGACATCAGATAGGTACAAGTAGTCTATAGTCTAGCTGCCGATGTTTATTGCAGACATTCATTCCAAGATTCCTACACACGGGTAGATCTACTATACGAGTTTACGTACAGTTTTATTAATAGTGAGGTATCTTGCCAGACGACTGCAATACCCGCACTCAAGCGGGACCCAAGCGGGACCATAGACCATCTCGGGATAGGGCGGTACACTGCTGTACTCGACAAGGACGTGACAAGCGACGATTTTCACCGCACCAAGAAACTGTAGAACCCCGCGCTAGAGGGCATCGCACTGTAGCGGCACCATGACGTACTTTATTTGCGCGGTGCATCCGTTGACCCATCCAAGCGAATCTCAAAGATCCGTTGTCGGGAGTCGAACACGAACGCTTTCTGGGGGGGTGAGGGGGGAAGGGGGGGCATCATGCCCAAGCGACTGAAGCCTGGGTCTGGCCATCATCGTCTTGAAATTTGTGGGCCTTCCAATGGCCGTCACAAGATAGCGTAAGACCGCCCTGACTTCTTCGCCATGTTGCGTTCTCTCCCCAGTGCCATTGATGATGCACTTGATACCCTCTATGAGCCCAGTGCCGTCTTTAGTCAGTTCTTTAGTCAGTTCTCCTAGGGTCTGCTAGTATGACATTTGTTTCTCTTTTCCTTTTCTTGCTTCCTCTTCTTGTCTTGTCTTTCTTGCTTTTCTTGTCTTTTCTTTTCTTTCCTTTCCTTTTTCGTTTTTTTGCTTTCTTGTATTTTCTTTCCCTTCCTTTGTCTTCTTTTCTTTTGTTTGCTTCTTTATTCCAATTGACTTGCGTCTGTCGTGCGTATGCGTAGTGATAGGTACTACGTGCAACATATACGTGGTAGTCTTTCTTGGGTGGCAAGCGGTATAATCGGTTTTCCAGGCGCGAGTAGTGAGGCGTATGCACCAGTATGGACCTGGGACATCGTAGGCTGACTCCCGATTTCACTTTTTATATGTGTCTGGTGGAGGCATGAATTGCGTCAGCTGTGATATATGCGTGTACCACCTTTGGTTTGTTTGTGCTTTTCCCTGGGGTATTCCTCGGCTCCAGAGTGACTGGAGCCTGTCCTGTGACCACGGATTTGATTATGCGAGTTAATGTGAGAACAACAACTTTCTTCTATTAATAAAACCTTATCTTCTTTTGCATCGAAGATTCAACACATGAGACAGGCTATCGTGGTTTGGAAACTTTTTGGAGCAGAAGGATTCTTGTTAAGTGTTGTATTATTCTACACCTTCACCTACCGTTTGAAGTAAGTATTGGATTTAGATGAGGCCTCCTGCCCCAATCAGAGAACCTTGGGATGCATTTCAGCGCTGTGCTCGGGCTTGGCGCGGTAGGTGCACCCTACACCCCACGTCCTTAAAGTCGTAAAGGCAAGAACGCTATTATGTATTGCCTACATGCTGGGTGGGTGGGATGGTCGGTGCTTCTTGGTCCGAATTATGCATAGGCTTGTTTTGGGTCTCTTGAATCCGCACTGACTCCGGGAGTGTTCTTGGGTGTTTTTTCTTACACATCACATGAAGGCGCAGGCCCAGCCCAACCCCAACCCCAACCCTAACCCTAACCTCGACTCTAACCCAAGCCAAGGCTACTACGACGCTAAGACCCTTTTGGGTGATCTTGAAAAAAATGTGGGGAACACCTCAAAAACCGTAATATTTTTGGTGTTTTTTCTGCTTCGTTTTGGGGTGGTGAGGCCATTTCTTACACAGTCGGATTTGTCAGCCGAAAACGGCCTTTTTCGACTGAAGCCCAAAACGAGCTTTCTTGCACAATCGAAAAAGAGCTTTTTCGACTCAACTTTTTTCGAACTGAGTTTTCCGACTGGGGGATCCAGTCGAAAATGTTAACTTTTTTTGGACTGGATCTGCCAGTCGAAAAACTCAGTTAAAAAAGTTTTACACATGTTTTTTGAACCCATCGCGTCGCTCATCCCACCACAAAACACACACCCACACGCCCACACACCCATATCAGGTACCGCACAGAAGTATCATACAACAGTGCCGACGCTGCCTTGGCTATCACTATGTTGCTTCACGCCGCAAGTCAGCGTGGGGCATTCCTAGCTCCGCTCACCAGCAGCGTGTGCCACACGACGCAGCAGCGCACGGTATCGATGCAATTTTGCCAACAACGACTACGCCTGCTGTAGCTTTGGCGGCTTTCGGATATAAGCCCAACACCATCAATCCGCTTGGACGAGGGTTCGTCGCGCGCGAAGCACACGTTGCTCGCGGAGAACGCGCGAATCACAGAGCTGCCAACCGATTTTCGACTGCCTGCCAATCGATTTTCGACTGCCATGCCGCAGTGTTACTACTCCCTCACACCAACCAATTCTAGGAAGAGCACAAAAACTATAAAATCTACTCGACTTACGATAAGAAGGACCATAAGAATCCAATCGAAAAAACTCAGTCGAAAAGGGCCGTTTCGACTGGCGGAATCCGACTGTGTAAGGAATGGCCTGAGAACGCGGTAAAGTCTACTGGACTCCGGTGCGCGATTCTTTCAACAAGCGATTAGACCCAAAATCTTGGAGCCACCTCTGAATTATTGATGGATCTGTTCTTGTTGGATCACGGTTGTACTGAATGGTATGATCTGCAAGATCTAGATCATGTTCGTAGGATGTGCATACCACGGCTCTTACAAGCATGGTTGCCGTGTGGGTTCTTTATGAATGGGCTCTTGTATAACAACTTACAAAGATAGTACATACTCATGTAACTATAGGGTCCAGATTGTCTAGAGTTATGTGATCTGTTCGATGTATGGAAGACGCGGAATGTTTCACAAATCGGACAGATAACGATCTAGATCATCTAGATCATCTAGATCCTACATATGTCGTTATGATATGTCGTGCAGGATGTGTGTAGTACGCATCCAACCCAGGAAACATGTGCTAGATCCTTGAGATAATCCAGCTCTCACCCGGCCACATGGTCCATAGGCTATGCAGATCATATGTCTACCCTGAAAGACAGATCGTGAATAGGGATCTGATCTGCCTGATGTGTTTGATTAGAAATAATAATACTACACATGTTGAGACCAAGGCGTTATACGACATGACAGCAAAACCGGTCTTGGTGTTCGGTTGTTTTGTTCGGGTTGGTTTGATGTATATAATATGTTTGATCTTGCTTTTTTTGCTTGTTTCGTTTTTGTGTCTCAGGAAAGGTGTCGGGCGGCCCCGCCTTGGGATGCCGACCTGTCGGAGATGCGGGAGGCGGTGGAAACCTTCGAGGCGAGGGATTACATGCCTCCAGTCTGGGCCCGCAACGCGCACCTCCACACAATCGTGGCCTCCGGAGATATGGAGAAGAAAATCCTCGGAGACAGAATTGTAAGTTAATTTTCTCAGCATTTGCCGTACAGTATAGGGTAGATGTATATGGTACGACGTCCTATTAATACCATAGAAAAAAACCTCGGAGACAGAATTGCAAGTGGATTTTCTCAGCGGTTTATTTACAGTATAGTCTATGATGGATATATTCCAAAAGGTCCTTAAACTCAACTACTGTACATACCAGAAGAAGATTCTTGGAGACAGGATTGCATGAAACTTTTCTAATATTTTTCTCTTAAAATTGGTAGTTATCAGATACCCCGACAGCTGGTCCTACAGTTGTTGCCGTCGCCGTCGTCGTCGCCGTCGTCGTCGTTGTTGTTGTTGTTGTTGCTGTTGCTGTTGCTGTTGCTGTTGCTGTTGCTGTCATTGCTGTTGTTGTTGTTGATGATGCTGTTGTTGCCGTTGTTGTTGTTGTCGTTGCTGTTATTGTTGTTGGTGTTGTTTTCACATCAACTCCTCGCCAACAGTAGTATGATACGTACCAGTACAGTAAAAGACACCTGTTAAATAACAATAAATACCGTCCCAGCCTGGGTTTCTTATTTGAGAGAGGGTTCGTTCTACCAGTACACAAAGTTCAGTATAACCGGCGCCCGGATGTCCTACTTTCCTGCAAATCTCGGCCTGCCTTTCTTACTTCCCTCTTTCTAGTTAGGTGTTATGTGCTGTATACCAACCGCGCATGCAAGGGTTAGAGCGAGGCCAGAAGAAAGAGAGACATTACTCACTAAGCTCTCTCCGCGGTACACCTCATGCCCACTGCCCCTTTCCACAACCGACGTCGTCCGTTTTCACGTTCCGGTATGTAGCCGCTTGGGTACTGGAGAGAGCGTTGGCCAACTCCCGATGGAGACTTCGTTGACATCGACTGGCTGGCGGCGGAGGCTCCTAGCACGGACGAAACGCAGGTGCGAGTCAGGAGCCGACCGATTGTTGACTCTCGCATGATTGCGCGCCGTACGCAGTCTTGGTGGGACTTGGCACAACTTGGACACGATTGTCGGGTTATGCTTGAATGTACGCCCTAAACCCTGACCCTAGCCCTAACCCTAGCCCTAACCCGAAACGCCAACCCTAACGCTAACCCCCGACGGGGACATCGTCGACATCGGCTGACTGGCCGCGGAGGCTCCTAGCGCGGACGAAACGCAGGTTCGGACCTGTCCGTTCTCCGCCTCGCGCATTGCTACGAACCGCAGTTACGGTAAGGATTGGCGCAATTTCGGCTGAACGGTTGAAAGACTAACCCTAGCCCTATCCCTGGCTGGCCGTGGAGGCTCCTAGTAAGAACGAACCGCAGGTCAGGAAAGCAGTCCATTACTTGTCTCGAGCCGTATTTTGCGACTTGACCCAGCTCGAGTACTTATTTTACAAAATGGTTGAAGCATAGGGGTCTTCTACGGCCAGGCGTCGTGGATTTGTGTGTGTGTGTGGGGGGGGGGTGAACAATCTCCAGCTGAGGTCTGATTGTTTATAACTAGGCCATGGGCTTGGTCATCGGGTGGCACTTTCACTTTACGTTTTTTTTGTTTTTTTCTGAAACTCCACGGAAGAAACAAATCGTGCACAGTTATTTACCGTAGAATTATGTCAGGCAGTGCCCGGGTTTCAACGGGTGTTGCCGATAGTCGATTCTAAAACCCTAATGCGAACGGTAACCCTAACCGTATCCCCAACGCCATCCCTCGGTTTGGTTCGGTTTGGTTCGGTTCGATTCGGTTCGGCTCGGTTCGGTTCGGTCCAGGTCGGTTCGATTTGGTTCGGTTTGGTTCGGTTCGGTTCGGTTCGGTTCGGTTCGGTTCGGTTCGGTTCGGTTCGGTTCGGTTCGGTTCGGTTCGGTTCGGTTCGGTTCGGTTCGGTTCGGTTCGGTTCGGTTCGATTCCGTTCGATTCGATTCGATTGGATTCGGTTTCCACGCTGTTATTCACCTTCCGCTGGTTGGACCTCCCCCTCTTCGCTCCCCCCCCTCGAGGTGTGTATATTTGGTCTGTGAGTTGGGTGACTGTACTATTACTTCGTAACAAATTATAGCAATAGTAAATCGCCGACTAGTTATTCGTTGACGGGGCATTATAATACAATTATAATATATAGTTGTATTATGTAATACATTGCATTATGAGAAAGAGACATGTGCTGACATGATACGCGGGGTGAGCAAAAAAACAAATTAAGTAAAAAACAGCTAGTTCTTTGCGGTCACTTGTGGACTTTGGCGTATTTGCATCTGAGTGACGCGCTCGTGACTTGACGTGTACTGGTAGTGTTCAGTATTAAGGACTAAGTCGGTTACTTGTTTGCTTCTACGCCGCGCAGCCAACAACTATCCATCAACTTCAGCCTACTCACCGCGCTCCTTTTTTTTTGGGTCGTTTTTGTCCCTCCTACGCCCTTGATGTTTTTTCGCCCTTGCCGATATTTGCGGGTTACCAAAGGATTCGGATGGCCCGGGTAAATCGTTGGGAGGAGCCTTGAGTGGAACCTATTCGGCTGCGGATACCGGGGAAGGAACAGGAAGAGGAGGGAAATGGGAAAGAGAAGCGGGAGAAGGGTGGGGGGGAGGAGGAGAAGGGGAGAGAGGAGCGAGAGAGGGAGGAAGAGAGGCAAGAAGAAGAGCGGACGGGTGGAGGAAAGGAGTGGGAGGAGGAGGGGGAAAGGTGTTGAACGTTGACGTGGAAAGCAACTCGCACGTCCGTGGCGATAGGGAAAGGCCGACAACGGGCGACTCGTTGGTGGAGGCAGCGGCAGCTGAAGGCGATGTAAGAGAGAGGACGAGGTCGAGGTTGCTGCTTTGCTTTCGCCGCCCCTGCGTGCAGATTTGCAGTCATGCCACGGGTAGAACGGGTACCTATGATATACTTATTTACGTTCCTATGTTAGTTCCCCAACATTTCTTAATCACCGCCAGTTATTTCTTTCCTCTGTATGAACAACCCTATGCTGCATCCCGCGAATAGCTGCCGCAGAAAAGCGCCACAAAACAGAAACCAAAACAACCAACAAGATATACTTGTTTCCGGTTCTACTGTCTCTGCGCTGCACCGCTACCCCAATTACAAAAATTAAAAAGCTGTCGGCAGTGGAGAGCCTAAAACAGGCTTCGATAATTGCCGAACGCATGCGTGGGGCCACTCTCGGCATCGGACATCCCAACGCACCAGAGGTAGTACACGACGAGCACCCGTCCTGGATGGAGGAGAGGAGGCATGGGAAGGGGGGGCAAGGGGCCGGGGGCACGCGGCGGCTAGTCTTGGTGCTGCACGGCCTGGAGGGGAGCTCGACGGCGCCGCTCACGAAACGCTTTTCCAGCGTTTATGTTCGGAATGGGTGAGAGTGGGGGTTGGGGGTGATGATGGGGGCTAGGGTGGAGGTAGGGGTAGGGGTGGGGGTGAAGGTCGGGATGGGTGGGGATGAAGTTGGGAGTGAGGGTGGGTGTTAGGGTGGGCGTTAAGGTGGAAGGGGAGGTGGAGGTTGGGCGGGGGCTGAGTGGAAGGGGTGGGGGAGTGAAGGGTGGGGATGGGGTGAGGGTGGCGGCGGGGGGGGGCGTGATGACGGTGGGGGTTAGAGTAGCGGTGGGGGTTGGAGTGGAGGTTAGGTTGGGGGTGTTACGTGTGAGGGTGGGGGTGGGGGTGGGGTTGGAGGCAGAGGTTAGGATGGTGTTGTGGAGGCGGGGATGCAGGTGAGGGTGGGATAGGGTTGGAGGCGAGAGTGAGAGTCGGGGTGGGGTTGCGACCGGGAGTGGTGAAGGTGGACGTTAGAGTAGGGGTATGAACGGAGGTGGAGGTGCCGTTTGTTCCGAATTCGTGTCCTTCACAGCCTGCCCAGAGGTACGGAACACTCAGGAAAAAACCCGCCGTTGTCAAGAAAGGCGCGTTGACGTAATCTGCACAAAAACGAAAACAACAAAAAACGCGCTGGTTAATACCCCTTCTTCGATGGCGTGCTTCGTGCCCACCGCCACGGCCGTTCCAGGTTTGACGTAGCGGCCTTGAACTTCAGGGGGTGCAGCGGGGAGCTGAGCAGGATCCCCCTGGGGTACCATCTCGGTTTCACGGATGACCTGCTCCATGTGGTGAGCACTGACCCACGACGGCGATGGGCACAAGACCACCTTGTACAATCAAGTTTTCACGTTTCCGTATTTATGTTGCCCTTAGGTGGATGAGTAGAAACGTTACCAGTACGGGAGACGATACCGGTAGTAATCAGGACCTACGAAAAACACAGAAACCTCTATATTCCACTATATTTCTCAACATATTTGGTTCTAATTTCTATGTCCCCCCGCAATACTGGGAAAATGAGCCCACGCTAAATCGAAGTAGTTTGTCTTCGAAAACGTGGGTGCAGTTCTAAAAGGTTTAAGCTTACTACGCCTCCGCATACGTGTCGGGTACATATGTATATATATATATCTGGTATCAATTTTGACTCGGCTGGAGACACAAAGTGCTGCCGCAAATACTGTCAGATTACGAACAGTACACCAACGGTATTGCGCAGTTACGCTCAGCTTTTTTTCTTTTTCTTTTTGGCTATCCTATCTATTATCTTCGCACATTTTCTTGCTCTGTCTCCCTCCCTAGACGTAATTCAGATCCGGGGTCACTCAGCGGGCTCTTCTCCCCCCTCCCCGCTACTGCGGCACGCGCCTTCATTATTATCGCGAGAAGGATGCAGCACTTTTGTCCCCTGAGCAGCCCCGTCGGTCAGTTTTTTTTCATCCAAAAGTTCTACAGCTGTTGTGGCAAGCACCTTTGGGCGGTTCATTGAGTTGAATCGTGGTTGCCCGTTGCTGCTGGGTTTGATTTTGGTCGAGAGAGTTTGTTTGTCTGTCACTGATGTGGTGGATGTTGTGTTTTGTTTTTTGTGTTGTCGTCCTTTATCGTGTTTCAGGTGGAGGAGATACACCGGCGCTTTCCGGACACATGGGATAGGATATACCTCAGCGGGTTCAGTCTTGGAGGCAACGTTATCGTCAAGTTCTTGGGGGAGCAGGTGAGGGAACCTTAACCTTGCAAGGGTGTGTTTAGACGAGTATATACTCTGAGGTATTAGGCTTGTTTTGGTCATACTCGGGCACGTACGCGGATACCCCTTGATAATATGTTAGCTCTTGGCCGCTGCCCTGACACCTGGGATCGTACCTTCCTCAGCGGGTTGAGTCTCGGAGGGAATGGCATCGTTAAGCTCTTGGGGGGGGCAGGTAAGAGAACCTTAACCTTGCAAGGGCGTGCTTAGTAGGGTATATACACTCAAGTACCCGGGTACCGAACCTTGTTGTTTTCGTTATACTCGGGGTAAACACCCCGGTACCCCTCGAATATATACACGTTGCTCCTTGGCCTCTTTCCCGACACCTGGAATCGGACAAACCTCAGCGACTTCAGCCTTGGAGGCAACGTCATCGTTAATTTGTTGGGGAGCAGGTATGGTAACTTTAAGCTTGCAAGGGTGTGATTCGTATACTCTCAAATACCCGGTTACCAGTCCTGACCGTTTTTGTCATACTCGGGTAAACACTCGGGTACCCCTCAGGTAAACCAGTAGAATATGTCATTTAGTTATTCGCCGCTTTCCCGACATGTGCGATAGAACACACCTCAGCAACTTTAACCTTGAAGGTAGCGTCATCGTTGAGTTCTTGGGGGGAGCAGGTGAGAAAATCTTAACTTGCGCGCATCGGATAGATCACTATCCTCGACCGCCTAGATCCTGGATCTGCCGTTGTAATGTGTTGTTTAAGAACCGTGTCATACAGATCTTACGTGGCAAAATTTGTTCGCAAGAGCCGCGTGATGCAGATCCCTCCAGTCAAGCGTGATCTAGACCTTGCAGGTAAGTTCTTGGCCGAGCAGGTAACGGAAAACCCGATAGACACATTCACAAATTCACGCGCGGCCGGCGTACCACGCAGCTTTCAACTCCAAGTATCGGTCGCCTAGTCGGCTGAACTCACGGCTGGCGTATTGCTGATTAGAACTGCTGTAGATTACGCAAGCTAGTAGTTGCGCGGCTTGCCCCTGTGCCGTATAGAGGAGGAAGGTATAGTATCCTCTGGTATCACCAAACACACGCAGGAGCCAGTACCTGATTGTCAAAGGCCCACATATAAACCACGCGGTTCGTACCGTTCTGTCACGGACCCTCGCACACACATACACGAGTGAGCTGTACCTTGTTGTCACAGACCTCGGCCATATATTCGGGAAGTATCATGCCATCAAAGCCCGGGTCGTATAATTGACACCACGGCTGCCTCGCGTGAGGCAACCTTCCACTCAAGCTCAAGAACACTCAAACGCTTCTCAAGAACGCTTGCCCAAAATATAGGAAACCCCAGTATCCGTAGATCAGTATCTGAAACCGTAGTACGAACACGTATGTTTATCGTTCCATAAAAACTACGATCTTCAGCGCCAAATAATTGAAGTTGCACTAATTGAAGACCTTAAATATTTTCCACGTTCGAGACGACGATTTATTGCTGATTTATTTCAAGTGGCGCGTTTTGTAGGGTATGCAAGTATGCTCTGTGGCACCGGAGTACTAAAACTGGTTGATTTGGACGCATGCCATGAGAGGTGGAGAGCATTTTTTGGCCACACTATTTCTGACTGTGTGGTTCCTTGACTGAGTGCAGTGGAGGTCCCTGTATAATGCAGGTTGCCCGCTATAGTGCCTGTGATATCATTTGGCACACATGGGAATCACCAGTAGTGGCAGTTTGCGGAGTAGTGTCGGTTGCCGCTATAGTGCCGGCATTTCCGACTATTACTAATTAATGCGGAGTACCACATACATACCCGCACTATAGAGGGACCTCTACTGCTACAACTGTAACGGTATCGTTCGAATAGCAGTTATGTTGGTAATAGTCTATGGTCGATTTTCGAGGCGTGCTACGATGGAGGTTAGAGCAGTTTTCGTCTGAAATTTTTTCTGAATAACGCGGCTCCTTAACCCAAAAATTGTCGGAAATAAACCATTTTTTTTTCTCATGATTCTCGTTGTGTACCACCTAGGCCGTGGGATTTTTCATCCGGCAGCAGTTTTGCTTCTCTCCACATCAGTTTTGGGAGAGGTCTTAAGCTCCCAAAGTGAGGGGTAGTGTTAAGAAAAAACAGTGGTGCGCCTCTATCGTAGCACGCGTCCTAGGGCGTCGGATTTTTCATCCTTTTTTTTTTCTCGGTGTCAGTTTATGGGTGACATGTGCACGGTTAGCCCTCCCTTCCCTCGAGCACATATCGTTGCGATCTTGGAGAAGAGGTGAGGTAGTCTTCTCAGTGTCACCACACAACTATGAATCGCTTCAATCACTTCTAACCGATGACCCGCGGCTGGTGACCGAGTAGTCTAGCAAGCCCTAACCAATGACCCACGGCGTTAACTGGTAGAACTAGTATTTCCCGAAGTATTCTTGCGCTCTAGAGTTATTGGAGCCTGTCCGGTGGCCACGGACTATATAGATTATGGCGATGAGTTGATGTGAAAAACAACAGCAACGAAAACCATTTACCGCCCTGCCTGCTGTTTGTGGTTGTTCGGCGCGCCGCGTCCCCGTTGAAGGGTGATCGAGCGCGAGACCTAGGCATCTACGGTGCGGCGGTGGGGTGTGTGCCGTTTGAGCCGTCCCTCAGCGCGGAGAAGCTCGACAAGGACCTAATCGGCAGGCGAGAGCAAACACGTCTCATGACACTTTTCGTCCCAAGAAATCCAAAATGCTGGTCGTCGCCAGCGGCCCCGTGAGAGGCGCCTCCAGAGCCCCCCGCCGGCGTCTATTTTTACGTTGCCTAATTGTTTGTAAATCACCAGGAAAAATATGCCTGGCATATTGGAACTTAAACGCAACGTAAATACAATATACAGCAGTAATATTGGGTAATATATATACGTAAGTATTGGTACCAGAACCTGCACAGCTCTACTGCTGTATAGGGTAGCAAGTTATCCTTTCTAAATAACTCCGTTTCCCTCTTTTTCGCGATCCCGACCTTGTTCCTTCGTTTTCGTGGCGCGCGCGCAGGTATTTGTACATGCCCGTGTTCCTGACGTGGCTAACCATCAAGGCGTCGGAGCACGCGAAAGCTTTCCCGGGCAAGATTAGCCTCGAGGACGTGCAGAGCGTAAAGACCTTCCTGCAGTTCGATAGAGACATCACGGTGCCCGCCTTTGGATTCTCCTCCCGGGAGGTGAGCTCGCATATGCGCGACTAGTTTACTTTCGATCAAATGCGGCTTTTGGGGGGGGAGAGGGGAGCGGAGGGCGGATGAATACTGTGGTTTCACGTAACAAAGCCCCTTGAGAAAGACACAGCTCAAGCGGATCGGAGTGGGTAAATGATGGGTCACAGGTGGAAACGGTCAATGTGTAAAGCGGAAATCGACCGAACCCGCCCACTCTCCCCCCTCCCCCCGGCCCCGACGCCCCTCGCTGACGTCCCTCCCCTTTCCCCGTCCCCCCTCTCCTGTATCCAATGTGACCTACCTCCTATTCTGCATTGGAGAACAGGAGTACTACAACGAGGTCAACGCCGCCAACTACCTGTCGAGGGTACGGGTGCCTTTGATGGTCGTCAACGCTAAAGACGACCCTTTTATCGCCGGCGATTCTTTGCCAGAGCAGGAGAGGGCGGGGGATGCTCCTGTAAGGCTCGTCTACCACGCTTACGGAGGGCATTGCGGGTGAGAGACAATTTATTGAGAGGTTGGAATTATTTTTTGTTCCGAATTTGTTTTGGATTGGTATGGGGGGGAGTTAGACCGACAGACAGACAGACGGACAGACAGACAGACAGGCAACCCACGCACACCCCGATGAACATTCCCTTTGGCTGCGCGTATCACAGATCAAGCGCGCTGATGCAAACAGGGAAGCAACGAGATGGGGCAGTTCCTCTCAGTTGAGGTGCCCCTTCAGTTGTTAATATTTGGTCCCCAAACTATCTCCCCTACCGTTTGATGTCTTCCTGGTCGGTGAAATCTCGATGTGCTTCGTCTCGGCATTGTAGGGTACGAGGTCATGGTCATGCGACTACGGCTATCCGTGAAATGTGTACACGCCCCCCCCCGTCCTTTACCGTTTGCTGTTGTTGGCGTTGTTATTTTTGTTATGTTGTAGCTGTTGTTGCTGCTGCTGCTGTTGTTGTTGTTGTCGTTGTTGTTGTTGTTGTTGTTGTCGTCGTTGTTTGCTGTTGCTGGTTGTTGTTGCATTACGTCATCGCTAGATTCTAGTCCGTGGTCACAGGACGGGCTCCAATTACTCTAGAGCAGAAGAATATATCGCAATATAGCATGGCTCAAAACGCACCCTGAAAGCTATGCGACTTCCACTTCCCAAAAATAAACAAGATATTGTCGGGCTTGCTGTACCGCGTCGACTATATCATAGCACGACTCAAAATGCAAGCTAAAAAGCTTGCCGACAGGCCATGAAGCAGATGCAATGCTCAAAAGGCACCCTGAAACGGACTTCCAATGAACCACTTGCATTGCTTAAAATTCACCGTGAACGCTTTGCAACTCCCGTTTCCAATTAAACAGGTTCATGTCTGGCTTACTGTCGACCACGTGGAAAGGCTCGAAAACCCAACGCTTCACGAGGAAGTGGGGAGGACCCTCGGCGGGCAGCGGCTTGGGGAACAACTGGGGAAAGAACTGGGTCCCGTGGACTGTGGGATGGCGCGACAAGGACAACGACAGCGACAATGAGAATGACAACGACCACCGCATATATGATGACAGTGGTAGCAGCATCAGCAGCGCTGGCGGCAGCAGCAGCGGCAGTAGCAGCCGTAGCGGCAGCAACAGCAGCAGCGGCTTGAGCAGTAACAATGGTAGCGGCTTAAGCAGGTTCACCAGCAACAACTTCAGCAGCACTTGGGGAAGCCGCGGTAAGATGCCATCCGCGGTCGACGCGAAAAAGGCTGCCGATGAGGTAGCAAAGGAGATGCGCAAGATTGCGGAGAACGCTGCCTCCGCTGCTGCTGCCGCTGCTGCTGCCGCCGCCGCTGCGGCGTTCGCGGCTGCCGCCTGTACGCCCGTCGACGGCACGGCACCACCGGTGGTAGCGAAATTGTCAGAGGTGGGACGGGGCGACGGGGAGGGGGGTGGGGACGCGGGATATGGTAGCGGGGGGGGAGAGGCGGGTGGAACAAGAGGGCGAAGGGGCGAGGCAATGGGAAGGGCGGGGGGGGGGGCGGAGGCAGGAAAAAGGAGGGGGGAGGAGACGGGGGGCGGCGCAGCAGGGGAGGGGGTGGGGGGAGGTAGGGGCGATGCTGGTGAAGTGGGTGGAGCGAGCGAAGCGGGCGGCGAGGATGATGTTGTTGGTATTGGTGAAGGGGAATCAACAGCAGCAGGGCAAGGCAAGGCGTTGAAAGAGGGGAGGTGGTTGCCGACAGAGCTAGCGAGGTTCGTCACGCATCTGGATGAATCTCTCCACAAAGACGGGATTTCCCAAAGGCGGAGGGAAAGGGACGGGGGGTACGGAGACAGGGTGGCGACGGAAGCATGTGTGGTGAGTTTAAATATATGTACTTTTCGCTAGGAGCTCGCGTTGGTCCTTAGTTGTAACTGTCGTCAGCATCGCTCGTAATAATCACGAGCAAATGCGACACGATAAATTTGACGTCACCAACAAACAGGGACCCCTTGAGTCATTCCACCGTAGGGTTTCCACCTTTTGGGCCAAACCTATCTGAGCGGTTGAGATCCTAAGGTGTGGAATTATCGGTTAGTACGACAATGCTACTGTTACGAGCGCATAGAAAGAAATGTTGATCGGGTTGCGCGAACGAATGTCTCTTCGGAGTCATGTTTCGGGTGATGATGGTGATGGTGATGGTATTGAGCTCCTCCTCTTAGGAGCCCAGAAAATTATTAGAAACTGCTGCGCCTTTAGCGTGGGATGACTCCTTTCGAGTTGTCTAAAGCGTCCGCCTACCACCACCGCACAGACCTTGACGAAGATTTCAAATATCCTGTTGCGCTAGTTCCTGCCGACAACACATCTCCGGCTGCACCCTGCTTAAAACGTGCCTCCCACATTATTGGCGGCCATGAAAGTTAGCAACTTACTAAACGAGTGCGCGGTGGATTTAACACTACGTCTCCGGTGAGTCTATTAAATCTAGTCGTAGCGTTTGCGAGTACGCGGCGCTTTTGACGCACGCTACGAAGTATGGGTGTACGTAATTTTTCGGGGGCCGCTTACTTGAAGTGCTCTATATGCCTCACCCACAAAAAGTAGTTCATATGAGAAAAAAAAACCTACGCCTAACGCAATGAACTGTCCCACGGCCTCGTGACTCAATGAAAAGTATCGTAAAACGTACACGAGGTTTCAATGATAATTGGGCGGTTCCTCAGTTGAGCATACCCTTCGTTTTAAAGTATTTTGGCCAAAACTAAAGTGCTACCCCTATATCTGGTAGAGGGTGCAGGGGGTGCACATCTGCCTCGCTGTTGAGGTGCTCGGTGCATCACCCACGAACTGACTTTGCTAAACAGTTACACAGTGGAACCTGATGAAGCAGTATCATGGCCGACACTAAATTTATCCAAATCACAGCTGGCGTATTTGGAACATTTTTATAAAATGCCACGGCCACGGTACATAAAAACGATACGGTATTGTGAAACTCGAATGGTGCCCAGTCGAACCATGTTGGATAGTTTATTGGTTGGGAGGCCCTGGTCAGTCAGAAATGCTGTGACCAAAAAATGCGACTTACTCCTCTCGTAGAACGCGTCACGAACACGTGCCGTTTTGTTTTTAATGTTTCAAATGCGTCAGCTGTGAGTTCGATCATATTTATAGGGTCGATGCTCATCTTCGCAAGCTGCGTGGTACTCCGGTCGCGCGTATTTACTCTTTGAAGATATACATGTATGTTAAATTTCCTGGGTTTTATCTAGGGCGATTTCGGTCCATAGTCAATCGTTGTTGGTCGCGACTCGTACCTCCGTATACAACCTAACTTTTGGTCTCTTTCCCATCCCTTTCTTTTTATGTCTCTTTCCCCTCCACCTTGTTTTCTTGTTGTTGCTGTTCCTCTTCTTTTCTTTTCTTCGTCCCTTTCCCTCCCTTTTTTTCGACTCTGTCGCGTTCTTTTGCCTTCCCTTGCGCTGACCCTGCGAACGTCTTCCTGGTGCCGAAGCCGGCATCGTCATTGAAGCAATGATCGCGCCCGCTGACGAAATATGCACGAGGCGAAAACGGAATGTGCACGAAGCGAAAACGAAACATCAAGCGGAAGAGGCGTAGAGATGGCTAGTTGGTGCATGGTGTGTGCGGGAACGTCAGTCGTTTCCCCCTCCCCCCCCAAAAAAAAAAGAAGAAAAACGTAGTAAGCGCCCAAATGTTGGAGGTGTCTCTATTAGGACTAGGAACGGTGCTCCGTCTCGAAAGGGATGGTCAAATGACGAAGGCAAGTAGCAAATGAGTATCCCCCCCATATTCCCTCGAAAGCAAGAAAGCAGCATCGTCCGTTTCGTTTTCTCCCGGACACCGTGGCTATTACGTTAATGGTCAAGTCTTACTGAGGGCGTTTTAATCGGATAGATATGGACGCTGATTTTTCGTTTGCTTTCCCCCATATATATGCGATTTTTATGGTTTCTCTGTTTCGTAGTCTTGTGACGATGTATTTCGTGCCCTGGCATCTCTCTACAACGTAGGATGAAAAATCAGGGTGGATGTCCTACTGTCGTTGTGTTAGATAGAAACAATGAGTTTAATGGGAAGACAACACACTACACACAACACACACAGATGGAGCCGAAAGCGGCTTAAAGCGCATGCTGTCGCTGACGCGGCCGTATCACAGGGAGATGGCGCTTCGATAATTGTCGGCGTTGTCGTGTTCAGGTGTAGACTCGCCAGCACGCCGAAGCGGCGAGGCATGGCTTAACACATTTAAGGGGGGGGGCGGGGCATCCGCGGCTGCTACCTATTGACACTCCTTTAGGACTGCAGAGGGGAAAATGTCCACAACACGTTCGACGAGACGCGGGCTACGATAGAGGTGCTGCACACCACTGTTTTTTTCTGATACTACCCCTAAATTTGGGAGCTTAAGACCTCTCCCAAAAACTGATTGAAGCAGAAACAAAACTGCTACACACCGGATGAAAAATCCCATAGCCTAGGTACACAACGAGAATCACATACAATCTGTTTTTGTCGTATTTCCGACGATTGTTGGGTTAAGAAACCCCGTCATTCATGAAACATTTTCGCCAAAAAAAGGTATACCTCCATCGTAGCACGCGTGAGTTCTCGTGATGCCTATTGCTAACGACTACAGCATCGGCCACAGGGGTCTATATATATTGTAATGGGAGTTCTGTGGGGCTTCACAGGGGAAAAATGGCGAAATTGCTAACCATCACAGCATCGACCACACCGGTCTATTCTAATGGGAGCCCTGGGGTAGAGTGCGAGTCCGGACCGCAATGTAAGAAGCTGTACGACGCACCCGCGGATCAAACATTGATATCTATTGTACTGCCGGGTGCTCTTCCTAGTCGCTTGATGACGTTGTTGTTGATGGGGTAAGGGTTGTGTCCGAACTCTCTGCCATGTACGAAGCTGTACGACGCACCAGCGCAGCAAGATTGGTGGTTGTGACTGCTGGGCGCTCTTCCGAACTGCGTATGTTTAAGGAGCTGTACAACACACCCGAGCACAGCAAAGAATAACATCTGTTTTACGGCTGGGTTCTCTTTCTGGTCGCTTGATGATGTTGCAATCGTCGTTTTTTGGTTGGTAGATATGGGGCCCATAAGAAGGGGTTTATCCCTTTTCAGAAGTGCACGAACGTTTGTGGGCACAAGCTACTTGGAATTGATGTGGAATAGTGTTTGCAGTTCCGCAGGGGTTATTTCTAAACTATAATATCCCTTGACACACTGCGCCTACCTACGTTTTGGTGAAAAATATGTTGAAATTAGGTTAGGAAAAACTGCAGAAACGCTGTAGTACTGGTCCAAGTGGTCTAGGTCTGGTACGTTTGAAAAATAGGGTAGGAAAAGTCTTGCAGTAAATGCTGTAGCACTCTGGTGTACCATAGACTATGCGCTTTGAGGATGAACCACTTGGAAATTTGAGTTGGAAAATTCTTGCGAACGTGGGGAAAGGATTTACCATTTATGAATAGCAAGCGTGTGAAATGGCCTTGGACCTACCTGGTATGTCGGGGGGGGGGTTACGTTTCATGCGGGTGAACCACTTTGAAATTGAGTTGGAGAAATCTTGCGACGGACCGTGGGAAAGGATTTAGCATTTAGTATTAATATTAAGCGTGTGAAGTGGCCTTGGACCTATGCGTTTTTTTTTTGTACGTTTTGCGGATGAACCACTTGGTAATTGGGTTGAAAAAATCTTGCGACCGCGTGGGGGAAGGACTTACAAGGTAGCAAGTGTGTGAGATGACCTTGGACCTATGGCGTTTTTCGGGGGGGGAGGGGGACGCACAGGGGGGCGTCAAATAGGTCCCGTTTAACCCCACTGCCGTTTGATGTTTCGCTCTCGCGTCACGAGTCTTGTGTGCTTGCCCACCCTTGTGGGTGGTGTATCGGATAATGGCGTGTTTCTTAGGCAGGACCAAGGGGCGATATAGCGCCTACCCTTATGGATATTATATCTCGGATAGTGCATGTTTCTTGGGCGGGACCGGGGAATGCTGTATTGTTTGTAGGCGTGGGCGAGTTGATATGTCTAAGTCAGTGGCCGTGGGGAATCACGGAGGAGAGGATAATTTGTATCGCTTGCAGGAAAGACGGTGCTACGGGACTAAGGGTTGGGTGGGATACCCGATTTGAGAGCATCCATAATAAGAGAGAACGGACTTGAGAGCGCGGTGGACTCGATTTGTCACACCTCGTGACGTCTACACTAAAACCTGCCAGTATATGATGTCCACTCTGAGAGTCAAGCGGCACGGAGATAAGTGCGGAAACACCGGCTTCTTCCGAGAGGCTCTCAAACCGGGTAGTAACCAACCGCGTATGTGGCATTTTTTGGGCGAAGTGTTTACGCCTCAGGTTATTCAACTAAGTAAGGCAATGAATGGCTATGCACTGCCCTATATCGTTGAATCCATTTACTAATAATAGTGTTTTAGTATGTATACATACGCCATGGGATAGTTCATCTCGGGCTAGGGCTAGGGTTAGGGTTAGGCCTCTATTACTCTTTCAATTCTATTGCACTATAAATATTTTAGTCACACAGTACGTCTTTTGTGACTTTTTTTTTTTTTTTGGGGGGGGGGGTGAAGCACAGACACAGACGTTCCTACCTCCAGTGAGAGGCCTCTCAGAGAATTTGGAACTCCTTGAAACTCGAGTAACATGCGTCGAACAAGAAAGGTGAGCGAATGAAAAGTATATAGGTCAGTTTGAAGCAGCAGTGGTACAGCTGCCGCGACTCCCTCATCGCTCTTGAAAAGAAGTAACATTGGGGTGTCAGTCTGTCGCGTCCCGCTTCGGCTTTTCGGTACAACAGCTGGCGTAGGGTGGGGTGGAGTTGGGTGGGCGGTGGGATGGAATCGGATGATATGCTGATGGGGGGGGGGAAGGGGACGGTCAAGGCTACGGTAGGGGTGTACTCAGTTTGTGCATGGCCTTACCGGTATGACCATAGACCCTCGCATCCCTACTATGCCGAGACGGAGCACGTCGGGTTTTCCCCAACCAGAGGCAGACATTGCTTGCACCAAGCGCGAAGCGTCGTGAGGTGTTCGGCGAGTCGCATGAAAGGTGAACTGCA
Organism: Undaria pinnatifida; assembly: GCA_012845835.1. Classification (NCBI taxonomy): domain Eukaryota; class Phaeophyceae; order Laminariales; family Alariaceae; genus Undaria; species Undaria pinnatifida. Next base: position 3,007,298 of record JABAKD010000022.1, read on the forward strand.
TCCTAGTTCCAAGAACCGCGCTCGTAAGACGGACTTGGGCACCTTGTGCCTATTTCTTGCTTGTGCATGCCTGCGCCAAAATGGGTTGAACTTTGTTTTCTGGGGTGGGGGTCATTTGTTCGGGGCTCCGATTACAGCTGCTCAGAGTCACTCGTGCGCGTGATTCATGAGTACCCAATTTCCTTAGCGAAATGAAGAGCTATTATTGTGGTTGGTTGTCGATTTTGCGACAGGCACCACCATGGACATTAGCGTTTATTATCCTTCGAATTTAATCGATTTTCGACGCGTGCTACGATAGAGGTAGCACTTTTCGTGTGAAAATTGTTTCTGAATGGCGGGGCTCCTTAACCCAAAATCGTCAGACCTAGGCCATTTTTTTTGCACTATTTTCGTTGTGTAGTACCTAGGCCATGGGACTGGTAATCCGGTGGCAGTTTTGAGTTGTCTCCAAATCAGTTTTTGGGGGCAGTCTTCAGCTCCCAAATTGAGGAACCTCAGAAAAAAAGCGGTGCAGCCTCTATCGTAGCACGCGTCTTATTTCGTGTCCGTTTTTGAGCGAGGTGCCGGCTTACTCGCGGGAGTAACCTAGACTCAGTAATAAAACATGATCGATCGTGTAACATCCCCCCCCACCGTGTGGCCGTGGTCAGCGCTCGAACTTTTCGTTTTAGAACTGTCGCCTCGCTTCCTTTCCTTTTGTGTTTACTATATTTTATTTGGTTTGGTTTGGTTTGGTTACAACTGGCGAGTCGTTCTACGATAGCCCCCCGAATTTTTTCTTCAACGAAATCGCCTGTTTTAAAACCAGCTCCCCGCCGTAACGCCTGAAACACAGTGCCCCTTGCCACCCCGACGTCATCGTTCGATCGTCCTGTCTGTGCAAACAAGAAAATACAGGGGGATATACTTTTTTTCTAGTATGTTTGCTCGTTTCGAGTAGCCATGAAACGTTCGTTAAAAAAATCGCCGGTTTTTTTGGGGGAGCTATTGTGGTAAGAATCAGTCTGGCATCGACCGAGCCTGCATGTTGTGCAAGACGCGCGGAAGGCCTGCGCAATGTCTCAGCCGATAGGGTGTGCATATAGGCTCGCGTCGAAAGAACAAAAAAAAAATGTTGATATTTAATAGTAGTATCCTACATGCCCCTCATTGCAGAACATATTCCGAGAACTTTCCCGGTCGGTCGGAGATAGGGATTGGGTTTTAGGGCAAGAGCGTTAGGGCTAAGAGTCAGAGCATGTTTCAACCACTTGTCGTTGTTATCAAAGCTACGCTATTATATATCTTGCCAGGTACCTTTGATATAATATGCAGTACGAGAAACTATGTAAGAAAGTCTTGTTTGGACCAGGGTCAAGTTCTTATGTGAGGCAGGGTGTGTATATCAGGAGTGACAAATAATGTGTTGTCTGACGCAAAGAGGGTCGAGGCATTTTTTTCTTAGCTCCCAATTTCTTGAGTCACCAATTTCTTTGGCGCTTAATTCTTAAGTTCGCAGTTTCTGAAGTTCCCAATTGTTTAGGTTCGACCTGGTCGTTCCTACGGCTTTCTCGTATTTTCCCAATTTATGTAGACTCTAGTGCTGAAGTTTTTTATTTATCAGTATATATATATATACATTTTTTATCCTCTGGCGGATGGGGAAAAATAAAGCTCAAGTTTATCTTAAAGTTCACCCAATTTCTCAAGTTCCTACCTGCTATTTCTCAAGATCCCAATTTCTTCAGTTCCCAATTTTGCTTTTCAGTGCTGTCGTGTATACTGCTGTACGCGGGTCGTGAAGAGGGTCGGAATCGCCCGAACAGCTGCAACATCACCCCCTGCATGACATGTGTGTGTTCTTCACATTAAACTGATATTTCCACCCGTCTGCATCCAGCACAACCAGCGTGTCCGGGCTAATGCCTCGTAGAGAGAGACGAGCTCTGTGGTCACAAATAGCTCAATAACTACAAGCTGACGAGACAGAGATGATACACATTGCAAAAAATACAGTCTCAAAAGTAATTTGGCCATGCAATGCCAACCGCAATGAGCACGCGGGCAAAAAACTTAAACACCAAGCAAGCCGGCACACCAGACTAGATAATTTAGCAGCAAGGCAACAACAAAGAGGAAAACATTACACATACCGCCACACAATTGTAGCAGATAGATACGGAAAAAGACGATGTCGAGGAGGATGATAACGATGATGCTGATTATATGGTGTCGATGATGGCAACGCATGGCGATCATGACGACGCAAGCGACCCTCGGAGAGAGCACCGCAGTTTAGCTCGTCGTGGATTTACATTTGATTGATTCTCGGATAAGATAACACGCAGAACGAAGTGTGACGATTCGTATCATACGACGGAGAAAAGGTTATCGTATCCAACAGCGACAAGAATCAGACAGAGCCTTTAGAGCATCACGCACCTACATATCTACCCGCGGCTGTGCCACTGCTCTGTAATGTAAACGCTTAATGTGTCGATAGACACCGCCAGCTTCGTTTGCAGCGACAGCACAACAGCCCTTCACGGGCGCCAAGCGCTATCGCTCATTTGTTCGTTGTCTCTACACTGAGTGGGTATCTCCGTAGTGTTTTTTTTTTTTTTATCCTCCGGCGGATGGGGAAAAATAAAGGTTTAGCTCACCACACTTCCACGTATTTTCGTACGCGTCGTGTGTCGATTTAACTCAGTTGCTTCCGCAGCCCAACGCTGACGCAGATGTTCTCATCCTCTGCTAATACACTAGACTACTGCTTGTGTTCAACTATTTTTATATCATTTAAATTATCCTGGCTTGATGCAGACACAGCAGCATCGACTCTACAGTGTTTATCCCTACATGCACGCAGAGGCACAATAGCTTTTCGAGCTTAGCAACGATATGACTATAATGAGTGGTGGGCAAAAAATGTTCGGTCGGGAGCCCTCGGTCGGAAATGTTTTGGACGATCTCTCGACCAAAAAAAAAGAAATCCCATCCTAAAGAAAAAATCCATCCTCAACTTTTATCATACATACCCTGTTTGCTAGACTTCCGGGACTGTGAGATTTGCGCTAACAAAGGGCTCAGTGTCGCGTGGACCAATCAGTGGAGGTCGGTGCAATCCCATTTTAGTCATCCAATCAATATCCAGAAAAGAATCACGATGTCGTGGGTGTTTATTTCCTAATTTTATTAAACGTTCTCAGTTCTCAATCACCTAAAAACGTTATCATGTCCAATATTTCCTGGTTTCAACTGGATATATATGTTCGATTATTTAGCCATAAAGGACATTATCTGAGACTCTATGTGACATACTTCGAGGCCTTAAAACTCGTTTGATCATAAAATATCCCAATAATCAGTCATATACTCCCAATAATGGAACACACCTAACACGCCAAGTAATCAGGGCATCATGCTAAGCATCATCACGCGAGCCACATGCGCAGCGCAAACATCAACGGTCATTCCGCCCCCCCCAATGGCACTTTGTTTTTGGCGCCAACTCTGATCACTGACCTTCCCGTCTACGCACAACAGCCCACACATCCCACATCTCCTCCTCCTCCTCCAAGCTTTTCGGCCAACCCCTTCTGACTGACGACTCCCCCCCCCCTGCAACGACGCAGCGCCAGGTCTATCCTGTCTCGCCTGATGCCAGCTGCTGCGCGCATTGGGATGGCTGGGTGACGCCCCCGCGCGATGAAAAATCGTGTTCTGATGGGTGAGGGGGAAAAGCGTCGCGTTCTGCCTAGGGTTTGCCATCGTGGCTCCAAGAGAACAAGCCTGCCTCCCCTGCCCCGAGTCTCTCCTTCCCTCGCCCGCGCCACCTAGCTAGCTGGTGCCTCCGTCGACAGGCAGCTCACCAATCATCAGCACGTGCCCCCTCGCTCCCGTCTGGCATCGAGCAAGGGCGTCAAGTCCCGTGTTCTGAAAGAGAGAAAATGGTGAGATACTAGTTAGACGGGTGGGTGCCCCCCGGCTTTGTTATGCGTCTCGCGCGAGGCCATCGCTCGCGCGCGACATCGGCTGCGCACCGCACCCCGAGCCATTGGGACGACTGTGTGCGAGAGTGCGATGTCGCGGTGGTAGGAGATGTGCTCTTGTCTCTGTTTGCGCGATTACTCCTTCGGAGTGTGCCCAATAGTTTTTGGTCGGGTGTGCTTGACTTGCCTTGGGCGTGAGCGTTGGTTCTTTCACGTTGGCGCACAGAAAGTATCCCGTCAAGAGTCGTCGCTCCGGGGCGCCTCGCTCGCGCTCGCAAGCGCCTCCCGCTTTCCCGAGCGCTCCGATGCCTGTGCTTGAATTTGTTTGCGTGGTCGAGCCCTAGCAGTGCTGGGGGCTTGCTTGGCTTGCCTCAAGCCTCGGGCTTTGCTTGGGGCTTTGCTTGCTAGCTTTTTTTGGCGCGCGAAATTCCCGCGTGTTTACCAGACGAGGCCCGTCTCTCCGCCAGGACGCCTCTCGCCCTCGCTCGCAAGCATCCGCTTGCCGACGCAGCAGCGCAGCAGCGCAGCAGCAGCACGCAGCGTTTCCTGCGCGATGCACAGCGTTTCCTCCCCGATGCCTGTGCTTGATGAAACAGTGTTGTTAGTACCCCGCGTAGGTTGACCATGCGTGGACCCTTTCATGCAGATGATCCTGTCTAGCTCGCTCGCGCGCTTGCATGATGCGCTTCTCGCTTGCGAGCGAGCGCCGCCCGCGGTGAAGAGAGCGCTCACTCCGAGGCCTGTGCCTGATGAACACGTGATCAGCACGCCTCTCTCTGGCTATCTATGTTGCCCACATACATACATGCGTAGCAGGGGCAAGCAAGGTGGTTTGTTCGTCGATGTCCGGGCGTTGATTGCTCTCAGAAAAAAAGTACACGCCCCGCCTCTTGTGTAGACGTGCGCATTGTCCTGAGCCGCCCCGTCGCTTTGCCGACGCTATCCCCTCCCTTCTCTCTCTCCCCCTCTCTCGATCTCTCTCTCCTCCCTTTCCCCTTTCCCTCTCGCCCTCCCCCCATCCACGGCTGCTGCTGCTATTGCCGCATGGCAGAGATCCGCTAGTGTAGCTCGCGTTAAGCATCGCCGAAAATTTGCAGTGTGAACGAAATGGGTTGAGTAAGAAAGCTCCTGGGCGTACCTCTGAATCTGATACCGATCTCCACCAACACCAACATGCCTCGGCCGCCCGCCGCCCCCTGCCCTCTGCCCCCGCTCTTTCCCTAGAGCAGGTGTCTGCGGTCTGTGGTCTGTGGTCTGGGGGCTGTGGGCTGTGGGCTGTGGGCTGTGGGCTGTGGGCTCTGGTTCAGGACGGCGACAAGGCAGCTGAGTGTTTTTGTTTTTCGTTTTGTGTTTCTGTTTTGCTTTGTTTTGTTTTGTTTTGTTTTGTTTATTGTTTTGTTTTTGTTTTGTTTTTGGCGTTGTTTTTGTTCTTGGTTTGTTTGTTTTCTGTGTTGTTTTTTTGCATGTTTAGTAAAGAATAGTTCGTTCTTTTAGAAAAGAGTGTTGTTGAGGTTGGCGCGCTGGGGCATCGTAAATCCCCGCCCTAAATCGGCGCTGTGCTCCCTGTTTTTCTTCTCGTCTTCGTTTTTGGCGTGCTGGGGCATTGTAAAGTCCTCGCCCTAAATCGGCGCTTTGCACCCTGTTTTTTTTGTTTTGTTTTTTCTTTTCGCGTGCTGGGGCATTGTAAAATCCTCGCCCTAAATCGGCGCTTTGCTCTGGGATGTTTTTTTTTGCTTCGTTTTTGGCGGCTGGGGCATTGTAAAATCCTTGCCCTAAATCGGAGCTTTGCTCTGGGATGTTTTGTTTTCGGTCTTCGTTTGTGGGCGTTTCGGGACCATTGTAAATCCTCGCCCTAAATCGGCGCTTTGCTCTGGGATGTTTTCTTTCTTGTCTTCGTTATTTGTGTGCCGGGAGCATTGTGAACCCTTGCCCTAAATTGGCGCTTTGCTCCCTGCTCTTTTTTGTCTTCGTTTCTGGGCGTGTTGTAAGCATTGTAAATCCTCGCCCTAAATCGGCGCTTTGCTCTCTGGGATGTGCTAGTTTGTGTTGGTGCTGGCCTAGGTGCCAGGGGGTTTGGGTGCGGGTGGTGTTACGGTATCATCGTGCATTCCGTGCCTGGCTGTCACCCTGACTATTTCCGCGGGGGTCGGCTAGGCGGGATCAAGCAGGCCAGCTTTTAGTTTTCGCCCGTGGCATTTGTGCTGCGGAGCTCTGGCCTGCTTGCTCCCGCCCCAGCCTCCCTCTCCCTCTCTGCGTTATGCGGCAGGCGCCTGGATCGTCGGCATGGACTACCTGGCGTTGGGAGGACGGGGGCATCGTCGTCGTCATGTCCATCCTGGGCGGAGCGGCTTCAAAAGGGGGTCCAGGGAGTTGTCGCGCGATTAGTCTAGAGGACTTGTTTTTTTGGTGTTGTAGTCGATGGAGTGTCTATTGTATGCAGGCGTGTTTGATGTAGGGTTGTTCGGCCGCTCGGCCTGTTGAGATAGCAGCACCTAGCCTTTTGTTTGGTGTGCGCGCGAGAGTATGACTTTTCTTTTTTTGAGTGTACTTTTTTTTTGGTGTTGTGTTTTATTTTGTTTGGTGTTGCGTTTTTGTTGTGTGAATGAAATGGGTTGAGTGAGAAAGCTCCTGGGCGAACGTCTGAATCTGATATCGATCTCCACCAACACCTA